>JBBELK010000570.1:0-600000 GCA_037783545.1 Henricia sp. BOLD:AAB3569
ACTTAGGAACAATTAATTAGGAAGATTCCTAACTTTGGCATTATTAATTATCCTAAGTTAGGAACAATTATAAGTTAGGAACAATGCATAAACTATACAGACTACACATTGTATGACCGAGTTTGAACACTCTTTCTCTCCGTCTAGCGCACCTATTTTCCCTGTCAAGTAGGCCTAGAGCCATAAACATAGCAAAATTTACATGTACACAGTTGACAAGCAAGCAAACTGAAGCAGTGTTTAATTTTCCCGCCAAATTGTCATGTGATACCTAACTTTAGGTCTGATTATGATCAGTCCTAAAGTTAGGAACAATTTCAACCAAGATAGGAACGATTTTTTACCTAAATTGCTTTATGAAATAGAACTTTAGGAATGTTCCTAAAGTTAGGAACAATTTGGATTTAGGAATGATAAATGTTCCTAAATCCTACTTAGGAATATTCCTAAAGTTTTATGCAATAGGGCCCAGATCAGGAAATTCCACAAAATCACCTATACCCGCGCGCTCTCCGCCCTGAGCCGGACAATAGGACTGATCTATATCCTAACGTCCGTACAATACCAATCCCTTTCGGTCCCAGCCAGCCTTGATTAGCCAAACCGTGGCCAACCTCAGCCTGCAGCGACCGCTCTCACGCACAGAAACCAAAGTTCTGTCCCTCGGCATGAACTTTGCCATCCCGCTTAAGACAATCCTGGTCGAGGACATCATTCAACAGAACTGGCCTTACAACACTTCAGCAAGACGACTGTATATAGATGATGATGATAATGGCAATGGCATCTTATATAGACCAAGATAACTGCCATCTTGTCCACCCCCACCTATATACCACTCTCTCTGGAAGGACCCCACACCAGCCACAGAACGCAATATGTCCAGTCAATTGCTGACTCTCCACCAGCCAGGACAAGATGGCAGTAATCGTAGTCTGCTTTGTCCATGTCTACGGGAAGGATGGGTATGGATCGGTCTTGGTGTAGGGCTTGGAGTGCTGACAGTTCTTGCCTTGAGTAGTTAGGTCTGGTTTGCTTGGCTTGCTTGAGTACTTGGTTGATTTGGAGTCGGACATAATGTGTAAAGCGCCATGAGTATCTTGCAGGATAGATAATGTGCGCTATATGTTGTTGTTCGTCCTTCGAAATCGAAGATGATGACCATGGCATCAGTTGGATGGTGAGCTGTTGCGATGAGTCCGGAGATGGCTGGTGAGGCCAATCCGGGCAAGGAAACCTCTCCCACAGGTGGGGCAGAAGTGGGTAGGCGCTGTGCTTTATATAGGAGCCGGTGACTCTGGCTTTGCGCATCTGACGTTTCTGCTCGGCATGCTGGGAACGGCGCTCCTCCGCTCTCTGGGCTCCTGTTGTGATAGCACTGCGCAGCCCCGTCCTCATACTATGAAGGCGTGCAGAGCGATCCTAAAGAGGGCTACTCGGTCACCCATAAGGCTGGTTGACATACATGTAGCACCAGGACGTATCCACACGTCGGTGGGCCTGCACACCATGTCTCTGGGGCCCACTGCTTCTCTGAGATCCCGTACAGATTCAGCCTGAGGCCGCAAGGTCCCCAGTTACCGTGTGTTGCCACGAGGAGGCACTGCAGGAGTCTTGGTGGTGGAGAGGCTATGTACTGGCAGGGGAGGCTTACACGCTCGGCTCCCTTTTCGCCCCGAACGAGGCTATAGCCAGCGGCAGCAGCTGAGGGTAGAAAGCGGGGTGTGCAATACTATCTACAACAACACTACTGCACTAGACACTTCACATCACACTGTGGCAAGGCCACTAACACATAAGATGCCATTAGATCATCATTATCTACGGTCGTCTTGCTGAGGTGTTGTAAGGCCAGTTCTGTTTACTGAATTATGTCCTCGACCGGGATGGCAAAGTTCATGCCGAGGGACAGAACTTTAGTTTCTGTGCGTGAGAGCGGTCGCTGCAGGCTGAGCTTGACCACGGTTTGGCTAATCAAAGCTGGCTGGGACCTGAAGGACTTGGTATTGTATGTACGGACGTTAGGATATAGATCAGTTCTATTGTCCGGCTCAGGGCGGACTCGGGCGCGTGGGTACGAGTGATTTTGTGAAATTTCCTGATCTGTTTACGGCCGGCGGTTGGTCCACGGCGTGGTTACTAAATGACTTGGTGAGGGCTTGGATCCTGGAAAAGTGGCGGATAGTGTCGGAAGCATGGGCTATCTCTTTTTTTTTTAGGGCAGCTCGGTGTGACCGGGTGCTAGAGATCTGGAGTCGTCGGGAGGGTTAGGCTGGAAGCTCGCAGTATGTGGTCTGACTTGTGGTTCCGGTCCGGATAGGTTAACCAAAATCAACACAAACATAAAAATTCGCACTCCATTACCAAAGGTGGCTAATATTACCGATCTTTAACCAGTTCCTAAACACAAAACATACGGAAATAACCCCCTGAAATTCATCGTATTCCTGTATTTCAATGAGGCTAGATCCGTCACTGGGAATAATTCTTCCTAATTTGTAGAATTTTGTTCATTAGCTTGTTTGTGAATCAAGTGTTGAACTTGTTGGCGCGCATTACTCTAATTGATACCAATAAATTGGCTAAATAAGTTGTCCTTTAATACGTACTTGATACACGTGATATGCTGTTCTTAGGTTACAAATTATTTATCAGCAAATCGGAAACAGTTAGTGGCGCGTAGGCTGGTTTGGTCGGGGTGGGGGGGATTTTCATGAAAGCGGAACTTCAACTCCTGACAAGCCCACTCAGATCGTCGGGTTGGGTGATCGGTCTGATGTAGCTCAGCGGGGAAGGGGGAGGGGGCGCTTGTGCCCTCCTTTTATACACCGTAACCACCTCGACATTATTCTTCAATTTGGCATATGTATTAGGCAATCGTGTTTGACAACAGCACATATCTGTAACTTGCAGGTATCATGACCGGCTGGGGAGGGATGGGGGAGGGGGATGGGGGGGGGGGGGGGGGGGGGTGTGTGATTGGTACGTGTGGGGATCAGGACCGGGAGAGGGAACCGGGGACCATGGCGCCTGGGTCATGCGGTCCAGGAGAGGTGGGGTCGGCAGTGCAGGGCGCCCGGGATGCAGTGCGCCGGGGTGCAGGGCGGGAATGGGAAGACGCAGGGGGCGGGGCTTACTGTTACACGTGACCCTGACCTTCAGGATTTCCAGGCGTTCTTAAGCAGGGTTCGCACCACCAAACATTTTCTTAAGCGGGTGATTTTGCTTTTGTATAGTTATATGAACACATTGGCACTTGTTTTATTGATGCACTCGTAATTATGATTAAAGGTGTAATTAGTGCTAATTGAAGGCCTTCTTAATTAGACTTAGCACCACATATCTTGTTCTTAAATGGTTAATCAGTGATTGATTTGTCATAAACTTTTAATCCAAACACGCTAGAAACTTGCTCTTCGTATTTTGAATATTGGTGACCTTTGACCTAATTAACCTTTGACCCTTTCTTAAGTAGGGTTCGCACCACCAGACATTTTCTTAAGTGGCATTTTTGTGTTCAGCCGTGTGTAGGGTGCACATAGACATACGTTTTGTCTTTGCACTCAGAATTATGATTAAACGTCTAATTAGCGCTAATTAACCGCTTTCTTAAGTGGCTAACGCACCAAATATATCTTTCTTAAGTAACGAATTCTCAATCAGTGTAGGTTGGCCTTACGATCCGTGCTAAAATTGGGTTTGCACTCTCAATTATGATGAAACCGAATTTTTGGGTGACTTTAGGGGGCTGCCCCCTCCAACGCACCACCCGGGACACTTAAGAAAGCCCGTTTGGGAGATGTCCCAGCTACTTCTACCAATCCCACACTTCAAACCTTTTGCACTCAAAATTATGATGAAATCCTGCTGGGCTCCCGGACTAGTGCCTTTAACCACTAATTCTTTAAAATATGACATGATGACACCCCAGTGTAACATGAATTTAGCAGTGAGAAAGTTTCAAGTTTGTTTTTGAAAACACTTAAAATGTTTGTCATGCTCCATAGACTTAGTGCATTGAGTCTCAATTAGTGAGGGTGTATGATATTTTTTTTCTACTCGTAATGCAGCAAATAAAGAACATAAAGTTGGCATTTCAGTGCCATGCCCCCATTATACCTTACTTTGCTGTCGTTTCACAAAATGTTCCAATAATGAAAAAGAAAATACATTGCTTCAACGATAGAACACATTTCTGGATGAAATGCGAAGACAAAAATGTCAATGTATTACATTTGACGCTTTTTTTGGAGGATATTTCTGTGTTATCCGATAGTCACTATGCGTGTACATACATGCGTGTACAGATTTTATTGGAGTACAATAGCGGCTTTCGCGAGAGCGCGGTGGCTTCAACCGCTACCATAGAGCCGTGCGTATAGCATGCTTAATCCAGTGTATAAATATCGATGGGGCAGGCTCGTGTATCACGTGATGCCTAAAAGAATACTCCAGTCTAAGTTGGTGTTACACGGTGTAAGCATCTTGAACGCCCCTATAGTACAGCGCGTCACCTCATGTGCTTTCTTCCACATCAAATTTATATTGTTTCTTTTGCTCGATCAAATTAATTGTAAAAAGTCGATGCATTCGTCAAATTCACACATTCAAGGTTTTGTTACACCTGTATAGAACCATTCGTATTGACTTGATGGCGTGTGTGTTGTTCATAATAACCACATTATTGATTCATAGTGACTATCGATTCATTATAACAACAGTCTTGCGGGAAATAACAACATCAGTTATGTTTCGCATGGTGTGTCACGCCTGACCAACAGTAACATGTTGGACGTCTGATACGGTGATACCCAGAGAGGCTAATTAAGATTGGGGATAGGGGAGAGCGCTCGTTTGTCGAAAATGTGGACCAATGACGTAATGGAAAGCAGCAATGACGTCATAGAGTATGAACGGTTCTTATAATTGTTCGTTCGGACACAAACCGCACCAACACCTCCCGCGCGCGCGCGCATTGCTGACGAGCCTGTGCCTTTAAGCCAAAAGCATCCCATACCTCAAATAACACGAATCAAAATACTCTGAATCTCAAAATTAACGCACTATGTCTGGCGCCCTGAATTTTCACTTTCAAATTGACGTGGTTTAGAAAGTGCACATATATAATATGCTGTTGTTGCTAATGTACACGCCAATGCCAACAGTATGTGCATTATTAATGTCATTCTTTCCTATACGTAAACACGGTATTGATTCTGTACTTCACAAGTCACATTGCATAGCAACAAAGCAAATAGTCTGGCCATCTGGGTGCTAAGTGTGCATGTGAAAGTAAGTACGTCAGTACACCAGACGCTATTCAAATAACCAAAAAGGGCTACATGTTTTTGATAGGGCGGTCGGGTTGGCGTACGGGTTCTTTCCTCGCCTTTCACCTCTGGCGTCCCGGGTTTGAATCCGGGGCGTGTATGTGGATTGGGTTTGCAGTCCCTACTTGACCGCGTGGGTTTTCCCCTGGGGCATTTCTCTGGGGGTTTTCCTCCCACTTCTAAAACTGCAACTCCTTCTTCGTCATCTCAAGTTGATAATATAGTATAGTTAAAGCTAAAACCGTATAGTTGATGGCATAAAGGGCCTTAGTTGCCGAAGATGCCATAAAATATACAACAACAACTACAACATGTTTTTGATAAATCCACAATCAGCGAGGTAGTCCCATCATCTCAACCCAACATGAAGGATGACATCAAGGCCAGCTGTCGAATGGAGAGTGGTCACTAAATATTGACTCGGCGAGTGACTTGCTGTAATGGCGTCCTAAATGCGACGTTTTAGAAGAGCCGTAGGAGCATGTCCTTGTCATTGCTTTAATATATGGGATTTTAAGAAATGGGATTTTAACCACTTATTGTAACGCCGTCTGTGATGTCATAATACACCCATCACAAACAGTTAGTTCCCGTCTAATACTTTTCGATGTAACTCAAAAACTATTTTATTGATTTTTGTCATTCAAAAAGTGACGTGTGCCCCGATGTCGTTTGGCCAGTAGACATCGTTTTCACTAAGAAATCACGCATTTCATAAAATTTTGCGCCAAAACAGAAGTTGCACTTTTGTCAATATGTTCACTTTCACACACTGAAAAATTTGTTATCTGGCCATTATTACCCCTTGTCGTAACTTCAGTTAAGTAACAGAGTGCTTATCTGCAAGAACTGTTCAATAATGAGTGGAAAAGGAAGGGAAGGGGCATGCGCGGTTTCCGCGCTTTGGTGTGGGCGCTCATCTCCCGACTCCTTGGCTTTTGAGCCTGCATTTTTTTGTAGGCTATACCCGGCGATAGGGCCGACTACTGCTCTGCCTCGGGTCTGCAGTTTCCTTCCCCAGTGCAAGCACCAGGTACCCATTTTACCCCTGGGTGGAGAGAAGCAATGCATGACAGAGTACCTTGCTCAAGGGTACACGCACCATGGATGGGCCGGACCGGGATTCGAACCCACAATGAGTGGGTCCGCCGTCTTTTGCAATCACATCAAGACATCTTTTGCGCATGCCGTTTATCAAATTTCGAATGCTTATTGTTGTCCTTCCGCTTGATGGCATCCCATAGGTTATCTATAGGATGGCAATCGGGGAATCCTGCTGGCCATTCCTTACGCTCAATCCCGTTGTCTTCCAAATACCGGTTGGTGACTTGAGAAATGTTGACAAACTAACATGCCCTGTTAAACGCCCGTCTTTAACGAACAATGGGAGTTCTTAAACATGGGCATGGGGTAGTTTTCCAGGCAGAAACTTGGCATGGACGCGTTGCAGATACTGGAACTTGCCCAACAAGCGGCCAACGAAATTGAAAATGAGAACCGAAGACGTATGACGCAAGTATTTAGAGACAGGAGCAATTCTTTAGAGGAGTATGATGCCGCTAGTTTTATTGAACGCTTCCGACTTACCAAAGACACATTCAGTGAGTTGATTCGGTTTCTGAGACTGGAATTAGAACATCCAACACAACGGAGCCATTCTCTTAATTCCGCCCGTGTTACAGCTAGCTTGCGCTGTGCGTTTCCTTGGATGTGGGTCATTCCAGATATGGGTGATTTATTTGGCATTTCTCAAGCAGTGCATAGAGTTGCAGCTTCGATTTGCGCAATTAAGGCGCATTTCATGTGTTATCCCAAAACTCCAAATGATGCAAGGAGGGTAATGCAAGGATTTCAAGAAATGTAAGGTTTCCCCGGCGTCATCGATGGCACCCATATCCCTATTCGTAATCCAGGAGGTGCCAACGCACATTTGTTTATGAACAGAAAGGGTTGGTAAAGTTTGAACTGTCAAGTTCAACTAGTTTGTGACCACGAGCTTCTTTTTACGAACATAGTTTGCCGTTGGTATGGATCAGCGCATGATGATTCGCGAATTTGAGAGGAATCTGCACTATTTCAGCGTTATGCGAATGGTGAGTTGCCATGAATTCTGCTTGGGGATCCAGCTTATACTTGTCGCCAGTTTTGTCTAACCCTGGTCCGTCAAGAGAGTGATGCAGCAGAAAGAAGATACAATAGAGCCCATCGTAGGACACGATCGCTGATCGAGAATGCTTTTGGGATATGGAAAAGGCGTTTCCCTTGTATAGCTTTTGGTAATCAGCTGCGATGCACGGTAAGTGTCGGAGACAGTCAAGTCTATTTTTGGCAAAAAAAACCCAGCAACAACAAAAACAAAAACAAAAAACCTACATTTTTGTGGGGGCGTGGGGGGTGGGGGTGTTGGGGGGGGGGGGGGGGGGGGGGGGGGGGGGGGGGGGGAGGGAGTGTTGGTCTACCTTTTCCATTATAAAGGGGAATTATACCCAAGAAAAAGAAACAAAAGACCTTGTAGTGAATAAGTGCAACTCGTTAATTATTTTATTGAAAAGAAACGAATTTATGGCAATTTTACCGATGCATCGCACTATTAGACCACGGGGTTGGGCCGTTTAATGGCGAAAAAAGTGCACAGCTCTAATGTTTATTTTATGTTGTAGTACACCTTGGGGCATATGAAAAGGGTATTCTTAAGTCGCCTATGGGGGGCATTTGGCCAACAGGTCAAAATAATAGCTGTTTTAAGCAATTCTTACTAAAAATCACTTAAAATCACGTATCTGGGGCAATGTGACCTCAAAAATTGTCCCACAGTGGGGTCCTTTCACATTTATCATCAGAATATGATTACAAAACATTATAAAAATAAATTTAACCCCACCCTTCAAGGATTAGTGGGTTTCGAGATCAAGTTTCTCCAAGACGAGTTTGAAATTTTGTAACTTTGTCCGAATCCCAGACGCTTACAACTTCTGAAAACATATTGTTTTACCACTGACCTGTCTTGTATGGATATAGAAATCTGCCCAAGGCCATGAGCTTTGATTTGAGTGGTCACTGAGCTCAATAGTGCGAAAAATTTGGGTGCTACGTCGATTTAGGCTAACCCTACCCCTAACGCCCCAAATGCCCAATATCTGGATATGCGTACAAAAATTGAAGATAACTCGACAACCAGTTGCCGTAGACTCCTAAACTTGAGATCTGTGCCTCATTGTTTGGTATAGGCTTTGCAATGAGACTGAAAATGGTGTGTTTTGGTTCCAATTTTAGCTACCAGGGGTCAATTTCGCCTGAAATCATCAGATTTATCTGATATTGCTTCGGAATCTTCAAGACATATACGGGTCATTGCATGAGGTTGGGTATGTAAAAGAAAACAGCAGTGTTCATGTTGTGTTGGTACAGTGGGTTCTTTTATTTAAAGACTGGAGAATTATTTATCTGGTGAAATATAAAATATGGCTAGGTGTCCCAATATAATTATGTTGTTTTCACTGACCAATATCTCACAGATAATGAAAGATTTGTCTTACCTACGCAACATGGACACCACATATGTTTAACACAACGAGTATACATGTTGGAGGTCTGTAGTTTTGTTACAATGTGGTATAAATACTTATATTGTAGTGTAACATGTGTTTCTTTATGAAATGAATATACTTACTAAAGTAGCTAATTAAGTAGCTGGGCTGGAATGTTACTAATATTTAAGAGCTTAGTATGTCACACTGTTTGTACCCAGCCTCGTAGAATGACCAATACCTGTTGGCAAGCCTATGGTACAGAGAAATAATGCACCCTGAATGGAGTGGACAACTTCTAATTCTAATCGTGGTCAGTAGAGGCCCCAATTATATTTGTCAGATGCGGTGTGTGATGCGCCATGATCTCATTCAATACAAATCCTGCTGTGTAATTAATTACCGAGTGTTGCAACCATTTCAGGAATACCTTTCACTTATATGTATGCTACTGGAGAGCAGAACAGCAATGCACATACTTTTAGATGGTCTGTTTTAGTATAGTTCGGTACGGTTGCGCAAGCTCAGTCCTCATTTTCATCTGTCCTCCTCCCCGATCTCTTCCCCGTCATCTTTATCTCCGCTCGCCTCCTCTTGACTTCCATCTTGCTCGTCAACTACAGTGTCAGCTTCATCCTCACTCTCCTCCATGTCCTTTTCAGCCTCATATAGTACAGATTATCTGGTTCCAACCCCCCTTCAAACCACAGCGGGAGGTACTTTCCCTTAACCAGGATCCAGACATGGGTCCCACTCCTTGATAGAGGCCACGTTCGCGCTGGCATAGATGTGAGCGACCATGTTGGTTCGTTTGATCTTTTGTGGGATCACTTTCTCGGAAGGGTGGCAGGGTCAAACCCTTCATCATCTTCCAGTCTGCCCTCTTATTTTCTTTGGCATCTTGGCCTTTATGGCGAGATAGCGGGTTTTGTCCTTTGTCAGTATATATCCTTCTTGCGGCCGTACATGTCACACAGGAACGACATGAGGATGTCCTTGATAGCTAGGCAGGAACTGTATCCCTCTTGCCACGCTCTCCAAAGGCCTTAAGAACCTCCCTGTCTTTGAGCATCGCGTCAAAGGGACGAACCTAAATTCCGTTGCGCGGTTGAAGGCTGATGTATACATGTAGTTTGAGCCAGTGAATGCATGGAACGCTGGTATAGCTGCACACACATGTAAATTAATTGACCAACACCATCAAGCATGCTAAGGTTTGTAAAGTATAAAAACAACTCCAACAACCGATTCAATCGTCATGGACCCAACGTTTCGTGGCAAGAATGGTCATATTGATGCAGCGACGATTGTTTTTGCCACTGCGACCAAGATCAATGAGAATGTCTCCATTGATGCGACAAGCGTGCTTTGCAAGTGAGAAGATCACATCGGAGTCATCACTGTACAGCGGATGAGAATGGTGTTCCGCAAAGAGCTAGTGGACCATCATAGTGTCAGCTTCGAGGTGACCTTTGCACATGGTACTCGCCAATCTCGGCACGTGTCACCTCGGACTGCTCTGACTGGAGGTAGGACAGCGCGCTCCACCAGACAGACTTCCATGCAACTTGTGCACCAGACTGGCCTTGTAGGTGGAACAACATGCTGCCATTGAGGTGGCCCAGCGTGACAGCGGGAATGGTGTGAGGGCTGGGGGTACTTCAGGACCCCTTCAAGTGAAATATTTTGATCCTTGCCGAGGAGAAGAATCTCGCCAAAGAGATCTATCGAGAAAGTCAGCTCGAAAATCTTGAACATTTGACCTTGCTTTCACAGCACGGGACCGCATCACCTTCTTAAAGGAGTCACACCTCATTTTTGTTTTGCAAAGTCTCGTGGTCGGAACTGGGCATTGCCAGGTTTCTCAGAGTAGGAGCCCCCCTGTGACAGCACCCCGCTGCTCCCTGCAGTTATCTTTGATCGATGCGGTCCCGTGCTGTGAAAGCAAAGGTCAAAGGTTCAAGATTCTCGAGCTGACTTTCTCGAGAGATATCTTTGGAGAGATTCTTCTCCTCGGCCAGGGTCAGAATGTTTCACTTGAAGAAGTCCTGAAGTGCCCCTCACACCATTCCCGTTGTCTCTGGGCCACCTCAATGGCAGCGTGTGCTCCGATCCACCAACAAGGCCATTCTGTTGCACAAGTTGCATGGAAGTTATGGTTGAGCGCGCTGTCCTACCTCCAGTCCGAGGTGACACGTGCCGAGATTGGCAAATACCAGTGCTAAGGTCACCTCGAAGCTGACATTATGATGGTCCACTACGCAGTCTGTGCTGCCACTGCCAGCTCTTTGCGGAAAACTATTATCCTCCGCTGTGATGACTCCGATGTGATCTTCTCACTTGCAAAGCACGCTTGTCGCATCAATGGAGACATTCTCATTGATCTTGGTCGCAGTGGCAAAAAAAAATCGTCGCTGCATCAACAGGACCATTCTTGCCACGAAACGTTGGGTCCATGACGATTGAATTGGTTGTTGGAGTTGTTTTTATACTTTACAAACCTTAGCATGCTTAATGGTGTTGGTCAATTAATTTACATGTGTGTGCAGCTTTACCAGCGTTCCATGCATTCATTGGCTCAAACTACATGCATACAGCAGCCTTCAACCGCGCAACGGAATTTAGGTTTGTCCCTTTGACACGATGCTCAACGACAGCGAGGTTCTTAAGGCCTTTGGAGAGCGTGGCAAGAGGGATACAGTCCCTGCCTAGCTATCAAGGACATCCTCATGTCGTTCCCGTGTGACATGTACGGCCTCTATCAAGGAGTGGGACCCATGTACGCATGGCTGGATCCTGGTTGAGGAAAAGTACCTCCCGCTGTGGTTTAAAGGGGAGTAGGAACCAGATAATCTGTACTATATGAGGCTGAAAAGGACATGGAGGAGAGTGAGGATGAAGCTGACACTGTAGTTGATGATCAAGATGAAAGTCAAGAGGAGGCGAGCGGAGATAAATATGATGGGGAAAAGATCGGGGAGGAGGGCAGATGAAAATGAGGACTAAGCTTGCGCAACCGTACCGAACTATACTAAAACAAACATCTATGTGTATTGCTGTTCTGCTCTCCATTAGCATACATATCAGTGAAAGGTATTCCTGAAATGGCTGCAACACTCGGTAATTACACAGCAGGATTTGTATTGAATGAGATCATGGCGCATCACACACCGCATCTGACAACATAATTGGGGCCTCTACTGACCACGATTAGAATTACAAGTTGTCCACTCCATTCATGGTGCATTAATTTCTCTGTACCATAGGCTTGCCAACAGGTATTGGTCATTCTACAAGGTTGGGTACAAACAGTGTGACATACAAAGCTCTTAAATATGAGTAACATTCCAGCCCAGCTACTTAATTAGCTACTTTAGTAAGTATATTCATTTCATAAAGAAACACATGTTACACTACAATATAAGTATTTATACCACATTGTAACAAAACTACAGACCTCCAAAATGTATACTCGTAGTGTTAAACATATGTGGTGTCAATGTTGCGTAGGTAAGACAAATCTTTCATTATCTGTGAGAGATTGGTCAGTGAAAACAACATAATTATATTGGGACACCTAGCCATATTTTATATTTCACCAGATAAATAATTCCCCAGTCTTTAAATAAAATAACCCACTGTACCAACACAACATGAACACTGCTGTTTTCGTTTACATACCCAACCTCATGCAATGACCCGTATATGTCTTGAAGATTCCGAAGCAATATCAGATAAATCTGATGATTTCAGGCGAAATTGACCCCTGGTAGCTAAAATTGGAACCAAAACACACCATTTTCAGTCTCATTGCAAAGCCTATACCAAACAATGAGGCACAGATCTAAAGTTTAGGAGTCTACGGCAACTGGTTGTCGAGTTATCTTCAATGTTTGTACGCATATCCAGATATTGGGCATTTGGGGCGTTAGGGGTAGGGTTAGCCTAAATCGACGTAGCACCCACATTTTTTGCACTATTGAGCTTAGTGACCACTCAAATCAAAGCTCATGGCCTTGGGCAGATTTCTATATCCATACAAGACGGGTCAGTGGTAAAACGATATGTTTTCAGAAGTTGTAAGCGTCTGGGATTCGGACTAAGTTACAAAATTTCAAACTCGTCTTGGAGAAACTTGATCTCGAAACCCACTAATCCTTGAAGGGTGGGGTTAAATTGATTTTTATAATGTTTTGTAATCATATTCTGATTATAAATGTGAAAGGACCCCACTGTGGGACAATTTTTGAGGTCACATTGCCCCAGATACGTGATTTTAAGTCATTTTTAGTAAAAATTGCTTAAAACAGCTATTTTTTTGACCTGTAGACCAAATGCCCCCCATGGGCGACTTAAGAATACCCTTTTCATATGCCCCAAGGTGTACTACAACATAAAATAAACATTAGAGCTGTGCACTTTTTTCGCCATTAAACGGCCCAACCCCGGGGACTATATGGGCACTGCCATTTTGTCCGAATATTGGGCAAAGTATGATGTTTTTAAGTATATACAAGTTTATCGTGTATTGCCATCGTGTATGTCGACTTAGGCGCGTATAAAGCAAAAACAGTTGGGCTGCGTTCCACTTACGCAACCGATGCCAACATTCGCTACTGGCTACTAGTGCTTTTGTGCACGGTTCTATGGAACTCCGGGTACCAGTTGTTGGCGAACCTTACAAATTTTCACGTATTTCGAACTCAGCCCTGATTAAGTAAGGCGCGGGTAATAAAACAGCTGTTTAAGATATTTTGTAATTAGCGCTTAAAGAAGTTGCTTAGTAATACGCGTACATGTCCGTTTTACCCGCGTCTAATCTCTAGACGCGCACAAAGATAAACACCCGTTAGACGCCTTTCGTAGTTATGGCTCGATATGTACAAATAAATGGTGGAAAATAGGTTGTATGTGTTTATGTTTTGTGGAAGACAGCGGCAAAGATATTTAATTTCTCCAAAACCTGGGCTCAGCGCAGCAAAAACCGAATTAGCCATGTGCGTGTATGTAACATTTACATAATGACTGACGCCTCGAATTCTTCACTTTCAAATCGAGGTGCAGTTAACAAAGTCACATACTACGCTAATGTTGCTACGTGGTGCACACCCATAGCCTAGCAACCAATAGTTGCCATTCTCGCCAACGGTGAACACACCAGACGCTATTAATGTAAAAGGCCAATTGTCTACGGGCCCACCGGTAACAATATACCACACAAGTACAAAGAAATAAAGTTGATGTATTAAATATTTACATACAATTAATGTTTGACTGATCAGATTTTATTGAATACATCTTGTTCATTTGGTACATCAAAATAACACTTCAATTCTGTACAAAGGCCGTTAAAGGCGCAGGCTCGTCAGAAGTACGCAGCTTCATAGCAAAGGCATGGAGCTGCGTATTTCGTGGCACGAATATGGCGCGCATTGCTGGCGAGCCTGTGCCTTTAATGAGAGCTCCATTTATTAAAAGGCAGGAGAATATCTCGTACGTTTACTTTATCTATAAATTACATATATGCAGTTTTTATTAGTATAGTTTCTTTACGTGCATGGTTTTAAATTTTTAATATTGTTGACTGTCTAATTGTACCAAGAAAATGGGTACATGAATACAATGTACGGTACCTCCAAATACCTGAAGACAGATACCTAGTTCGAATCCCTTCCGGGTCAGTATGTGGATTGGGTTCTCAGTCCCTGCTTGATTCCGTGGGTTTCCCCCTGTACACAATTGTGTAGAGCTTTTCCTCCCACCTCTAAAACTGAGCATTTCTTCATCGTCTTCTCTTCACAGGTTTTGTTTTTCAGACTTACGAGCTACAGTGCCTCGGGCACTTTTGAGAAATCCTTGGTTTCAATACCAGGAGAATTAATAATAATAATTCATGAATACTATATTAGGGAAACTTAAGGGAGTATACTGTGCCTGACAGCTCAGCTGGTAGAGCATCTTCCCAGAGAGTCGAATCTAGATCATCAAGCTCACGTGATTTGCCTCTCATCTGTTTGGATGTGCGACATTGGACATATTAGGCAAATTTGATCAGTGAAATGCGCACTGATCAAATATATAATCAAAAATAAACTGAAAATAATTCTGAATTCAAATAATTTCCAACAAGTAAAAAACACTGCAATATGTAAAATTGTTTCCTAGCACCATAAGAAGCTAGGCAGGTGGGCAGTGTGAGCGAACTGTCCGTGATTAATGATTCAATTCGGTGACTGCGAGGGAAGAAAGTGCCAAGATCTTGTGCCTTGCAGCTGCGACCATCAGATAGGAAATGTCACCGCTATGTAGCTGCCAAGACAGTGTGAGATTGCTTCAGAGTTACGCTGGGACCCCTATCTACCGCCAATAACACCCTGACACTTGGAGGGTGTAAATTATGTTTGCACTTTCAAGACAAGTGCACACACACACTGGTAACATTACCAAAAAGAGGGAATTCCAAGAGAAATGCAATAAATATTTTCCGTGTAACCTTTGCACTGTGGCTTACACCCCCTGATTCTTCACTTTGAAATGGAGGTGTAGTTTAGAAAGTCAACATACTATGCCGTTGTTGCTACGTGGTGCACGCCAATTTAGGCTTGTAACCAACGGTCGGGTTGTTTTGTGCCATTCTCTGTTACAGTGAACCCAATATTGATTCTTTACTTCACACCTGCCGTGTGCACCACATAGCAATACAAATTTAGTATGGTCATCTATATACTAAGTGTGGATGTGAAAGGAAGTACGTCAGTACTCCAGATGATATTCATGTAAAGGTCATTCCGTGTCAATTCAACACGCTTTTGGACCTGACCATCACAGATTGAAATGAAATTTGGTGTGCTGATTGGACTCCTTGAGAAATCCTGAGAACTAAAATGTTATGTCATTGGGTCAATTAGCATGACCTGCTATGTTTGGAGGACAGCTGTATCTCCAAAAGTAAAGTATATGTACCTACAGAGACTTCATATCATTTTGAAGCTCTTGAAATGGACTTTATTTTAAGAGTGCCCATCCCAAATCTTTCTAGAAATATTCCTTACATGGCTGCGCCATGAGCATCTTTCTGCGCCATGAGCATCTTTTTTGATGGATACCGGCGCATTATAAATTTTCATTATTATTATTATTAAATTTAAAAAAATATGCATTTTGAAAAATACGCATTTTTGCAAATCGAGGTCAAAGGTTATAAATTTACATAACTTTGTGGTATTAGACACAATTTTCGTGTGGCTAACATGTAAATAACATATAAATACCATGTAAATAACAGGTACATACACAGTTACATGTTTGTACATGTTATTTACATGTTATCTAATGTTAAAATTATCATAACTCAAAAACTGTAAGAGTGCCCATCCCAAATCTTTCTGGAAATGTCCCGTACATCTTAAGCTAACAAATAAAAATAAAATACGCATTTTGACAAATAGGCATTTTTGCAAAGGTTATAAATTTACATAACTTTTTTGTGGTGCGAGATACAATTTTGATGTAATTTTATAAAATGAAGGCCATTTCAAGAGCTTTTAAATTATATAGGGTTTATCTCTGTAGGTGATCTCCTTTTGGAGATATAACTGTCCAAACATAGCAGGTCATAGTAATTAGTCAAAGGTTCGTTGACCCGTATCTCAACAATTAATTGACCAAATGACATAAAATTTTAGTTCTCGGGGTTTCTCAAGGAGTCCAATCAGCACACCAAATTTCATTTCAATCCGTGAGGGTCAGCTCAAAAAGCGTGTTGTCATGGAATGACCTGCAAAACATGCAAAAGGTAATAGACGTGGGTTGCCATGGCAATTGGCTACAAACATCATGGCCGTTGGAAAAGGTACCATTGCAAAAGCACAGGCACACGGTTCAGTGGTTTATAGTGTAGAGCCATTGCCTAGGCAATTGGCTTCCCACTCCAACCCATCTTTCTGCCTGAATGCTTCACTTTGTGTTCTTCCCAATATCATGTTTTAATGTGCTGCCTCTGCCTTTGACGAAGACTCTGCTAGGGTCAGAATATGTGCAGTGAACGATTTCGTTCTGAAATATTGGATAGCAATTTTAACATTTTGTTTAGCAATTCAGTATTTTTGTATAGCAAATTCAAAATGGATGATTAAACGCTGCATATAAGGGCTTCTTTTGCGTGGTAAGCCGTAAGCCTTCGCGGTACGTTATTCTGGTCATTTTTCCATTTTTGTTTTTTTTTCATTTTTCACAAGTGCAAGATTAAGGACCAGACTTTTGAAAAAATGTGTCGCAAATTGCATCACTAAATCAATTCAAAAACTGCGATGCACTTTCAAAAGTGGCATCGCAGATTGTCAAAAACGCGTCGCATTTTGCGATGCGATACAGGGAAAATCGTTCACTGATAATTGTGGCCACCAATTTTATTATAGTGAGAAATGCAAAATGTACAAATTATTCCCAGTCGGCCATGAAAACGTGCTGTAGGAGTATAAATAATTACAACAGATGTGAATACAAAATGCTCATCAGTTAGTCCTAGGGAAAAGTGGCATTCAGGAACCTCACTTAAATACAGCTGCAGTCATTAAAGGCCCAAGGTATCATTTGCAAGATGAACATTTTTACAGAATCCTGAAATAAGTGCACAGCATATTTAAAGGTAGAACACATGATTGGTAAACCCGTTACAAATAGTTTCATTTCCCTGTGTGATTGAGAATATGCATGATTAAATTCCATTTGCTACACGGAGCTGCGTATTTCGTGGCATAAATTTGAGGCGCACATTGCTGACGAGCCTGTGCTTTTAAAACCAACCTAAGTAAAAGTCAGCTCCGTACGTCTAACTTCTGAGAAAACTGTCAAAATCTGTGTCTTTACCACTTCGCTCCTAAACCACTTCGCCCAAGAACCACGGCCTGCACATGAAGTGGTGTTTGGGCGAAGTGGCATTTGGGCGAAGTGGCGTTTGGGCGAAGTGGTTTTTGGGCGAAGTGGTCCAGGGCGAAGTGGTCCAGGGGCGAAGTGAATTTTCGTTTCATGAGACGAAAATTAATTGTTTTACTCATATCTCAAAGAATATAGCACTTCAGACAAAACCATTTCAGTGGAAGTTTTCAACTGTCACCATGTTTATATTGTGCAAGTTATGTGTAAATCTGTGAACATTTCTGATTTTCGTGATACCAATCATGTGTTTTACCTTCAAAGAACGTTGGTAAACTACAGTACCTGCAGAAATTTCAGTTACATAGATGCAGCGATGCTTCAGAAAATCCATGCATTCTTTTTGTGTTTATTAAAATTTAAAAAAATCAATAGGCCTAACCACCTTCAGTTATTAATGTATAGAAAGTACCATCTTGAGCAGAAATACATTCATGCAGTGTTTGTTACCATTGCCATCAACACTTGGAGTAAATTTTATTCTTGATGAAGAACAATTTTGTGTCATTGCAAATGATACAATGGGCCTTTAAGGCCCAGTGTATCATTTGTAATGACCATAAAAAGTAATCGACGAGTTTACAGGGGAAATGTTCTGAAAGTAAAGATTGAATTAATAGCAACCGCTCAAAATGATATAATTTTACCAGAGAATAATCCGTAAAGATGAAATTATTTAGATCGTTTGCAAACGATTTACTTATTTTTGGTTCGCATCTACGCAGTCCAAAATGCATGGGCGCTGTGTACTCTGTGTGCGTGTTTATGGATCGCGCGCACACGCAGTAGGCCTATATGATGTGCGCCACAGAGTGCATGACGCAAGCCACATAGTACCGTGCATAGTACAGGATCAACTAAGAATGAATATTTGAAACACCCCGCCAAGACCAGGAAAACGCATATGGATTTTTATGTTTTTATTTTAAACGTGGTATACATTTGACAAAGCTGAAATTTCTTCGGATGAGTTTGTTGATGTCTTTCTTTTGATTTATAATAGTTTTATTCGCAGAATCGCTAAAAAATAGATCATCTACAGGGCCTTTAAGCCACCATGCTATAGGAGGGAGGATGGCTTGATATCAGTGGCAGTGAGACGCGATTTTTTTCTCCACAACTTGAAGCTCCTTCATGATTTGGGCTAATTTATCCTCATCCATCTCAAACCGAACTACATCTGCATCCTGCATTACAAGATTATGGAAACAGAATGGCTTTCAGAAAGAAGAACACGCAAATGGGGCATTAGGAGCAAAACACTATACTGTTATCGTCAGTGGTACATGTACATGGGCATGGCAGCATGGATGGGTTAAATGCTGCCATAGGTGGTTGCACGTCCCCTCGTATCGTTTCCCTTCGCATTGTATTCAAAAGCCATCAGTTTTTAGCAATACAACTGTTTGAGGTTGTAGATCATCTAGCCACTTGTAACACCAAGCCTTGTGACGGTGCCTTAATTGAAGCTTAAAGGTACACACCGGCCTACTGTTTACATGATTTAGAGATGTAGCAGCATTGACAATACTTTTTTGATGGTCGTTGTGAAAAAAATATCATCAAAATATCCCGTAATTTACTAAAGAAGTGCAAAATAAACAAAAACGGTCAAAAGACGGGTTATACGCTTTACCAGCCGTTGCAACTACGCGCGAGCCTCACTGACGACTTTGTCACAAACGATTCGCTCTTCTCCTACTCAGGATATCTCAAATTTTCTGCTCACGATTTCACTGGACAGCCCGGACGACCGAATAGGAATTTCCGTTTTCTTTAGCCGGGAGTTGGCATCATGTTTTGTCTTCACAAACGTACACCGAAGCAACAAACCCGGCCGTGTGTGGACTCAGGCTATTTGCCGTGCTGCGCGGGGCAAATATCCTACACTCCACGGTAGCCTGCCGTAGCACACGCTCGCTCCCGTTCTCCGGACTCTCGAAACAAACATTTATGCTCAAATTTTCAGACATATGTTCAACTTTGTTTCATACCTGTATAAATAGTCTCTCTTTTGTCAATATCTTATAAATATTGGGGGTAAATCAGAGTTGAATTTGGTGCAGTTCTGCAGTAGAAAACATTCATGCGGCTGGACACAAAACTAACTCGCAAGACCATGTGACTTTTCGGAACCAGAATCTGGTTCCGAAAAGTCACACGATTTTGAATTTTTGAAAAATTCTCAAAAACGGCGTTTCTTCAAGATATATCTAATTTACTCTGGAAAGCGCTTCAGAATAATGTATGGGTCTATTTCGAGCCCAAAATAGCCCAACAAAGCCGGTGTGTCTCTTTAAAATGCAAGCTTGTCGACATACCCCGGTACCAGCATAAATTTTAATTCAATATCGGCTCTTCTAAATCTACATAATTAACAAGCATTATGTCCTTCTGAATATTCCAAATAGACAATAAAGCTAAGAATGATTAGCTTTATAGTCTTTTTTTTTAATTAAGTAACGGTGCTTGATATGTATGTATTTTATTTTAATGGCCAATAGTGATTTAAATAAAGGTTTGCCAGCATGCCAATTTGGAAATTAAAATTTGCAATTCTTTCAGTGAGTTTAGTCCACATACATGTTTAGTCCACATACATACATGTACTTGTTCTTTGCATTTCAATAATGCGCAGTTTACATTTGTTCGGCACAATGTATTTTGTTTTTGGGGTACTTCTGGTTTCATTTTAAGGCATACCTTGTCGGAACTACTTTTTGTGACCTGTAGTTCTACGATAGCCGTAGGTGTGTTAATCTGGTCTACATGTTTGCCTTGGCTCTTGATATCAATACGCCAGCTCATACTCTTCAGTCTATTACCCCAAACACTCTGAAATAAAACAATGAAATAGCGATGAAACAAACAAATCGCTAAAATAAAGGGAACTGCTGGTTTCACTCACAAAGACACTTGTGGGACATGTAGGTCTGTCTCGTTATGTAAGTTAATGGGAAAGCTGTATGGAGGTTTATTTAGAAAGGAGGTAATGTTAGACTATCTGGGTCATTCCACGAGGTTGGGTATATAAAACAAAAAGCGGTGTCCATGTTGTGTTGGTACAAGTTCTTTTATTTAAAGACTGGAGAATTATTTATCTGGTGAAATATTTGTTGTACTGAATATGGCTAGGTGTCCCAATATAATCATGTCGTTTTCACTGACCAATCTCTCACAGATCATGAAATATTTGTCTTACCTACGCAACATGGACACCACATATGTTTAACACTACGAGTACAAGTTGGAGGTCTGTAGTTTTGTTACAATGTGATGTAAATGGGCCATTCTCCGCTAAAGTGCTCAGAATTGCCATTTATGTGTCGCTTGCACATTTCGGACTGATGAAATCATTTAAAATGATATTTTATGGTGAATTTATTTGTGACTCGGATTTGTTTAAGAAATTTATGGGGTAAAATTATGGTTACCCACCAAATATTTGAGAAATGGTGACAGTAAGGTCATATATGTTGCGATTTCCTAATGTCGCCTGTCAAAGTGTAATTTACACAAACGCTCCAGATCGTTCCTGGGGTGACATACCAAATGTTTATCATTTTACATTATAAGCTCATAGTATGTACTCATTGCACAATGACAAATTAAAAAAGTTGAACTCATCAATTTTGCGTAAGCCACCTGAAAATTCATGTTGCCAATTTTACGACCAGATACGTTACCGTTTTTTCCAGAACTATCTGTATATGTTACATTCGAGGAATATCCACATAGAGCTAGCCCAGGCAACAGACCAAACCAGTGATTATATTGTACAAATGCAATAAGTATAAATGTTTAAAGAACGCTGAATGCCGCAATAGGGCGACATTTCGGCAAGACTCTCACCGGGGACCACCGAAATTTCGGCAAGAGTCACTCAAAATGACACCTTATTTTTTTACCCAAAGCTTCCAGAGATGGTCACAGACCGAAGAGAAACAACTCCAGTCCCAATAAAAATGGTTCTCGACCTAAAAAAAATGGTTTTTGACCTAAAAAAATTAATTTTAAACTCAAAAATATTAGGGCGACACCAAAATGTCGCCCTATTGAGCAGGTCGCCCTAATATACCTTTTTTACACACGCTTTGTCGCCCTAACCTACAATTCATAGTTTTTTTCACTTAAGAAAATATAGACCTGTCCTTGGAAAAAAACCACCGTGTTACGCACGAGTTGCGACAGATACGTTACCTACATTCCCCTCTCCTCTGCAGAAACCCAGCGGTATCAGCGCTCTTGTACCATACCAGTCAATAGAGGGCCGGGCCATGACCAATCAAGGAGCGATAGATGTAGTGTACGGTAGCAGAGTTTGGAAACGACAGCATGTTTCATTAATGGCCGGACAGATACGTTACGCGAGATACGTTACCGATACCAGATACGTTACCAAAAATAATTTTAATTGTTGAGTTTGTTTAATGCAAATACCGCAAAAGACATGTTTTTACAGAAATGTTCATGATTAAAAGGTTTAAAACTTGTAATAGAGGGTCAACGCATAATTGCAGTGTGACGTTTGAAAAGTAGCATCAAAACATATGGCCGCGGACAGATACGTTACGCCAGATACGTTACCGAAACCAGATACGTTACCGAATTTTTTTTAATTTTTGAGTTTTCTACCTTTTTCTTAATGCAAATATCGCAAAAGACATGTGTTTGTGTATAACTGCTGTTAACTACGATATGTAACCCTTTTTGGCTGTTTCAAATTTGATTTGCC
This sequence comes from Henricia sp. BOLD:AAB3569, assembly GCA_037783545.1. NCBI lineage: Eukaryota > Metazoa > Echinodermata > Asteroidea > Spinulosida > Echinasteridae > Henricia > Henricia sp. BOLD:AAB3569. Next base: position 22,527 of record JBBELK010000570.1, read on the forward strand.
AGATACGTTACCAGACACATCCTTATATTATTTATTGCATTGTCTGAGTTGGGGAAGAAAAATCTGTGTTATTTCATGTTCGTTGAATTTGTCGTGACCAGTTTATTAGTTTACGGCGGTTAATCAAAAACTGTGAGACGGGGAGCAATTAATAAAGCAAGAACAATTATGTCGACATCCATTTCAAACAGACCTTACCCTGATTTGTTTCAACAACACACGGGCAAAAACGTGTTTTAGATTATTTACCAGTCAAAAATCTCAATTAAACCGACGTGTTTTCAATCGGATATTAGGCCTAACACCACCATTCACACAGTTTAAACCTTATCATACTCAATTCACAAACATGCATTTTCTACAAGTAGAATTGTGGTAACGTATCTGTTATGTTGTTAAAACACGTTTTACAAGGTCTGACTTTGTGTTCGTATTTCTAGAAAGGTAGATGAGTCAAAGATCACCAATGCCTTGTTTTATTTTCTGGAGCTATTACACTTTACGATTTTGACCATATTTGGTTTTTTCACTGTTGTCAACATTTCGCCAATTGTCACTCCCAACTTGGACACTTTAGCGGAGAATGGGCCAAATACTTCTATTGTAGTGAAACATGCGTTTCTTTATGAAATGAATATACTTACTTAGCTAGGCTGGAATGTTACTCATATTTAAGATCTGGTATGTCACACTCTTTGTACCCAACATTATCGAATGTCCCATTTGTTAACCCTTTAGGGCTTAAAGGTGTGTGACCAGATCACCGGGACTTACCTTTTAAATGGGTCATGAGATTTTTATATCATAACATCCGTTATATTTTTCTGATTACGAAACTGAAACTTCCGCGCTTCTAGGCCGCATATTTCCGAGGATATCGTCGAAAATCCACCGATTATTTGTAAACTAATTTTCCAGTATCAACGTTTATCCGCTGAAAGCCGACTCGATAGTTTTGTTCAATTTTTTACTGGAAATTGCGAATGTTTTCGGGTTTTTGGGACATGGGAGGTGTGTATGGGAGTTACTTGATAATATTGGTAAGTTACATCGAAAACTATTTTCCAGAAACTCTGGTCACGCTCCTTTAAAACAAGTTAAGTTAATTTCTTGGGACAATTTTTAGGATTATCATGGATTACTCAAATGGGCTTTAGACCTGTATGACCTGAGAAAGACCCAGTTGCATTTGCGTACATCATTGTATAATGTTCACCTTATTAATGATGCTGTCATGTATTTTAGCCTTGTTGCTCCGCCAGAATTTACTGAAGCCGGCTGCCTGTGCTGCGTTGATTCCACCTTTCTTTTTGGTCTGTGCTGTTAGGAATGCTTCAAGTTGATTCGCATCCATGTTGCTTGTCACGATACTCTGTACACACAATAAAAGGGAGAAACTTTTCAATGCCGGTTCATACTTCACGCGAAAACGAACTTTATTTCGGGGCAAAACATTTGAGCAAGTTGAAGCTATAAAGCCTGGTTCATACTTCATTCGCGCACGTACATACGGGCGCGAAAAGCAAACACGAACGCGCATGCGAATCAAAGCGGTACGAGTTGTCCTAATACTAGGCCGTATTCCTGAACGCGTGAGGGCGCTGTCGAGTGGCCCGCGCCCATCGCGCATTATGTTTGAACACAAAACGCGCTATGCGTGCACGCCTTTCAAATATTTGCTTTTCATGGAAATCTCTGCCCGCGCTACGGGCACGCGCTACATGCAACTTTCGCGGGAAATTTATAAAACCCGGATGTCGGAGGTGGTCAGAGGTACCCAAAGGTACCTGGAGGTTATTTTAGATTGTTTTTGCTAACGTGTAGTTTGTGCGTTGACGGTAAACCCGGAGCTACTTGACGGTAAATAACAAGCCGGAGGTACCGTTAGGTTGTAGCATGTACTACATGGTCACGAAAAAAATATACCTCCGGGTTTAATACCTCCGACCTTCAACCACATGCAACTTTCCCCTACTTCCAAATACTGTGAAAGCCACCCAGACTTTTCTGGGTGGCTTTCAAGATGAGCACTTTTTTTCCCCATCAAAATCGTTGCTCAAAATGGAATCTTTAGGAAGGTCATTTTACAGGAAATTGCAATTTTTGGTAAAATCAAAATCTCTACACGTTCTACATACCTCCCTGGCCGTAATTTTCTCAAAACTTACGTACACACCTCAGTTTTTAACAATTTGACGATCATTTTCAACTTCATAAAGTCCAACGCGTGGCATCGTTATTTTCAGAGTCCATTGCCGCGCCTGCGCAATGGCGCTCGCCTCTAACAATTTCAAGCACCAGACCAGACCCAGCACGTACCATTTTTGGACGAGAGGGGATTTGTTTTAGCGTGCCACTGTGTGGTCGGTGAATGAAGGATTCACGTCAAATTACCACCAAACGGCTTTTTGTCATAGCGACCCGCGTGGCAACTTTACGAGTGAAAAGTCATTTTGAAAGCCACCCAGAAAAGTCTGGGTGGCTTTCAGTATTTCTATTTGGAAGTAACTTTCCCCTACGTACGGACGTGTGATTCCCCCATTTACCACTGTGGCTATGGCAATTTTCCCCAAAATCACCTAGTTCGAGCGCCCTCACGCGTTCAGGAATACGGCCTAATGAAGGTACGAGTTCGAGTTGATCAAGCCAAGGTACGAGTTGTCTCGACCATGTCGACATGCTCGAAAACGTCAGTTACCACTGCACTGCTGACATTTACCTTCAATAATCTCTTGCATTTTGCAAGTAAATCGAAAAATTCCTCATCTGTTGCATTTGGCATAAGTTCCTCTTTCAAGAATCCGTCGGTGAATTCATCCTGATCGAAGTATTCACGTTTAGCGAGTCCGTTTAGCAACCCCAAAACAGTTCGTGACTCCTCCTCCTCCGCCATCTTGGCCAGGTTGACGTTTTCGAAACAACTGGATTGGGCTTTAGGTTCAATCTTAACCATGTTAACAGCTTTTCTCTTTTCGTCTTTGCTTGGCTTACTTACTGGAACTAAATTCAATATCCTATAAATCTAAGAGACCTGGTCAAAGCGTTCTTGTTTCTGACTCCAGTGTGTATTGTGTATTTATCCGAAAACAAAGCCGATCAAACGATTGTATTTTGAGTTGGTGAATGGCAATTATCGGCAAATCGAGTTATATTGCGCCCTCTTTTTGTCATAAAAAAACCACTAATTTGGCTCAATAGGCGTGACCAGATTTGTCTAGATTGGATTTCGAACGTAAAATACCTCCCAAATACATATACTATCCATGGGAAGAAAATAGAAAGATTGCAATCCCCAATTTGGATATGGACGCAAAAAGGTGTGTTGGATAAATTAGTTTACTACTCTTTTCGACGATATCCCTGAAAATATACGAATTTAGGGCGCGAAATATCAGAATGGTTATGAGAAAAATATGACATTTGGTATGGTATCAAAATCTCAACACACATGGGAAAATGGGGAGGTCAGAAATGTGATCTGGTCACGCTCGCGCTCCAATTAATAAACGGTTATGCTGTAAAACAGAAACAGTTTTAAATTGTATTTGGGTCATTCCATGAAGTTGGGATACGATGTCCCCAGTTACGTCCGTCGGATACCTTTCTTTTACCCTATATTTGTGGACTTACGAATTCCATTAGTAAATAGTACTCAGAAATACCAGCAGTTAAATGAGATAATTTAAAAACCTCCATTATTTGTAACAAAATATAGGAGCATCAATCAACCAAATGGGATTTTGTGAAAATGCAGGCGTGACATAAAGTGTTTTTCAACATATTTTCTTAATCCACACAAGAATTCAAGGTAGAATCCTCAAAAATTAGATCACAAGTGATTGTTTAGATCAAGAACTGTGTGCTAATGTCAAATTCAACAATATCACTTTAAGCTAGGGTCGAAATGAAATGGAATAAATTGGCATGACGTCCCGTCAGTGACCATCATTTTGTCAAATAATCAAACATTGCGAAAGTCTCTCAAGACTCAAAAATTATTACATAACAGGAAAACCAACCATATCATGCAACAAGAACACCATTATACAAAATTTACAAATGTCGACCTGCTGTTCACTTATTGGCCATTTTGTGGAAATGAAGAAATGTCACACTTTGACTTATTGGCTTTTTCGCTAGGGGGTCATTCTTCAGTAAGTGTCTATTTTCGTGTCCCGACACTTCGAGATGCTACATCTCAAAAACTATATAATGAAAATCTTATTTTTAAGCGGTAAAATAATCTTTAACATATTTATGATTATATGCAGCGGTACAAATTCTTGAAAAAAATCGACAGGGTGCTTATTTTTTACGATGAACCTTCAAAATACCCCCAAAACGCATGTCCCGGTGGTATCTCTCAAAATGTCCCCATTGCCATAATTTTTAAAATAAGCAGCTTAAAAAAATAATTATACTACCAGAAGCCAAGTATAGTTGGTCTCCTCCAAATGCAAAATTTAAAATTACATCATTAAACCATATTTGCATGAAATCTGACATTTTAAGAGTCAAAAATCGTGTCCCTGGATTTTTGGTCATCTCCGTCACGATATTTTGGAGCATCATATCTGATAGAGAACTGACCATGAACAAGACTTGCATTAGTCCATCGGATACCTCAGAGCCTATAGAGCAAGAAATAACCCATTAAAGAAGACTGCAACCGTAATGGCCAAGGAATTGTGGACTTTCTCAAAAAATTACAATAGTACCTTTATTCAACGTCATCTCCGAACGCTTTATAACATATCTGATTTGTGTTTTTAATCTTTAAAAGTATTCATGCAAACGATCACAATTGTGCAAACGTCCAAGCTTCTGTTGTATTTGGGCTTCAAACAGACTGTGGGTGGTGTTATAAAAGTTTAATTGTTTATTTAGTCATATCCGTCACAGTCAGTTCCATCACTTTTTGCCGTGAGGGAGATTATTTTTTGGCATTTTGGGTCATCTCCGTCACGATATTTTGGAGTGTCATATCTGATTTTGTTTTGCATTTTCATTTGCCAATAATGGCAATAAAATGAGGACAATAAGTTGCGTTATATTCTGTTCAAAGCCCTCCGGTCACTGGTTGTTATTCCATGTTTAAACTTTAAATTCTCTTGTTTGAATTTACTCAGTTTCCGAAGTCACTGTCAAAATTCGTCATTTCCGTCACGAAAGTGTGACGGATATGATTTTAGCACATTTTTCCTATGCTACAACACTGAAAAGTTAATGTTTATGAAATTAAATAAAACTCCCCTAAAGATTGTGCCGAACGTTAATTATAGTTGTTGTGTACCTTAATGATCATGTTCCACTAAACATAATCAACATTTGAACAACTTTTTTTCCACGATTTCTTAAGGCCAAAAATAGACACTTATTGAAGAATGACCCTAGGACGAAAAAGCCTTTGAAATCGTTTTGTTTTTCTTCTGATTTTTTCCCATAGACATAACGCATAGGTGTCCTGCCCACTTATTTAGGTTGTTCCCAAACTTTGTTCTTAACTAAACTTGGTCACATCAAAGACATAGTATAAGAGGTGTGCACCTAAAAATGGCTTCATTGTGACGTCATCAGTTACGTTATTATAATTATTAGTTTAAAAATGCCTAAAATGCCGAAAATGACCAAAATATGCAAAAACATGACCAAAACGGCGTGACACAGGGTCTTCATATTTGGCAGACATATAGATCAGATCATGGGCTACAATGTTCTTAGTGTAGGCATTTTCATCTGACCCTTCCTTCCTGGGTCAATCGAAGGTCAAAGTTCAGCCAATTCAAACATCACCTTTCTTGTATTTGTTGGTACTTATGAAGCAATATTAGCTATTAAAGTACGCTTGATGTTCATATAACTAGGTACAGGCATGGGCCCCATCACAAACTCCCAGCACCATGTAGAACGTCACCATGACGTCAAGGATTACATAATTATAATAATTTTAAAATGCTACAAAAATGGATTTTTATCATGAAAATGACCAAAATATGCACTTTTAAAATGCTTCCCTTGCCAAAACCACGTGACCCAGGGTCGTCATATTTGGCAGACATATAGATCTGATCATGGGCTACACATTTGTTCGTGTAGGCATTTGTATCTGACCCTTCCGTCCTGGGTCAATTGAAGGCCAAAGTTCAGCCAAGTCAACATTTGCGTATAGACAGGGTGGATTAAAAAAAACGAACCGAGATATTATTGCTAATTGTAACTAAAGTAGGGCGCGTAAGAATGAACGGGAGATATCATCTGTTATGGTTGAATCTCCTCTTTAAAATGACACCATGATCATGTCATTATGTTTTCGGTTGACTGAGCAGTGACCAGTGTTATGCCAGGGGCCTAGTTTTAGATTTGACCGTTCTCAATGCGAGCAAACTTCGCAGAAATCAATTCCGTGTGCCCTGTGTGACACGGCGCCCACCGAGACGCCGGTGACACGGTAACTTTTTGCGTGGAAGCAGTCTTTTAACTGTGTCTACCACGGACGTGTAATTCAACAGAAGATGGTTTAACAAAAGGACAGGAAGTAGGATACAATCTTTTATGTTATTTCAGTCTTATTTAAGAGAGTCCACTCTCTACAAGAAAGTAATTGTATGTTATTGAGGGAATGTCGTAGTTTTGCCGTGAATCATTCATTGCAATGTTTGTTTCCTTCCTTTTAGGTTTAGTAAGGTGCAAAGCTTAATATAGGCCTGATATCATTAAGTAATTGTCAGGATTTTATTGAACCATCTTCAACAAATCTAATTACGAAATTGTTCCTTCTTGGCCAAACTCTTTTCAATCTTAACAAATTATGTGCTCTGATTTCTGCCTTTGATGACTAATATATGTAGGCCTACGTTTTTCGAGTAAACATTGGATTTCCATCCCAAATGTGAACAAAACAAACTAAAAATGAACAATCTTTTTTCGCTGACTACATCGTGAGACAGCAGATGAGTATTGATTTAGTAAAAGTGAACAGTTTATAATTCGCAAAGGGAAATAAAACTTGCCTCTAAACTACGTTTTCAGGATAAATTAATTTTTAATTTATAACGGCATGTGACTAGTACTAATTTTACAGTAACTTAATTGATGTTTTTAAAAGTGCAAAAACTGAAAATTTCCATATTTTCAAATCTAAACAAATCTTTTCTCAATCGATGAAGGCTTCTGTACTATTTACCTAATGTACATGTTATTTTGTTTTAAGTGAAATTTGTCTCAAGACTCTCTTAGTATAAATCCTGAACCTACATGTTATGATACTCCTCAAGGAGCTAATTAAGTAATCAAAGGTTAAAGGAATCTTACCTGCACCATGACTTGGTATCTCACAGTTTATCAAACACCTGGAAGTAGTAGATCTGTATAGCAGTAGTTCCCCCACCCAGGCAAACTGACACAACTCAAAAACTGTTCATCATCAGGTATCAGATTAAAGGAGCATACAGTTTAATGTTTTCCATATTCAAACATTCATAACAAATCAGCCGATTGACCTATAATCGTGATTCCTGCGCCATATACGGTCATTAACAAAGGTATTTAACTGATGATGTCATAATGACGCCATCACGTGTCAGATTAAAGGTGCATAAAATAAAATAAATGAAATATTAAAAAATACGAGTTACAATCTTGATTCCTTCCCATATACGATCACTAGCAAATGTCGTTAATTGATGACGTCATGATGACGTCATCACGTGACAGATTAAAGGTGCATGAAATAAAAGTATATGCAGACGCGCACATTGCTTGACCTTTGACCTCGTTTCCTAGTGGTCAAATCTTCGTTGGCTTATAATTTTAAAGTGATAACAAACAACACGGGAATCATAGTATTATGGTTAGGTATAGCCAAGCTTTTAAAAAAATGAAAAGGGTGACTTTTGACCTCGATAACCATTGGTCAAACAGTTTTTGGCTTATAATTTAAAATTGTTCAAAGATAGAGAATTTGGTTAATCATTGTATTCTGGTTAGGCGTTTTTCAAGTTTTGAAGTTTAAAAATGTTCATAGAACAGACGTAGCTCTAGTTTTACAATTGGTATTCTGGCTCGTAATGGTTCAGCCGTGTTCTATATCTCATTGTTAGCCGAAGTGATTACAGTATAGGCCAACATCCTGCAGCGTAGATGTACCAGGATGAAAATAATGGTCAAAGTTGCTCGCCAATCAACTTATTTCATTAGCTAAGCTATACAATTTTACAAAAACTGTACAGTGTATATTCAAAATCCCAAATGAAATTGCGTCCTCTTCTTTTGTAGTCCGCAGAAAAGGATAATACGTCGATCAATTATTATCACCAACAGCCTTTGGGACAGGTATAATAGCTGATGCATGCTGCATCCCATATCGATAATCCTAAGTCCCAGGTATACCGGCCACTTGTAGTGTGTTGCGACCACAGGGTGTTCCGAAAAAAAGGAATCATGACAAAAATGGTTATTTGGCCAAGATACGCAATTTATGGCTATTGGTCATGTTTTACCATAAACTAGAGGCAAATTACTTTCCAGTGGTACCATGATCGCATTCTTCTGTACACGCATACACGTGTGTGAAAACCCCTTTGCGACAGTACGACCAGAACGGAATGTACATTTAATTAATTGGCTTATTCACTTGCTCAGACCCGGTGTGGGTGGATTACTTGTGGCATTTAAAAGTTATTCAACACTTTCTTGACATTAAGCCAATGCGTTGGTGACAGGTACTCTCGGATTAAACCTCACGTTAGCAGGATGGTTCAACGTACCACGGAGCAAGGGTCACCCATCTTCCTGTCGCAAGGCTGTTGCTCCCACACCGAGTTGTGGACAACTCGGTGTTGGAGCAACAGCCTTATACGACTGAGGATTTGGCCCCGTGTGACTTTTCTTTTTTTGTCAGAAATGTGAGATGAAATTTATGTCTCGGTCGTTCAAAACTTAGCCGACAGATGACTGAATATGTCTAAGACATATGTCTTAGATCACACCGAACCCTGAGGCATTTTTGTGATCGAATCTTAAGAAATTCAGTCATCTGTCGGCTAAGTTTTGAACGAACGAGACATAAATTTCATCTCACATTTCTGACAAATCCTCAGTCGTATAAGGCTGTTGCTCCAACACCGAGTTGTCCACAACTCCGAGTCGGTGTGGGAGCAACAGCCTTGCGACAGGAAGATGGGTGACCCTTGCTCCGTGGTACGTTGAACCATCCTGCTAACGTGGGGTTTAATCCGAGAGTACCTGTCACCAACGCATTGGCTTAATGTCAAGAAAGTGTTGAATAACTTTTAAATGCCACAAGTAATCCACCCACACCGGGTCTGAGCAAGTGAATAAGCCAATTAATTAAATGTACATTCCGTTCTGGTCGTACTGTCGCAAAGGGGTTTTCACACACGTGTATGCGTGTACAGAAGAATGCGATCATGGTACCACTGGAAAGTAATTTGCCTCTAGTTTATGGTAAAACATGACCAATAGCCATAAATTGCGTATCTTGGCCAAATAACCATTTTTGTCATGATTACTTTTTTTCGGAACACCCTGTAGTCGCAACACACTACAAGTGGCCGGTATACCTGGGACTTAGGATTATCGATATGGGATGCAGCATGCATCAGCTATTATACCTGTCCCAAAGGCTGATGATAATAATTGATCGACGTATTATCCTTTTCTGCGGACTACAAAAGAAGAGGACGCATTTTCATTTGGGATTTTGAATATATACACTGTACAGTTTTTATAAAATGTTATAGCTTAGCTAATTAAATCAGTTGATTGGCGAGCAACTTTGACCATTATTTTCATCCTGTTCTACATTCGAGTTTAGTTTTTCGTCTTATATAAGAGCCGGTCCAAATCACATACAAATTGCCGCAATAGGGAAAAAAAGCAATCAATGTCATACAGTGGAATCTTTATTACCCGAGGTGACTTGTTTAAAGCCGGCCAGCCTTTTACTTACACTCCTTTCGCAGTGCTTTTGCACAGTTTGTCCGCACCCATTGCAACCATGCACTGCTCAACTTCGCATGTAATCCTGCGAAGCGCGTGCGTGACGTCACCCAAGGCTAGGCCTGAATAACTTGCCGTGATTGGCCAGATTCTGTCATCTGACAGAGTAAACGTGTCACATGACGTTTAAAAAGTTAGGAACAATTTGGATTCAGGAATGTTAAATGTTCCTAAATCCAACTTATTAGGAATACATATGTAAGCCTATTCCAAATTTTTATGAACAAAGCTCAAATCGTATGCAAACAGCGGCCGCTGACGTTTTCACAAATTCAGCTTTGTAATATGAAGTTACTGCTGAAGATGGACCTGTCAAAATGGACCCGACAAACGTACGTATCTACCGTCAGGGGAATATGCCTTCAGCAGTCCACCCCATGTATAACATCTTGAACCGATCCGATCAACTTCGAAGCTATAGGCGGTCAGTTGTGGCATTTAGTAATCAATGCAGCCCACGAAGAGCCTAATCCACTTTTACAAGTCACTATTTTGAGGAGGGAGTTCTGGTGCCGGCCTGCTGGACCCTACTCCTAAAATCGGAGGCTCTCTCCCCGAGAAGAGCCGATTCTAGGAGTCACGGTAGCTGGACCCGCTGCGCATGCAGTGCACCCGATCGTGTTGCCGAAAGTTATCTACTTCTGCTCGCAAATTCCGGTCACAAATTCTATCTGGCCCGTCACGACGCACGTAAATTCCCAAAAATTTCGACAGACTGTACGCGGAGGATTTCACTTATAGGCATGTTCATTTTCATGATTTTTGGGCATGTCTGTAGTACATCTCATTTTCGGTTAATTATTTTGGTTTGAGAAAATAGACACATTATTAATCTCAGAGGGGACTGGGATCGAGTTTAATAAACGCCTAGTGCGCCACCAAGAGGTGGATCGTGCGTCCGTGACTGTGATGCGTTCCTGCATCAAATAATTTGAGCGAGAGGTTAAATAGTCATGGCGGTGTGCGAAACCCACGCTAGCTGCCTGCTTTTCTACACTTTAAGCCTGTTTTTGTCGTTGTCAGGGCTGATTTTCGTGGCAGTTGTGTTGTACTTGCATTATCAGCATCGAAAATACGCGCACATTCCAGCACCACCGAGAGATGGGTAGGCCCTAGCCCCGCGAGCAGTGCTTTAGCCCCGCGAGCAGTGCTTCAGTTTTCAAAACCTTAGCCCTGTCTTCTGCTATACACAAAATCTGTGGCAAACTCACGCAAATGAAATTTGGCCCCCGGCTCTGATATTTGCTCAATAGGTGCACTCACCCCAGTTTATCAATATTCCGAAGAGTACGCATCGATCCGATGTCTAGTTTCGGTGAAATCGTGGGGACAGTTTGAGACATTACTTACAATGAAATTCACACTCTTTGACCAAAAATCAAATATGCGCATGCGCGAGGGCGGAGAGGTCAACATAATAGCGCCATCTCGCGACGGCGTCGTCACGTACCAGCTGCACAACGGCTGTTTCATGAGAGAGCACATCGACTCTATGGTGGCGTACAAGAGACGTCGCAAATCAAAGTTATCTTTGCAATATGATGTCGAACAACTTCGATATCTACCTGAAAATGATCAAACGTCTGGCTTGGCGGCATGGCATCGCGTGCAGCGCGCGCTGTACGTGTAGATCTATAGAACGTACCGCGCGATAGAGTCGATGTGCTCTCTCATGAAACAGCCGTTGTGCAGCTGGTACGTGACGACGCCGTCGCGAGATGGCGCTATTATGTTGACCTCTCCGCCCTCGCGCATGCGCATATTTGATTTTTGGTCAAAGAGTGTGAATTTCATTGTAAGTAATGTCTCAAACTGTCCCCACGATTTCACCGAAACTAGACATCGGATCGATGCGTACTCTTCGGAATATTGATAAACTGGGGTGAGTGCACCTATTGAGCAAATATCAGAGCCGGGGGCCAAATTTCATTTGCGTGAGTTTGCCACAGATTTTGTGTATAGCAGAAGACAGGGCTAAGGTTTTGAAAACCGAAGCACTGCTCGCGGGGCTAGGTAGGCCCATTTGTTTCCTTTTCCATGGTGGGCCTTAGACCCGTGAACAGGGCGTCGTATCCTCCGCCCTGGCGCAGTTTCCAACCCCACATTTGTGGCAAACTCACGCAAATCAGATTTGTCCCTTGGCTCTGATATTTGCTCAATAGGTGCACTCGCCCCAATGACTTATGTTTACTTTTAGAAGGCTAAAAGTTTTTTTTTTAACGTTTATATTGGGACGTACGTTATCGTTTTCGGTATTTTTTTCGTATACATTGAACAAAGATTTTAAGGAAATTCCCTCCTGGAATCAACACATAATGTAATTTTAAGATATACTTCCCACTTGCACTTTTGTCGCAAATGTTGCTTTTCTGTAGAAAAATCACGTTTTCTTCTTCAAGAATTGCCTTCAGTGTGTCAGTTAGTGCACAAGATAACCTCTGTTGTCGCGCTTACGCACAGACCGCTCGCCGCGTCATTTTGTGCATTACTTTATGCAGTAATTTTATCATTTATTTATCTCAAAAATGCAACATTTGCGACGGAAGTGTCAGTGGGAACTAAGTATATCTTAGAATTGAATAAGCTATCGACTCCAATATATAAATTTACCCAAATGTATATGAAAAAAATACCTCATTTCAAGTAACACTTTTAGCCCCATACCAATTTAACCCCATTCGCTATCTTACATTTTGCTGCACGCGGCAAGATGGCCGCCATACCCCAAACTATAGTTCACCATACAGTTAAAATTAAACATTGAAAAACTTATCATGGAATTACCTGGAATCTTCAGAATGTTGTTCCGTGGTCCGTTTTACCCGATGATTCTTCTAAACAGAAAAAAACTAGTCCAACGTAATTTTTCTTGACATTTTCGAGCACTCTCGGGAGAAGAGCGACATTTACCACGTGTGTAGAAATGATCAGTCAGGGCCCAGATAGCCCGCCCTCTTGTGGTCATCTCATTGTATGACGTCACTAGCAGTACAATGATCTGGAACATGATTTGCTTGTCTGTAAATGTCGCTCTTCTCCCGAGAGTGCTCGAAAATGTCAAGAAAAATTACGTTGGACTAGTTTTTTTTCTGTTTAGAAAAATCATTGGGTAAAACGGACCACGGTACAACATTCTGAAGATTCCAGATTTCAACAAGTGTACTCAAATTTTAGCCGGAACTGTATGTCAAACCGTGTTTTTAGCCCTCAATATCCCCCAGCTATTGAAACTGTCAGAAAAAAACACCAACCATAAAAATAAAAAAAAAAACCAAGCGAAAACACTGATTGGAATAAATGCTCTTGTGTATGCAAGAAAGGCAAAGATAGACTAGATAGCTATCTGATAGTAGTCAAGAACTGACTGGTGCCAATACTGTGCATTCAGCTAGTACAGAGTGATTTTGGACACGCCCCTGGGACCTCAGAAAATCAGAGAACAGTCGGAACACACGTGCAAAAGAACATATTACACATAATCTGTTACATAATACAATATTGTAATCATTGTATACTTCTTAAAACTTGTGTGACCTTCAGGTTGCTATTTTGAGGAATGAAAGATAAAGAGACATTTCTGAAGTTTCACGACATTTCTATGACATGCATTGAATATATTGGTTGCATAATGTGTTTTTTTGTACTGGGCATAAAATGCTGTAAAATGTTACTAAACATAGGTTTCAACAGGTGTACTTAAACTTTTGGCCGGTAGGCCTACTGTATATTTTCTATTAATCCATTTTAAAACACCTCTTCAGACTTCACCCCACCCCGCCCCGCCCCGCCCCACCCCACCCCACCCCGCCCCGCCTCGCCCCACCCCACTAAAGAATTATTTTTCAATTTAGTATATCACACCATCGTACTTTATACACAATGTACCAGAGAAACCGCACTTTATACAGTTAAAAAAAAAAACCTAACAATTAAAAACAATTCGAATAAAATTTAAAATATACAATGTAAGTTCTACGGGGAAATCCATTATACCATTTTCTTCTCAGTTTGCCAAATGTCCAGTAGGGGCGACAATTCTTTATGGGGGCGGGCAGGTGGGGGGGGGGGGGGGGGGGGGGGGGAGGAGAGGGGGGGGGGGGGGAGGAGAGGGGGGAGGAAAGGGGGGAGGAAAGGGGGGCCCACGGCCCCTTCGCCCCACGGCCATGTTCGAGAACTGATTAGTGATAAAACAATTTCTCCAAATTTGTTTTCTGCATAAATTAAGAGAACTCATTTAGACTTATTATAAAACAGATTAACTTAGAAACAATTCCATAATAGTTTTCACCATTCAATAAAGTTTCTTTTTCTTATTTATTTGCATTACACAGGTTCTTTTATGGACATCTAGCAACCTTTGCAAAATACAAGAAGCAGGGTCTGCCCTTAACACAGCTCCTGGTGGACGTGTTAGTATCATTGTTTTGTTAGCATGGGAAACCTAATGTGGGGATGATGTCACATTTTTGGGGGCCAGACTCTGTCGAGTTTGCAGCGAGTATGTTTATCTTCCCATCCTGGGATGGATTGCAATACAGTTAGGCATCCTAAAGGCGGATACACACTCGCGGAAAAATCACACTTTCGCGCTGCGCTTACCGCATTGCATGAGCTCCCAATCGCCGATTATTCCAAAATAGAAAATTCCACTCTGGTAACTTGGGACTTCTCTGATACCTCATTGGCTGCGCGTTGGAAAGGTCAGCGCACCGCGGTCAAAGTTCAACAGATTTGAACTTTGACCCAGCTCAAAACGTTTTGCGCGTCGCGATAGGCCGCGCACAAGCGGCAAACCAGTTTGTGTACAAACCAATGGAACAGTGTGATTTTTCCGCGATAGTGTGTATCCGCCTTTACTCTTAGGCGTCCTAACTCTGAGACATCACAGATTATTTTTTGTTGAAATGAACATTTGTGTCCTCACTTGTGTTCTAAGACACATGTAATTTAAGACTCCCAACATGTCTTAATTAGCTAAGACATCCTAACTTGTTTGGATATATTGCAAGACGTTTTTCAGTGTGTCGTAGGTAAGACGTTATAAATTCAGTTAGGACATATGGTGTGTCTCGGACTTAAAGATAGTATACATGATTGGTAAACTGTTACAAATAGTTTTATTTCTCTGTGTGACTGAAGATATGCATGATTAAAACCAACCTGAGCAAAAACCAGCTCCGTACTTCATCTAACTTTGAGAAAACAGTCAAAAAAGGGTTTGCAGTCATTTCGCCCAAAAACCACTTCGCCCTGAACTATATCGCCCTGAACCACGGCCTGTGCACGGAGTGGTTTTAGGGCGAAGTAGCATTTGGGCGATGTGGTGTTTGGACGAAGAGATTTGGGGCAAAATGGCACTCGGGCGAAGTGGTTTTGGGGCGAAATGGCACTTGTGCGAAATGGTTTTGGGGTGAATTGAATGTTCGTCTCATTTCTCAAAGACTATAGCACTTTAGACAAAACCATTTCAGGGGAAAATTTCTACGATCATCATGTTTATATTGTGTAAGTAAGGCGTAAATCTGTGAACATTTTTGATTTTCAAGATACCAATCATGTATACTGCCTTTAAGGCAGTTACATTGTAATCCACCCCTGATGCTAGAGAGAGGCTTATGAGGCAAAGTGCCTTGCCCAAGGGCACAAAAGAAAAGGGAGTTTCGCATTCCGCGGCCATCTTGAAAAAGGCGCCACCTTTTGACTTGCAAAAGCCAGTTGAGAGGAACAAATTGCTCGACCAGCCAATGAGCGCGCTTGTGACGCAATTGACTAGCAAATGTCAAATGCTAGCCAACTGCATTTCAAGCGTGCTAATTGGCCGGCCGAGCAGTTTTTGTAAGTCAAATGGTGGCGTTTTTTTTCTTCAAGATAGACGCGGAATGTTAAACTCCCTTATTGGATGCAATTTCTCAGCCACCAAATTTAAAGACACAGATTCGTCAGCAATGCGCGTGCGCCAAATTCGTGCAACGAAATACGCAGCACCATAGCAAAGGCATGGAGCTGCGTATTTCGTGGCACGAATTTAGCGTGCACGCATTGCTGACGAGCCTCTGCCTTTAAAGCTCTCTTATTAACATCCAATTTTCTCTTGTTTTTCAGAATGTATGAATACGGGCCCGTATTCCATGTAATGTTGATACACACGGCTATGGTGCAATTACTTGACCCAGCAGCTGTAAAGGTACTGTATGTGTGTCCAATAAAGGAAGAAATAAATTTGAAATCTTACCAAAAAAGCCTACCCCAACATTATCATTGTTATTTTGTTTGTGCAGGACATTTTGTTCAGCAAGTCCCATTCGAAGCCAGCCATGACAAACCGAGTATTCAGCAACGTGTTTGGGGCACGATTCTTAGGCACTGGTCTTGTGTCTCAGTTAGATCCAGTCAAGCACAACAGCAAACGACTCCTAATGAATCCCATGTTCACACGCAAGTAAGTGGTCTTATGCTCAAGCCTCCAGAGGCATTGTGAAAGCAAAATCGTTGGATTTGTGGCAGCCATTTTGCTGACCATTATTTTTTGTAGGGAGGATATGACTTTAAAGGGAAGTACACCCAAGAAACAAAAGACATTCTACTTATTAAGAAGTCGTATTTTATTTTTAAACAAAGAACAAGGAATTGCAAATTGTTTCTTTATGGAAGTCGCCGATTACAAGACCGACAGGCCACTGGAGGTAAGGGCTACCGAAGTCAATTACAGAGAAACCGGCCCTTCATACCGAAACAAGACTGGAATTACCAGTCTCTTTACGATATATTAATAGATACCTTAGACAGTTTACGCATCCCTATTGGCTGAGAGCATGTCACGTGGGCAGTCTTTAACTAGCGATAATTACCAGTGATAATGCCTGACCGGCTAGCTCTCGTTTGTGCCCTAGTCAGCTCGTATATGGAACACGCCCAAAAGAAACTGCACGCGCCCGAAAGAAAATTGTGCACTTATATCCGGTTGTGTGCGTGCGCGCGCAACATGCCTACATGACGCACAGCTATCAGTTGTATGAATGCGGTGTTGCTGTGGGTGAAGGAAAGTGAATGCAAAACATGGCAAAACGACGAGCTAATTTTGGTGAGTTTTACCGATTTACACGAAAAAGTATTTATGAATAGAATTAAAAGTAGGTTTGGCCAATCTTAAACTACCTGTTAAATACCAGCTATGGATCCTGGGCACTGATATGCCCTTGCCTGGTGGCTCGGACAAAATGGCGGTGCCCATAAGTCATTCTTTGTGAAGTTTGTATCCGGTTTTCAGCAGGTCAAATTCCTTGTTTTTTTTTATAAAAATGATTTACGAGTTACACTTGTTCTGCAACTTTCCCCTTGAAATTTCTTAACTTCACAATCAGCTTCAAACTTTTGTTGAGTGTTACAGCAGAGCACTGTGGCGCAGCGTTAGAGTGTCGGGCTTGCAATCGGAGGGTTGTGGGTTCAGACCTCGAAGCGGTCGCAGGCCAGAATCAGCTGGTGTAGCGGGCCCCGGCCAAGGAGTGCAATAACCAATGCAGGGTCTTGGTTTTGTCCAGATTTCAAAGAGCTGGGGCCAACTAGAAGGGAACTGTGGCATATTTTGATATTTTGGGGGAGGGGAGGAGGGTCTTCAGAATAATGCTGTAACGAAGTCCGCAAGTTCGGGTTCGGTTCGGTTCGGCAAAAGTTCGATAATTTCTTACCGCACATTTGTTAGGTTCGGGTTCGGCAAGTATTGCTGGCGGTGTGGGTTCCGGTTGAAAGTGATCACGCACGTGCAGCTAGCTTTCTTTATAAATTAGGGCCTATGTATTTTTATTTTATCTTCAAACTCGCTCTTTTACACAATTTATTATTCTGACGATTGTTTGTAGTACCCGCAAGTATCGCTGTGTTTCTGTAAGAGGGCCTATTGATTTCCCTCAAAATGCTTTTCACAATGCTGTGCGAAAAATTCTGTCCCGATACGCCATTTTCACAATTACGCCTATTATCAGCACATCGTGCAGATGCATACTGCGCGGTAACTCTATGGCTTTGGCACGTTGCGTCGATGGAGCGAAATGGCGTAGATATTGTGTAGATATTGATTATGAAGTCGTGTCGGTACGGTACTGGGCACCAGTGCCGGGCACAAAATGTCGGATCTGATTTGGCACAAGAATTGCTTTGTACAGTGCATATGACGTTCGACAGTTAAACACGTAGTGCTTTTGCAAGCATAAGAAGTCATTTCGAGTGGGGTTTTGACATTTTGGAAGCCAGCAGCCTTTCACATTTTCAGTTAAAATACGTAAGATGTAAAATTCAAAGTGAAACACTCCCGAACAGCCGAACTGAGTGAAATGTTCGGTCCGGTCCGGTTCGGCTCGGAAGTGCCAAGCTCGGTAAAATCCCGTTCGGTTCGTATGTTCGGTTACAGCATTACTTGAGAAATACTACTCACTGTATGACCACAAAAATGTTGATAAATTTGGACGGCCTTTTGAGAAAATTGCATTTCGTTTTTGGGAGAGTATATAAATTGCGCTTTGGCGATCTGTTGTTTTTGAAGGCATCTGGTGGGTTTTGTGGATCAGTTCAACGCTAGCGCCGATATCTTGATTGATAAACTCAGCCACAAGGCTGATGGGAAGACTGAGGTAGCCATGCTGGACGAGTTTAGCAGAATTACGTTAGATGTCATTGCAAAGGTAAGTTTAAAGTTATATTGTTCGTTATATTGTTCGTTATATAGTTCGTTTTATATTGTTCAAAATTTTGAAGTATTTACTTAATTTTAACGAAAAAAAATCACAATTTTTATTTTAGAAAAATGCAGTTTTTGTGAAAAATGCCATTTTTATACAGCTGTTTTTGCGCCTTGCCTAGACTTGCCCAAGTCTGTCGTCCCATGTTTAGTCTATGATGCGCGGCATGCGGCACGCCATCTGAGCTGGTGGCCTGTCAAATCTGTTTTCTTTTGTCTCGAAAGACTTTATGAAACAGAAAAAATAGAGATTGGACAGGTTACTGGCCCAGACGAGTGCGTACCGTGCCTTGCGGACCGAGCACATGAGGTCAGACTTGGGCAAGTCTATGCCTTACTGTGAGTTGAATTATTGGCAGATTGTCAATAATTTGAAATATTGACAGTAATTGTTTCATAACTAAACGTTGAACCTAAGTGTCTTCAACCTAAACATCGAGATACATAGGTGAGTGGTGCCATTGGCAACCAATGGCTAGAGACAACGGGGAATCCTCTTACTCGTCTTAACAGAAGTCAGAAAGAATGCTCTGGGATCTTTCAAGTATATTATGCAACACAATGGACCAACAGCTTTACATCCCTTCATAAGGATAGAGCAATTGTGGTTGAGTGCCTTGCTCAAGGGCACATGCACTAAACCACCCGCCCACAGTACCCCACATTTGCAATGACTCCAAATTTTACTTCACGACTTGACAAGAAACATGTAACTCATAATGCTGATTGCAATATAGTAAACACCACAAAATATATGTCGAAAATAGAGTATTAAAAAGAATCAGGAGGTCATGGGTTCGAGTCCCACCAGAGAACTTGGAGTTACACCAAAATGCAACCATGAAATTCTCTGAAATTAATTGAAATATGCATATGTGGGGTGTTATGGCTGAGCGGTCTAGTGCGTCGAACTTAAGTTCCTGTGCCAGTACTAGAATGTGGGTTCGATTCCGGGCCGTGACGGGTTGTGGCACTTGTGCTCTTGAGCAAGGCATTTAATCACACTTGTTCCGTCCTTTGGAAGGGATGTAAAGTCGTTGGTCCAGTGTGTTCCTTCGGAAGAGATGTAAAGCCATTGGTCCAATGTGTTAGGTTTCGGTAACGCACTTTAAAGATCCCAGAGCATTCTTTCGTGAAGAGCAATGGGAGGGATTCCCCGGTGTGTCTGGCCGTTTCTAATTCGCTGTTAATGAATCCAATTTTTGTAATTGGCGGTCCTTCGGCTGTTGGATGTGGTGAATAAATAAATAAATTAATACAAAAAATAAATAAAACACATCCTCTACTATAGTTTTGTGTAATAAAACTCATATTTCATGTGTCTTTAAAAAACTACTTGAAACGAACCAATAAACTTCTCAAAAAAAAGCTCATAATTTACACCCACCGTTATATTTACCTCACTTTACACCCATCCTCATATTCAGCTGTGCTAATTGCCTAATCATAACATAATGACACATCATTGTAAAGTGGAATGACGGGACTTTCCAATGATACCAAATTCAAGGTGAATTATTCATGAACAAGAGAGAAATTGTCAGTGAAACTTGAGTTCCCGAATGTTTTTTTCGGGAACTCAAGAAGTTGATTTAGACTTGCGTCGGGGAAATTGAATGTTAAGTAAGGTTGTTTTTGCCCTTACCCGACGTAATTACAAACACTGTATACTCGGTGCTTTCCCGAGACACTATGAAAAACTTCATAGCGGACTCGGGTGGGACTCGAACCCACGACCTCCTGCATACAAGGCAGACGTCTTAACCACTCGACCACCGAGCTAGCCGCTGTTGAATGGACAGTTCGAATCATTTCGCAATGGGGATTGCAATTAGTCAGAAATTAATTTAGACTTGCGTCGGGGAAATTGAATGTTAAGTAAGGTTGTTTTTGCCCTTACCCGACGTAATTTTTGTTAGGAATTTAAAGGTAAACACCGGCCTACTGTTTACATGATTTACAATGTAGTGATGTAGCAGCATTAACAATACTTTTTCGATGGTCGTTGTGAAAAAAGATCATCAAAATATCCTGTAATTTACTAAAGAAGTGCAAAATTAACAAAAACAGTCAAGAGACGGGTTATACGCTTTACCAGCCGTTGCAACTACGCGCGAGCTTCACGACTTTGTCACAAACGATTCGCTCTTCTGCTCACGATTTCAATGGACAGCCCGGACGACTGAATAGGAATTTCTGTTTTCTTTGGAGAGGTTGGCATCATGTTTTTTTCTTCACGAACGTACACCGGAGCAACCAACCCGGCCGTGTGTGCACTTGGGATATATATGTGCCGTGCTGCGCGGGGCAAATATCCTACACTTCACCGTAGTTTGCCTTAGCACCCGCTCGCTGAGTCCCATTCTCCGAACTCTCAAAACAAACATTTATGTTCAAATTTTCATACTTATGTTCAACTTTGTTTCATACCTGTATAAATATTCTCTCTTTTGTCAATTACTTATATATATTGGGGAAAAATTAGAGTTGAATTTGGTGCAGTTCTGCAGTAAGAAACTTTCATGCGACTGGACACAAAACTAATTTACAAGACCATGTGACTTTTCGAAAAGTCACGTAATCTGTTTTTTATAAATTTCTCAAAAACAGCAAACTTCTATGGTTTCTTTTTAGAATATGTTTAGTTGATTTCGGAAGGGCATTCAGAATCTTGTAAGGGTCAATTTCGAGCCCAAAATAGCCCAACGGAGTCGGTGTGTACCTTTAATATTTCTTCACAAAGTGTTTGGTATTAGCAGGATCTGCTATTGAACTACAACTTATGAAGAAGATGAATTGTTTCATTCTGTGAATAGATTGCAAACTGTTTATTACAGGATTGTTGAGTGCACTTTATGGGACATTCATAAATACCTTAGACAGTTTAACAAATCCCTATTGGCTGAGAGCACGTCACGTGGGCAGTTTTAAACATGATAGGCCCAGTCGGTCTTAAACACTTTTTAGCCTATGGCTTGCGGCCGCACCCGAGCTCTGGTTGGGGCGTATGAAACACGCACATGCACACAGAAAGCAAATTGTACACTGTGACAAGTACCCGGTCGTGTGCGTGCAACACGCTTCCATTACACGTAACGTGCGTGATCGAACCAAAACAGCTTGGGCACAGCTAGCAGTTCATACGTAGGGAATTTTGGTGAGTTTTACCGATTTACACAAAAAAAGCTATTTATGAATGGGATTAAAAGTGGGTTTGGCAGGTCTTAAACAATTTGCTTAAAAACTGGATAGGGGCCTGGACGCTTGGGCCATTATCAGCGTCCAGGCCCCTATCCAGTTTAAAACGTATGTTTAAGACCATTCAAACCCACTTTTAATCCCTAATTATTATTTCACCCCATATTGCTCCAATATAATTTCCTTACCAGGTAGCGTTTGGACTGGAACTGAACTGCACATTGGATGAAAATGCTCCTTTCAATAAAGCAATAACGTCAGCACTAAAGGGAATGGTCTCTGCACTTCAGATACCAACAATAAAGGTCTGTAAAACCCAGATCTGGTAGAATGCTTGCCCAACAGGTCTGGGGTCAATTTCACAAAGCACTTAAGATGCATGTTACTCGAGACGCACCTTACGGTGGTGTATCCATCGCAACTGGTTTTACGTGTTTCGTTGAATCAGCCCAGTGTAGGGGCTCACTGCTCATTGGCTGAACCAGTTGCCGATTTTAGTCTCGACCCCCACGAAGGTTTTGGTTCATTATCATAAGCATAGTGGACAAAGCGCAGGAACATCACACGCTCTAGTGCCATAAAATGGTCTCCCCAAGAAGTTATCTTTATGACGACGTCCTTGGACAAACAAAACGAATATCAAAATAGCTTTTGATAGCCTTTTCCCGCCTTGTGAGCATTCACAATGCACAACCTAAGGTCCTCACTGAATTCTTTGTTTTACGCCATGAACAAAGAATCGGGGCTTGAATTTCATGAACAAATCTGCTAGACCACAGGGTTAATTAGTAGCTTAAATCATTTACTGGACCGGCGCTATTTTTACAAGACCAAAGCAAACAAGGAACGTGGATTTACTGTTCGTTAGTTTAAAAATGCACTGGACCACTGGCCTAATATGGTAGAGAAAGCACTAGAAGGAGGCTTAAATTACTGGCCTCGGTCCACCGGTCCAGTGGGTATTTCGAGCCCTGAGAATGATTGAATAAGTGTTTGGTACTGCAAAATCGGAATATAGAATTAAGTAACGACAAAGACATGCTAAAGCAGAATGCAAGAATGGCGTGGGTACACTTATTGATATAATATAAAGCTGAAAGCGGGAATAACGTGTTCAGAATGCTACGCGCTGATTGGTCAAATATTCTCGGGTTCGTAGCATTTTTTTGTGCTTTTCTTTGTACGTATTTGATTACACCTTTGGGGGACAATTGTCGTAATATGACAGCTTTCCTAAATGATTTGTGTGAGCTCTTAATACTGCCTCGGATGAACAAACTGGGGATCGCACATCATAGCGTTTTTCAAACATAACCTGTCTTGCGTCGACCAATGAAATCTCAGCTCAAGCTGGGGTGGTTTCCCTATTACTGTAATGAGTTTTGCTGGCTGAATGCAGAACCATCAAGGCTGTTGGGTTTAGGACCGTACCGATACATGTACGTGCATGTGTGCATAGTCGTAGCGCGGCGCGCTGTGAGCCAATACGTGCAACAGATTCCATAGCTTGTATGCGCTTTGTTCAGTTTTATCTTCAGCGGGCCGTCTAGAAGACAAGCTCAACGCCTTGATCAAGGCTACGGATGACTTGACTTGAGACCCGAACCTCAAATGACTTGGCTTGATTCGAGTCTGCCAAAAATAAAAGTAAACTTTTAGGCCTTTTTGCTTGTCATTTTGAGGACCTAGAAACAAAAATACCCCGTCAAGAGCAACAAAAATACCCTGTAAGAACAGGGCACAGTAATTTTCTCTTAGTAAAGGGCACCTGAATGAGGAAATGGACAATTTGTGTTAGAACTTTTTAAGGGCAACACAGCAAAAGCATAGCTAGTGCACTGATGGCAATTTGCCGTTGTGCCGTAGGTTATTTCAAGTTTCAGCGTTTAGACTCATTTTCGTGATTACTTGACTTGGCATTGGTGTCAATTGACTTGACTTGGGACTCGAAGGCCATTTGACTGACTTGGAATTCAAAGGCAGTTTTCCTTGACTTGACTTGGGACTTGAGTAGAGGGAGACTCGTTACAACCGTGGTCCTAATCAATTTGTTTCCTTTGGTGTAGTGGAGCCCTCTACCATCCGCACGGCGGTTTCGCCAAGAGGTCAGAGACAACATCAACATACTACGCGAGACCGGGCGTCAGTACATCCAGCAGAAACTAGACACATTGATGAACGAAGACGACGTACCCAATGACATCTTCACGCTATTCCTGAAGGAATCCATGAAGCTTGAAGAAGACGATATGGAAGATTTCATTGATGAGTTTGTCACACTTTTCTTTGCAGGTAAGAAAACGAAGAACTGTTAGGCCACTTTGGATTGCGGATTCGATACCCTTGAGGAAGGCACCTAAACACCCCAATGGCAATGGTGCCACCCACCTATGTATCGATGTTTAGGTGGAAGACACTTGTTAGCTTCATGCAATTCAGCCTACGGGCTGCAAATTAAACTTCATTAAACCCATTAAATAAATCTTCCTTTTAACATTTACCATCAAAGACAGTTTGGAAAATTGTTAAAACATTGTTATCCCCAAGTGTGATTAAGGACGTGTATAATAAAAATGAACCCGTGTTTAAATCAGCACGGTACTTCATGCACTTTCTAAGAAAACAAAGGAATTGTGCGAAGCGGCTGTCCTATTTTGCCTGGTTCCGTTGTTATACTGCATGGACAACAGAGCCAGTATGTCATGACAGTCAGGGGCCTAGATTCTTTTACGTTAGGGTGACCTTGTACACTGTTCAGACAAAATTGACCGTTTTCGGTTGAATCGAAAGTATATTTATATATTTATATTTATTTCATTTTCCGGGATATAAAAATTACTGAATTACAGACAAAACAGATTACACATACAACAAACTGGAAACAGAACAGAAAACAGTACCCAAATAGCTCCCGTAGGATTGCCCAAAAGAAACAAGTTTCTATCGAGGGGCTCTCCAAACTAATTGGATAATACATTTAAGGATAAATAAATTTAAGGATAAATACATTTAATAAAAATATTTACAAAATATTTACAAAATTAATAAATTACTCAAAATAAAAAACAAAATCACAACACATGTAAATAAAAATAAATCCTGGTAGGCCTATATCCAAATAACAATTCTTTGAAAACTGTAACAAAGTGATAAAATGAAAATTGACACATGATGTTCAAGAGAAATGTTAAGCTGAATTGTCAATACAGTCTTGAGATCATTGATGCCATCACTCACATTTAATAATCAGTGGGTGATGGCATCACTGACCTCTTGACTGTACAGACAAAAGAGTAGTCATACATGTATGTTCTGTATAATACAGTCAAGCAAACAGAAAAACAGAGAAAAACCAAACAAAAAAACAAAACAACCAAACAAAACAAAACAAGCATAATTAACTAGAGTCATAATTATAATACAGAAACATTTTTGTAATGAAAGAAAAGAGTTTGTTGAAAAGACCAGAGAAACTAAGTTTTGAAAACAGGGGGACGGAAGGTGGATACTCAGAAGGCATGTGAGATGGGATCTAGACTGAAAAGATGATCACGTAAAGAATTGATGAAAGGTTTTGGTGAATCTTCAAGGCAAAGATCTCGAACTTCACCGGAAAGGGAATTAAACAATCTTGGGAATAGGGTGAACAAGGAAAATTTGACACAGTTAGTACGGCTGTACTGATGCTTGAAGAGGAGGGTGTCAGTTTTCCTAGTGTTGGCCTGTGGGAGAAAATGTGAAGAAATAGAAATGTGATTGTAGAGGCATTTAATGACAAAGGAAGCACTGAGGTATACCAGTCTGTTATAGAGAGGAGGCAAGTGAAGTTTGGACAGGCGTTGTTCATAGGAAAGAGAAATAGCAACATTGTAAGGAAAGCAAGATTTAGTGAAGCGGCGTTGAATTGCCTCAAGGCATTGAATGTGGTTCTTTTGGTGAGGTAGCCAAACCGGTGCGGCGTATTCTAAGATGGGTCTGCAAAGAGAACAATATAATTTGATTAATACTTCAGTATTTCTGGATTTGACAGTGCGTCGTATGAAACCAGCAAGTCTAGAACACTTAGAACGAACAGAATTTACATGTTTGGTCCAGGTGAGGTCGTTTGAAAGAATTACGCCAAGATATTTATAAGAGGTAACTACATCAAGGGGTTTGTCGGAATCTGCGAAAAAGTATGGAGTTAGCAATTGCTTCCTGGAGCGGGTGACGTGCATAACCTTGCACTTGGTGGAGTTAAGTTGCATCTGATTATCAGAACACCATCTGGAAATAGAGTTTAGGTCATTCTGCAAAAAGGAACTGTCATCTTTACATCTAATAACCCTATACAAAACAGTGTCATCAGCATATTGAGGAAGTGAAGATTGAACATAGTTTGGCAAGTCAGCTGTGAAGAAATTAAATAATATAGGACCAAGGACTGAGCCCTGTGGGACTCCTGAAGTTACTGGTATCCAGTCAGATCTGGCGCCTGAAAAGATAACTCGTTGTTCTCTATTGGAAAGAAAATCACTGATCCATGAAAGTATGTTACCACAAATTCCATAGTGGTGTAGCTTATGAAGGAGGATTGAATGGTCACATTTGTCAAAGGCTTTGGACCAGTCAAGAAAGATTGCATCAATTCGAGGAGGTTTGGAAACATCAAGAGATCGGGACCATGTGTCAAAGAGGGAAGTTAACTGGGTAGTACAGGAACGTCTGGGTTGAAATCCATGCTGGGAGTCTGGGATAATGTTGTGCTGAGAAGAATGGTCAAGTAGTTTCCTACTTATAAAACCTTCGAGCATTTTACAGGGAACAGAGGTAAGGGAAATTGGTCTATAATTAACAATATGAGATTTATCACCATGTTTAAACAAGGGAACAACGTTCGCCTGTTTCCAGTTAAGGGGAACTACACCTGTTGAAAGACTGATATTAAATATGTTAGTTAATATTGGAACAATTGAAATGCCAGCTAGTTTCAGAATTTTTGGAGATATGCCATCCAAGCCTGGGGGCTTAGATGGATTGAGCTTGTCAATGGCCTTCATCACATCTGCTTGAGAAATATGAAGATTGTGAAGGGGATTAACACCAGGATGGGCAGCACAGGATGATAAATCTGGAAGATGGTATGAAGACTGCTGTGAAGAAAAGTTACTTTGTAGGACGTGTTACAACCGTTTTTGTGAATTTCCCACTTTTGTAATTTATAGGTCAAGTTTTGTGAACTTTTGACAAATTTTGTGAATAGATCTGGAGTTTTGTGAAAAGGTCGAGTTTTTGTGAATTTCAAGTTCACGGGATTTGTAAAATTCTGTCCACTTTTGTGAAATCACCATTTGTTTGCCCACTTCTGTGACCTGGGGCCAATTTCATAGAGCTGCTTAAGCGCTAGCTGAAAACGTGTGCTTACTGTAGCAGAAAAGTTGTGCTTACATTAAGGCTATTTCACGGCCGCGGCGTGCTTAAGCATGCGCGCGCTTGAAAACTGCCATTGTTGCGTCCCTATCTTAAGCAAAATTTGGCTCTGCGGTTAAGGCAGGTTTTCAGTTGCTTACCGTTAACGATGTCTATAAAATAGCCTGACGCTCGGTTAACGGAAAATGGGCTGTTAAACAGATCTATGAAATTGGGCCCTGTTCACAAAAGTGGTAAATTAACAGGCCACTTTTAGTACTGTGTCTGATGAGCGTACTGTTTGTCACTAATGCCTGCACTGTGTGCATATAGGACAAGAAACCACTGCAAACCTGCTGAGTTTCTGCCTTGTGGAGCTTGGCAACCATCCAGAGATAATGCACAGGTTGGTACATGTACGTTATTAGATCTTGAATCCATCTTTGTCTGTAAATTGTTGCTTTTAAAATTGGATAAAAGTGGACAACTGTCGTGAGTTTAAGAAATCTGCATGCAATGAAAAGCAACTTGGCTCCACTGGGATTTGAACCACGGACCTTCTGCCTGACATGCAGATTCAAGACTCTGTCACACGTCGCGTCAAACGTTGAGTGCCTGAAGCATCATTCTGAATGTGATGTGTGGTAAGCGTTTTTGACGTGCCACTTTGTGAACAGCATAATAGAAAACCACACTGACCATTCAGTATCTTGCACTTGATGCTTGACAATTAATTAATTAATTTATTTATTTATTTATTAATTAATTTATTTATTTACCACATCCAAAAGCGGAAGAACCGCCAATTACAGGAATGGGATCAATTAACATAGATATTCGAATAACTATTAACTTCTAAGTTGAATTAGAAACGGCCAGAGACACCGGGGATTCCCTTCCCTTGCTCTTCACAAAAAAAAATACTCTGGGATCTTTAAAGTGCATTACCGAAACCTAACACACTGCACCAACGGCTTTATATCCCTTCCGAAGGACGGAACAAGTGTGATTAAGTGCCTTGCTCAAGAGCACAAGTGTCACAGCCCGGAAACGAACCCACATTATAGTACTACAGTTCGACGCACTAGACCGCTCGGCCATAACACCCCATAATACTAAATGTGCATGTGTGACGAGGCCTTTAAAACACCGCCCCCTCCCTGACCCCCATGATAATGTTCACCCCTGTTTGCACAGATTACGGACGGAGGTTGAGGCCGTGTTAGGTGACAGGGATCGCCTTGATATGGCTGATGTGACTAAACTTACCTATATGATGCAGGTGAGTGGGCCGGTTGGGCATAAGGTTCAAATTTTTGGTATACAAATATTGACTGTAATTAGGGGCAAGCGTGGTTAAGATTACAGGCCCAAGGTCTTCTCAAAGTCATTCATTCGTTCATTCATTATTGGTTTGTTAAAATATCAATCTTTAGCGACAGAGCCAAATTATCGTTGGATTTACAATAGTATTAAACATCAAAGGGCAATATTATACAAATATTGACTGCAATGAGGGGCATGGTTAAGATTATAGGCCCAAGGTGATCTCGAAGCCATGACTATGCCCCGAGGCGGAAGCCGAGGGGCATAGTCATGGCTTCGAGATCACCGAGGGCCTATAATCTTAACCATGACCCGAATAAACAGCAGTCAATATTTGTTTTATATACCGAATGTGTAGATTTTTGTCATCTGGTTGGTTAAAAGTAACGAGACATCATACAGTCATGACAGTGGTCCTTAGCGTGTCGATTTCGGAAGCTGGTCTACGGCGGAAAAGTTGTAGGCCTATATTTACAGCAAACATTGTAGCATAATCACCTGGCACTTTAGTAGCACATTTCACCTGACAGTTTTCACTGTAGGCCACTTCTCTTACTTTCTTAAGGACTTTATCATCTACGACAGACGACAAAATGACGTTGAGATTCCGCCATTACCGTCCTGATGAATGTTTACGTGAAGCGCACAGCTGCATAGTTGGTGCACAAAGCCAGCTATAGCTATGCTTACACATGTAATGCGCGCGTCCGGAACCCGCTAAATGACTATGCCCAGCTGCATAGTTGGTGCACAACTAGCTATATGCTAACACATGTAATGCGCGCGTCCGGAACCCGCTAAATGACTATGCCCGGGGCATGGCAAAGACTATTGACCAGTTGGCATACGCGCCGGGTCTAGCCGATTCAATGCCCCCACTTTTAACCAATCAGATGACAGGAATCTACGCATGAGGTATATAAAAAACATTAGACTACTATTAATGACTATGCATAGTCATGGCTTCGAGATCACCGAGGGCATATAATCTTATTACACACCCTAGAATCAAACCCGGGATGCCGGAGGTGAAAGGCGGAAAAAGCCAAGGCCACCAAAGTCAGTTGCTTTAAGGTCTGCTGAGTTGGCCCCGATGCCTCTTCAAGGTATACACTTTCTAAGGCCAACTTGGCCAGCATGCCCTATCCCAGGCCTTGAAATTAACCAAAGCCACTGAGCCCAATGGCCTCATGCCCTGCTGAGTTGGCCCTGATGCCCCATCAAAATACGCACTTTCTGTTGCCAACATGTCCAGCATAACGAATCCTCTTAAGTGTTACAAGACTTGTGTATACTATATTAAACCTTGTGGGGTACCGTGGCCGAGTGGTTTGGGTCATTGACAATCATGAAAACTTGGGGTTGCGGGTTCGAACCTTCCCATGGCTGCGGCACCTGTGCCCTTGAGCAAGACACTCAACCACACTTGCTCCATCCTTCGGAAGGGATGTAAAGCTGTTGGTCCAGTGTGTTGAACCACGGAGCTTCTGCTTAATGTGCACATGCTCTTCACTGTGGCGCAGCGGTAGAGCGTCGGGCTTGCGATTGGAGGGTCTTGGGTTTGAACCTCGCAGGCTTTTCCATTGGTCCGGAAAGCTGTACATCGCCGCCAGCGTCAGCTGGTGTAGCGGGCCCAGCCACCCAGTCGTTAATGGGTACCTGGTGCTTGCACTGGGGAAGGAAATTGCAGACCCGAGAAGTAGTTGGATCTATCACCGGGTTAAATGCAGGCTCAAAAGCCAAGGATTTG
Source organism: Henricia sp. BOLD:AAB3569 (assembly GCA_037783545.1). Classification (NCBI taxonomy): domain Eukaryota; kingdom Metazoa; phylum Echinodermata; class Asteroidea; order Spinulosida; family Echinasteridae; genus Henricia; species Henricia sp. BOLD:AAB3569. The sequence continues at coordinate 52,940 of JBBELK010000570.1, forward strand.
GGAGTCAAACGCCCACAGCCACATGATTGGCTATCATGTGGGCTTAGTGAGCCCTATAGAGGGAGGGATAAACCTTTTTTAATGTGATAACCACCCCGGCTTGCCCCAATTATTAAGTATGAATAGGTGTAGGGTTCTTTTAAAACATTTGTAGTTTCTTTGTCAAGGTTCTTAAGGAAACTCTGCGTCTATGGCCACCAGTCGTAGGGATTCTTCGACAACTTGGCCATGAAATGACTGTCAGGGGCTACGTTATTCCATCAGGAGCCGTTGTCAGCGTGAGTAATACGTTTTTTGTTACCTAATTCATATCGCCGAGAGAAATATGACTGATATATTGCTCATGTGAAAAGTTTCATCGTAAAATGCACTAAACGCCATATCCACAAAAATTGATAAAATGGCATGGGTACATTCATGGTTGATGGTCCTACACATTTGTCAAATTGATTATCCCACAAAAACTGTTGTAAATTGCAAATTGCCATTGACTATAGTGTTCAGTTGTAATACAAAATTTGTCAAAATGCCAAAAATTGATATGTACAGTGCATAGCATTTTGCAATGAAACTCTTCATATACCGGTATGTACATAACATAAGGCTTCATCATGTGCCAAAATCTATATGTGTTGGAAAAATTCAACACGAAGTCACTCACTCCCAACTCTTGTACATTACATGCCTTGTGTGGACTGGCAAACAAAGGATGTTCACACTTGGCAGGAGAAACGGACGTTATTTGGACTAGCACACGTCCACAGTCGGGTTGTCCAAGCTTGTAAAATAGCATTAGGGTGGGGGAGAGGGGGTTAGGTTGAGGTAAATGGAATAGGTAATAGTTCAGAAGAGAACTGTTTTAATTTTGGTGAAAAAAAGTTGTTTTCATTTTGAAAAAAAAGTGACATTTGAAACAGTTTTCCTAACTACATGAGAACAAATGAATGTCCACCGTTGGTATGAAACGTAGGGGTACATGTACATGTAGGTGAACAGGGCAAAATGCATGGTGTTGTATGTTTAGCAGCCGATTTTGTGCTAATGGAGGCTCAGGCTATTTCATGGAGACCGTAACCTTAAGCGCTGCTAAATGTTTACTAGCTTCAGAGGCAACATTTGCTATTAACACTAGTGACGTAACAATTTCCGTTTCCAAGGATGTGCATAAAGGTACGCCACAGCCGTAGAATAGCGCTAACATTAGGCCAGCGCAATGTTTCTGCTACAGTAAGCACATGTTTTCAGTTAGCACTTATAGGCAGCGCCATGAAATTGGCCCCAGGCTGTTGCACAAAATTTGCTTCATTTAGCCAGAGATAAATGGATCATTACACACTAACAATCATAATAAAACACCTCCCCAAATACTACCCATGGGAAGAAAACAGGAAATTTGCAGTCTCCAATTTGGATGTGGAAGCAAAAAGGTTGGTGTAATTACTGCACTGCTTTATGGAACCAGATAAATTAGTTTACAAAACATTGATGGTTTGGGAAGACGAAATTTCAGAATGGTAATGAGAACAAATATGGCAAATGATATGGTATCAAAATGTCAACACCCATGGAAAAATGGGGGGTTCAGTAAAATGTTGCCTCGTATGTGTGCTTTTCTATCTCAGAATAAGTAACGACATGACAAAGACATGCTAAAGCTTTTCGACTTGCACTCATTAGAACAAAACCCAAGAATGACGTGGGTATGCTATCGATATAATATAAGGCTGAAAGTGGGAATGACATGCTCAGAATGCTGCACGCTGATTGGTCAGCTGACAACAGCAGGGAGCACGCTACTGCGCAAGCGCAGTCAGACCACATGTAGCGTGTGAACAAATTCTTTCTGGCGACATAACACAGGTTTAATGAAGTGTATGTGGCGTTGAGCATGTGCAGATGCATGATACTGCGTGCTCTGGCCAGTACAGTGATCTGCTGTTCACTGTATTGTTTCGAGCACTATGGGTGAACTGCTGTTCGCTGTAGTGTTGTCCTATAGTTTGGCAGCTTTGCGAGCGTTCTTGCAGACACGCGATGGCTGTTTTTGCGGGAAGTAGGCAAGTTGCTGCGGATGGAGGAGGGAACATGCTGTTTAATGCTCCCTGTTGTCAGCTGACCAATCAGTGCGCAGCATTCTGAACACGTCATTCCCGCTTTCAGCCTTATATTATATCGATAGCGTCACCCACGTCATTCTTGCATTTTGCTCCGATGAGTGCAAGTTGAAAAGCTTTAGCATGTCTTTGTCGTTACTTAATTCTCTATTCCGATTTTGCAGTACCAAACACTTATTCTTTTCTGTTTCAGTTGAATTCCTACGCCATGGCCAGAATGGAGGAGTATTTTCATGATCCACTGCAGTTTGATCCTGATCGATTCACATCTAGCGAGGACAGGTAAGAGTACAGACCCAAAGTCTAACTTTATGAGTTTCAAAAGAAAACTTGCTCAAAGTTACTATAGCAATGATAACAAACACCACATGAATTTATTTCTGTCCAAAATGGTACTCTCTGTAAAGCCGCCCTCATCAACCTGTGATACTCTTGCTCCGCGACAGGAAATTCAGCATGAAGCGAAAAAGTAATGCTCAGGTCACAAAACTGAACAAATCGTGTGAGTATCGCTGAATAAAGTGGCAACTCGACACAAAAGAATCACAACCACGTCACGCTTGATGGCGTGATTTTTCCACACGCTGATTGGCTAAAGAAATTTAGATGTGCGTGCTACGCGGGCATCTTGTTTTTTTCCACAGAACTTGGCTGTGACAATTGGCATCTCGTTGCAAAAGTTGAACATGTTTAACTCTTGCAGTTGTTTATTTTTTTGTTTAGCGCCGCCTGATGCCGATTGTCGTAATGTTGTTGCAGCTACACTCGGGTCCCAAAACAATCGCTGAATGATTTTGATGCCGGCGGGCGTAGCACAGGTGCAGCTTGGTTGTAAGGTCGACCTGGGGCCGGCTTTAAACTGTAGCTCGACGGTAAAGCCTACAGGATGGAGAGTTAACGGACCGTGACGGTCCTTGCACCGTACACTGTGGCGAGCTCGCCACAGTGTACTTGTGTTAATGCGTTGCTAGGCTAATCGAATCACCCCCGCGCGCTTAGTTGTGTGTGCTGTATGTCGTTTGTACCAAAGAATTCCCATGTACGGTCAATTCAACCATCTATATGACACCTTCGTGAAGCAAATGTGACCATATCTGTAATATAATGTGAATATGGCTGAAACTAAATGTCATGAATTTACAAAGGGTGTGTTTTCTGTGACAAATATTTGATTTTGGAAAGATACACACCCTATTTGCAGAATGGACGAGGCTATTAGCCTGCACCATGGCCCTACACCCTCTGGGACTGTAAGAGCGGATGCCAGGGCACATTATATGTTAAGCGGGCCTCCCACTGTGCGATTTTTGCCATGAATTTCCAACGATTAGGTACAATTTTGTATGATTGTGTATAGAGTCTATAGACAGTCTGTGGTAATCTCACCAAATTGTACCTAATCGTTGGAAATTCGTGGCAAAAATCGTACAGTGGGAGGCCCGCTTTATATGGAGCGCGGTGAAATTCGTGGCACGAATTTGTCTGTTGCGCATTGACGAGCCTGCGTCTTTGATCAAGGAATCCACAACAAGTTTTATCTTGCAAATGATACATTGGACCTTGAAGAACAAGACGTATACACAAAAAAGGAAAGACAATCACCCTGTGCAACCTGGGTTTAAGCACAGCAAAGGTTGTGAAAGACCTAATGTACTCAAGTAGCCAAATTGTCATACTTTCTTGCTTTAGGTTTCAGTATGCCTACTTCCCCTTCTCAATGGGAAGCCGAAACTGCATCGGACAACAGTTTGCACTGGTAAGAAGGATTTCTCTAATAAGGCCAAACAAAATAAATGGTGTGTTTACGGTAACCCGACCTACCTGGAATTTTTAAGGCCAAATTGCCGACCTAAAAATTTTTATTGCCAATTTTCAAGTTGATAATTTTAAATGAGCACTATTTGCAATAATTTCCAACGAACATAACATTTTGTACACTTGTACATGAACATGTTTAATATTGTTAATAGTGAGTTTCAAAGATTGCAAAACAACACGCAAATGCATGAACTGTAGTGTAAAAAAAAAAAAAAAAAATAAAATTATTTTCCTACCTACCTACCTGGATTTGTTTTAGGTCGTTACCGTAAACGCACCATTAATTTTGTTTGGCCTAAGCACTGCATAATGTGTGTTAAATTTACTTAAAGTAGTCATGCAACAACCGCCACCTCAAACTACATGCATGCTAAATACTGGAGAGACCTTTTCCTCCAGGATTATATCTCTGTACAATGTCATCCGTCTTCTTTCAAAACAAAAAGAAATATCTTAACACTGATTTGAGGAGGTAACTTCAGCAAAAAAAACCTGTGTAACAAGGAAAAAAAAAATGTCGGAAAGTATGTCTTGTTACATACGTTAACCCCTTTGTGACAGATACAGCATATTCAGTTTTAAGTGTTAGTGTCTTGGGGGACGGATATACAGAATTAGCCCATGGGTCAGTACTACCAGGGCAGAGCTGGTCTCTCATCTTGTTGCCTTGGGGTCAAGTCGGTTTTTGGTCTTTGACCTGTGACTTGACTCTGGAGAAAATGTATTGTAACCGGACTTAGGAAATAAAATTAATTTTTGGCTTGAAATAAAAAGTAGTCATCAAGTCTCCAGCCCTAGAGACATAGCCTATACAACATGTATAACCAAAACTGCAAGTGCAGTCTCCCGTTCCAGGGGATTGGAAAATGGTTAGCCGCTGCAACGGGGCTAAGTGGGAAATTTGGACACAGGGTTTTCAGAAAGGTATGTTGTTGCCATTCTTAGACTCAAGCTACATGTATCTCCTTGGATCTGTCTTAATATACTTCTTCTATTTTAAGAGAAGATAACTATAGCATTGCACAGAGATATTAACCTGGTCAAATAGTCTCTCCAGTATTGAAAACAGACTCATGCAAACAGACTTAAAGGCACAGACTCGTCAGCAATGCGCGCGCCAAATTCGTGCTACGAAATATGCAGCTCCGTGTAGCAAAGGCATGGAGCTGCGTATTTCGTGGCACGAATTTGGCGTGCGCACATTGCTGATGAGCCGTTGCCTTTAAGCGAGGACCTTTGCCATATTTGTTTTCCCTCCACAGGAGATTTGAATCTTTGTTTTCATGATTGATTTTCCACCCTTATAGATTGAGGCCCGTGTCCTCCTAGCGCGACTTCTGCAGAAGTTTCACTTTGATCTGGTGCCGGGGCAAGGCTACAAGATCAATGATGAAATCACAATCAAGCCATTGGGCCGTTGCAGGAACTACTTACGACTAGTGGACAGTGCCTAGACACTCAAGTAACATGCGGGGAGTTCTAGAGGCATTTTGTGGCGATAGTAGCAGTTTTTAAATGATTGCCCTTAGGCCTATACAGTACTACCTGGAGTACTACCTGTGTCTCAACATGTATGCTTACAATTCAGGGGCCAACATTTGCTGAGCACACGGTAGCAATTCACCTCACATACGATTTCGGCTGGCCACCCATTTTTACAATATAAAGCAAATAAATTCTGTTTTTTATGGAAAACATTCAACAGTTTTTATCAACAGATATTTGTTATTAAAGAAAATTTACTTTTTTAATCTAAAATTGTATTCTTTTGATATAAAGCAAATTATTTCTTCCAGCATGTACACTCGACCAAAAAAGTTCTGTCACCAGTAAGACATTTGTAGATATTTTTTATGAAATTGGATTTAATGTAGGAAAATAATATATCAAATTTTAGCTGAACATATCACTCAACGGAGTCCATGATGGCAAGCTTCACGGAACAGGAATGCAACAAAGGAGTGTGGGGTCAGAATGAAAAACACCAAAAAACAATGATGTCAACTTAATGCACTCAAGCATGGGGAGTTACAGTTCAGTATTTTGCTTCCACCATACCTAATGCAATGGCACGATTCAGATTGGACAATTTAACCATTTTGATTTGGATGTTTTTGACAAGACATTGATAAATCCAAACTCACTTAAAAATTTCCTAATTTATTGTCTACACACAAATTGCCCAAATCACAAGTTGCATTGTTCTTTGGTGTTTCTCATTCTGACCCAGTGTATATTTTGACAGATAAAATAATGCAGATATGCAGTATATTGAATTAAGATGACTGTAAAATGTTTGATGTGTATTTTGAAGTGTAATTCAAACTTTATGCAAGTGTTTGTATATATACAGGTAGTTTATAGCACAGGCATGTAGTCGGAACCTTTTGAAAAGGTCTCTTTATTAGGTGATCGGGCCAACAGCCCGATCACCTATTACTCTCGTACGATTTTTTTTTTTTTTTTATTTTTTTTTTTTCCACTCAAACGTTTCCAGAGCTTTTCTTCAAAACGGTTCAAGCTATCAACTTAAAACTTGGTAGGAACATCAACCCCAATGTGAAAGTGTGACGTCATTGTGACGTCATCAGGTATCAAATTACAAACCAAAAATGACCAAAATATGCATGTTCTAAAATGCTTCCGTCTGGAAAACCACGTGACCCATGATCTTTGTATTTTGTAGGCATAGGGCGTGTTTGTTTCGGACGAATCCAGATTCAGATCTGCGCACATGTAGGATGAACTCGTTCACTTCGCGCACATCTTGATCGAGATCTGTGATCTGTGGGATCCTTCTCGAGAGGTGGGTTCAGCGGCAGATTCAAAATGGCGGAAGACACGTAAGTACGGAAAACGTGTTGAAAATTATTACTTTTTATAATTTTGAATGCATGCTGAGGTAGGAATTTTTGAATTGGTCAGAGTTTCTTCCCTAAAACACCCCAACAACCATCAGTAAGTGTAGAACTAATGAAAAAAAAACAAATTTAGCAGTGGAAAATGATTTTTATAGCCTAAAATGAGTAACAATTCTGACGTTCGTCTGCTGGCGTGCTGCTCGGACATGTCGGAAAGAATTTACGGGCCGAATTTACAAGTCGGATGTGGACGTTGGTAAAACGCGGAACGGTGGAACGGAACGGTGGAACAGAGGGGTGGAGGGGTGGAACAGAATGCGGAACATGGTATGGTACAGTGGAACGGAACGATTCCGTTCCGCGTTCCGCGTTTTACCAACATCCGTCGGATGTCACATAAAAACCGGAAAAAATGATAGGCCTACACATAATTCGCCAGTTGAGACTCCATGCACTAAGTTTAGGCTATGTAGGACCTAAATGGCGACATTTGTGTCCTACTATGACTATATATAGCGACAGTCAGATTACAAAAATTAGCCATTTTTGGCATTTAGGCCTACAGGCTACAGCCCTGTTTGTCATGTTTGTGTAGGACTAGGTAGGTTGTAACGGAGTCGGGTCAACTCGACTGTTTACCAACTCGACTCTTACCAACTCGACCGTGTACCAACTCGACCGCGTACCAAACCAACTCGAACTTGACAGTCACCGCAGACAGCAACCCGGGGGGTAACCAACCCGGGCGCCGGCAAAGACATGCCGACAAACCCGCGGCCGGCCGCGTGTCATGTTCAGTGTGTGAGCGAGCCGGCATTTACCGGCCGAATCCAGCGATGCGACACTGCTTCTCCTGTTTTAATGTTTGCGGTCGAGTTGGTACGCGGTCGAGTTGGTATTCTGTCGACTTGACTGACATCCGTTGTAACGAGTCTCCCTCTGCCATTCTCTGGCTCTGGTCGAGTCCCAAGTCAAGTCAGGCATATTGGTGAAGTTGGGTCAAGTCAAGTAGGCCTAGCTAGTGAAAAATTTGTTAAACTAATTTCAAAACGAGTCTATAACATGTCTAAACACTCAAACTCGCATTCATGTTGCTTTGGCCAGGTTTCTTTAATGCTGAAATACAATTCAGTCCCCAAAATGACAAAAAAATGCATAAAAGATATGTATTTTATTTTTGGCAGACATAAAGTCAAAAAGTCTGAGTCAAGTCATTTGAGGTTCGAGGCTCGTCAAGTCAAGTCGGTGAAAATCTGGACTCGAGTCAATGGTTCGGGGCGAAGTGGTTTTGAGGCGAAATTACTGCAAACCCTTTTTTGACTGTTTTCTCAAAAGTAAGACGAAGTACGGAGCTGGTTTTTGCTCAGGTTGGTTTTAATCATGCATATCTTCAATCACACGGGGATAAAACTATTTGTTACAGTCCGAGTCTCGAGTCCGAGTCAGTACAACCCTACATACAAATCCTGTCTGTGTTTTCAAATAAAAACGTTTTAAGCCTAGGCCTATTTTCTCATTGCTAAAATCATGTTTCCTAACCAAATTTACACTTTCCTAGGGATTAAAAGTGGGTTTGCCCAATCTTAAACATACGTTTAAAACTAGCTACAAAAATAGTGACGTGATTGCAAAACCCCCTTGTATTTTGCGCTACTCACATTGTTTTTGTTTGGTTATTAGTACTATAGTAGAATCTGCAAACATGTATTTTATTAATTTTGAAGGTACTGGAAATCTTTGACACTCCACGGTTCAGATGGAACTACATACAATGTGACAGTTGACTCACCAACAGCTGATCGGTTGCTAAATGGAGGTAATTCATCTAACACTACATGTATAACATATATATTGGCTTTTTTTTTCCGTCTTTTTGCCTTCACAAAATGTACATGTTCCACTTCCAACAAAACAAAGTAGATATTAAAGTGAAAATGATTATGTGGATGAAAATATTTGTTTTTGGAAGGATAGTCCCATGAAATTGCTTACATCATCTTAGGTGATGTCTGGATAAAACATTTTTGTTTTTCAGCATATATTTATGTGTATACGGTTCTAACAAGCTTGTAAATTTTTGTTCATTAGTGTCACAATTATTTGATAGTAATTTAGGTATTTTTTTCGTATACATTGAACAAAGATTTTAAGGAAATTACCTCCTGGAATCAACACATAATGTAATTTTAAGATATACTTCCCACTTGCACTTTTGTCGCAAATGTTGCTTTTCTGTAGAAAAATCACGTTTACTTCCTCAAAAATTGCCTTCAGTTAGTGCACAGGATAACCATTCACGCGCGCGCGCGCGCAGCGCCCTCTGTTGTCACGCTTAAGCACAGACCGCTCGCCACGTAATTTTGTGCATTACTTTATGCAGTAATTTTATCATTTATTTATCTCAGAAATGCAACATTTGCGACGGAAGTGTCAGTGGGAAGTATATCTTAGAATTGAATAAGCTATCGATTCCAACATATAAATTTACCCAAATCCGTGTTCAATGTATATGAAAAAAATACCGTGATTTATGATGTTGGTTGTATACATGTAAAAAGTGTCATTGGCAACAAAATGTACAGATTATTATAATAATTTCCAAGACCTGTCTTGTAATACATGTAAAACATGTATATACTGTATGAACATTTTGTGTCTTTATCTTTTCACATGTACAATAGATGCTGATCTGATAAGGCGAATCATATCCAATTGCAAGGATTCTGCAAAAGGTAACAACCTGTTTTGTTTTGCATTCTTAGTTTTTGAAACTTGTTCTGATGAAAAATGTGAAGATTAATTGATGAATGATATTGAATTTTTTCTCTGTTTTTGTTATGCCAAAAAAAAGTAGTTGCATCAAAAAAGTTATTACACGTACATCAAAATACATGTAGCTATTACTACAACTAGCAGTACATAAAAAAAAAGATGGGTGTATAAGTGGGTGGAACCATTTTTTAACCCAGCTATGAATTTTGCATGATTCGTGAGGTACCGTGGCCGAGTGGTTTGGGTCACTGACTCGCAATAACAGGTGAAAACTTGTGGTTGCGGGTTCGAAACTCGCCCCACCTGGGGTAACTGTGTGCCCTTGAGCAAGGCACTTAATCACACATACTTCATCCTTCGGAAGATAATAGACGATTTGACATTTGTTTACATCTAAAGCGCCCTCAAATAAAAATGTTGGTATGCATCATGCTTTAAATTATGCACAGCAGATGTGTATGGAGGTGTGCGCATTGTGATAGCCAAATCCCTATTGCTTTGATACCTGAAGTGACATCAGAGGTCACACAGTCTACACTTTGGGCGTGTTTGTTTCGGACGAATCCGCCGATCCCGATCTGCGCAGATGGTTCAGCGCTATGCATAGTTGAATCTAGCTGAACCATCTGCGCAGATCTCGGGATCGGTGGATCCGTCCGAAACAAACACGCCCTTTGTGACTTTGGAGGATTGTTTTATAAAGAGATGTCAAGTCTGAAAACGAGTAATTGGATAACAGCATGCTCAATAAACAAGTTGCGAAATATTCTTTACTTGATCAGGTCTAGACAAGCCATGTGAAGCAGAAGTTCCAAAAGAAGGGGCCCAAGAATTGAGAACGTCTGCAACAAATGGTACATTAGCAAATTGTCTATTCATCAATGATTAGCTGATGTAGTAAAAAAACTATGAATTGTAGGTTAGGGCGACAAATCGTTTGTAAAAAAGGTATATTAGGGCGACCTGCTCAATAGGGCGACATTTTGGTGTCGCCCTAATATTTTTTAGTTTAAAAATCATTTTTTTAGGTCAAAAACCATTTTTTTTAAATCGAGAACCATTTTTATTAGGTCTAGAACTGATTCTCTTAGGTCTGGAAGCATCTCTGGAAGCTTTGGGTAAAAAAATAAGGTGTCATTTTGAGTGACTCTTGCCGAAATTTCGGTGGTCTCCGGGGAGAGTCTTCCCGAAATGTCGCCCTATTGCGGCATTCAGGGTTATTTAAATTACTATTTTCATTAGTGATATTTACCATATTGTTTTAAATCACGTTGCTTTTTTACCTGTTTATGAACTAAACTACAGATGACGCCCCCTTGGAAAGTGGAGCGTGGACTTCACATGCGACAAGAGAATTGATCCGCCTACGAGAAGTGCATGCGGAAGATTTCAAGTCTCCCAAAACTGTTAACAAAAGACTTTGGGAGAGAGTTGCTCAAGAGCTGGGAGAGGTCATACAGGTACATCCCTGCCCTTCTTTACAAGTATGCCAGTGTGCATTAATATTGACAATGAGAGTGTACTATACAGCACCACTTGCATATTTAGGCACAGTGGCTAATCAAATGCATCATGTTAACTGCACTCGCAGGTACACCAATGCATAGTTCCGACCTGTCAATCAAGCCGAACCCGCCGACCAATCACAACAGAGCTAGCTGATATCACCGACATAGGTCAAAGTGCACTGTTTCACAACAACATGATCACGCAATATGTTCTGCCGGCCACATACAATTTGTACAGTGTTGTATGCGATGATCCGGGTGAAATTTTGGTTTCAAGGCCGGTCGTTTCGTTGTTCAAAGGTATGAAAGCACGTATTTCATGATATGACATCCTTGTATTACTGGCCCTTTGCTCAGTGTGTTCTAAGATCACTGTCGACCCTGAAACATGAATTCCTTTGAGTTTTCTTCAATGAATCTGTGCTTTCCGTTGAAAGTCCCATTGCTTTGTGCGTTGCGTGTCGCCATTTTGACGATAGCGTGTGAGCCATAGCAACAATATCCACGGGGGCGGAGCTAACTAGGCAAACTCGGAACTATGCATTTACTCCTGGGTGGAGTACCATTTTTAATAAGGACAAGTGTCATGTGCCTTTAGCTGTTTGTGTAATGGGTATTGGATGGAGTGGCGCATAATTTAGGTTCAATAAACTCATTTCTGTCCAAAGTTAAATTATGTTGAATGTGTGACAAAATATGTTCGTGTCTTTTAGTGTACAAGGTAGTTTTGCCACATTTTGCATGCTCAAGAACTGAGTTTACAACAGCAGTTAACTGAATGTTGAATTATAAAAACAATACCTGATTGAAGAACGTTTTGAACACAATTATTTATTTAATGCTTACAATTGTAGAGATCATGCTGTACTGATGTCTTGCAGAGGGTCATGTGTTGGTGTTGAAGTGTTTTGGCTGCCTGTGGGATGAAATAACCTTGGGTGTGTCATCCACTGGTAGGCCTACACTATAACAAGCACCAATAACACCACATGACCCTCCAGTACAAGATGAAAGACCATATGAATTTTGCAAATCTTCAGTCTCTTTACTAGAGTATATGCTAGTTGAAATTTTCAAAAAAGGATGGTTAGTTATGTGGACATGGAAATAGGTATAGAATATGGTATAAAGTGACTTGTTCACTCTGTCTTGCATGAAAGGCCTACACAATAGGGGAGATTAATAGTTTTATATTTCTCTTGTTACTGAGGTAACTGGTTTAAAGGCCGAAACGAAATGGAAGAACCTTCTACGACGCTATAAGCTTGTAAGGGACCACAACAACAAGTCGGGCAACAGTAGAAAGGATTGGGAATTCTTTGAGGACATGCACAATGTCCTCAAAGACTCCCCAAACATTCAACCCAAGTACACCGTCTCAGCAGCACCATCCTCCTCTTCAAACCCTCCATCAACCTCAGTATCTGGCCACTCGCAAGACTCCCCTGAGGCCACAGAATGTAGTTCATCCGGCAAGAGAGGTCAGAAAAGGAAGTATCAGTCAAAAAATAACATAGTACTAGACCTCTTCAAACAAATCAAAGAGAAAAATGAAACAGCTGAGGAAAAACGACTCAACATGTTGAAACAAATGCATGATGAAAAAATGACCCTCTTGTCGTCATTAGTTGATGTTCTGAAAAAGGAATAAACATTCAAACATTCAATTCTTGTACCCACATTATTAGGGTAGTCTGTATATATATTTCAGAAACCTCTTTTAAGCCAATTTACAAAATAATTATAAACAAACTTCACCTTTATAACGCCGCACACAAATGTCACTTATACACTCGACCAAAAAAGTTCTGTCACCAGTAAAACATTTATAGATATTTATTATTAAATTTAATTTAATGTAGGAAAATAATATCAAATTTTAGCTGAACATATCCCTCAAAGGAATAGAGCTCAAGAGAGATCATGATGGCAAGCTTCACTGAACAGGAATGCAACAAAGGAGTGTGGGGTCAGAATGAAAAACACCAAAGAACAATGCAACTTGTGATTTGGGCAATTTGTGTGTAGACAATTAGGAAGTTTTGAAATGAGTTTGGATTTATCAATATCTTGTCAAAAACATCCAAATCAAAATGGTTAAATTGTCCAATCTGAATCGTGCCATTGCATTAGGTATGGTGGAAGCAAAATACTGAACTGTAACTCCCCTTGTTTTTCATTCTGACCCCACACTCCTTTGTTGCATTCCTGTTCCGTAAAGCTTGCCATCATGGACTCCATTGAGCTCTATTCCTTTGAATGATATGTTCAGCTAAAATTTGATATATTATTTTCCTACATTAAATCCAATTTCATAATAAATATCTAGAAATGTCTTATTGGTGACAGAACTTTTTTGGTCGAGTGTATTTACAGTATGTTTAAATACGTTTCAAAAAATATAGTTTTGTTGTGGCAATCATTCAAAACAATAATAAACTCATCTTTAAAATAGCATTTCAAAACGTACACCACATTAATGTACATGTTTAAATTAGTTATAAAATATAATTAATAAATATCTTGGACAGTCTATGGTTCCATATTGGCTTAGAGACATCATGTGGCCAGTCTTAAACACTTTTTAGTCTGGCCTGCACCCGTTCCCTGTTCAGCGCTTAAATACCTGGTTGTGTGCGTACGCGTACAACACGCTTGCATTATGTGTAACATGCACATCGAACAAAAACAACTCGATGTGCAGCAGTTTGATTGAACAAACACGGTCATGCATGCAACTTATGCAAAATTGACAAGATCATCAAAGAGTTTTGTTGAGTTTTACTGTATAAACAAAAAGTATTTATAAATGGGAAAAAAAGTGGGTTTGGCCAATCTTAAACAATCTGTTAAAACCGGCTAAGGACTTGGACGCTGATAATGGCCCCTATCTGGTCTGAAACGTATGTTTAAGACTGACCAAACCCACTTTTATTCCCTAATTTTGTACTTAGTAAAAAGTGGTTTCCTTCAACACTGTTTTAATAAAGTTTTAATAATAATTTTTAAAATGTTAATGTTGAATTCATGTATAGACCCTTTGCACTGGCAGCCATGACAGGGGGCAGTCACCTTGTCACTGTGCGTCATGCATGAGTAGGATCTATAGTCGCATTTAAAAATGACAAACCTGCCCCCTGTCATGGCTGCTGGTGCAAATTTAAGGGTCTATATTTTACATTTTTATCCTGCAGTCCTGCACTATTATAGTTGTATAAAATGAGCTACAAATTGATCGAGTTTAAATTGGTGGTATGTTGAAAATAAATAGCTTGAATTAATATTAACCGGTTTGTGATTACAACATTGATGATTTCAAGAGTGTTTTCCGAATGTCAAGGAGTAATCTTTTATTTTAGTCCTAAATATCTATGATGAACTAACCGTACAACCAAAATTGAGAATGCTAAGGCAGCGGTTGTTGCAATCATTTTGGGAAAAGGATTTGCTTCTAACTTCTGCAAATTTGTCAACTGATTTACTGCTGCTGTCTGCGCAACATTGCTGTCAAAAGCCACAAATTCTTCAGTATACAGATACCGTTGTTTGTGATTACCAAATTGATGATTTCAAGGAGTAATCTTTTATTTTAGTCCTAAATATCTATGATGAACTAACCGTACAACCAAAATTGAGAATGCTAAGGCAGCTGTTGTTGCAATCATTTTGGGAACAGGATTTGCTTCTAACTTCTGCAAATTTGTCAACTGATTTACTGCTGCTGTCTGCGCAACATTGCTGTCAAAAGTCACAAATTCTTCAGTATACAGATACCATTGTTTGTGATTACCAAATTGATGATTTAAAGGAGTAATCTTTTATTTTAGTCCTAAATATCTATGATGAACTAACCGTACAACCAAAATTGAGAATGCTAAGGCAGCTGTTGTTGCAATCATTTTGGGAAAAGGATTTGCTTCTAACTTCTGCAAATTTGTCAACTGATTTACTGCTGCTGTCTGCGCAACATTGCTGTCAAAAGCCACAAATTCTTCAGTATACAGATACCGTTGTTTGTGATTACAATAAAAAGCTCAATAAAAATTACAAATAAGAAAAAATGGCAAATGTGATTCAATGGCCAAAAGTTAATATCAGGGCTGAGTTCCAAACCCTCGAACAGTTGGTGGCGCACAATGTGTTCCACTCAAAACTGCCTCTGTGAGTATTGCCGGAATGTGTTTACACATTCTCTGGCGCCAACTGGTTAAATGTGGCATCCTAAACTCTGCACTACTTGGTCTCTTTTCTGGATTCCAGCTCTTGGAGGGTGATTAGCGTGGTCAGCTGCTTCTTCATCAGCAGTACAAGTATCCTCTTCATCAGCATCAGAAATGAATTCTTCCAGATGATTTTTCTCAGAGATGAGGCAGATGTTGTGAACTACAAAAACTGCTGCAAGAAAGTCGATGCGCTCCTTCTCATGAATGATTTCTACGAACTTCAGCCTTCTGAATCTTCCTTTTAGAAGCCCAAACGCCCTTTCTATGACCATTCTGCTGCTGCTGTGGACAAAGTTATAGTTTTTTTGTGCAAGTGTGAGATTTCCATTATCCCTAAATGGAGTGAGCAAGCATGGCCATAAGGGATATGCAGCATCAGCGATGAGAAAAGACTCTCCTGGACAACGATGATGTGGTTGTTCCTCAAGGATCCTGCCAAGTGGAGAATTTTTGAAAATCCGTGCATCGTGCACAGATCCTGGCCATCCAACATATACATCGGTGAAAAACATCTGATCATCGCAAACTGCTTGGACATTCATAGAATGGACGCCTTTCCTGTTGATGTACACCTCAGGCTTGTCAGATGGAGCCAGGATCGGTACATGTGTACCGTCCATAGCGCCAATGACACCAAGCAAACCTCTCTTTGCTTGAAATGCATTCTGTACACGGTTTGCTTCAGAACCTGTGGGCCACTTGACGATATTAGGTAGAATGGAAATAAGAGCTCTCACTACATTTCGTCTTGCCTCGACAACACTGGAATCAGAAATGCCAAACTTGTCAGCTATTCTCCTGA
This sequence comes from Henricia sp. BOLD:AAB3569, assembly GCA_037783545.1. Lineage (NCBI taxonomy): Eukaryota > Metazoa > Echinodermata > Asteroidea > Spinulosida > Echinasteridae > Henricia > Henricia sp. BOLD:AAB3569. The sequence goes on from JBBELK010000570.1 coordinate 69,038, forward strand.
TGGTACACTGGTTGGCCATGTAGTAAAGAGTGACCAAAAGCTGTTTCTCAACTGGAATGGGTGTTCGGCCACCTGCTCCATGTTTTCTGGGTAGGATGCCCCCAACTATCACTGTCAACTGCTCAGCAGCAGCTGCAAAATATACACAGAAACATAAATACAGTAAACTCTCGTTATAACACCCCCTTATATAAAGCTCATCCCGATATAAAGATCATTTTTCTAAGTCACAGCCATTATTCTCTGCATTGTGTACATGCATTGGTTATAGTGCTCTCTGAATATAGAGTGATGTCCCCTAACTTGGTGCACCCAACTTTAAAGTGTATTGGTGATGTTACTGATTTTGCATACAGGGGGCAGGGGGCGGTCTAAAAGGTCGGCTTTCCATGCGTATACTATACTTTATGGATGTCTCCTAGCTATTGATTGCTTTCCGTGACGTAGAACATCCGGGAATGTTTGGTGGTCAACGGCCACGCGCATACACGCGCACCCACAAAATAGGCTAGATCCGAATTAGTGGCTTTGGCTGCTGCAATATGCTGTTTCTAAGGACTGTCATTGTCCGCCCATAGCAACCGCATACCCACAGCCAATTCAGTCAAAGCCACTAATTCGGATCCAGCCATATACTCACCAGCGTACTTTCATTCGCGCGCGTTGCGACACGTTCAAATTACTGAGCATGCACTGCAGCTTGTAAAAACGAAAGTGCCTTTGCTTGATCACAATTTTTAGCCTTGGAAGAAATACATTTTTATCTTTATTGATACAACAGCCATGGTGCAACAACATAAGCAAGGTTAAGTAACAGAGGTAAGTGCAACCAATGCGCTTTTATTGCTTTTTTGGCCGGTTATTACTCGAGCCATGTGGGTCATGAAAAATGACAACCAAATTGGTGGATGGAAGGGGTGACGTCATCGGAAAGCAATCAATAATGAGAGTGTACTGCAGAGCAAAACTTAAGACTCATCTACATCGGCAAACACTTGCAAAGTTTTTGTTTGCAAACATCACCAAACAGGTATGTTTGCTGAAGTTTTTCTGTGTGCCTACATTTGCAAACAGAAGCAAACTTCTTGAACAATCATGTGATCATGATCGGCTGGCTCTATAATCACGTGACCTGAAACTGGTTCCTGATTGGTTCAGACATAAAACATGAGCATGTGCAAACACGTTTTGGTGAAGTTTGTTGTTGTTTGCTAATGTTTTATGTGCTGTCCACACTTGCAAACGTTTCTGAAAAACATGACAAAACTTGAAGTTTGGTCATGTTTTATGTGCAATGTTTGCCAGTTTAGACGAGGCTTTATGGCACTGTTTTCATGCACTTCCTTCATAAAATCAACATTGTAGTCAAGACATTTAAAATAACAGATTTCACCTCCACAAGTGCTAGCTTGTGTTCAACAGTGTTTTTGATACTATAGGAATGGGTAAATTGTGTTAGATATTTAAGACTAAGAAAAGATTACTTCTTGACATCCGGAAAACACTCTTGAAATCATCAATGGTGTAATCACGAACAACGGTATCTGTATACTGAAGAATTCTTGGCTTTTGACAGCGACGTTGTGCCGACAGGAGCAGTAAATCAGTTGACAAATTTGCAGACGTTAGGGGGCCTAGAAGCAATTCTTCTTCATCTGTGGAGAATAGTTCTTCCAAAATGATGATTGCAACAACAGCTGCTTTATTCTCCATTTTGGGTTGTACATGTACGCATTTGTAGTAACTGCAAAATAAAATAGTGTCAGAATTTAATAGAAAATTAAATTTCATTATTTTCAGTTAAACAAAAAGCGCTGTACTGTTTTCATGCACAATGTCTACCAGCAACGTATTCCAGAGCTGCCCAAGCCAGAAACTTTAAAATAAATTTGTGGGAAAAACCCCTGCAATAAAGTTAGCCATCCTGGCTGCAAGTTTTTGTTTGTTGCCACAAACATCCGGCAATCGGGCCAAGAGGAGATGAGTTGGTCAGGAGGGGCCACAAGTCGGTAAGAGCTAGTAGACATGTGCATAAACACCATACACCCCGCCACTAATTATTTATAAGGTCAAGGAAAAAAATAACAGTGTTTCCTATATTATTACCCGCTCCAACCTAGAAAATCATGCAGAACCTAGATCTTTTTGTTAAAAAATCACCACCCCTGGAGCAACATTTAGGTGACAAATTTTAATTTAATTGATAGGTACGAAGACCCAGAGGGGACATTTAAGTATTATGCTTTTTTTATTGTTAATACGTACGTACGTGATAATAGTACGTACGTACGTGATAATAATAAGTACGTACGTATTATTATCATGTACGTACGTGATAACAATACGTACGTACGTGATAATACTACGTACATACGTGATAATTTATTACGTACGTACGTGATAATACTACGTACGTACGTGATATTATCACGTACGTACGTGATATTATCACGTACGTACTTAATATTATCACGTACGTACTTAATATTATCACGTACGTACTTAATATTATCACGTACGTACTTAATATTATCACGTACGTACTTAATATTATCACGTACGTAGGTATTACATTATCACGAACAAACGTAGTATTATCACGTACGTACGTAGTATTATCACGTACGTACGTATTATTATCACGTACGTACGTATTAACAAAATTAAAAAGAAAAATACTTAAATGTCCCCTCTGGGTCTTCGTAGATAGGTGCATAATAGTGAGGTTTCGGTGTGCACGGTTAGTGATTACGACTACGATTAGCCAAACCTCAAAATCGTTACCTTTCGCTGTCAGTTTTTTACTAAGGTGTAGCTAGAGGCGTTGCTATCACAGTGTAAACAACACAACAACACTTGGGATATTTGTGTAAACGCCACAAGTACGCACAAATCTATGACGTAAAATTCACTAATAGTCGTTGTTTTGCCTAACCGTATGCGACCGAAACCTCCCTAATACCATTTTATGGCCCTGCGGTTGAATACTCACTCAAACATCAAAGCGCCCTCTATTGGTGGGAAAGTTAAATCTCAAATTTTCACCATTTTAAAACAACTTAGGCCTATTATAAATTAGTAAAGATGTTACTCAACTGTTCGAATTATTAGGGGGAGAATTCGATCAGCTCAAAGCTGTCAATTAATAAAAAGTAGATACAAATTTATAATAATTCACAGCTTTGACTGATCTGATCATGATCTGATCGAATTCTCCCTGGGCCTGCCCGGCCCTGCCCAGGCCATGGCCTGATCGAAAATACCCACACACTTAACTTACCCAATGCTGGCCGTGTTTACTGGACCTTCAAATACCTAGGCCTAGGTCTACATGTTGAATGTTGTCGGGATTCTATTAATTTAGGAATTCATTACGTAAAAACAACTAATGTGGAAGATAAACTGAAAATAATGTCCTGAAAGCACGAACAAACACGTCAATGACATGTACGATGCAGACGACATGACTCCATTTGTTGTTTTAAGCAAAAATCGTGTCACGTGAGATTGTCACGTGTCGTGAGATCCCAATCGTGATCAGTGTTGTTTGTTTCTGCGCGGTAAAACAGATCGGGATCTGGATTCGGATCTGTCCTGAAACAAACACGCCCTTATAGATCAGATCATGGCCAACAATTTTCTTGGTGTGGACATTTTCATCTGACCCTTACTTCTGTGGTCAATTTGAGGTCAAAGTTCAACGAAAACGAAAATCTCAATTTTTGCACTGATTGAGCAACAATGCCCATCAAACCAAGCTGAATCTTTAAGAAACTAAGTACAGGCATAGGTCCTATGGCAGACTTTCACCAGCGTGTATAATATTATGATGGTATCAAGCGTGACGTCATCGTGACGTCATCAAGTATCAAATTACACCCCCCAAAAAACCAAAATAGGATCTTCGTATTTGGCAGGTTTATAGATGACATTCTGTTCTACAATTTTCAGTTTTTACACTTACCAGTAACAATGCCCATCAAACCAAGCTGAATCGTTAGTAAATTAGATACAGACATAGGCCCTACGGCAGACTTTCACCAGCATGTATAGTATCATGATGGCATCAAGTGTGACGTAATCATGACGTCATCAGGTGTCAAATTACAAAAATTCGAAGGTTATTATTTTCAAAATTCATATCTCAAGAACCGTAATAGATACTTGAACAATTATTTCACAACATGATAAGTCTAAATGAACTGAACAAAACATACGATGTCATGACCCCTGTGTGACGCCTACTTCCGGTCCAAACCGGAAGTTGTTCGAAAATGTGCATTTTTTTAGCATTTTGAATGCAAATAGATTCAAAGTGGTAGTGAATTTGACCATATTTCTACGGAACGAAATGTTTCCACACATGTGGACCTTTTGACTATACCATTGGTGACGTCATCACATGGACGGTGGTTACGTAATGTGGTGTCAAATTACGCAAATTTGGAGCTGAATTGTTTTAAAATGCTGTATCTTGAGAACTACAACAGATATTGGTATGATTCCTTCGCCACATTTAAGAACTTGATGTTAATCAAATTGTTGAACAATTTGTGCACAAAATTGTGACGTCATGATGTCGTCACAGGTGTCAAATTACCAACATCCAAAGGTTATTATTTCCAAAATTCATATCTCAAGAACCGTAATAGATACTTGAACAATTCTTTCACAGCATTATAGGTCTAAATGAACTAAACAAATCATACACTGACATGACCCCTGTGTGACCTCTACTTCCGGTCTAAACCGGAAGTTGTTCGAGAATGTGCCAGCTTTTAGCATTTTGAATGCAAATAGAGCCAATAGTTCTACGGAACGAATTGTTCCCACACATGTGGACTTTATGACTATACCAATGATGACGTCATCACGTGCACGGTGACTACGTAATATGATCTCAAATGACAAAATCTTGAGAACTGTAATATATTCGAAAGATTATTTCAACACATGTAAGAACTTGTTCTTCAGTAGATCCTTGAGCAATCTGTGCACACAATAGTGACGTCATGGTGAGATTGACTGGGCCAATAATGACGTCATCAGACACACACTAAAATTTTAGCGTATAATAATCAAAGAGTCATATGTCTTAAGAATTCCAATACTGGCAATCGATATGTGAATGTTTCTTTTGCAACATCGACCAACTTAAGTTTTCAACCAATTTTAAAAGTGTGACGTCATCATAAGATCAATGTCTATGTCACCCAATCACCTAGCGTTTGTTTAAAAACAAACGCCAAGCTCTAGTTTTTGTTTGAAACTAGAATATATATTTCTTCCAATATCAAAAGCAGTTTTAGTATAGACCCTTTACACCAGCGTACAGTGTGCCAGGTGGGAATGCAAACTGCGCCAAAATAGGCAAATGGTTATTGTTTTATAAATTAATAATTTCAGATTTGTTAGGGTCTATACAACTAAACACAAACATTTTCTCAATCAACTGAAGTAATGAAATCACTCTTGTGAATTTTGAAATTGGGTAATTTTTTCTTTAATTTGTGCTCGGGCAGCTATGAAGTAATGGATTTTGACACACCATTTACCTAACAACCATAGAAATATTATTTACTAGTCGTGATCTTTAAAAGGGTTATTTAGAGGGACTAACTTTTTGTGCTGTGTTTATTTTATAAGTGTAATTACCATAACATTTCCAACTTAAAGGCAAAGGCTCGTCAGCAATGCGCGCGTGCCAATTTCTTGTCGCGAAATACGCAGCACCGTGCTTTTTCTAAGGAGCTGCGTATTTCGTGGCGCGCATTGCTGACGAGCCTGTGCCTTTAAAGCTGACGAGAACAGGCAAATCACGAGAAAAAACATGTTACTTCTATAATATTTTAAACGGCCATTAGACCGCTGTGTAAAACAAATTTATGAAAATTGACTTGAAATTAGAGAACATTCCATATTTCAGGACAATTAAATCGATGGCAATTTTACTTTTGTACAGAAAAATCATGTAAAAAAGTTGTTTTATTCAATAACTCAGGAAATACAAATTGCTGCCTTCATTTTTATTTATTCTAAATGAAAAAAAAACGCCCCTTGAGCAAGGCACCCGACCACACTTGCTTCATCCTTCGGAAGGGGTGTAGTCACGATTTACTTTAAATCCCTTTTTTATATGCATTAAATATGTTTCAATAATTATTCATTGCGTGTTTAAAAAATGGCGCGCTGGGGTAAGTTGACTTTTGTGGAAACCTTGCCGTGTCAAGCGAGATGGATCAAGATACGCTTTCAGTTGCCAGTGAAACATCCAACAGTCCAATTGGATTGTGGGAGGTAAGTAGTCGTCCGCGGATGGTTACTACCAAACAGTTTTGTGAGGGAGTTAAACAAGGCAGACTTGAATAGCTCTCCCACTAATGCTAAAAATAGAACTTTCAATGATGGTGACATCACAGCATGATTGTGCTATAAACTACAAACACTTGCCTCAAGTTTGAATTACATATTTCCGAAATACAATTATACTATTTATACCTCAAAATATTAGTCTCTTAGTCTTAAATTCAATATACATTTAATACACATATCTAAATGACTTCAATAATTACAAAATTATTTATCTGTCAAAATATATATATATATATACCCAGGTAACATTTCCACATGGGGCCCACACTTTAAGCAGGAAAAGTGTGCACAAACTGTTTTTTTTATTATTTATTTATTTATTTTTAGGAAAAGGGGGAGGGGGGTGCGTGCGCCCCTCTCCCCTTACCCCCCACCCCCCCCCCCCCTCCCCCCCCCCACCCCCCACGCAACCCCTGGATCCGCCCCCGGGCCTGCATATGGGGCCAACATGGGCCCCATGTGGGAATGTTACCTGGTACAGTCGGGCTAACATTTGTATGCTAGAAAAATAACAATATTCGATACAAATTATTTTTTTAAAAACAAACATCTAAATAATTCATTTGCAAAACAGGTCTATTAGGTAAGTGCCTTTCAAAATATCTCATCTACCTTAAGATTTTCTGTTGTGCCTTTTACAAAATACACAGCAAAATGCAGCTCTGATCGAGGCATTCAATTAGTAGAAGTGACTTGATTTTAATAAATTAATAGGCCTACCTTTCTTTTACTTTTTGTTGGATATTTTCTGAAATGTACAACAAGAAATCATGACTGCAGTGCTCGACAAATCCCCATAAAGTTGCGCAACTGCATGCTTGCAAAACGGACAACTATTTTGGGGATTTCTGATTTCTTAAAGGCAGTACATTATAATCTCGAAAATCAGAAATGTTCACAGATTTACGCCTAACTTACACAATATAAATATGATGACCGTAGAAAACTTCCCCTGAAATGGTTTTGTCTGAAGTGCTATAGTCTCTGAGAAAGAGTAAAACAATTAGTTTCCGTCTCATATGAGACGAAGATTCATTTCGCCCCAAACCACTTCGTCCGAGTGCCACTTCGCCCCAAAACCACTTCGTGCACAGGCCGTACGTAGTTCATGGGCGAAATGGTTCGGGGCGAAGTGGTTTTGGGGCGAAATGACTGCAAACCCTTCTTTGACTGTTTTCTCACAAGTTAGACCGTGACGAAGTACGGAGCTGGTTTTTGCTCAGGTTGGTTTTAATAATGCATGCATATATCTTCAATCACACAGGGGGATAAAACTATTTGTAACAGTTTACCAATCATGTATCATATACTATCTTTAAACATACTTTTTAAGACCAGCCAAGTCCACTTTTATTCCTATATTCAAAAATGTAGTGTAAGTCAGTAAAACTCGGCAGAATTCTTCAAAAGTAAGCTTGCCGTTTTGCCATATTTTGCATTGAACTGGTTTCCTACATGCATGACAATGTTGACATGAAATGAGTATGACAACGACAAAAGCAGGCTGGCAGTGTAGACAAACAGGCAGCTAGGTGACGTGAGTTTCGCACATCGCCATGTCTATCGCCTACTTCAGTACTTAAACAGCTAGAATCCCCCCATCCACATTTATTTTTGTTTTTTTCTGTTTGTCATAGAGGTTTATGTTTCTACAACGCGATTACAACGTGTTTTCCGCCAAAAACCGACAGTATTTGTTTAAAACGCAATTCAGTTCCGACCCTCGTCACTTGGTTTGTTTACAAACAGGGGCGATACCTCATCCTGAGAAACACACAAAACGGCCTGTGCAGTATTGAATGGAAAATATACGAAGTGTATGTTCATCATGCCTGTTTTGTCCTTGTAATTCAAAATACAAACGTGAAAACACCTGATGTAAAACGACAATAATCTACTATTACCTTTTTTTGTGAAAAAAAACCGTAAAATTGTGGCTCACAATGAAGTCGAGTCTTTTAAAGGAAACACTGGTGCATTGCGACCGGTGTTTGTCACGGAACGAACAGCGGTCCGTGTACAGGAATAGTGCGGGAATTGGCACACGGTATATGCACATCGGCCGGTACAAGTTAGAATGAGCGACTCATTTTTCTCTCTCTTCGTAATAAAAAAGGATCTTAGCTTCTGCCCTTTTTTTTCATGTCATAAAACATACAACACGCAACTACTGGGCATATATCTGGCTTTTTGGACCAAAACAATTCTTCAAAAAACACCATCTAACAGAGACGGTTTTTCAGGTTTTTTGCGTGTAAACGTATGGAGCTAACAATCGTGTTGACTTTTCTTTCTCAGGATTGCGTCACGGGGTCACGCGCATATCATGAATACTTAATGAGCGTTTCAGAAATCGCGAAAACCTCATTTTCGAAAAGCGCACTTTTGCTTGCAATTTATCCACTTAAAACCGACAAATAAAAAAACTAGAGGTATGACGTTTGTTGTTACAAACGCCAGGTGATCGGGGTAAATGAACATTTTGTGATGAATTTCAGACGTTGTTATCACCTGTGGAATGGCAAAAATGGAAGTTCAGCAGCCGATTTCACGAAACTTTACTCAATTGCGCAAGTCCACTTACGCCATTACTTGCGCAATAACTTATGGCGTAGGTGGACTTGCGCAATTGCGTAAAGTTTCGTGAAATCGGCTGCTGTATACACTAATCCGGTAACTAATATCTCCTCCCTGCATATCCGCCATAGCTGGGGGTTGATAGCTTGCACCGTTTTGAGATATGAATTGTTGAAATAATAATCTTTGAAATCTTGTAATGTGACACCTGTGACGACATCATGACGTCACAATTTTGTGCACAAATTGTTGAACAATATGTTGAACATCAAGTTCTTAAATGTGGCGAAGGAATCATACCAATATCTGTTGTAGTTTTCAAGATACAGCATTTTAAAACATCTCGGCTCCAAATTTGCGTAATTTGACACCACATTACGTAACCACCGTCCATGTCATGACGTCACCAATGGTATAGTCAAAAGGTCCACATGTGTGGAAACATTTCGTTCCGTAGAAATATGGTCAAATTCACTACCACTTTGAATCTATTTGCATTAAAAATCCTAAAAATTTGCACATTTTCAAAGAACTTTCGGTTTGGACCGGAAGTAGGCGTCACACAGGGGTCATGACATCGTATGATTTGTTCAGTTCATTTAGACTTATCATGTTGTGAAAGAATTGTTCAAGTATCTATAATTATAATTTAGGCAGTTTCAACCCTTTTATTTTAAAGCCCACATCGATTTAAAATCAGTGTCAATTGAAAGAGTGGTTATTGACTAGAAGAAATCTGTTTATTTTTTTCAAATCGGATTTTGCATTGCGAAGCTACAGTCGGTTTGGATAATTGAAAACAGGGTAAAAATTCATCGGCAGGTCAAAGGTTATCCTATGTTTTTCTTTATTTCTAATTTGGCACCGACAATGGTCACTGTGGCTTATACTTTTGGTTATATATCTTTGCTCAACTCTATCCTGGATGGCCCAAAGTTGGTACAAACAACAGTTATTAATATATGTACAAGGACAGATAATTAATTTATATTTTAAATACCTCATTTGCATAATAAATTAATAATTTATGCAAAAACGGTCAATTTTCAAGGGAAAACTCATTTTTCTCAAATTTATCTTAACCAGGTTTGATTATTACAATGCATCTTGCATCATTTAATTAAAGTATTTACTTTAATTAAATGATGCAAGACATTGTAATAATCAAACCTGCTTAACTACAGATAATTAGTTTATATTGAAATCCCATAATTTGCATAATTTATGCAAAAATGTTGATTGTTAAGGGAACCTTATTTTTCCCCAATTAATGTTGAAAAATAGATTGATAAGAGATACTGATATAATCAAATCTGTCTATAGTCAAGATTGGGACTTGCATCAATAATTTAATTGACATAATCAATCACTGTATGTGTTAATTACCAAGCCAATACTATTTTGGAGAGGTGTGGATTGAGGGCAGCAAAAAAGAATGACAGGTAGCGCATCCACACACAAACTGTACAACTTTCCAAATTGCTTACAAAGTTACATTAAATACAAAACAGAGAAGAGAATGACGTATTATTCTTCAGAGATAAATAATTTATGTTTTGATCAAAACAAACGGATGTGGAGCCTAGAGGTTATATTTAAATCTTTACAAATAATAGTAATTACAGATGTTACTACGGGCAGGAGGCTCAACTATGGATGACGATTCTGCATCATCAAGGGACTCGTACTACCCTTTTTCATCTTCAGGCTCACTGGTGGTATGTCACAGGACGAGGACCACAGAAAAGCTGCAAAAATAATTGACAAAGAATAATATTACTCAACAAATTATTTGCCTTCATTTGTTAAGTAACAACTAAATATCTTTAATTGGTGTATCTGATATCACGTATTGTCTTTGAATGTTAATAAATTCAATATCAGTTACAAAATTGGCACACAATTTTGCACAGATTGACGTAAAACGCAGGTTTTCTAACGCTGCATCATTGCTTGTTTCACGGGAATTACGAGATCATCGCGTATGCAGTGGGCACACCACCGCCGTACGTCCCGGCCCTACACACGGCGTGGAACTCGGTCGTACGTCGGTGTGGACATTGCACGCGAGCGAAGTCTCGGATTCCTGCTCAACATGCCCTCCTAAAAGTACATTTTTGCGACAAATGGTAGGCCTTACGTAATTTTTGTCAGTATGGTAGGATTGTTTAATGTCTACTTTTGTATACATACCTTGTCGCTTGGTGATTCACGTTGATTATGGATCGCTTTATGGACGAGAAAAAATGTTTTTGATCGCAAAAGTTGCAACCCGCGGTCGATTTTGTACGCGAATGGACCCCAGGCTAGCTGGAAACATACTCTTTTCCGATGATGACGTTTCTAAGCCAACCGGCCAATCAGAACGCGCAAATCTTTACCCGAAGTGTTCCGATCTTATTTAGCCCGATTCGTTTTAGCGTTGAAGTGTGTACCACTGACACGAACTCGCCGGAAGTTGTGTGTGCCCATAGGAATGTGCAGTAACCACGGGCGCTGTGTGTGGAGTATATGGGGCTCTCTGTTTACGATAACAGAAGTAGTCCGTCTGTGGAACAGTATTACGGTTCTTGAGATATGAATTTTGAAAATAATAACCTTTGAATTTTTGTAATTTGACACCTGATGACGTCATGATACTATACATGCTGGTGAAAGTCTGCCGTAGGGCCTATGTCTGTATCTAATTTACTAACGATTCAGCTTGGTTTGATGGGCATTGTTACTGGTAAGTGTAAAAACTGAGATTTCCGTTTTCGTTGAACTTTGACCTCCAATTGACCCCAGAAGGAAGGGTCAGATGAAAATGCCCACACAAAGAAAGTTGTAGCACAGAATGTCATCTATAAACCTGCCAAATACGAAGATCCTGGGTCACGTGGTTTTCGAGACGGAAGCATTTTAAAATATGCATATTTTGGTTTTTTGGGAGGTGTAATTTGATACTTGATGACGTCACGATGACGTCACGCTTGATGCCATCATAATATTAAACACGCTGGTGAAAGTCTGCTATAGGACCTATGCCTGTACTTAGTTTCTTAAAGATTCAGCTTGGTTTGATGGGCATTGTTGCTCAATAAGTGCAAAAATTGAGATTTTCGTTTTCGTTGAACTTTGACCTCAGATTGACCCCAGAAGGAAGGGTCAGATGAAAATGCCCACACGAAGAAAATTGTAGGCCATGATCTGATATATAAGCCTGTCAAATACGAAGATCATGGGTCACGTGGTTTTCCAGACGGAAGCATTTTAAAACATGCATATTTTGGTCATTTTTGGTTTGTAATTTGATACCTAATGACGTCACAATGACGTCACACTTGTATGCACATCTTCACATTGGGGTTGATGTTCCTACCAAGTTTTAAGTTGATAGCTTGAACCGTTTTGAAGAAAAGCTCTGGAAACGTTTGAGTGGAAGAAGAAAAAGAAAAAAAAAAAAAAAAAAAAAAAAAAAATAAAGAAATCGTACGAGAGTAATAGGTGATCGGGCTGTTGGCCCGATCACCTAATAATAAAAATCCACGTCGGCAAGAGGGATGTTTGGACTGTCGAAAAAGCCTAAATGCTGGATTTTCGTCAAGGGGGATTCTTCCTCTTTAAGCTTGATGTTGGGAAAATCAAATCTTTGGGCGGTCGCTGGCGGCTGCTACATGTACAAAAATGACGCGTTTTCCTAGGCCTAGCGAGCGCCCTCTCTAGCCCTATTGTAGTTATTTTCAGTCTGGTGGCCGCAGTATTGAACCCAATTCCGGGGTATTCCCAGTGCGGGAGTCTGGGTGTCATCACAGATTACATAACTCAGTTTCTCACCAAACAAAAGCATCTATCGATCTCATGTCTCTGAAACATTCTTGCAAAACTCCACAAAAGTTTTATTTTTGGTAAGAAAGCTAGCGGGGCATGAGCTATGTGGGTTTAGGCTATTATTACCTTGCACGGACACCCAGGACTTTCGGTGTGAATATAGGGGGACGCAACTTTGGACGGTAAACCGGATTTTTCATTCTGGCCTAGTAAAAGTTTAGGCCAGAATTAGCTAAGATAATCTCAGCTCTTTTTTTATCATTTTTCATTGGGATGTGGTCTTTTCACGTGTAGAGCTGAGAGAAGTTATGAACATGAACCCGCCATCGCAAAAACAGGACAAAACAAATGTGTCATTTTCTCACCGTGACACACTAATTCCCCCTAAAACTCACCCAAACCTTGCCAGGCATAACCACTACGCAGGTCCTTGAGGGAAATAACCAGCCACGATGATTATTTTGCCAACAATTCCAGCAAAACAAACCGGTATGCTCACAGCCTAGCCGTTTTTGTCTTGTTCAAAAACAACCAAGTGTCTAGTCTGTGTACAAAGGAATACCAATGCGCATTGGTTACCAGACTTGACCTTAATGTCCAGACGTTAAGGTCAAGTCTGGTAACCAATGCGCATTGGTATTCCTTTGTACACAGACTAGGCAGATAGATTTTTTAAACACAACATGACAACGGCTAGGCTGTGAGCATACCGGTTTGTTTTGCTGGAATTGTTGGCAAAATAATCATCGTGGCTGGTTATTTCCCTCAAGGACCTGCGTAGTGGTTATGCCTGGCAAGGTTTGGGTGAGTTTTAGGGGGAATTAGTGTGTCACGGTGAGAAAATGACACATTTGTTTTGTCCTGTTTTTGCGATGGCGGGTTCATGTTCATAACTTCTCTCAGCTCTACACGTGAAAAGACCACATCCCAATGAAAAATGATAAAAAAAGAGCTGAGATTATCTTAGCTAGGCCAGAATGAAAAATCCGGTTGATTTTGAAAAGTGATGATCTGAGGCTTTTTTTTCATATTTTATTATTCATTATTTCATTTTACGGGCTGATGCACAGTCAACTTTTAAATATAGTTTTAGAAGACACACACCAGCCGCACGATGCTCTTATCGGCCCCGCAGAACTTGCAAACATATGCGTGCACGTATTCCATTCTTCCCGCCCGCATCAGTGTCGTTCCTAAAAATGAGTACAATCATGCAGCCTAGGACTAGGAGAAGAACCATACAAAAAATCAATCCATATCCACACAATATCACGCCATCACTTGATACAAATCACTGAATATGTATCGCTAACTATTCCTTTTGATAGATTGTCTAGAAAGTAGGAAATCACTGAAATAAAACCTGGTGGGAGATCGATTTCACGTTGTGGGCTGCATTCCACTTACACGACCGTTGCCAGTATGCCAATGTACGTCTATCATGTGCACTGGTGACCGTTTTTTTTTGTATCGAAAGCCGGGTACCAGCTGTTGGCTAACCCTTCAATTTCAAATGTTCGCAATATTCGCGTATTACATGTAATTTTGCAACGCAGCCCTGATGGTAGCCAGAGGAACTACGCTATGCTACGGCAGCACCTATTGGTCGGTTTTACAGAATGGTGCTCCTTGTAAGCCAATCAAATCACATGATAAAAAACGTGGAGACTCACCGTACCTTTGGGAATGTTCAATTTGATGTCGTCGTAGGACTCGTCGTCTCCATTTCGACGCACTGGGCATCATATATGATGTCAAAAGTGGCATGTAACTTCCAAAGCCCCTCCCCCAACCGGGTTCTGATTCGCCTTTTTCAAGTCACCTTTGGGGAAGGGTTAGGAAGGCTAAAAGTGATTTACATTGGGACGTGATGAATCACTTTTAGCTGATTCTGTATTTTAGTCCCGATTGCTCATGTTGCTATTGTTGTCTATTCCAACATGTCCTTTCTCGTGAAAATCCACGTGTCTGAAATGTCACCTTACAGTCCAAATCATGAAACAATGAAAAAACACCATGGAGGTCCTTGGAATCTTCAGAATTCTGCCCATAAAGGCCAGTGGTCACTTTTTCCTTGAAAAAAACTCAAATGTAATTTTTCTTTACATTTCTCCTACAAACTGCAACGGAACAGCCAGATTAATGGTTAACCAATGATTGCAAAGATAGCCTGCCCTCTTGTGCTGATCTCATTGTACTGCAGTGACGTTATACAATGAGATGACCACAAAAGGGGAACCCAAAATCTGAGGCAATCTCACTAAATTAAAATTTGTCCCTTGGGTCTAATATTTTGCCAAATAGATGCGTTAACCCAAGCGTGTAAATAGTGTGAAGTGTACACATCGATCTGACGTCTACTTTGGAGAAATGATTTCAATTTCATTAAAATATGCAGCCTTTATGTTCACATTGTGGTCCAAACGTAAACCTAGAGAATCGTTGCGCCGTTGAAGGGCTGAAGTGTCAAAATCATATAAACACTGTCAAGCAGGATTAAGGATAATGTTGAAAAAAAAGGTTTCTTTTTCTTTTAAAAAAAAACATATTTTGGTATTTTGTTCGTTTAGATTGAACAAAGATTTTTAAGGAAATTACCTCCTGGAATCAACAGATAATCCAATTCTAAGGCCAGGGTCACACGAATTAAGAGATTCCACTTTACATGTACCATTTAGTATTACTATAGTACAGGTAGCATTTTGTCTGTGTGACCCCAAATCTATCATGATAGTATCATGATAGGTGAACGACGACAATTATCATTATCGAGTTGTTTTCTATTGTGATACTGTCATGATAGATTGGTGTGTGACCGCTCTCGTCGTTCATTCTATCATGATCGTATCATGATTAATTACGAGATTTCCCGTGTGAACCTGGCCTAAGATATACTTCCCACGTATGCACTTTTGTCACAAATGTTGCTTTCCTAAAAATTAAATTTAAAAAATCACATTTTCAGCTAGATGAACAATGTACACGCGCATACAGCGCCCTGTTGTCGCACAGTTTACGCACGGAGCACTCGCGCCGTGATTTTGTCTATTACTTTCTGCAGTAATTTTATTAATTATTTCTCAGAAATGCAACATCAGGCCTCGAAATTCCTTTTCAAAAGGGCACGTCAATTTTCTCTTAGTAAAGGGCACTTGAATGAGGAAATGTGTTAGAATTGTGTTAGAACTTTTTAAGGGCAACACGGCAAAATCATAGGGCACCGACGGCAATTTGCCGTGGTGCCGTTGCTTTTTTCAAGGCCTGCAACATTTCCGACAGAAGTGCAAGTGGCTTAGAATTGGATTATCTGTTGATTCCAGGAGGTAATTTCCTTAAAATCTTTCTTAAGTCTGAACGAAAAACAAAAAACCCCATATTTTAGCCCATCTCAAAACAAGAATTGCCCAGCTCCAACTGATTCTGCTTTTAAAACTTAAAATTTTCTCTATTCATCACCAGTTCTATGGATCCTGAACAACTTGAAGCATGGCACAGACTAGACTAGCAGACTGCCTGAAAGCACTACGCGGTTTTGGTCTGGTAACCAAGGCCTTCATCGATGTCCAATGCAAAGAGTGCAATCAGGTATGGAGTTACTGCAGTGTGCGGTCGGCAGCTCAGAGGGTTCAGACTAAGGCTGAGGAAGCCGTCAGTGATGCTGTAGTGTTTGCTTCGAAGGTTGGCTCATCGCAGGTAATAATTATAAAAATGTGAATTGTTATGTAGCACACATTACGTTTATCAGGGTGCTTTACAAACCCATGGTCATGGGCTCTTGACAGTATTTGTTAAAAAGAGCATGTTCAAATTTTCAAGAAAATATATTTCGTTTTAAAGGTAGAACACATGATTGGTAAACCGCTACGAATAGTTTTATCTCCCTGTGTGAATGAAAATATGCATGATTAAAACCAACCTGAGTAAAAGTCAGCTCCGTACTTCGTCTAACTTTTGAGAAAACATTCAAAAAAAGCTTTCCAGTCACTTCACCCTGAACCACTTTGCCCTGAACCACGGCCTGTTTACGAAGTGGTTTTGGGGCGAAGTGGTCCAGTGCGAAGTGGTTTTGGGGCAAAGTGAATTTTCATCTCGTGAGACGGGTGTTGCATGGAGCCAATGCGTACACCCAACGTTAAAGCATATGAGTGACATCACGGAATATGCGTACGGGGGAGGGGGTGTCTAAAAAATTGGCATTCCGTGCGTATGTACAGCCCCTGAACGGAATTCATACCAAAACCTGTAATATAACAATCATCCAATGTTTGAAAGAATACTGTCATATTGAGCTTTACAACACTGCTATGTATGTACACCAACCTTTTAAATATTTGCAGAGAAACATTGATGAGTTTTCATCATCAGTTGCCGAGGAGGACAGAGAAAGCTGGGCCTACTCAGCAGGCTCACAAACATCTGACTACAACTCAGCAACAAGGAGTCAAGCCCCACCTACTGAAACACCAGCTGCTCCGCCCACTAAATCAGACACAGACTCACCCACTACAACCAAACCACACGGGTTTGTAATACTGTCTTGCTATAATTGTCTTTATTTTGGTGGTAAAACGACTTTAGTTGCGTTGAATTATGAAGTAAAGTCTAATGGTTGTGCTCAGAGTACTAATGTTTTTGTCAAATAACCATGATGGGAAAGATTGGGCAGACAGAGGTGGTACTGGAAATTTTCACTCAGCCGTGGCAGTTTTAAAGGAGCTTCATAAAATGTTCCCCTTACCGTAAAAAACTTCAGTGATGGTGGAATTGCTGGTACACATGAATATTTTAAAGGGCCCCTGAAATGGTGTTTTTATCAATGAAATCTGTGCTATGGAACTAGTCCATTAATTTACAATCATAAAAACCCTACTTGGAAGTTGTTTGGGGGGTTAAAATCAAGGTTTTTGATTTTTATGCTAATGAGAATTGACATATGCATGAGCAAGGTGGTGATGTCACATTAGGAAAACACAGGAAAATCTCATTCAACTGTGCACAAAAGTTCCCACAATTTTCTCCAACTTGCTAAAAATTTTGTAACCCATGATTGTTTGGGTTTGTTTTACATGTTGCCTGTTGCAAACCATGAAAAAACTGCAGCATTTTTCCACAATTCCAGTTTGAAGTCTGTTTTTTCTTTGCTTTTCTGCTATGTGTTCCTAAAGTGACATGCCCCAAACAGCGCCCTCTTTCTGTGAGTTTATGTGAAGAAATTTGCCACTTTTTATTCATGGGGCATCAAAATGAACAGTAGTATTCCTTGTAAATATCTGGAAGACCAGTGTAACCTGGAGTTTGAAATTAGACACTGAAGTTTGCTTCTAATTGCCATTCATAAATACGGTACCTTTACAGTTTACGCATCCTTATTAAGGCTGTGTCTAACAAATTGAATATTTTAAACATAAAGTATGTCGTTCAGCTACATGTACACAAATGTAGGAAGAAGTAAAAAACCTTTGTTTCTTTTTTGAAATGGCTGCTTTGATGTCATATTTGCGTCCAACCACGAGTCTAGTGTACAAGGGCCGACGATAATTTCTGCAAAAACCTCTTCGGGCACAGATTATTTTGAGGCGGCAAATTTGACAATAAAAAAGGCCACTCTTATCCTGTGAGCTGTGAGTTCGGATGTGCCAAAATCAATTAATTTCGCTACAAATTTTTTGTCAAAATCTTAGGAAAAAAAATTCATGCATCGAATATCGATTATTTGATTGAAAATGAAACCGATTTTTTAATAGTAAATTATTAGAAAATGCACATGCCGAATCCCTATTGGCCGAGAGCTCATCACGTGGCCAGTCTTAAACAGATGATAAAGACCGGCTGGCTCGGTTTTAAACTCTGGCATTTAGCCAACTGACCACTCTTATGTTTGAGCCAGGTTGAACTTGCTTCTGTGTAACCTTTTGGCTAATGGGTCATTCCCAAAATTAGGGGTCCAAAATTGTTGGTGTCCCAGTTACGTACGACACTTTCTGCTTCAAAAATCACCACTCATGATCACAAATTCTCAGTAATGGACTGTGGCCTGTGATTATAGGGGGCAGCATCATTTTCTTCAATATTTTGTTCTCTGATTCCTTAACAATATTTAAAACAAAAGACCATAAAAGCTTATAATTTGTTCCATGGTATTGAATAGGAGTTTGGTGTCCCAGGTTACCTACGACAGTGAAAATTGGCTGTAGAATGAGTTTGCATTTACCTTGGTGCCATATTTACACACAAACATTAAAATTGAGTGGCATTTGTTGAAATAAAAATAATTATTATCTACTAGGAAACCACTTTCAATCACTAAAAACACTTGGAAATCTTAAAAAGCGTGTCACACTTTTGGACCCCTAATTTTGGGAATGACCCTAATACAGTTTCGAAAATGGTTAAACAAATTTCTTGAATATTATCAAAACCGTGATAACATAAACATGTTCCACTGTAAATTATTCTGAATATTCTACATGTACACTATTCAGAATTCGCACAGGAATGTTGGTAAATTGGAGAAGTCATTTAAAATGTATTAAAACGTCACTCTTTGGCTATTACAGTGAAACGGAAACCCATAGCACCAACGGTCCATCACCACCGAACCAAAGCAGAGGTTACCACACATACACATCACCAGCATCAACCATCAGACATCAGAGGCGCATACATTATGAGTCATCATCAACTGGTATGACTGAGGAACAATTACAGAAACTAAGAGTGAAAGCCAAGGCATCTAAACCGTCCAAGCCAAGGGGGCCGCTGGTTAAACCAAAGGTAATTGCAATCACAATGCATAGTTCCGACTTTGCCCAGTTAACTCCGCCACCTTGGATATTGTTGCTGTGCCTCGCACGCTATCCCTCAAAATGTCCACACACACTGCACAAACCAATGTGACTTTCAACGGAAAACATAGATTCATTGGAGAAAACTCAAAGGTATTCATGTTTCAGGGTCAACAGTTATCTTAGAACACACTGAGTAAAGGGCCAGTAATACAGGGATGTCATATCATCATGAAATGCATGCTTTCTTACCTTTGAACAGCGAACTGTCCGGCCTTGAAACCACAAATTCACCCGGATCACCGCAAACAACACTGTACAAACTGTATGTTGTTGTGAGGCAATGCACTTTGACCTATGTGGGCGATGTCTGCTAGCTCTGTTGTGACTGGTCGGCGGGTTGGGCTTGATTGACCGGTCGGAACTATGCATTCATTTAACTAAACAAAAAAATGACGTCCCATGCCTTAAAATTATGAAAATAAAAGACAGGTCAGTATGGCCTTTATTTTGTCTGAATTTGGAGTGCTGAGGCTGAACGGTCTAGTAGATTGTATTCAAAACCAAGGTTAGTTCCAAAGGTAAAGGGTTCGAATCCCGGTCCAGTCCATCCATGGTGCGTGTACCCTTGAGCAAGGTACCTTGCCACGTATTACTTCTCTCCACCCAGGAGTAAAAATGGGTACCTGAGAGGGTAGTGAATGTTGATGTGTTTGATTAGCCGTTGAGTGCCTGATAGGCAGCCGGGGCTGTGTACTCCCCAGGGAGCTGAGATGGTATATGGAGTGATTTAATGGAGCCCTATGATCAGGGGTAATGATAGTGTAGGCAACTTGATTGGGGTTTCCCTGGATAGGTGCGCAGTATAAGTTCATATTATCATTATTATCATTTCAAGGCCAACTGGAAAGGCACCATCAGCCACCTTTGTTCCAAATGTGTACTGGTTATTGGTGTACATGTACATACATGTAATGTACAAGCCTCATGAAATGTATTGACCCCCTTCGAACACGTGCAAATACGCCATTTTGGGACTCAAATAATGCTGAGTCATTGTGGATGCGATGTGCATGTGTGCTGTGTGTATGTCTCTGGTGGGCGTAACGCGGTTTAATTCACCAATGGAAGCCTTAGCATTGCGCGTTACGCACGCTATGGACACACACAACGCGCACGCACATTGCTTCCACAACGACACGGCATTATTTGACTCCCAAAATGTTGCATTGGCACGAGCTCAATAGGGCATGCTGCCCAAGTTGGCCTCAGAAAGTGTGTATCTTAAAGGGACATCGGGGCCAACTCAGCAGGGCATGAGGCCATTGGCCTTGGTGGCATTGGTGAAGTGCTAATGCAACCTCTATTGTAAAGAGGCCACCTGTTTATAGTGGCTGTTTTTTTACGATCTTGAGAGTGACCACTCTACACAGGTACAATTTTCGCTGTATTTGCATTGTGATTATTGAAGAATTTCAAATTGTCATCGAAAATGTGGGTCTCAGTGCTTTCGTTTGTGATAAAATTCGCAATTGAAAAGACGCGTCACGTAATACAATGGCTCAGCATATGAAACGAGGCTGTCATTGATAATTTAAAATTTGTTAATCAGGACTACATGTACAATGTATACGTACAATCTTGTTGCTGACAGTGTCTCCATTATTATACATGTAGCTTTGCTATTGCAAATGAAACAAAATGTTTGTACTCTCTCCCAATAACAGTTAAGTGAGCAAGCCAAGGAGCGCAGTGTGCCTGCATCAAGGCTTGGTAGAGTATGGAGCTTTGGAGGTGAGAAAAATATACTCATTATGGAGAGTGGTTAACATAGCGTGTGTGAGAGAGGCTTTTGTGCCACACACCAGCTGAGAGGCATGGCAGTCCTGGCTACCATACACAATGTTAATTTTCAGCTTAATTAGCAAGTTTTATGGTACATTTTTAAATTTAAAACTCCTCAAATTTAATCCACAACATTAATCTTCAGTTGGACAGTGCTGGGTCAAATGTTATGAATGTGTACAGCGCATGTACACTGCCCACCACTCCCAATAGACTATGTAAGTCTCGCGGCAAAGGTCAAATCTGAGCTTCCGGGCACAACACGACTAAAACGCCTATTCCTATAACACGGGCGAAATTTTGTTTTTTGTATATACATTTTTCTGTCCAATCTTAAGTCTACAACCGACCCGTATGTGAATCGGGTAACTAAAATGTTTTTTACAATATATAATACATGCATAATTATCTCCCAAAACGATAACAATTAATTAAAATTTCGTGACCTGAATAAATTTCCCGGCTGGCATATTCCTAATCCAATTTGGAATGGATGACCCAAGTGTGGATTCATGTGAAAATGAATGCTTCGAACTTGGGCACTCTTAAAAAAAAAAAGTCTGCAAGCTCTACTTTTGGTAGATGGCGTTTCGACTATCGCTAGCGCTCGATGCGATCGATGAACTGTGCATGTACATGCATTCAGAAAAGATCGTGAATTTCACATTATTTTTGAATATATACCCCACTTCATCAATTGAAATGCAAGATTTTATTTAGAGATACGCGTTTTGGGCCGTGTGAGTTTACAAAAACCTGCGTAAACAAAATAATCCATAAATTTCGCTCGCGATGTGCGTTGAAGAGAAATAACAGTGCCCCGAAATAACAGTGGTCTCGTGCGTTCTCGAGGTCAACTTACATAGTCGACAATCAAAATTTCGGAGATCTGGACCACCCAGGAAGGTGGACTCCCCCTCGAAATGTAGCCGATGGACATGGCTTGAAACTAGGGGGAGGTTAGTTCTGTGGCATTTGTGGTTTGGTTAAACAAGCAGTAAAACCATTTATGGCAGCACGTGCCGCCTTTATTTCTGCATTGTAATTCTTACTGAAATCATAATGTCAGCTTTGGAGGTGAGAAGAAAAAATGGTGCATGCATGGGCGAGTTGTAGCCTTTAGTCAAGGTGTCCATGGCGAGTTTTAGTTTGCAAGCGAGACTAGCGAGCATGAGGAAAGACTAGCATGCACGGACTGTCTGCTACGATCGCCTTTACCAGACCATTTTTAAGGGCTTATATTTTTCTTTATATTGTATTTCTGTCTACCGTTTTGTTAGAGGAGTACATGTACATGCATAAGGTCAAGATTCCCCATTGAAACGCTATGGTAAAGGTGATCGTTGGGAACAGTGTTTCCTCAAGCCGGTGCACGCTAGTTTTTTGTTGCGCAAACAAAACCGCATGGAAAATAAACCTCGCCACAAAAGCCTGGACTAAAACAACTCTAAAGAAAGCCATAATCTCATTTTTTAGTTTGTAATACATGTATGTGGTAGTAAAAATAACCTAACTCTGTTGTTTTGACAGGTTTGGCAGCTGGTCTTGGAATAGGAGCAGTAGCAGAGAAAGCTAAGAGGACGTTTGGATTGAAAGATGGTAAGAATGATGTTCCCATGCATCCAACGCATGACCTTTGTGGTTTTTACAGATAATAACTGACGATAACTAACAATACTGGGGTCAAAAAGAAATACATGTACATGTACATCATCATATTCCTGAAACATTTCTGGAGAATGAAGCAGAAACTGCAGAAAGTCCCTTTTGTTAACGCACCCGGCTTGTGTGTTAAATTGTTTTATTTAAAAAAAAACTAGTCAGTGTTGTAGTACTCGCACTCGAGTACAACTCGAGTGCCACTAAGTACTCGGCTTGTACTCGCACATTCGTACTCAGACTTGTCCCCGAACTCTGCATTTGGTACTCGGTGTACTCGATTCCCATACTTGTAAAAACAATACATTTTGTTTTTGATACTGAAACTTCGTAACAATTGTTTGATAGGTATCATTTTATCAATGTTATGATAAGTGATAATCAAGTCTTCATGATCGAGAATGGAGCACTCGCAACATGCAATCGCTGGTGTACATACATGTATTCCACAAAAAATCAATTGCAGGAAACCAGTGAAATATGTGCGTGCGCGTGCCACATACCGGCTGGCCCTAAGAACCTACGTATCCCCCACAGCAAAGTGTGTGATAAATCCTATTGGCAGCTACACCAACTTTAACTGGTGGACATAAACAAATATTTAAAACATGGCTAACGTAATAAATTGCTGTCCAATCCCTACCAAACTTCCTCCGATAGTTAGTTGAAGCCTTAACTTGCGTGTGTCCATGGAATTGTTGGCTACATTTTTCCAGAAGTCAATGACAATGATCATAGGTGTGTTTACCGTTGTCAAATGTTTCATTTGGTGTACAATGTACTCGTACTCGTCTACTTTAATATGTACTCGTACTCGGACTCTAAAAAACGTGAACTTGAAGATTTTTGGCCCCAGATTCGATGACAAAATGTACTCGGCAACAGCCTGTACTCGGCACTAAGTGAACTTGGGAAAACTCGGTACTCGGATTTTGGTACTCGACTACAACACTGA
Source organism: Henricia sp. BOLD:AAB3569 (assembly GCA_037783545.1). Lineage (NCBI taxonomy): Eukaryota > Metazoa > Echinodermata > Asteroidea > Spinulosida > Echinasteridae > Henricia > Henricia sp. BOLD:AAB3569. The sequence continues at coordinate 93,041 of JBBELK010000570.1, forward strand.
CAGTAGTACCAATGATTATGTATTGACCGTGGTTCCCAAATCCAGTACCAAATTTCTTTTTATTTTTAAATATTGGCTTGAAACCTTTCTATATCTGCCCACCCGTATCACTGAAAATTGTTGCTCATTCCCCTTTCAGCAAATAGTTTTTTGACTAAAGTTGTTTGTGTTCCTGTAACCAGATGGCAAATTTGGCGGGAGTGTACTATTAACAGAAGCCAATGCAGAGCGCATTGTAGATACGCTGTGCAGAGTGAGAGGGGCGGCACTAAAACTGGGCCAGATGCTGAGTATACAGGGTGAGTAGCAATGATGAAACTCACTGGGATAAAATGTGAGAATCCTGCATCTGACAGCTCTGAAGCTGGGTCGGATGCTGAGTATACAAGGTGAGTAGCAATGATGAAACTCATTCAGAAACTCACTGACAGCCTCTATTATTTTTCCCTTTACAGACAACACCCTTATCAGCCCTCAGCTTCAGCAAGTCTTTGAGAGAGTCAGGCACAGCGCTGATTTCATGCCAACTTGGCAGATGGAGGTAAAGTATATGACAACTTAATCGCTTCACTTGACAATGATTCAACAAAAATATTTCCTGGTGTGAATGCCCGCCTCGTCATTCGACAAAGATTACAATGCATAGTTCCGACCTGTAAAGCAAGCCGAACTCGCGTGACCATCTATGACCAATCACAACAGAGCTACACAGACAGTGCATTTGCGTATCATTTAAAACAGACGCAGGTGCTTGTAAAGCTGTAAGCGACAGTGTATAGTTGTATGAAGCAATGCCGAGTGAATTTTGGTTTCAATGTTGTGTGATTTGCTGTTTAATGGTAAGAAAGCGCGTAATTTATGAATATATGACATCCCTGTATTACTGGTCCTTTACTCTGTGTGTGCTACGGTAACTGTTGGCCCTAAAACATAAATACCTTTGAGTTTTCTCCAATGAATCTGTTCTCGCCATGCTGAGTCCCGTTGCTTCGTGCGTTGTGTGTCACCATTTTTGTGATAGCGTTGTGAGGCATAGCAACAGTATCCAAGGGGGCGGGGTTAATTGGGCAATCTCGGAACAATGCATTGCTTCAATCGACAAAGCAGTTACCTTCATTCAAGGAAGTCAAATTGTAACGTGTATATGCTTCCTTCGTTCGACAAAACTGTTTGACACATAACCAGGTAGGGGTGTCGTAAAGCTTAATTCAATCTTTACTACATGTAAGTGAGATGCGAATGCACGCTTCAAGTAGTTTTGAATGCAAAATCTTAGGGTGTTTCCATTAGGGTTAACCGTTTAACCGAAAATAATTGAAAAACCGGTTTTGCCGAACATTTAACTCTTTCAGTGCCAAGGTTGTACATGTACGATCTCGTTTTTAAAATTGTTTTTCCTTCAAAAACGCCAACCGTCGTACATGTATGACCTAAAATATCGCTAGAGGGCGCATTGATCTATCATAATATGCAATATCATCGAGGTACGACGTCGGAGTTCCACGAGAGGGCGCAAAGTCTGAGCAGTTCTGAGAAGCCAAGATGGCAGCGCCCTTAGTAAAATGCACTCGCTTCTCCGCGGAGGAATTTTTTGAGTATTTTTCGGATTCGGATAGTGAAAAAAAGATTGGTATTTATCACTCAATAAAACAATACCATCGATTCTAGAATCTATAAAAGAACAATATACAACAAAATTGTTAAGTACAACTTATTTATGATTTTTTTTGCAGAATTTCAAAGAATTACCAAAAATGCGCAAAGTCTGGCACTTTAGAGTTAAATGTTGAAAAAACGCTGGCACTGAAAGAGTTAAACGTAGTTTTCTGATATTTTCTGAAATAGTTTTGTGATGGTTGTTTGTAATGACTTCATGAAAGTGAAATAAATGTATATGGGGTTGTAGTAATATTTAACTACATTATTTTATATTATTTTGGAGGCCTAGGGGTATTGTGTACATTGCACATGCATCTATGAACATAAGAAACAATTTTTTGTCGGCCGAATGGTTAAACGGTTAACCGACACTTGAAAGAATTACAAACCGGTTTCTGAATTAACCGTAAATTCTCATCCCTAGTTTCCATCAGTTTGGGAGACATTAAACCAAACTGCTCAGCGACTGTACAAAGGTCAGATTGTCCGTAAAGGAAAAATTCAATAAAGAATTAGTAAAAGATTTGTCCACATGATATTATGTTTTTATGTGTTCAAGCCCCACTCGTGCCAACATGTTTGTTTCCGTGGGCAAGACACTAAAGCTGAGTCTGTATTGGACTTGTTTTTCGGCAGGTTTTACCGAGACGATGGTAAAATGAAAAATGGCAAAATGTTACTACTGTCCGCATTTGGACTTTTTGACACAGTAAAATGTTACCAAGACTGTGGGAGAGCATGCGCAGTGTCCCTTCGCAGTTTGACCTTCACGGCCCTGACGTACGCTTCCAGATCGCTTTCATCGACTCGCTGTGTCCGCATTAAATGTTTCGCGAAAAGTTCCCTGGTCAATTTTCCTGGGCAGAAGTTGGCCAGAAAAAGTAACCGCTGGACTCGGGAAAAGTAACTGAGAGGAAAACGTCCTAGGCTGTCCGTATTGGACTTAAAATGGGAAAAGTACCCATCGTCTCGGTAAGTTTAGTTTTCCCCAAAAAAGTCAAATGCGGACAGTCCTTTAATCTCAATTGCCTCATCAACAGTCAACCCAAGCGATATTTGGGGAGCTGATAGGGTTGTGCGCCTTAGCCAGGCAGCCACCTAGTTGAAGAGAAATGGTTCTGATGTAAATTTCATAAAGCTGTTTAGCAGAAAAAAATTGGCTTAATCCAAAATTTGTTTGCTTTATAAAAGTTAACAATCGGTCAAAGTCTTATGTGATGTGTATTACAATTGACTGATGTTCTGCTATTCTTGCTAAGAACATAAGTTGACATACAATTTTGACTATTAACCCATTTTTATAAAGCAAACAAAATTTGGATTAAGCAAATGTTTCTGGTAACAGCACCATGATCTATGGAATGGTGCTATATAAAACTTGTTATTATCATAATAATAAAAACATTTTGCACTTTTTAATAGATTGTAACTTTGTGTGACATTGGTTGTGTTTACACAGCGTGTATTGAAGCAAGAATTTGGCGAGGACTGGAGGAGTAAAGTGGCTTCATTTGAGGATAAGCCATTCGCTGCTGCATCCATTGGACAGGTTCATGCTGCTACTACACTGGATGGAGTAGAAGTCGCTATGAAGATACAGGTAAAGATATTACACTACTTACAATAAGTGGCTTCATTTGAGGATAAGCCATTCGCTGCTGCATCCATTGGACAGGTTCATGCTGCTACTACGCTGGATGGAGTAGAAGTCGCTATGAAGATACAGGTAAATATATTACACTAATACAATAAGTTAGGGATATTGTGAGTAGGTAGGTAGCTACATGTAAGTCATTTACAAGCCCATGCTGGCTCATATGGCCGGTACTCATCCCCCAGTTTCTGTGGCATGAAGTGACTAGGAGCATTGCCACTCCTCCTGGCCAGTCCATCGCAGGTCAACCCCCAGCAATAAGTTGGGTTTCCCCAACCGTATTTGCTGGTACCCATTTATACACCTGGGTGGAGAGAGACAACGTGGAGTGAAGTGTCTTGTCAAAGGACACAACACAGTGCAATGACCAGGCCTCGAACCATGGACTTCTTGACCAAAAGTCTGATGCATTATCCATTCAAGCGGTATGCATTCCGCTTGAATGATTTTGTATATGATTAGACAATTGTATCTGCATGACAGACACACCTTGTCACAGGAATAGGTGAAAACAGTCATTTGACCCAAAACAATTCCAAAATTGGATCCTTTATGAAATTTGGAGTAACATGCACTGCAGGCAGTGGCTGATCCAGACTTATTAATATACAGTTCTAAAAAGGAATACACTGGGTTATGCCAAGTTTTCAGTTGTATTCTGTATTTTAATGAGCCTGGATCCACCACTGGCAGGGTTTTAAAGGCCCAATTAAAGGAGCGTGACCAGAGTTTCTGGAAAATAGTTTTCGATGTAACTTACCAATATTATCGAGTAACTCCCATACACACCTCCCATGTCCCAAAAACCCGAAAACATTCGCAATTTCCAGTAAAAAATTAAACAAAACTATCGAGTATGCTTTCAGCGGATAAACGTTGATACTGGAAAATTAGTTTACAAATAATCGGTGGATTTTCGACGATATCCTCGGAAATATGCGGCCTAGAAGCGCGGGAGTTTCAGTTTCGTAATCAGAAAAATATAACGGATGTTATGATATAAAAATCTCATGACCCATAAGGTAAGTCCCGGGGAGTTATGGGTAAAAAAAAGTGATCTGGTCACACTCCTTTAATGTATTGGCATCGTTTTCCCCCACTTTTGAAAGTGGGTTTGCACCAGCCCACCTTGCCACCCCCCGTCTCTTGCGCATATGTCTAGTTATGGTCACCCAGGCCTGTGTGAAAAGCAAAGTTCTCATTTTTGCATAGCAGAGCGTGTACATACTCTGTATGGATTGTACGGCGTTCACTAGAATAATTTCTTTATTGTGATGTATTTCTTGTACCCCACAGTACCCTGGAGTCGCTCAGGGAATCGACAGTGACATCAACAACCTCATGTCAATTCTCAACATCTGGAATGTCTTACCTGAAGGTATGTGATATAAAACAATCTAAAGAAGACCAATAATGCTCTAGGCTTTTGCAATTAGAACAATCATCTTCGGGGCGAACTCGCCCTGGTGATTGGCACCTCGTCCCTCACTCGAACAAGTGAGAACTTGCCCCTGCCCTTTTCACACAACCATTCTTGCCATGGGGAAAGTGTCTCGCCCTGGGGCTAAAACTTCGCCATGAAAACAAGGTACTTCACCTTGAACACTGAAAATGTTGTTTTGCTGAAGTTTCATGGCAGTTTCCTTGTTTAAAATGAGGTGAAAATGCATTGAAAAAAATAGTATAATTTCACGAAGCAAACGTGTGCAAGTCTAGTCACCAAGCTAGTGCCATGGCATACGGCACTGGTAGATGCTTTAATAATGCATGCGGTGCCACGCGGCGTGTAGACCGCGACTGCAATGAGTGGCGAAGCAGTTGTACAAGTCTAATCTCTTTGCCTGCATCGCAAACTGGCAAAGGCCATGCAACGCGTGTGTGAGTGGCGAGCGGATTTGTGGCAGCGGTATTACTGGCCGCTTTCGCTGGTCCGTCTTCAACGATCGATGTTCAGATGTTGCCTTGATTCTTTTTTATCCACACAAAACTGGTTCTTGTGATTGTTAGAATATTATTGACATTGCACGATGATGGTGTAATTTTAAACAATCCCATAAGTTGATGCACTCGTACTTTCGTACTAGTCTCTATGCCTCTCCCCGGTGTACATTAATCTACATTAACAATGAATACAGGGGTCATTCCATGTAAACTCACCTACCCATGTATAAGACACCACTCAGATTTTCCTGAAACGTTGTTCAAAAATACCTTATGGTACAAATAGATGAATCCCAGGTTTTGAGTTCCCTGGTTGAAGTGTGGTTTTCTTTAGAATGATCTACCAATTGAACCACATGACACACAATAAGAGAATTGCCTTTATTATTGGTGACATTTATTTCATACTGATAACAGTAAATGCATTATTGAAGGTATATATATGATAGGTTTGACAATTGAAAATGAATTTAGAAACACAAGAAAATTGCACAGGGCTCGAAATTCCCATTAAAGTGATTGCGCAACGCAAGTCAAAATTAACGCAAGTCAAAATTACCGCAAGCGCAAGCTTGTACTTTGCGCAAGTTGGCCTACTTCATCGGATTCAGATTCTGACGACTTGTCATCTTAACGCAAGTTAGTTTTTTGTAAGCGCAAGTTAATTCCAATGCCAACTTGAGCAAGATGTAAGTAATTTTTGGAGTAAATTTCTACCCCTGTTGCAGTGCCCCGACTGGGATTCGAACCCAGGTCCTTGGCATACATGGCCAACTGCTCTACCAACTGAACTATCTGGGCATCCCGAGATTGAGGCAAGCACGAGACTGTTGTGGTGCTCCGGCGGGATGCCCAGATAGCTTAGTTGGTAGAGCAGTTGGCCATGTTGCCAAGGACGTGGGTTCGAATCCCAGTCGGGGCACTGCAATTTTCTCGTGTTTCTAAATTCATCTCTGAATGCATTATACAACATACATGTGATTTAGACTCGGTGTGGCAAACTTATTTCCTGCCAGAAAAAAAAACATTTATTACATAATCACAGATTCGACCAATGATTGGCTTGACCGTTGTTAGCGACCAAAACCAGTCTTTGGTGTGAAATTCATTTCAAGCAAAATATACTGAAACGCAAAAGAAACTTGCCACCTTTTAATCCTTTAAACAGCAACAATAACACTGCGTGTAGTAATGTGTGAACTTATTTGTGGACAATAGTGTCCTCACTGTCAGACCAAACGGTGTTTGAAGGTCACTTGAACCTTCAATGGTCACTTCATGGCACCGCTGTTGAACAGCTGTTTTGACTGTCAGTGATTAGCCAAGGGGTATGGGATCATTGTAATGAGCTGCACGTGATGTCTTGATGTTGGCTTTAAAAAGGCCAGTGCAAAATGGGCATTTCAAGCAACATGCTACGATTGTCGGGGGATCAAAGACTGGTAGGCGCCGACGATGCACTGCCTGTATCCAAATAAATGGTGGTCACACACGCTATTGAAAGGGGACTGACATTACACCCTCTTCTGTTTTTTACTGTAGAACAAACTGATGAGATAGTGTATCTTGGTCAAAAACTTGACATGTCATCAATAAAATGCCAATGTTTCAATTAGCAATTGTTGGTTCGTTTTATTTTGAACTGTTACAATTTCATTACATTTTAAACAAGTGGTAAGTTTCTTTTGCGTTTCAGTATAGTAACATGTTTCTAGATACGATCATGAAAACGGGGTCAGGATTTCAAGTTGAGGTAATCTAATCAGAGAAATTTGAAACTGTGCACCTTTTTTACCTTTCTTACGTCATGATCTGCTTTTTTTCAAATCAGTCCCAATTGTTTTTTTAATCAGTTCCATTCCATGAAATATAGTGTGCAAGATAAAATCACTGACTAACAAGACATTGAACATGGTTAATTTATCAGAGAGGGTGCTGTGTGTGTGTCATATCACTTCAGGAACACTCAAATGAGCATTTATTTGTAATGACTTCATGAAACTAAAATAAATTTATATGAGGTCTGGTCAATGTAAAATTTTGACCAGATAAAGGTTCAATGATTATTTTGGGGGCTTAGAAGTATTGTGTACATGTACATTGCATACGCATCTATAAACCCCTAACGGTTAACCGGAACTTGAAAGAATTGCAAACCAGTTTCTGAATTAACAGTAAATTCCCATCCCTAGAATATTTCGATGTCAACTTAATTACAAAAGAAATTATAAACTTTTAATTAAAATGAAAGTATGTGTTTTTTTTGCTGCTCAGTATTACCATTACAATCTTACAATGTGTAATTACACCCCAAAAACTACTTTCTAAATTCTATTTCAGTTTTGATGATTGTAGTATTGGTGTTTTCCACTGCTAAAATTTTGTCTGTGCTCGCTGAGCAGCGCCCTCATGAAGCAAATCAGTGTTCGCTGCATGAGGGCGCTGTTCAAAACGAATGCATGCAACTGCCACGGCTGTTATCGACCACGGTTTGGGTTGCCGATACGATAGATAGGCGTGGTAAGTGAACGATAATGACACCAGTTGCTAGTGAATCATGTTTGGTGACTCTACCCCTAATTTTGGAATGACTTGGCTGTACTTTCGAAGTGTTTTAGAGGGGAAAATTGATTTTTTGTTGTTGTCTGGGCGGCCGATTTTGTTTGTCCGGGCGCTAATAATGATAGTGGAGAATGCTTAGTATGTGTGGTCTATATGATGGAGAAAGTGTGTGTTCGAGACTCGCTACTACCACCTTGTTTGTGTCCAGAGATAGAAACTTAATATCGCCTTCCTCATTAACCTGAGTTACGTCTGGCGAGTTGTTAGGGGAAATACCACAATCTAAGTGCTGATAGGGTGAAATAGTTCTGGTGATTCCCTGATGGCAGCGTTATTAATGGCAACAGTGCCAGGAGTACCCTGGTGGGTAGTATGTGTCGACTATACAAGAATTCACGACCAAGAGTGCAATTCAGAGGAATAGCTACATGTACCTGGCATGAAAAACTATATTTCAGGACCCTTTAAACGAGCTCGTTGAAAATTGATTTTGTTCTTAACCTCTTCGAGACGGTGTCTTGGTTATACAGAATTAGCCCATGGGTCAGTAACTACCAGGGCAGAGCTCAGGTCTTAACTTTGCTGGCTTGGGCTCAAGTCAGTTTTTAGTTTTTGACCTGTGACTTGACTTTTGAGAAAATGAATTGATTTACAACTTGAAATAAAAACTGGATAACGAGTCTCCTACCCAGTACGTGTACTGTATTTATAACAAAAAAGCGCAGTCTCCCGCTCGAGGGGAATTAATTGGAAAATGGTTAGCCGCTGCGAAGGGGTTAACTAACAATCGTATAAAATATCTACCCAAAATACCATCCATGGGAAGAAAACAGGGAATTTGCAATCTCTAATTTTGATGTGGAAGCAAAAAGCTTGGTGTAATAACTGCACTGCTTTATGTAGCTAGATAAATGACATGTAGTTTACTAAACATCGGTGTTTTGTGGACAATATCCTTGGAAATATACGAATGATAAGCGTGAAATTTCTGAATGGTAACGAGAAAAATATGATACATATGGGCCTTTTTCAAATCTCGTCTTCGTCTTTGTCTCCGTCTCCGGCTCCGTCTCCATTCCGCCATCTTGAAGCCGCATACCAAACTTCGGCTCGGCTTCAGGCTTCATTTTGAGGCTACGTTTTGGCCCAAATGAGGCTCCAAAACGAAGTCAACTATTAAAAGAGGTGACTTCGGCCGGCTTTGTGACGTCAAGAACTGGAAAATCACGTGACGGCAACAAAAACTTTGTGAACTTTTGTAGGTTTGCTAAACTTTGCCGCCGACAAAACTCGTCTGGTAGCGCTTTAAAAAGCCGGTGAAAAAGAGTGGTAGGCCTACTAGGCCCGACTAGTGTTCCAAACGGTTTTTGGTTTGGCTTCGCTAAAGTGAAGCCGGAGGCGGTTGGAGCCGGAGCCGCATGAAGCCGGAGCCTGAAGACGGAGTTGAGATTTGGAAAAGGGCCAAGGTATCAAAATCTCAACACCCCAGTGTGGCAGTGTCAAAATAAGTGGGCTGGTCAACACCTTTAAGTTGCAGTTGTTGATGCAGTGGATGATGAAGCAACACCAACTGCACTTGAGCCAGTAGCATTAGCTCGCCATTCACAAACCTGTACATCTCTGGCTAGCTGTATGGCATACAGCTTGGGCAGATAGACGCAACACAGCGTCAGGAAAGCATTGAGGAGTATAGCCACGCACAGTGTAGCCACCTTCTGCAGAACAGCAGAAGCCGTGATGTAGACGGGCACCGCGGCCATGCCAAACACCAGCGTAGAGTAGACGCTGATCGCGATGAACTTGGATTCGTTGTAGTTGCTGGGGACCTTGCGAGCCTTGAGGGCGTAGTAACAGCAGGCTAGTACTAGTAGAAGGTTGCAGAGGAGGGATGTGAGAAAGCCGATGCCAAACTTACAGTAAACCTCCATGTAGTTTGCAGGAGGGTAGAAGACCAGTTTGGTGGGCATCGTGGGGCTGAGCAAGGCTCCAACAAGGGCGATCACAACCTGAGATAAACCAAACCAAGTACATGTATACACCAATCCGGTAACTAAGGTCTCCTTCCCTGTACATCCGCCATAGCTGGGGGGCTTCCACTGAATTAACTGAACGTTTTTGCTGTTGCTGAAGCTGCATTTGTTTACTTCGAACAAGTTGCACGTCTTTGTAGGGTTGTGTATATGTAAAGGCGGGCGCATCGCGTGTACGCAAAGGAGGCGCATTCGTGCATGTAATGGATGAGCGCTTTTCGTTCTAACAGCAACACAGAACGCACAGCCCATGCACTGGACGCACCCCCCTAGCTATGGCGGATATACAGGGAAGGAGACCTTAGTTACCGGATTGGTCTATATAGACTGCTCAGGGCTCGAAATACCCACTGGACCGGTGGACCGAGGCCAGTAATTTAAGCCTCGGTCTAGTGCTTTCTCTACCGTACTAGACCAGTGGTCCAGTGCATTTTTAAACTAACGAACAGTAAATCCACGTTCCTTGTGGCTTTGGTCTTGTAAAAATAGCATCGGTCCAGTAAATGATTTAAGCTGCTAACCCTGTGGTCTAGCAGATTTTTTCATGAAATTCGAGCCCTGTTGCTGAAGTGGGACGTCAATGGAAGACTTTTAAAATGCTTGGTGGCAGCAAATATAACAGTCCCACGTGATCAGTCCCCGCTATAATGATGTATAAAATTATGCCACCAATTGTTTTATGGTTTTTTTAACACTTTTGATGAATTTGACTTTTAAGAAATTGACAGTCATTAGGCCCGGTTCATATACTTAACGCAAAAGCGAACGCATGAAGGCATGAATGTTCTCCACAAACTGTATGACGTCTCACTTGCATTAGATTTGTGTTCACATTTGCTTTTGCGTGAAGTTTGACTCGGGCTTTAAAGTCATTCGACACGTACAACCATTTAAAAGGCAATGATTGCCCAAATCAGTCCCTTTAGATTTAAAGATAGTATACATGATTGGTAAACTGTTACAAATTAGTTTTATCCCCCTGTGTGATTGAAGATATGCATGATTAAAACCAACCTGAGCAAAAACCAGTTCAGTCTAACTTTTGAGAAAACAGTCAAAAACTGGTTTACAGCCACTTCGCCCCAAAACCACTTCGCCCCAAAACCCTTCGCCCTGAACCATGGCCTGTGCACAAAGTTGTTTTGGGGTGAAGTGGCTTTTGGGCGAAGTAGTGTTTGTACGAAGTGGTTTGGGGGCTAAATGGCACTTGGGCGAAGTGATTCAGGACGAAGTGGTCCAGGGCGAAATGGTGTTGGGGCGAATTGAATTTACATCTCGCGAGACGAAAAATAATTGTTTTGCTTATTTCTCAAAGACTATAGCACTTCAGACAAAACAATTTAAGGGAAAGTTTTCTACCATCATCATGTTTATACATGTGTATCATGTAAGTTATGTCATGTAAGTGTAAATCTGTGAACATTTCTGATTCTTCGAGATACCAATCATGTGTACTGCCTTTGAATATTCTAATATAAAAATGTCTTGATAGTCAAAAACGTGTACTTTGTCTGTAATAGAAACCAGTCAGTCTGTAGGGGGCTAGAATATATTTGTAAGGACTTAGTCAAAGTGCTAATTTCGTTTAATCCAATTCAAACACGACAAGATATTCATCTAGTTTCTTTCCTTGCACTAGCCGCATTTTGGAAATTTTTCCCTGATTCATGTTTTCCTGCATCTTAAGGCCATTTCACACGAGCGCTGAAAACAAGGGTCCTGTGCAATGAAATCGCATCGCTGTCAAAACCGCAGGGATACAGTGTCATGTGAAAGTGCATCCCTGTCACCAAATCACAAAGGTCCCATGTGTACCGTCGCACGGATCGAGACCACCAAACTTTTGCATGGATGAGATGAACACCGGGATTGATTGTGTGAATGCACAATGTGTGATTTTCGTGAGGGTACTGTGCGTTGTAGTCTTGTTACGCATGCACACTTTTGCAGTTGCCATGCAATCATCGTGCGAAATGGTGGTTCACACAAAAACAGGATGTTATGTGGCTCGTCATTAGTCTCATGAATGAAAAATGTCGCGAAATCATGCAGAACTAGGGATGAGACATTTAATCGATTAACCGGTTTTGCCGAACGTTAAAAGTAACCCAATTTTAAAGAATTTAAAATAGTTTTCAAATAGTTATTTGTAATGACTCCATGAAACTGAAATAAATTTAAGTGGGGTAGTAACATTTTGACAAGATATAAAAGGTTCAATTATTATTTTGGGGGCCTAGGGGTATTGTGTACATTGCACATGCATCTATAAACACCAGCAACGTACAACCTTTAGTGTCGGCCGAACGGTTACATGGTGTCCGCGGGCCTTAAAAAGTCTTAAATTCATTTTCTAAATTTAAGGCCTTAAAAAGTATTAAAAAGCATTAAAAGTATTAAACTGTTAGCTAGATTTTGGGCCTGTGGTGGCCGAGTATGGAATTATTTCCTGGTTTGGGGTTCAATTGGTCTTAAAAAGGCCTTTAAAAAGGTCTTAAAAAGTCTAAAATTTGACTTTTTAAGACCCGCGGAAACCCTGGGTTAACTGACATTTGAAAGAATTGCAAACCGGTTTCTTAATTAACTGTAAATTCCCATCCCTATGCAGAACCTATATCTTTTTGCTAAAAAATACATAAATATTAAAAACTTATTGTGCCTACCTACAACCTAAATTTTCTGTACATTTTTTACCCCTTCAAAGCATGACAAAGTGGCTCACTCTTGTATCTTTGCAATGTTGCAATGTGCAAGTGGTAAAAACAACTACTGATGGTCATCCCACCCTGATATTTTCGGCTGAAAAAAAATTTAGCAAAATAAACGGATATTTCCCACCTACCTACCCTAAATATTTTTTTGATGTAATAGGAAAGACAGGTATTTTTTTTCTTGGCCTTAGTCTGTCATACTGAATATTTAATGCTATTATGACGTAATTCTAATTATACTAATTTTATAAGAAACCATGGGTGTCGGATCTCGTATAAGTCTCGGCTTTCAGTTATTTGGCATCCTATACGTCTTCAGTTACTCTTGAACATAACGCATGTATTCTATAACACATGTATTCTATAACACATGTATTCTATAACACATGTATTCTATAACACATGTATTCTATAACACATGTATTCTATAACACATGTATTCTATAACACATGTATTCTATAACACATGTATTCTATAACACATGTATTCTATAACACATGTATTCTATAACACATGTATTCTATAACACATGTATTCCATAACACATGTATTCCATAACACATGTATTCCATAACACATGTATTCCATAACACATGTATTCCATAACACATGTATTCCATAACACATGTATTCCATAACACATGTATTCCATAACACATGTATTCCATAACACATGTATTCCATAACACATGTATTCCATAACACATGTATTCCATAACACATGTATTCCATAACACATGTATTCCATAACACATGTATTCCTTTATAATTGTTATGTTAAACTAAGGAAATGTAATTTGAAGATCTATGAAACAATAAATTAAACTAAACTAAGTGGTCATTTCAACTTTGTGTTAGGAAATTTCCTTAAAAAAATAAATAATAAAATTATGTTCCTCTAAAGTTATTTATGGTACCTTTACACAACTCGGTCTACAATATTAAGTATTGGACTTACCATTCCCAATATGACACTGAGAACAATGACCAGCTGGATGCGTGGACCAATGAAACGAGGTGGTTTGTTGGACTTCTTGCCGGCATTAAAGATCCTGTAGATACGGTTAACCTTGAGTAGAGTTGGGGCATAGGTCAGCGTGAAACACATGGCTACGATGATCTCTGACGCACGGCACGAGGCAGCGGTCGGTGAAACGAGGAGAGGGAACGGGGAGAGGAAAGCTAGTGTTAGGCCTAAGATGTTAATGATGCTTAGCTCACGGCTTGCAGCTTTAATCAGGACATGGCCTCGGTAGTAAACAAGCCCTATCGCTGCCAGGATCGAAAGAGTCAGTCCAAGGCCGGACATGATCAGGATTGTTATCACAATTGGCTCGGTCCAGCTTGGTGGAGTCGGAATTATCGGACGACAAACCTTGAACCTTTTGTCGGGCCACTCATCAATCGGGCAATCAGCGCACAAGTTATTTCTCACAACCGCATTACGTGGACATTGCTGACAGCCGAAGCAGCATTTCTCCTCCAACGGAACCTCGATGTAGCCGTGTTGGCAGACATCTCGGCAGATTGAAGTGGGTGGATCGTGCCGTCCATGGATCCAATGTATGGCTGATGTATTGATAAACAGACGCTCACTGCTAGAAGTGCTCCAGCTTCCAACAACCACTGTGTGGATGTTATCACCATCCAGCTGAAAGTTTTGTATTTTGTAGCTACCACCGGGGTTACCATTGGCATCAAAGCTGTACCTCCCCACAAGACCCTGGAAATCGACATTTAGCAGGTAGGGAAGAAAATCAAGTCCTGTGATCGAGTCGACTAATGTAGAGATGCATTTTGTACTTGCATTACAGTTAGCATCGAGCATATCTTGCAGGGCGTAAGCAAATGCATACACGGCATCAAAGAGAAAATTGTCATTTATGTTGCCTGGGAGTAGACAATTGCTGAAATCAGAGCAGTCTTTCTCTTTCATCCACTGGTCTTTAAGAGCCCCAAACCAAGGGCTGAAATTTGGCTCTTTCTGTTGTAATGAATGGTAATACTCTCTTACACCCTGAACATAAGTGTATTTGAGCTGGACAATGATCGTGCCTTGCAGGTATGATGCAGGTATTCCATTGGCTATGAGGGAACTTGGGTAAGCCCAAGCGTCACTTCCAATGTACGTGATATTTGGTGAAGGGATAACTTCATTGATGGTCCGGATAAGAGGGCCTGCAACCCCCACATCGCCTATAATTATGACAACGGATACCTTCCGAAATCGTGTCAGTCTGTCAATGGCAGCATACAGTTCGGATTTAGCAGCCTGTTTGCGCACTGGAACGGAAAATGCCACGCAGATCTGGTGCTTCTCAGTTATGTCAAGAAGTGCCTGGGCGCCGTGGATTCCATAGGTGTTGAGCTGAAAGTAGAGACCAACGTACAGCCATCCGTAGTGAAGCAGAATATCGGCGATGGCAGAAACTTGAAGATTATCTGAAGGAACTGTGCGGAGGAAATAAGGAAACCTGCCTTTATCGCTGAGTTCGTCGCTAGTCGCAAATGGGGATATGACGGGGATGCTGTACAGGCTTGCTGCTTGCGCCGTTGGGATAGATGTCGCACTCGATTGCGTCCCTATGATGCAGAAGAGGTTCCCTCTCGCCCCTGGTTGCGAGACCTTCTTGAATTCGATGTCCTCCTGAGGTCTCTCCGATGTGCTAGCCAAAGAGAGTGCAGACCACATCGACAGTGTCTCCGAGTAGCAGTTATCTCGAATGTCCACGCCGATTGTGATATTTGGCAGGAGATCATCACGTTGGTTGATATCATCAATGGCAAATAACATCAGAGCCACTAGTTGGCTTGCCCAATCAGACGGCTGACCGCTACAGCGGGGTCCTGAGGACCAGTCATGAAGAGGCAATGATGCCCCAAGTATAACATCACCAGGGATTGTCATGCTAACGTGGGCTTCTTCTGGTATGACACCAGCTAATGAAGGGATAGGAACCGCCCAAAACAGAATGATGCATACGGCAAGAAGAACCATCTTGACGAAATGTAAGAAGCTGGTGTCTGATGGCAATCCTCAATTAAACATGGGGGTCTTTCCACAGAAAAGGGACATATTGGCAACACGGACCATATTTTCGAGGAAATACCTTCGTCTGGTCTCAAAATAAAAGAATTAAGTTTAAGTTATTCTGAAGAGATAACTTCGGCCCAAGGGTTACGAATAGTGTGACAACATGCCTTTCTAAAAACTCTGTATACAAATTTCCAATATACCCTCGTCACCGAGACGGACACTTGTGTTAGAAAATTTTGGTTGGAAATTTTTACACAGGGTTTTTAGAAAGGCATGTTGTCACACTATTTGTAACCATTTTTTGGGCCGAAGGTATCTCTTCAAAACAACTTACATGTATTTCTTTTATTTTGAGACCAGACAAAGGTATTTTCTGAAAAATATGGCCTGTGTTGCCAAAATGCCCCCTTTACTGTGAAAAGACTTGCCAAGCAATAAATATAATGGCCAAGCAATAATTTCTCTTCGAAGACAACTGTAAGTGTTTTGAGTGTTTGAGAAATTCTGAGCTGAAAATTGTAGTGCAGTAGATTTATATACATTTGAAGTACTCTGCTAAAAGTGGATGCATAAATTCCTATTTTCAGAGCAAATTCACCAGCGCAGATTTTGTTTTGAGAAAAAACGTCAGTCATATCCAATCAGACATTTTGAACAAAGACTAGATTGAAAAAAAGAAAAAGAAAAACCCTGGATGAATAGCTTTGCTCGTCTGTTTGCGCACGAAAAAACAATCATTTATGAGTGAAGTAACTTTTAACTAAGTTTGTGTTTCACAATTACTTCCCATAGACCAGCAAGCAAACAACACTCAAGCTTACATAAGGATAGTTATTCTGATTATGTTTATGAATAGGTGTATTATTGCTGGGAAATTGGTCAAAGGATTGGAAGTATTTTTCCTCGTTTTCCTTTTGTCACCGTTTTGCCTGTATGCTGTTTTCTTTTAATAATGGCCTCATCGTGTGTTTTTCTTTCGGTGCAATCGCTGCGAAATGCAGCCATTGTAGTAAAGATTCAAAACATCATGGTGACGTCATCATTGCAAAAGATGCACGTTATTACCAAACCACAATAGATGCAGGTTGGGGGAAGGGATGGAAGGGGGGAAGGGAAATACAGGGGGATGAGGGAGGAGATGCAAAGGGGGTGGTGTGGTTGGAGAGGGTGGGGGTTTCCCTTGGGCAAAGCACCTTGGGTCGACACGTTTCCTTGTTTTACCTGACTCATCACACCTTGCATGATCCCTCAGATCAGCGCTGACTCGAGGAAGCAACTCGAACGCAACTGTTTGGTGTCTTTATAGCACCCTCAATAGGCCTATGCTGGTTTTGTTTTAGGATATTATTTATCGCCGTAAAGCGAAGACGCGAAAATCTGAGAGATTGTCTCGTCCATATCAACACCTAGAAACTCTTTTTATGAAATCTGTTGACAGATTTGTGTACAAATTGGAAAATACGGTATGTACATAGTGTTCGTAGGACATTTTTTTCCCAACGAGAAGAGAAACCAACTGCGAATGACAAAAGCAACTCGCACTTCACGCTGGTTTCTATGGCTGGAAATAAAACTAACGCCAAGACCACGTGATTTATCGGAACAAGAATCTGGTTCCGATAAATCATGTGACTTTGATTTTTTGAAAAATGCTCAAAAACGGCCAAAATTGGTGGTTTCTTTTCAGGTTCTCTTCAGTCTATTTCGGAAAAACTTTCAGAATCATGCATGGGTCTATTTCGAGCCGAAAATAGCCCAACAAAACCGGTATGTCTCTTTAAAGATAGTATACATGATTGGTAAACTGTTACAAATAGTTTTATCCCACTGTGTGATTGAAGATATGTATGATTAAAACCAACCTGAGCAAAAACCAGCTCCGTACTTCGTCTAACTTTTGAGAAAACAGTCAAAAAAGGGTTTGCAGTCATTTCGCCCCAAAACCACTTCGCCCTGAACCATGGCCTGGTGAAGTGGCATTTGGGTGATGTAGTGTTTGGACGAAGTAATTTGGGGCGAAATGGCACTCGTACGAAATGGTTTGGGGCGAAATGGTTTTGGGGCGAATTGAATTTTCGTCTCGTGAGACGAAAAATAATTGTTTTACTCATTTCTCAAAGACTATAGCACTTCAGACAAAACCATTTCAGGGGGAGTTTTCTACGGTCATCATGTTTATGTAAGTTATGTATAAATCGGTGAACATTTCTGATTTTCAAGATTACCAATCATGTATACTGCCTTTAAGGAATGATATTAACCAGCCCAATTACCAGGGGTTAATAATGTAAAGCACACTGGGAATGTGTGTGAAATGTGCCAAATAAATTACTACAATTGACAAGGAAAACATATCGTGCTTCATTGTGTGCAAATTATTTCATATAATTTAAAAAATAAATAGGGTACCATGATTTTAAAGCCCAATTACATCATTTTGCAGTGACCCAATATTTTACTTCATGAGTTGACAAGAAAAACCAGACTAAAAGTGTTGATAACAAATGCCACTTGATTTTTATCTAACTGTGTAAATGGTACATTTGTAGAAGAAATTACCAACTGGAGGTGTTTTTTTACTCAAAATCATTGGCAAACATTTTTTTTACCATTCGTTCAGCACAAAACCATGTATTTGTTAGGTTTTCTGAAGTATTACTGCATTTATGTGGCTGAAAGTTCTACAAGGTTTATCAACATTATTCTTTAGTTATGTAATGCTGTTCCTGGAATTTGTTTAAATTTGTTTTTCATCTCCAAATGGCAAAATAGGTCTTTATTTTTGTTTTATTTGCCAAAGAATTTTACATTCTGATATTTGTTTATGAATGGAACAGGTGACCATTTGATTGGGTGTTTGTGTCTCTATATGTTGAGAAAGCTGTGAGTTAACCTGGGTAGTTGACTACCGTGGTATTTGTTTATGATGGGAACGAGTCACTACAGGAATCAATGTTTGTGTTTCAGGTCTCTTTGATGAGAATGCTGTGAGTTAGCCTGGGTAGTTGACTACCGTGGTATTTGTTTATGATGGTAACGAGTCACTACAGGAATCGATGTTTGTGTTTCAGGTCTCTTTGATGAGAATGCTGTGAGTTAGCCTGGGTAGTTGACTACCGTGGTATTTGTTTATGATGGTAACGAGTCACTACAGGAATCGATGTTTGTGTTTCAGGTCTCTTTGATGAGAATGCTGTGAGTTAGCCTGGGTAGTTGACTACCGTGGTATTTGTTTATGATGGGAACGAGTCACTACAGGAATCGATGTTTGTGTTTCAGGTCTCTTTGATGAGAATGCTGTGAGTTAGCCTGGGTAGTTGACTACCGTGGTATTTGTTTATGATGGTAACGAGTCACTACAGGAATCAATGTTTGTGTTTCAGGTCTCTATGTTGAGAAAGCTGTGAGTTAACCTGGGTAGTTGACTACCTTGGTATTTGTTTATGATGGGAACGAGTCACTACAGGAATCAATGTTTGTGTTTCAGGTCTCTATGTTGAGAATGCTGTGAGTTAGCCTGGGTAGTTGACTACCGTGGTATTTGTTTATGATGGGAACGAGTCACTACAGGAATCAATGTTTGTGTTTCAGGTCTCTATGTTGAGAATGCTGTGAGTTAGCCTGGGTAGTTGACTACCGTGGTATTAGTTTATGATGGGAACGAGTCACTACAGGAATCAATGTTTGTGTTTCAGGTCTCTATGTTGAGAATGCTGTGAGTTAGCCTAGGTAGTTGACTACCGTGGTATTTGTTTATGATGGGAACGAGTCACTACAGGAATCAATGTTTGTGTTTCAGGTCTCTATGTTGAGAATGCTGTGAGTTAGCCTGGGTAGTTGACTACCGTGGTATTTGTTCATGCTACGTTTACACCATGTCCCCGGCAGTCCCGGCGCCCCGGTTTGGCCAAAACGTAGCGTGCCGTGGAACTTGTGTCGTCTTTTTATTACTTTGGCTCGACTCGGCCCTAGTTGGGCCGGTGTGTTGCGTTCTACCACGGTGCGTTACGTCCCGGTACGGAAAGCGTGGCGCGCCGTGCCGGTTCCGGGCCGGGAGGCGGACGGCGCGCTATGTTTCAAGCGCCGTTCCACTACGGATGGGTCCACGTCCCAGGCTGGCCTGCTAAGTTCTGATGCGGTGCCTCACGTCCGTCCCGTTCGTGTCACGTTTATTGTCCCGGCCCAATACGTTCCCGACGGTGTGCGAGGGTCTGCTGCGGCGACCTGCGACTGAACGTGGCAGCTGTCGCGTTTCACGCCCGGTGGTCACCCGGTGATCTCCCGGTGAGCTCCGGTGGGTATAAATAGTGCGCTCCACACCTTCATGTTTACTTCGTCCTGGAGCGCGACGCAGTGAGGCGTAACTGTCCGTGAGCAACAACCGTCACACACCTTGTCGCACCGCAGTTCACCAGGCCGCATTCACACCATGCTGTGGCCACTACCGTGTCGGGCCCTGGCAGACCGTGGGGTGCCGGGCTTCCAAACGTGGCGGAGCGTGAGGCACCGGCCGCGATCAGAGGTCCCCGGCACCCCAAGGTGCCACACCCCGGTGAGTCAAGGCACACTCCGGTCCGTCACGCCCTGTGACGGAAGACCCGTCCCACTGCGGCCCAGGACGATTCTCATTACTGCCGGGACTGCCGGGGCAAATTTTTTGACAGAGCTGCTCACCGGCCGGTGGCAAGGGTGAGCTACGGTCATTCACGTTTCGCCACCCCGGTCCCCTAAGCTCCCCGACGTCCATTCCGGTGCCTCCACGGTGCTCCTCTACCGGGGCGCCGGGACTGCCGGGGACATGGTGTAAACGTAGCATTATGATGGGAACGAGTCACTACAGGAATCAATGTTTGTGTTTCAGGTCTCTATGTTGAGAATGCTGTGAGTTAGCCTGGGTAGTTGACTACCGTGGTATTTGTTTATGATGGGAACGAGTCACTACAGGAATCAATGTTTGTGTTTCAGGTCTCTATGTTGAGAATGCTGTGAGTTAGCCTGGGTAGTTGACTACCGTGGTATTTGTTTATGATGGTAACGAGTCACTACAGGAATCAATGTTTGTGTTTCAGGTCTCTATGTTGAGAATGCTGTGAGTTAGCCTGGGTAGTTGACTACCGTGGTATTTGTTTATGATGGTAACGAGTCACTACAGGAATCAATGTTTGTGTTTCAGGTCTCTTTGATGAGAATGCTGTGAGTTAGCCTGGGTAGTTGACTACCGTGGTATTTGTTTATGATGGGAACGAGTCACTACAGGAATCAATGTTTGTGTTTCAGGTCTCTATGTTGAGAATGCTGTGAGTTAGCCTGGGTAGTTGACTACCGTGGTATTTGTTTATGATGGTAACGAGTCACTACAGGAATCAATGTTTGTGTTTCAGGTCTCTATGTTGAGAATGCTGTGAGTTAGCCTGGGTAGTTGACTACCGTGGTATTTGTTTATGATGGTAACGAGTCACTACAGGAATAAATGTTTGTGTTTTAGGTCTCTTTGATGAGAATGCTGTGAGTTAGCCTGGGTAGTTGACTACCG
Source organism: Henricia sp. BOLD:AAB3569 (assembly GCA_037783545.1). NCBI lineage: Eukaryota > Metazoa > Echinodermata > Asteroidea > Spinulosida > Echinasteridae > Henricia > Henricia sp. BOLD:AAB3569. Next base: position 114,169 of record JBBELK010000570.1, read on the forward strand.
TGGTATTTGTTTATGATGGGAACGAGTCACTACAGGAATCAATGTTTGTGTTTCAGGTCTCTATGTTGAGAATGCTGTGAGTTAGCCTGGGTAGTTGACTACCGTGGTATTTGTTTATGATGGGAACGAGTCACTACAGGAATCAATGTTTGTGTTTCAGGTCTCTATGTTGAGAATGCTGTGAGTTAGCCTGGGTAGTTGACTACCGTGGTATTTGTTTATGATGGGAACGAGTCACTACAGGAATCAATGTTTGTGTTTCAGGTCTCTATGTTGAGAATGCTGTGAGTTAGCCTGGGTAGTTGACTACCGTGGTATTTGTTTATGATGGGAACGAGTCACTACAGGAATCAATGTTTGTGTTTCAGGTCTCTATGTTGAGAATGCTGTGAGTTAGCCTGGGTAGTTGACTACCCTGGTATTTGTTTATGATGGTAACGAGTCACTACAGGAATCAATGTTTGTGTTTCAGGTCTCTATGTTGAGAATGCTGTGAGTTAGCCTGGGTAGTTGACTACCGTGGTATTTGTTTATGATGGGAACGAGTCACTACAGGAATCAATGTTTGTGTTTCAGGTCTCTATGTCAAGAATGCCGTTGATGTTGCGAGGAGGGAGTTAGCCTGGGAAGTTGACTACCTCAGGGAGGCAGAATGGAGCCGGAAATTCAAGTAAGTCAATATCGAGCTTTCTCTATTAAAGCTCAGTGACACATACTCTCACCCGGAACGCCCTCGAATAAGATTGCAATTGGTACCTTCTCTTAGAAGCAGGTTTCCCCATTGATTATCACATGCATTCAAAAGCTTGGTCCCATGGTCAATTTGACCTCTCTTGGGAAATTGCTCCTAACCTTATCAAAAATTGTCAGATTTGAGCATTTGTCTTTATTTGAAAGAGGAATAATAATAATAATGATGAGATTTATATAGCGCACATATACATCCTACAGGGTGCTCGAGGGGCTGTTACCATGATTACCGCTGCCATCAGGGAATCACAAGAACCATTTCGCTTCAACTAGGTAGCTGCTGGCCAGACGGACAACCCTATCAGCAGTTAGATTGTGGCATTCCCCTTAACAGCTTCCCATATATCGCTTGGGTTTACGAGGCAACTGGGATTAAGTGCCTTGCCCAGGGACACAGACACATTGGTCGAAGTGGGGCTCGAACCCCCAACCTCTAATTGGGAGTCCTGCTTCATACCCACTAGACCACACGCGCTCCTAGGTTGTAACCTTCAAACTACATAAATGATCTATGCTGGTTACACATTCTACATTTGGCCTTCTGTTAAATTTAAATTGCGTTCTTTTTGAGACACTCTGTACATTATCTAACGGGTTATTCGGAAATATTCTGCCAATAAATATAAATACTTACATTTAATCTCGACATGTCTCTCTTTCTGTCCCATCATTTTTTTAAAATAAAAATATGTTTTAAATAGTTGATGGCACTTCTCTTAAGCCTTGTTCAGACTACATGCAGAGGCGAATGCAAATGCAAAATTGGCATTAATCAAGTTTTTGCGCTGCAAATTCACAGAAAGTTGAATTAGTTTCAACTTGCACTAATCTCAAAATTGTTGCTTTCCGATATGTCAGATTTTTATTTGCGTTGTCTTTTTATGTGTAGTATGATCTGGCTTTTAATCTCTGAAACCCTGATTTCGGAGTTCACAGCTTAAAAAATATGAATCGTAAACATCAGATTTGACCTGATCCATTCACACTGCAGATATCTTCTGCGAGATGACCCCAACTTCCTTGTTCCAGAGGTCATACCAGAACTGACCACTAAGCAGATACTGACGTCGGAGCTAGTGGAAGGGATCTCACTAGACAAGGCTGAAGAGCTGGATTTAGAGACGAGGAATCATGTAAGAGAGACGATGGCAGTCTAATTTCTGCCGAGTTAACCAATTTAATTTTGCAAAAGCAAACAGGAATGCAAATTTTATGTCGCATTGAAGTTTTTGCATAGCGAATTTGCAAAAAGTTGAACTATAGTTTCAATTTGTGTTAATGTTTGCCATGAACGTTTAATGTCAAATTCGCATCAGAATTGAGTTCACATTCGCGTGAAGTAAGAATTGGCCTTATACCCAATAGCACTCACTGGTAACAAGTAGTCCACATTTGTATTGAATTCATTCACCCCGGCGGTCCCTGTGTCATAATCCCTAAAAAACAAATAATCACTTACATGTATTCATACTTAATAATTGGGGCAAGCTGATCTCCGAGAGGGGTGGTTATTTCTCTGTAGGGCTTGCTAAGCTCACGTGATGGCCAATCCCAATCAGTGAGGAACAACTGCACTACTGTGATTTGAGACCACCTGTTGGCTTCATAGCTCAATTGGTAGGGCGTGTGCACGTTAAGCAGAAGGCTCGCAGTTCGAATCCCGGTGGAGCCGAGTTGCTTTTCACTGCATCCAGATTTCCCAAACTCGATCGTGGACATTTGTCCGCATTTGGGTTGTAATCCCAAAAAATATTATCACTTATTCATAATACAATTTTAAAAACATGTTTTTAAAGGAGTGGAAAGATTGTAATTGGGAGTAACTCAAAGTAAAGTGGAAGTTAAAGGCACAGGCTCGTCAGCAATGCGAGCGCGCCCAATTTGTGCGACGAAATACGCAGCTCCATAGCAAATGCATGGAGCTGCGTATTTCGTGGCACGATATTGGCGCCCGCGCAATGCTGACGAGCCTGTGCCTTTAACTGAGGTCACATGCTTTTTAATTCTTCTGTCCAACTTTAGATCTGCAAGAACCTGTTGAGGTTGTGCTTAAAGGAAGTGTTTGAATGGCACTGCATGCAGACAGACCCTAACTGGTCCAATTTCCTCTACGACCAGCACACAAACAAGGTATGGGCAAATTGGGTTATCAGGCCAGTTCAATTGGTAAGCTACATCATGGTACACATTACAGGGCCTATTGGATTAAATTTAAGCATTTTTAGCATGGAATGTGCACTAAGACTGTTTTTTTAGTTAAGACATTGCATAGTGGTTTAGTGGTTAAGACGTCTGTCTAGTATGCAGGAGTTTGTGGGTTCAAGTCCCACCCGAGCACACTATGAAGTTTTCTCATGGTGTCTTGGGGAAGCACTAAGTATATAGTGATGTCCTAATAACGTGGGGCACTTCAACAACTCACTGGAAATCCATTCATATTGCAGCAAAATCCATCAGCATATGAGGTTCAGGCTTTTACAGCGTAAAGGCGGATACACACTATCGCGGAAAAATCACACTGTTCCATTGGTTTGTACACAAACTGGTTTGCCGCTTGTGCGCGGCCTATCGCGACGCGCAAAACGTTTTGAGCTGGGTAAAAGTTCAAATTTGTTGAACTTTGACCGCAGTGCGCTGACCTTTCCAGCGCGCAGCCAATGAGGTATCAGAGAAGCCCCAAGTTACCAGAGTGGAATTTTCTATTTTGGAATAATCGGCGATTGGGAGCTCATGCAATGCGGTGAGCGCAGCGCGAAAGTGTGATTTTTCCACGATAGTGTGAATCCGCCTTCATGCAGAAGTATATATGCCTTCCAGAAAAAAAACAGTAATTCACTATTTTGGCCAAGTACAAATGACACTTCGAAAAACTTTGACCAATGCCGCAAACGTTTACTCACGGAAAAAACGTCTGAGTGTTTCATAACGTGGCGCACTCAACACTGATTGGCTGAAATGTTGAGAACCATGCTACATGTACGGTCGCCTGTGATGACCATTTGCACGTACGAATCGTGATACAGCACACAACGCCGATAGACACAATTTTATTCACGTGAAATGTCTATAACAGGCTCTCGTGTATGGTGTCATGTCAACCTGAAGCGAACGGCAATGCCTTCGCATTCCAGTGAATTTCTAGTAAATAAATGATTCTTCTCGGTATTTTAGTTTTGAAATTTATGAAGGTACTTGAGAACTTTATTTCCTTTTAATGCCAAAGGCAACAAATTGTTTATTGCACGAAGAGAGAACGGAAAGTAAAGTGCGCCACGTTAGGGTGCTGTGCCACCTTAGGGGACAGTGCTAATCAACTTACGTCGGGTAGGGCAAAAACAAAACCCTCATTAATGAGGTTAGCGTAGCAGTGCTTTCCTTGGCTTCCTGCATGGTTCGAATCTCATTCAGGTCAGTCTGTGGATTGGGTTCTCAGTCCCTGCTTGCATGATTCGGTGGGTTTCCTCCTAAACGTACGTATGTACTGGGGTCTTCCACCTCTAAATCTAAGCATTTCTTCGTTAGGAATCCTTGGTTTCAGTTCCAGAAAGACTGAATAAATATATCTTTTTTTGTGACTCTTGGATTGTGACTACAGGTTGTTCTACTTGATTTTGGTGCTTCCAGGGACTTCCCAAAATCATTTGTTGATGACTACATCAAGGTGAGACACACAATGAAATTTGACATAAGAAAGCTACTCCCTACACAGGAAGATGTCTGGTGCCCTGCAAACACACATAGAACAAATATACTAAATTGAACAACTTCACAATTACTAACAAACTGGAATAAAATACATTTGTACAACAACAACTACAACATCAAAAAACTAATGGTTACAGAAGAACAACATCACAAGTAATTATTATACATGCACGTGACACTAAAATTTACGCTAATTACGGGAAGGGCGAAAAACCCGCAAAAACCCTTTTTAAGAGAAAAAAATCTTTAAAAAATGGGAAAATTCCCCTCCGGCTCCAAAATTTAAGTTTGATTTTATGGCAACCAAGTCCTACGACTCCGTAAATTAGCATTTCTCACTTGAAGTTGATCATGTGAATATTATGTGTATGTTTGGCGAAGTGCCGATTTGAATGAGCTCAAAGAAGACATAGTTCTAAGGTGTGCACTAAGGCTGTTCCAAATTGCGGCGCCAGTTACAGCAAAACTCGAGGCGTAAGACCCCTTTCGCGCAAAGGGAATTTTCAGTGTCTTTTTGGCAGATTGACGAGTTTCTTGAGTTTGTACGTAAGGTGTAAATAGACTTGCCATATACTGCGGGGCCAAGGAATTGATGCTTTTAAAGACAAATATAGCTTTCTTGCATTTAACTCTCAGTTTGAAAAAACATTTTAATTTTAATATTTTAATTTAAAATATTTTGGCATAATTTATAGGATTTTTTTTCCCAGCCCATTTACGATCAGTTTTGTGATACATGTAACTGTAAAAGTGACGATCCAAATAGTATTATTATTATTATTATTATTTATTTCTGGTATTCATACCAAGGATTCCTCAATAGTGCTCATTGCACTGTCACTCGCAAGCGTGAGGAAACCCATGAAGAATTAGAATTAGAATGGCCAGAGACACCGGGGATGATCCCCTTGCTCTTCACGAAAGAATGCTCTGGGATCTTTAGAGTGCGTTTTCATTACCTAACACACTGGACCAACGGCTTTACATCCCTTCCGAAGGAAAGGAAATATGGGGTTTTAATGGTTTATGTGTAATTTTGGCAATGTTTTGTTTTGCATCTGCAAGAAATTCAGACAGTTTATAATCTTAAATGTGATAAATGTCAACATGCCCAGCAATCCCTTGTTTTAAAGGCCTCTGACTGACATCTTTTGAGAGCAAAATTTGGCATTTGGGATGATACCAACATGGGGTCAGATGACCTACTTGGGTAGAACACTGGTATGTTAAACCAGAGGTGGGGGATTTGTTTCACAAGTGTTTGGCCAAATTAGAGGTCATTACGGAAAACATACTGTAGACCTTTGATTGGATGTAACCTGGGGCCAATTTCATAAAGCTGTTAAGCAAAAAAATTTGCTTAATAAAAAAATTGTTTCCTTTATAAAAATGGGTTAATGGTCGAAATTGCATGTCTACTTGCGTTTTTCACAAGAATATCTGCTGTTCTTGCTAAAAACACATGTTGACATGCAATTTTGACTATTAACCCATTATTATAAAGCAAACAGATTTTTGATTAAAGACACAGGCTCGTCAGCAATGCGGGCGCGCCAAATTCGTGCTACGAAATACGCAGCTCCATAGCAAAGGTGTGGAGCTGCGTATTTCATGGCACGAATTTGGCGCGCGCGCATTGCTGACGAGCCTGTGCCTTTAAGCAAATTGTTCTGCTTAACAGCTTTATGAAATTGGCCCCTGTCCATTATCCAGTTTTACTAAACAGGAATCAACACATGGGGTGTATGTAAGCCAAACACTGAGAGGTCTTTATTTTGGGGATTGGGAAACTGGAAACCTACAAATTACGACAATAAATGTTGTCCTGTTACAGGTGATCAAAGGAGCTGCATCAGGAAACCGAGATGACGTGCTGGAGTATTCCAAGAAGTTGGGTTTCCTGACAGGCTATGAGTCTAAGGTGAGTTCACAGGATCAGTGGCTTGGATCCAGAGTAGGTGATCCATGGATCCGGAGTCGGCGATCCGCAAATCTGGAGTGGGCGATCCGTGGATCCGGAGTGGGCGATCCACGGATCTAGCTACATTTTGTCACTGACGTCACAAATTCACGCTCTGTTTGTGAAAAAGGCACAGTGGAGGACACACTTGTGTCTGTGTGCACATGCAATGTCCACCGACTCGTAAAAGGCAGAGATTTTGGTTTCCACAAACTGACACGAAAGCATGCAGTGAATTTACAAAAATTTTCGAAAAAAGCTTTGAAGAATAATGCCATTCCCACAGGTAAACATTTTTCCTAAACACTCCCTAATTTGTTAATTTACAATAGGAGTCAATTTGTGAAAAGATATGATCCGATTAATTACACTCTTAGGTTTCAGTTCATGAAAGATAAAGATTTAAAGTTAAAAGATAGTATACATGATTGGTAAACTGTTACACATAGTTTTATCCCCCTGTGTGATTGAAGATATGCATGATTAAAACCAGCTCCGTACTTCGTCTAACTTTTGAGAAAACGGTCAAAAAAGGGTTTGCAACCATTTCGCCCTGAACCACGGCCTGTGCACAAAGTGGTTTTGAGGCGAAGTGGCATTTGGGCGATGTAGTGTTTGGACGAAGTAATTTGGGGAGAAATGGCACTCGGGCAAAGTGGTTTGGGGCGAAATGGTTTTGAGGCGAATTGAATTTTCATCTCATGAGACGAAAACTAATTGTTTTACTCATTTCTCAAAGACTTCAGACAAAACCATTTCAGGGGAAGTTTTCTACGGTCATCATGTTTATATTGTGTAAGTTAGGCGTAAATCTGTGAACATTTCTGATTTTCGAGATTACCAATCATGTATACTGCCTTTAAGTGCTGTCAATTTGTACCTAAGAAAATGTTCACTATTATTTCGTGGTGTCATCGACAATTTTTGGGGCGAAAAATAGAGCAACAAAAATTACATATTTTACAACTCTTGATTTCTAGGTAATGGAGAAAGCCCATGTAGATGCCGTTATGATCCTCGGAGAGCCTTTTGCAACCGATGAGGCCTTTGATTTCGTAACTCAGGACACCACGAAGCGTATCCAATCAATCCTTCCCATCATGCTTAGCTACAGACTAGCCCCGCCCCCCGAGGAAAGCTACTCCCTACACAGGAAGATGTCTGGTGCCTTTCTCCTCTGTACAAAGCTCAAAGCCAAAATACAGTGCAAGGAACTGTTTGATGTCTTGTACTCGAGGTACCAGTTTGATTAACGATGGTAGACAAAAAAACTGCATCTGTCATTGAAGTTCAGTGGTGAATTTAAAATGACTAGCACAAGCCTGATGCATTTAGCATGTTACGGCTTGCACACATGACATTTTTGTTTGCAAACAAAATTCCAGGCATTTGCAGTAACTAAAAAAGTCAGCCAAACATTTGCTGGAACAAAAGTCCACCGTGTGGGTAAGAAAAACTATCGAAACATTTTCTTGAAAAATGTTCAGTGTGGACCTGGACCAAGTTAGAAATCATTATAGAACAACCAGGGCAAATAGAGTTTTGAATTTCACTCTTTTTATTCTTCATTGTATTTTGAATGAATAAGTGATGATATTTTTTAGGGATTATAACCCAGGGACTGCTGAGGTAATTTAATTCACCTCGGCTGTCCTTAGGTTATAATACCAAAAAAATATAATCACTTATTCATACTTAATAATTGGGGCAAGCCGGGCAGGAGTTTGGGACGTATCATAAATGATCTCTGGGAGAGGTAGTTATCTCATTGATAGCCAATCCCAAAGAAACAACTGCACTACCGTGATCCTAGACCACCAGTTAGCTTCATAGCTCAATTGGTAGGGTCGCGGTTCGAATCCCGGTTAAGCCTAGTTGCTTTCCACTGCATCCAAATTTCCAAAACTCGATCATGGACATTGTATTTTTAGTGATATTTCATCCGAAAATGGATATAACATTTGCCAATTAAGTTGGTAAACTGTACAAAAACAAAACGAGAATTAAATTTTAACAATTGCATAACAATTGCATTCTCTGTTTTGTTATGCTAGATTGTATGTCTAGACCTATAGAATTTCCACATTCATAAGCTAGGTTGTGAACTGTGAAGTTGGTAAGATTTTCAGGGGTTTCGAATATCTACACTCCTCAAAATAAAATAAGGGTCAAAAGTATTTTTGTAAAAAATGTTGACCAAGTCAGGACATAGAAACAATTTCAGTAAGGGTAATGGGCTAAAGGTTGCTCTGCAACATTTTAAGCACTTTTCACATGGTTTGCATGTCTATTGGCTTAGAAACTGACAGATCATGTGACAAGACAAACATGCTGATAACAGGTTCATAATGTCGCAATCAAGTTTGGCACATCTGCTTTATTTTTCTTCAACACTTAATGAGATATCCCACACATAATAATAGGATTCTGCACTTGATAGAGTAAAGTTAAACAGTGGGTTAACCAGCATGGAAGCTGTAGGGATGAGGGGACCTCTTGAGCCCCCTCCCTATTTTAAAGGCTTTCCCACCAGTTTATATTCTCTGCCTGTCATAAACTTTGGCAAATCAACATTATTTCTGTATGTTTTGAGACTTTACTCTATTAAGTGCAGAATCCTATTGATTATGTGTGGGGAATCTCATTAAGTGTTGAAGAAAAATAAAGCAGATGTGCCAAACTTGATTGTGACATCATGAACCTGTTATCAACATTTGTGTCTTGTTACATGATCTGTCAGTTTCTAAGCCAGTAGACATGCAAACCATGTAATGTGCTTAAAATGTTGCAGAGCAACCTTTAGCCCATTACCCTTACTAAAATTGGAAGGGGTGCCCTCTGTCATGTGACCGGCTCCAGCAAAACCCAACACTTGTGATGAAAATTCAAAATTTAAGTTTTGGTATCAGCTTAGTGTGCATACAAAAAGGTATCTTTTAAAACATGTTTGAGGAAATTCTGATAATTTTTGGCGAAGTTATGACCAATTAAAGTATGACAGATCAGAAAAAGTGAAATGGAGCTATTGGTCTTTAAAGTTTGAAAAACTAGTTGATTATTAAATTTTTTGTCAATAATATGAGGAATTTTGAGACAGTTCAAACAACAAAACAAATCTTGAATGTATCCCGATGTTCAAGTTGATTCTGCCAAATTTTCAAGTTGTTCCAGAGGCCATTTTTTAAGGTTGTGGGCCCATATCACGTAATGGGAAATGCCGAGAAGCGTCGGGTTTTGCCAGAGTCGGTCACATATATCGAGCTGCATATGGTCCCAGCATTACTCTATTTATTTTGTAGAAAAGACCCTTAAGTTGCGCAGGCTAGGTCAAGTTTTTGCCACCATAAGAAGAAATCTGTGGCAGATCCATGCTCATTAAAACACAATGGAAATTCCTGGTGGAACACGGACATTCCAGGCAGTATATGAAGTTGGTAACAATTGTTATAGTGTTCCATGCAGTTTTTATTTCTCCAAGTAACAAAGACCTATTGTATCATTTGCAATGACGTACAATTTTACTTGAGTTGACAAGAAAAAATAACTTACTCAAAATGGTAACAAACACCAAATGAATTTATTTCTGTCTAAGATGGTCCTTTTGTTAGAAATTGACAACTAAAGGTCATTTAAAAAAACACACCATTCACTTAACCAAAAAACTATGTATAGATTTTCTGAACCATTGAGTACGCATATCGATTTCTGCAGTAATGTTTACCAGCATTCTTTTAGGTGTATGTCAGGCCTATGCCCTTATTCCAGGATTCTGTAAAAAAAAAAAAAAAAAACCACATTGGGCCGTTAATTACAATAACTATTGCTGTAATGAACAACAACATGGGAATCGATAATATCATTGGGGGAAAAAAACATACATTATACAGGATGGATAAAAAAAAAAGAAACCAAGATATCGCTAATTGTGACTAAAGTAGGGCACATATATGTTAATCAAAGGAAGATATCATCCGTTAAGGTGGAATCTCCTTTTTAAAATGACACCCTGATCATGTCATTATGTTTCCGGTTGACTGAGCAGTGACTAATGTTATGAAAGGGTCTAGTTTGGGATTTGTGCCACTTTTTTATTGAGTCCAGTGGCCTGAACCATGGCATTGCCTGTTTGGACGATCAAGTATCCATTGGCAAAACCTAAGACGCCTCTGAAGATCGACAGAAAACAGTTGATGTTGTCTCACAATTCTGTAAGGGTACCACCAGACAATTTAATTGAGGCCAGTGCTAAACCATTTTGTGACCATCAGATGACCGAACAGTTCCCCTTTGCCCAGACCTTGGACTCAACAAAAAATCGCTGCATTCTCATGTAGGACTGAATGCTTTGTGTTCTGTTTATTAAAGAAAATGCAGGTTTCCCCCCACCAACATTTTTATCGTTATGTTAATTTCTGAGGCGTCGTATAGGTTACCAATGGATACTTGGTCATCCAAACAGGCTATGCCATGCATTAAAGAAAGTGGCGCAAATCCCAAACTAGACCCTTGCATAACACTGGTCACTGCTCAGTCAACTGGAAACATAATGACATGATCAGGGTGTCATTTTAAAGAGGAGATTCAACCCTGACAGATATCTTCCTTTGATAAAAAAGTTTTGAATAAAAGTTGTGATTTATGTAGTCTGCTGTAGTTGAAAAACAGAGGAGCTACTGCATCCCGTACAAGTTTAGATTTTGGTCCAAATTTGCTCACAAAGTTCAAGAATTCATGTGAACTGCATTTTTTGCTCAGCATAATTTCCTTCTAAAGAAAAAACAATTGTAAATTAAGCTCTAAAACTGATTACAAATTTGTAAATCATAACCTTGTACAGTGTAAGTAGTAACTATTTTGAAATAAACAATCATATTGAAATAAATGTTGATCTCTTGAATTAGTGATTGCTTTTGTCCAAGGTGCATGTGTGATTTACAAGTAAGTTGCTGAAGAAACGCCCGATTTGCATCCATCAATAATGGAGTAGGGCCTACCTATAAAGTGGAAGCATCACCCTTTGTGTGTTGCCTAGATTTGTGTGTCCAAACTGACAAGTTTTTAAACCTGCCATTTCTTAGGGAGAGAAAACAAATTCCATGTATCAAGGAATGTTTCATCATGTCGAGGGGAAACGGGTACATGTACTTCTTATTCTTAATTAAAAACAATTACATCACTATTAAAGTAGAGGTAGTGGTTGTTTAAGAGGCCTTGCAACATGGCAAGATTTTTATTTTTTTAAGGAAATTGTTAAATGTTTTTCACTCCTAAACCCACATCCCTTCAATTTCAATTACAAATATTAAAGGCACAGGCTCGTCAGCAATGCGCGCCCGCCAAATGTGTGCCACGCAATACGCAGCTCCATAGCAAAGGCATGGAGCTGCGTGTTTCGAGCACGAATTTGGCAGGCGCGCATTGCTGACGAGCCTGTGCCTTTAACACGTTTTGGTGGTTATTGAGTCATTATAAGGAGAATTTAGAGGCGATCAGTAAACAGAATTCTTTGCAAAGTTTATAAGTTGCTAAAACAATTTGCCTCATTTTTGAATAACATTATTACAAAAACAGGTCAAATTAAACTGAAGAAAATCCACAATAGACCCTTTGCACTGGCGGCCATGACAGGGGCAGTTTTTCTTATTTAAATGTGTGACAATAGTCAGATTTACAAAATGCCTACTCGTGCATGATGACAAAGTGACTGCCCCTGTCATAGCCGCCTGTGCAAAGGCTCTATAACTTTAGTTCCAAGAACCCTCTGGTAATGAGGAATCTCCAATTTTAAAGGTTTTCCAAGCCCTTTCACATAAAGTGCATACTGTGTGACTGTGATTACAGCACTTTAGTGAATCTGTCCATTACAGATTTGCTTGACATGCTTGTTCTGTGGTCTTCGGAGACACTGTCCCAGGCCTTCGTTGTATTCTTCTCTCCTTCCCCATGTCTTGACCTCATCCTGTACCGTGCATCTCGTGCTCGTCCTGAGATTAGATCAATCATTCTCTTCGGAGCTGGGCTTCGCTTCTCGGTGATATCTCTCCACTCGTTGTTAATTTGATGTGCACAGCGGAATTATTTCTCTCCCTCGTTGCGGGTTCGGCACCATCCGTCCTGGCCTCTAAATCATCCGTTAACTCCACCGTCGACGTGTTCACGGACAGCTCCAACGTGTAGAGACTCGTCTTCTGCAGCTGCAGAGCGAGGTTGACCGCCCGGTTCACCGCAGCGCCCAGCCCGTGGATGTAGATCTCGGACGCGCCGGAATCCAACAGCTTCTGGCAACGTGCGTGTTGCGCTTTGAAATCAGTTTGATTTGAGATGTACACGTCATTTGTACGCTTTGGCAATCTGCGAGGAAGTCTTTTCCTCAAAGTGTACTCGGTAGTGTCAATTTTTGACAGACTCTTGTCCATAACTTGCGTAAGATTTGCAGAAAGAGAACTAGAGCTGGCGCCGATTCCATTCGCTTCCATGGGCGTCGCCATTTTGCTTTAAACCTCGATCTCAAAAACTGTTACACAATGTACAAATGTATGTTGAAACAAGTTAACACAGACCTCCTGATAATACTGCAACCAAGGTTGACAACATACAGTCAGAAAGAACATCATTGTTGGCCTTCGCAAAACAAGTTTAAATGCCTTTTGTACTTCAAATTTCGTAATTTTTGTTGACGTATTTGCCAGTTTGCGTTGTTATTAGTACTTTGATGTGATAGTGCCAATGTCCAGACAAGATCGTTATCAGTTATGAGGTGATATTTTGTTTTTCAATGTTTGAACCGGGCTCGAACGCAAGACAAAACTCGGGCTGCACGTAGTGGGCCGGGTGCACTGCATGCTACAGCGCACACTGCATGCAGTGCGTGTCAGGTGTTGACATCAGAATGCTGGAATCTACCATGGAAAGCTGGCGAGAGAGACAAGACAATGAATGCGAAGTGCTTCAAGCTGTGTTCATGGATGATTTTGTGGATATCAACAAAGGCGACCACAGGGTAAATAACCAGGGCCAGGGGCCGATTTCATGAAGGTTAAGACAAGCGCTACGATCCTTGGCTTTGATCTGGGGCCCTGGGGCCAATTTCATCATGGCGCTGCTAGTATTATTATTAAGCACAAATTTGCTTAGCACAGGATTTGTTTGCTTTTAATATTATGCAAGAATGGATTGCCATCAAAAATCGTAAGTGACGTGTATTCAAAGGTATTCTCCTACTCTTGCAAAGAACATAAGTTTGGGTGTAATTTTGGCTTGTAATCCATTTTATAAAGCAAATAAATTCTGTGCTAAGAAAATTTGTGTGCTTAATTAGCAGCGCCATGAAATTGGCCCCAGGTCATTCCGGTTGTATCTCGACTCAAGTATCGGAAAGAATTTACAAGTCGGACGTCACATCAGCTCTCTTGCACTAAACCCTATGTAGGAAAAACTTCATATTTTTTCCTCTCCAAATTTTGGTTTTTATTCATGAGATTTGCACTGAATGCTTAATAAGTTATTTTAAGGAAAACTAGTGACATCCGAGTACGAAAATCTTTCCCAAATATCATAGCGCTTTGTGAAATGGACCCGGGCAAGACAGGCTTCATTCAGTACCAATTGATTTTATTTAAATTTAAAAAAACAAATGTTGTCAAATTTTGTTTTTCTACCCCTGACAACATGCCTGAACTTGTTATTATTATTATTATTTCTTTCTGGTACTGAAACCAAGGATTCCTCAAAAGCGCCCATTACACTGTCGTTCGCAAGCGTTAGGAAACTCATGAAAAATTAGAAACGGCCAGAAACACCGCGGAATCCCCTTGCTCTTCACGACAGATTGCTCTGGGATCAGTGCATTACCGTTAGCTAACACACTGGACCAACGGCTTTACATTCCTTCCGAAGTGTGATTAAGTGCCTTGCTCAAGGGCACAGGTACCCAAGCTGGGGCGAGTTTCGAACCCGCAACCTCAAGTTTTCACCTGTGATTGCGAGTTAGTGACCCAAACCACTCGGCCACGGTACCTCATCTCGGCCACGGTACCTCTTCTCGGCCACGGTACCTCTTCTCGGCCACGGTACCTTATCTTCTCTAAAAATAGCTCACCCAAGAAGTAGAAATTGTCAAATTCTCTAAACCTTTTCTTAAATAAAAGTCAATAAATAAATTTAAAAAAAAACAATAATAATTATAGGCACCTTTCTATAAAAAAAAAGTGATTTGAACCGGTGATTAAAATATTATGATTACAATCATTGTCATTTAAATCAAACAATTCCGATTAATTAGGTCATGTAGGTGAAAAGGGTTAATTTTTGGCAATAAAACTCTTTCCAGGGGTAAAAAAAAGTCTGCTTCAGCCAACTGAAATTCTTGGATAAATGAGCATCAGGCACTGATGATGCACTATAAGCTCTCAAACAAAATTATTCTTTACATGATTTCCCCGATGAATTTATAATCTCAAGTCGCAAGTGATGGTTTTTCCAGATCACGCCTAATGTCAAGTGCATGACACTGCATTGCATGACACTGCATTGCATTAAATTTTTCGCTGATAAAGGCCCAACCTTTTATGTTGATTTCAGTGAATGTACCAGCATATTTTGTGAAACTGCTGTTATCAACAACCCATACCAGAAGTCCTTTTTTCCCAAGTCAATTTTCAAGTCCAAAAAATAAGCAGTAATCTGTATGCCATATGTGCGTTCCATATTTTGCGGGTTAGGCTGTGTTTTTTTGCCTTTAAAGCGGGTCCATGTGGACCCACAAAAGAGCAAATAGGCCCCCTTCAGAATGCATGCTCCCGCAATACATTGTGTAGGCCCTCTCTCATTTTTTTCTCTCTAAATATAGAGCTACATGTATAGCCTGTAAATATTGTGTTGAATGAGACTCTAGGCACCACTTTCAGTCCGGTACAATTCCAAAACAGGAAAAAAAATTTGGAAATCGGAAATGTGAAATGCTGTGAGGATATTCTTTGATTAGTTACCTCGCACTGTTTTTGCAAACGTGTTTAAATTTTGCGGGTTAGGGGTGTTTTTTGCCTTCGAAAGTGGGCATGCGCACCCGCAATAGGGGGTGGTTTTTTTTATGTCTGTCCGCAATAGGGTGATAATTAGGTGAGAATACCGGCATACATAGTAAACCCCCCCCCCAGGCAAGCCAGGTCCCAACTGATAGTCAGTTTTAATACTTTTCATTGTTTATTTTCCCTTGATTTCAGAATGGCATGGACATCAAGCTTCATCTGACCCCACAGCAAGGCATGAGTGGGTGTGGCAGTGCTTACGTCACTGTGGATATGAGGGTCACCTGCCCACCCAAATACCCTGATGTGTAAGTCATAGAAGAATACATGATTGGAACACTGTTAAAATGGCATTATCTCAGCGTGAAATAAAGGATACACATATGATAAAAACTAACCCGTGTGCAAATCGGCTCAGTACCTCATCTACGTTCTGAGAAAATGCTGAAAAAGTGTGTCCAAGCTTTCAAGAAATTGTGTTAAACCACCGTCCTATTTACACTGGTTCTGTGGTTATACTCGACAGACAACGGAGCCATGAGGCACCCTTGTAAAAAATTATAATAATTGATTGGTACAATGCCAACCCTGTACGGGCTTCAAGATTTGAATTATTCTGTTGTGCAGCTTGGGTTTGTAAGTACATTTGTAAACCTGAGGGAGTAAGCCATTGTGCCTCATAGCTCAGCTGGTAGAGCATCTGCCTAGTGTGTCAGAGGTCTTGGGGAAAACCTGAGGGAGTATACCGCTGTGCCTCATAGCTCAGCTGGTAGAGCATCTGCCTGGTGTGTCAGAGGTCTTGGAGAAAACCTGATGGAGTATACCACTGTGCCTCATAGCTCAGCTGGTAGAGCATCTGCCCAGTGTGTCAGAGGTCTTGGGGAAAACCTGAGGGAGTATACCGCTGTGCCTCATAGCTCAGCTGGTAGAGCATCTGCCCAGTGTGTCAGAGGTCTTGGGGAAGACCTGAGGGAGTATACCACTGTGCCTCATAGCTCAGCTGGTAGAGCATCTTCCCAGTGTGTCAGAGGTCTTGGGGAAACCTGACGGAGTGTACCACTGTGGCTCATAGCCTAGCTGGTAGAGCATCTGCCCGGTGTGTCAGAAGACTTGGGGCAAACCTGAGGAAGTATACCACTGTGCCTCATAGCTCAGCTGGTAGATCATCTGCCTGTTGTCTGAGGTCTTAGCTGAGCTGGTAAAGCATCTGGTCTGTGTGTCGGGGTTCTCGGATTCGAAACCAAGAGCACTCTTTTGTGAAAAGTAAAGGGATTACCTGTTGTCTCTGGCCGTTGGCTGCCAATGGTGTCACCCACCTAGTTTCTTGAAGTTTAGAAAACACTTGTAAGCTTCATGCAATTCAGCCTTTGCGCTGCATGTTAAAGTTTCGTAAAGACATTATTATTTTTTTTAAATACATGTATACAAAAAGTATTTTCTGAGGACCAGCCCTTTTTAGGCATTGAACAATTGATGTTGACCATTTACTACTTTACAGATTGCCAGCCATTGCTCTTGAGAAGGAAAAAGGCTTATCAACAGACAAGTTGAAGCAAGTTAGCAAGGAGGTCAACAGCCTAGCCAAGAGACTTAAGGGAGAGGTGAGATATCTTGATGATAGGGCCATTTTATGGTAGACTACTAAAGCACCACTAAGAGGTCGGTCTGGAGGGATCATTTTCTGATATCGTTGGTGATGCTGCTACTTGTAGTGTGAATTAAACTGTGCCTCAGGTCGACTAGCAAATGTCTTGGGCTGCAACGGAACGCTTGGCATCAAGCACAAACATAATGATCAGGTCACAAAACTGAACAAACTGTGTATCGCAGAACAAGCGGTAACTTGACAAAAAATAATCGCAAACATGCTCATGTCACAACTAAATTTGTGATGAGAGAAAAATCATAAGGGCAAAAAACTCATGTACATATACAACATGAAGTCTATAGTTTGAGAACAGATTATTATTTGAGATGGCAAATTCGGCAATAAAAAGGCTGCTATATACCTGTGAGCTGTGAGTTCGGATGTGCCAAAATCAATTAATTTCACGGCAAACGTTTTTGTCAAAATCATAGGAAAAAATTCACGCATCGAATATCAAATATTCGATCGTAAATGAAACCGATTATTCGAAAATGCACATGCCTAAAGGGCCTTATTGGGATTCAAACCCGAGACCCTCTGACTCACCAGGAAGATGCTCTACTGGCTGAGCTATTTGGCACAGTGTTGTACTACAGATTTTCCCTATGAACTCAACTTCTCTCACATCCCAAGTTTTGTTGTTTCATTTCAATGGTGATTGGGCACCATACAAAATATTTCATATGCTCATGTCGGGCTCAATTCAATGTGATGATTTAGCTCAATGGTTTCACAAAACTGCCCACTTCATTCAGGGTCCAAAGTAAGACATCCTCTTGCAAAGTAACGCACTCCCCAACTCCTGCGTACAGTGGCTCTGTTGAAACCAGCCCCATTTCGCAGGGGAACAAGCAAAAGAAATCTTGTCACCTCTGCTGGACCAATCAGGACGCTTAGCAGTGCGTTGCAGGCATTCAAATGTCACGCGCGCATGAATGTGATACATTTACTCGGTAAGGCTGTCCGCGTCGGCGATTAGTTGCTTTTTAAAGCATACTGGGGAATCCGTTCCATTACATTCGTGAGCATGCATCCCTGTTATTAATTTGAAAAACTGTGGAGTAAATTAAGATCGTCGCCGGAAATATTGGTAGGAATGGGACAGTCATAAGGAACAGAACCCAATACAATTTCTGGAAAGTATTTTTTTTAAATCGTTTCTTTTCGGCATAATATGACCGAATTTATTAAATTACATCAAAATGACTCTGGCGTGTGTTGTCCGAACACAACAGCCGGCTCACTCCACAGATTTGCGTGGATTTCCTCAGGGTATTGTATCGTCGCTTAGCAGAGTGGAAATTCCCTTAGATCTCAGGATGAAAGTAAGACTACTCTGAGAATATATATTATTTTCTTTATTATAATGTCCTGGGAATCAACTTTATCAAGATAATTTTTTTCACAAAATGTAGGAGAGTTGGTTGTAAGGCTGTACCAATTTTGGAATATTTGATTGAACACCATATATTTGAATAATGATTTTGGCATTCGCATATTCTAAAATGTTGATAAGTAATGAGCTGATCAGTAAATTGAGAGAGAAACAAAATGTATCTATTTTTTTTTTACAAAGTGGTATTTTTTTTACAACGGCGCTCCAAATGTATGCAGTGGACTTAATTTTTGCATTTCTATATTGATCGTACTGCATTAAAATTTACTGTACGGTATACATATCTACAGTACCGGCCAACAGTTTAAATACACCTGTGGAAAACTATGTTTAGTAACATTTTACAGCATTTTATGCCCAGTACAAAAAACACATTATGCAACAGATATATTCAATGTACATGTATGTCATAGCAATGTCCTTGAAACTTCAGAAATGTCTCTTTATCTTTCATTCCTCAAAATAGCCACCTCTGTCTTATAAAAAAAAGTAGCCTCTGAAGGTCACACAAGTTTTAAGAAGTATACAATGAATACAATATTGTATTATGTAACAGATTAGAGGCCTTTTAGTTTTCCCACGGCACTTTAACCCCGAGATAACCCGGGTAACAGAAAAATTTAACCCCGAGATTACCCGGGTTAAGGGTTCGTTTCCCACGGCAAATCTCGGGGTTACGAATTACCCGGGTTATCTGGCCAAAAATGCCACTTAACCCGGGGAATTTCTAGCCCTGCTCGGGAGGTGGGTTAACCCACCAATCTCGGGGTTAACGGCGACCTTGAGACGATTCTCCGGGTTAACGTTTGTCGTGGGAAACAACGACAATAGCCTACCCGGGTAGGCTATTTAGCGAGTTAAATTCTTGCCGCAATAATGATTTGGTCAAAGGTTGCAAGTGCGCCCGCGCTTGAATGGCACTGTCAAACTGGTACTCTTCTGAAGGTAGTGTACAACAAAATATGCGTGGTGCCAGTGATAAAGCACACATCGATAAATATTATTAAACATGCGAAATATTAACAGCAAAATTGCCAGCGATGTTTCTGTGTCGTCCGCCATGTTTGTGTGTGCGTGCGCAGCCTGATCGATCGATCGATTTTCCACACGCAATGGTTTCTGGGTATTTGTGCTGATTGGTTTACCCGGGTACGTGCGCATGCAGAAATGCCGTGGGAAAAGGGTCGCTGTTGTACCCGTGTAAGAGACGACCCGGGTAAGTGCTTCTCCGGGTTAACGCTTGTCGTGTGAAAAGAAACTTATTAGGGTTATTTACCGCTACCCGGGTAGAAAAGTTACCCGGGTCGGAGGTGGGTAGTGGGAAAAGGCCACATGTGTCTTTTGCATGTGTTCTGACTGTTCTCTGATTTTCTGAGGTCCCTGGGGTGTGTCCAAAATCACTTTGTACCAGCTGAATGCACAGTATTGGCACCAGTCAGTTCTTGACCACTATCAGATAGCTTTCTAGTCTATATTTGCCTTTCCTGCATACACAACTGTTGTAAAATGGCAAAAGGACCCCAGTTGAGTAAAGAAAAGGGCAAGCTGTGATTACTCTACGAAATGAGGGTCAATCTTACAGACAAATTGCAAATACATAGTTTTCAACAAGTGTACTCAAACATTTTGCCGGTACTACACACGAGGTCAATTCAGGAATTTACACCCAATAAAATCGTGACTTAAAGATAGTATACATGATTGGTAAACTGTTACAAATAATGTTATCCCCCTGTGTGACTGAAGATATGCATGATTAAAACCAACCTGAGCAAAAACCAGCTCCGTACTTCGTCTAACTTTTGAGAAAACAGTAAAAATAGGGTTTGCAGTCATTTCGCCCCAAAACCACTTTGCCCTTAACCACGACCTGTGCACGAAGTGGTTTTGGGGGCGAAGAGGCATTTGGGCGATGTAGTGTTTGGACGAAGTGATTTGGGGCGAAATGGCACTTGGGCGAAGTGGTTTGGGGGCGAAATCACTTGGGCGAAATAGTTTTGGGGCTAATTAAATTTTCGTCTCATGAGACGAAAACTAATTGTTTTACTCATTTCTCAAAGACTATAGCACTTCAGACAAAACCATTTCAGGGGAAGTTTTCTACGGTCATCATGTTTATATTGTGTAAGTTAGGCGTAAATCTGTGAACATTACCAATGATGTATACTGCCTTTAACATCAAGCTATAAACGAATATTCGATATTCGATCGAATGCTTAGTTAGAACGTTCGAATAGTAAATTATTTGAACTGGTCAGCCCTAGTTGGTTGTCCTGATTTCATTTCTCTCTTGTAACTGCTGTTATACATAGGTCATGATTCTGGAGCTTGCCCAGCATGTACAAGCCTTCCTGTATGCACACAACGTGCCCGGATACAAGTCATTCTATGAAGAAATGATGAGCAACCAGCGAAGAGAGGTGGAGAAACAACGACAACTGCAGAGGAAGAGGGAAGAGAAAGAGGTTGGTTGGTTTGAGGGAATACAGTAAGATTTTTCGCAAAATGGTGGTGCCTATACTGCTATAGGCATGGCTGTAATTGCTATTTTTTGTGAAGTATATCCACTTTTCATTGTGTTGTATTTATTTTTCTTGTATGACAATAGTAAGCTTTTGGCCTTCACCGTTAAGTGATTTCAAAAGCATAGTTAATAATAATGATAATGGTGGATTCTTATATAGCGCACATGTCCACCCTGCGGGGTGCTCCTGGCGCTGTTGCCATTATTATTATCGCTGCCATCAGGGAATCACCAGAACCATTTCGCTCTAGCTGCTGGCCAGGCGCTCAACCCTATCAGCAGTTAGATTATGGCATTCCCCCTAACAGCTTCCCAAATATCGCTTGGGTTGACGAGGCAACTGGGATTAAGTGCCTTGCGCAGGGACACAGACACGTTGGTCGAAGTGGGGCTTGAACCCACAACCTCTGAGGCTGCTAGTTCTAAATGGCTGCTAGTTCTAAATGACTATGTATGAATTTTTTTTCTCATTTTAGCAAAGGGAAATCAATGAAGAAATATTGAGACGAGAAGCATGGAAGGAAGAAATGAAACGGAGGAAAGAACTAACAAATAAGGTGAGAACGTAAAGTAGGTTTTAAAAAATTTTCTCTTATAATCACTGGCATGTAGTGCACTGGCATGTAGCGCACTGGCATGTAGTGCACTGGCATGTAGCCCACTGGCATGTCTGTAGATATCCCAATGTGTTTTACATGTAGCGCACTGGCATGTAGCGCACTGGCATGTAGCGCACTGGCATGTCTGTAGATATCCCAATGTGTTTTACATGTAGCGCACTGGCATGTAGCACACTTACATGTAGCGCACTGGCATGTCTGTAGACATCCCAATGTGTTCTACATGTAGCACACTAGCATGTAGCACACTTACATGTAGCGCACTGTGTGAATCGACCTCCAATCGCGGACGTCCCTTTGTTCCTCTTTTGTTTGGACATAGTCTATTTTTCCTTACTCTCGTTGGTTTTGTACAGGAGCGAATCGAGGACGTTCGCTTGGCAATCGCGGACGATATTGTTCTCTTTGTTAAACCTCCCTAAAACGTCCGCGATTGTTTGGGAGAACCAACGCATCCCAGTGTGTTGTAGCGCACTGGCATGTCTGTAGACATCCCAATGTGTTTTAAAAGCTACCTAAATATTGTGATTTGTAGGCAGATGTCGCCTCAGGTAGCTGGCCCAGAGAGATCAGGAAAGTCCCTTTTTTTGCGAACAAATGCAAAGGGATCTTTTAATTTTTTTACACACTGCACAAGATTTTAGGCATTACATCCTATCTAAAGGATGGAGCAATAGACCGTGTGAGTTGATCTCGAACGTACGGGACTCCGCGAGACTCGTCGACTTCTGGAGACCTCGTATAGGAGCTTAACCACGTGCAGCGACCGTTTTTTTGGGTTACCATTTTGACACTACGTAAAATTAGCAGTTTTACCTACCGTTTCGGAGTCCACTGTTAAGATTCTTAAAATCTCATTTATTACTTGTGAGAAAAGTTAATTGAGCAAAACATTTTAAATCTGACCTTTTATTTCTGTCTCTGAGATAACTCTACATGTAATATAAAAACCACACAGCCATGACAGCGCGTCGCTGGTAGTCTGCAAGTGGCGCAAATATTTTGGCGCAGTGTAATTGGCGCGAATACGGTACATTAAGGCAGTTTTCAATAGTTCTTGATTCGGCTTCAGACGGTCTTTGCAGTTTTCGTCCTGACCATGTGTACTTTATTTGCTTGGATTTTTGGTTGTGCTTTTATTTACTCTCAACAGAAGTGAACGTTCAAGTTGTTGTTCAGACCATTTGTTTAGCAACGTTAATATTTCTGATATGCACATGTACCAAGCCTGAGCCTGCCTTTCATAAAGGTTGCAAATTGGAAACAAAAGGTCAAACAGTTTGTTTTTGTGACAAACTAGGTCAACATTTTCTTCTTTTTATTTATTGAATCAATATTTTTTAAGGTGCTTTTTCCATTTATTGGCATCTGGGCGTTTACAAACGCGGTACGGTAAGGTGATAATTTAAAGAGGATCGCCACAACGTTAAAACCCCATTGCCATTCCCTGACTGGTCTCTGGAAGTGTGGCCCGAAACGAGACTTACACGGTCTATTGCGGTCAACTTTCCAGAATGCTTTGCCAAACTTTAGTTTGTTCTCAAAGGCACAGTACTTATTTTTCAAGGTCTGTGATGTATTTAAACAAAGGCAAGATTCATTTATATATGTGACCGGCTCCAGCAAACCCAACACTTGTGATGAAAATTAAAAATTTAAGTTTTGGTATCAGCTTAGTGTGCATACAAAAAGGTATTTTTTAAAACATGTTTGAGGAAATTCTGATAATTTTTGGCGAAGTTATGACCAATTAAAGTATGACAGATCAGAAAAAGTGAAATGGAGCTATTGGTCTTTAAAGTTTGACAAACTAGTTGATTATTTAATTTGTTGTCAATAATATGAGGAATTTTGAGACAGTTCAAACAGCAAAGCAAATCTTGAATGTATCCCGATGTTCAAGTTGATTCTGCCAAATTTTCAAGTTGGTCCCAGAGGCCATTTTTTAAGGTTGTGGGCCCATATCACGTAATGGGAAATGCCGAGAAGCGTCGGGTTTTGCCAGAGTCGGTCACATATTGCCAGTGAGCTTTCTGGTGAAAAGTAGACAATTCTCATCTCACTTTGAGTGGTGTAGTATTGCAGATGAGAATGTTGGTAAACTAGCCTGCAAAAATTTCACCTCCACACATACAACAGTGTTTCAGGAAACCTTTAAAATTCACGCATGGTTTCTGTTGTTTGTTAGCATCGATACCATTGCTTGTCAAATCATGAACTCAATTTTTGGGTCATTGCAAATGATACAGTGTGCCTTTAAAAGGTATCTTTTTACAAATAAAATTCACTTTTTTTTTTCTTTAAAAAAATAATTTTCACAAAGGAAAATGAAACAACAGAAGAGCCAGTTCCACATTCCCCTGAAAAGACCAAAGACAGCACCGCGAGGTCTAGAATAGACTCTGCCCACATTAGGGTGAAGAGGCAGCCTGACCCTGTTGATGTTGGCAATGAGAACCAGAAAGGCAGAACGAGGTATAAAACAAAATACACCACCCCCAGGACTCTGCCCTCATTGGAGTGAATAGACTCCGCCCCTATCAGTGAATAGACTCTGCCCCCATTAGAGTGAACAGACTCCTCCCAACTGGAGTGAATAGACTCCGCCCCCATCAGAGTAAATGGACTCCGCCCCCATTGAAGTGAATAGACTCCGCCCCCATTAGAGTGAACAGACTCCGCCCCCATTAGAGTGAATAGACTCCGCCCGTATCAGTGAATAGACTCCGCCCCCACTAGAGTGAAGAGGCAACCTGACCCAGTTGATGTTGGCAATGAGAACCAGAAAGGCAGAACGAGGTATAAAACAAAATACACCACCCCCAGGACTCTGCCCTCATTGGAGTGAATAGACTCCGCCCCTATCAGTGAATAGACTCTGCCCCCATTAGAGTGAACAGACTCCTCCCCACTGGAGTGAATAGACTCCGCCCCCATCAGAGTAAATGGACTCCGCCCCCATTGAAGTGAATAGACTCTGCCCCCATGAGAGTGAATAGACATTAAGAAACTGTCTTTGACTATGATATTTTTTGCAGTGTTTGTACTGTATACTTGCAGTGATTGTAGGTCAAGTTGCCCCCCAAAAAATTTGCGATTGGCCACTTTACATAATTGGGTCAAAGGGGCGAGTAGGCTAAGAGGCATCTCGGTAAGGGGGCGACTTGGTCAGGGGCGACTCGGTCAGGGGGCGACTCGGTCAGGGGGCGAGTTAGAAAGAGGCGAGTAGGTCAGGGGCGACTTGGCCAGGGGGTGACTTGACCTGATTCTCTTGCAATTATTCTTTCTTTTTCCCTGGCCCTGCAGGACAGCGAGTGACAGTAGAACCAACCCACTTCACATTGAGAATGGCACAGCAAACCCTAGACTGACCAAAGCCAGAAGGCCGAAGTCGGATGGTCATAATACAGGGGTGGTCACAACCGTCTTCAGCACCAAGACCACGGAGAGAGTCATAAACAGGGGCCAAGTTATAGGTACAGTTTTATAATCTGGTAGTGAAACCAAGGATTCCTCAAAAGTGTCAATGGCATTGTAGCTCGTAAGCCTCTGTAGGGCTTGTTAAGCTCAAGTGATAGCCAATCCCAATCAGTGAGGAACAACTGCAATACCGTGTTTCGAGACCACCAGTTGGCTTCATAGCTCAATTGGTAGGGTGTCTGCACGTTAAGCAGAAGGCCCGCAGTTTGAATCCCGGTAGAGCCAAGTTGTTTTTCACTGCATCCAGATTTCCCAAACTCATGGACATTTGTCCACATTTCTGTATAAAGACAAAAAACAAAAAAAGCGCTTGCCAGATTCTTGACATGCATGAGTGACCAGGCTTGCTAAATCACTTCGTCAAATAAAAAAAGGATTTACATTACAAATTTGCTTCATCAAATTAAAGGCAGTATACATGATTGGTATCTCGAAAATCAGAAATGTTCACAGATTTACACATAACTTACACAATATAAACATGATGACGGTAGTAAGCATCCCCTAAGATGGTTTTGTCTAAAGTGCTATAGTTTTTCAGAAATGAGTAAAACAATGATTTTTCGTCTCATGAGACGTAAATTCATTTCGCCCCAAAACCATTTCGCCCTGCACCACTTCGCCCTGAAGTGGTTCAGGGCAAAGTGGTTTTGGGACGAAGTGACCGTAAAGCCTTTTTGGACTGTTTTCTCAAAAGTTAGACAAAGTACGGAGCTGGTTTGTGCTCAGGTTGGTTTTAATCATGCATATCTTTAATCACACAGGGGGATAAAACAATTTGCAACGGTTTACCAAGCATGTGTTCTGCCTTTAAGCTATTTTACATCAGGAAATCTCTACGTCAAATCATTGTCAAATTTATACAAAGCTTTAGAAAAGTCACACATGTCATTCTGATTTGTTGATTAAGATTTTGTTGAATGATTTTTTAAAAATTGATTTTGCTTCGTTTATTCCAGGTTGTACTGACAAGGGAAGCAGCATCTATGTTGGCATGGACAGCCGAACGGGTGAACTAGTCACATTAAGGGAATGGGTTATGAAATGGAAGCATGGTAAGGGACGTAAGCCGTTACCAGACGAGGAAAAAGATGCTGAAAATTGCCTTAAACAGGTGAGAATTTGGCCGAGTTGTGTTTGGCTCAATGTGCATTCAGGCTCTGCAATTCCTTGGAATTGATCTTTTAGTCAAGCCATAAACAACACTTTTCACTTTAAAAATAATACTCAAATGTTTTCCATTTGTTTTGGTTTTGAAATTGTTCACAATAAATGATTCATGTATAACAATGTGGTTTAATTGAATGCATAACTTTGACCCCGTTCTCATTAGAAAAATCACTTTGCTCGAAGAAGATTAGTTAATCATCGTTAGTTGATGAAGTGTGCGTTCACATCTCGCTTAACGAAAAACGAACGAAGATCGAGTGAAGAGCAGTTCTGTTCACATAAGGTGGTCGCTAACGAAGATCGAATGAAGCTGTGGGATGCCACTGTGCCTAGTTGCACATGTGCGTTGCGCGTCGAGCTTCAAGTGTCTGACTCGCTGTGTGGTTAAGCGGGTAAAACAAAAATGCGCGCTTGACGCACGACGCACTTGTGCAACCAGGCCTGCCAAATCTCTTCGTCGAATGAAGCTGTTTGCTTCGTCGAACGA
The DNA here is from genome assembly GCA_037783545.1 of Henricia sp. BOLD:AAB3569. NCBI lineage: Eukaryota > Metazoa > Echinodermata > Asteroidea > Spinulosida > Echinasteridae > Henricia > Henricia sp. BOLD:AAB3569. The sequence continues at coordinate 140,935 of JBBELK010000570.1, forward strand.
AGAGATACTAATCTTTGTCGATTGAAGAGGCGTGCGTTCACGTCAGGAAATCTCTTCGTCAGATCATCGTTGAATCTAGTTCACTATATACACAATATATTACAATTGCTAATGGCTTAAAGTGGTTTATTCTCCCTTCAGCTTGTTCCCATCGAGCAGGAGTTACTGTCCCTTCTAAGGCTGGAGCATGTCAACTTAGTCCACTATATACACAATGTATTACAATGTATTACAATGTAATACAATTGCTAATGGGTTAATGTGGTTTATTCTCCCTTCAGCTTGTTCCCATTGAGCAGGAGTTACTGTCCCTTCTAAGGCTGGAGCATGTCAACTTAGTCCACTATCTTGCCATTAAACACACACCGGGAAAAGAAGCAATCACTGTAGAGGTGAGATTTATAAGTCTTTCCACAGTAAAGGGGGCATTTTAGCAACACACCATATTTTCGTGGAAATACCTTTGTCTCGTCTCAAAATAAAAGAAATAAGTTTCAGTTGTTCTGAAGAGATAACTTGGGCCCAAAAAGGGTTACAAATAGTGTGACAACATGCCTTTCTAAAAACCCTGTGTACAAATTTCTAATATACGCTGCGTTACATTTTAGACCAGTTTCCAATGAACAGTTTATGTTGATAAACTGCCTTGTAGAAATTATAGCCATATAGATACAGTAATACTTCAGAAAACCTGAAAAACCCATGCATGATTTTTGTGGTTTTTATAAAAGTACTGTCAGTTGGAAATTTTTCCCACAAAGGTGCCATTTTACACGGGGGGAAAACATGTGGTGTTTGTTACCATTGTAATCAACACTTTTAGTCAGGTTTAACTGCAAATGATGTACTGGAGCTTTAAAAATAATTATAATAATAATAATATCTCTTAATGCTGCAAACGGGCGACGCACCAGTAAAACTTTCCCAGACCACCACCGAAATTTTGGCTAAAAGACATCGATTGAACACCAAATTTCTGTACCCAAAGGTTCCAAAAATGGTTCCAGACCTAACAGAGATGGTTCTAGACCTAATAAAAATGGTTCTCGATTTTAAAAAGATGATTTTTGACCTTACGAAAGTGGTTTTTGACTTCCAAAATATTGGGGCTACGCCAAATTGTCGCCCTAACCAACCGCGTCGCCCTTATATGACTATCTACACAAAAAGTGTCGCCCCATTGGATGAAATAGAGAAATAACAATTAGACTAAATAAAATTGTATTTTAATTCACTTTGTTTGATTTTCTGATCTGTCAGCTATTAATGGAATACATCCAAGGTGGAAGCCTTGAACTCCAAGCTCTACAAGGCAACCCCGTCCCATTAGACACTCTCCGACAGTACACTAACGATCTCCTTGAGGCATTAGTATACCTCCACAGCCGTGGAGTGGTACACAAGAACCTACAAGCTTCATCGGTATATGTAGATGCACATGGGTGTCTCAGGCTGGCTGACTACAGTGTGTGCAAGAGGTAGTTATATAATATTGGATGGCTTTGAGGGTGACATGTGAATATACCGCACGAGTCATGGAAATACTAAGCGAGTTTTGTATTTTTATGACGAGTGCGGTATATTCTTATATCACCTGAAAAGACATCCAATATTATTATAAAATGAAGCTTATACCTTCTTTGTTTTGTAAGATTTCCGCAAGATTTTTATCCGTTTGGTGTTGAAAACTTTAGTTCATTTGCAACGTTTACACCTGCATGCATTTTTGTTACCGAACTCACGCGTGCGTTGCACACACACACAATCCATTCACTCGATGCTTGAAGTGCGCATACGCTTGTGCATTGGTGTGCCCAGCGTCAGAATGCACGGTGTCCGCAAAAGCTTCATTTTATATATTAATAGATCTAACATTTTTTTCTCCAATTTCGTTTTTCTCTTTCTTATTTTCCAGATTGGATGATCTGAATGAGTCCATCCAGGCAGGTTCACACAGCGTTAGGTTCAGTGATGAGAAGACGTACGGTGGTCGAGGGGGCAAAAAGGAAGACATCCTCAAACTGGTATGATGTAATATGGTAATACAGGGTGTCCATAAAAAACGGAAACCCATCTTTAAGTGCAAATTATCAGAAATCTGTGCAATATTTCAAAAAGAAGTGTGTATGTAGGGAAAGTCCAGACTGTCCTCTGTCCAATGGTACCAGGGTCATTATGTAACTGTCATGCATGACTGAGCAAACATGGCCATTATGAAAGGTGGCCATTATGTCAGTCTCGGTCTTGCTCTCGGACTGTCAGTCTCGGTCTTGGTCTCGGACTGCCAGTCTCGGTCTTGGTCTCGGACTGCCAGTCTCTGTCTTGGTCTCGGACTGTCAGTCTCGGTCTTGGTCTCGGACTGTCAGTCTCGGTCTTGGTCTCGGACTGTCAGTCTCGGTCTTGGTCTCGGACTGTCAGTCTCGGTCTTGGTCTCGGACTGCCAGTCTCGGTCTTGGTCTCGGACTGCCAGTCTCGGTCTTGGTCTCGGACTGCCAGTCTCGGTCTTGGTCTCGGACTGCCAGTCTCGGTCTTGGTCTCGGACTGCCAGTCTCGGTCTTGGTATCGGACTGTCAGTCTCGGTCTTGGTATCGGACTGTCAGTCTCGGTCTTGGTATCGGACTGCCAGTCTTGGTCTCAGACTGCCAGTCTCGGTCTTGGTCTCGGACTGTCAGTCTCGGTCTTGGTCTCGGACTGTCAGTCTCGGTCTTGGTCTCGGACTGTCAGTCTCGGTCTTGGTCCCGGACTGCCAGTCTCGGTCTTGGTCTCGGACTGCCAGTCTCGGTCTTGGTCTCGGACTGCCAGTCTCGGTCTTGGTCTCGGACTGCCAGTCTCGGTCTTGGTCTCGGACTGCCAGTCTCGGTCTTGGTATCGGACTGTCAGTCTCGGTCTTGGTATCGGACTGTCAGTCTCGGTCTTGGTCTCGGACAGCCAGTCTCGGTCTTGGTCTCGGACTGTCAGTCTCGGTCTTGGTCTCGGACTGTCAGTCTCGGTCTTGGTCTCGGACAGCCAGTCTCGGTCTTGGTCTCGGACAGCCAGTCTCGGTCTTGGTCTCGGACTGCCAGTCTCGGTCTTGGTCTCGGACTGCCAGTCTCTGTCTTGGTATCGGACTGCCAGTCTCGGTCTTGGTATCGGACTGTCAGTCTCGGTCTTGGTATCGGACTGCCAGTCTCTGTCTTGGTCTCAGTCTCGGACTGCCAGACTCGGTCTTGGTCTCGGACTGCCAGATTCGGTCTTGGTCTCGGACTGCCAGTCTCGGTCTTGGTATCGGACTGCCAGTCTCGGTCTTGGTATCGGACTGTCAGTCTCGGTCTTGGTATCGGACTGTCAGTCTCGGTCTTGGTATCGGACTGCCAGATTCGGTCTTGGTCTCGGACTGTCAGTCTCGGTCTTGGTATCGGACTGCCAGTCTCTGTCTTGGTCTCAGTCTCGGACTGCCAGACTCGGTCTTGGTCTCGGACTGCCAGTCTCGGTCTTGGTCTCGGACTGCCAGTCTCGGTCTTGGTCTCGGACTGCCAGATTCGGTCCTGGTCTCGGACTGCCAGTCTCTGTCTTGGTCTCGGACTGCCAGTCTCGGTCTTGGTATCGGACTGTCAGTCTCGGTCTTGGTATCGGACTGTCAGTCTCGGTCTTGGTCTCGGACAGCCAGTCTCGGTCTTGGTCTCGGACTGTCAGTCTCGGTCTTGGTCTCGGACTGTCAGTCTCGGTCTTGGTCTCGGACAGCCAGTCTCGGTCTTGGTCTCGGACAGCCAGTCTCGGTCTTGGTCTCGGACTGCCAGTCTCGGTCTTGGTCTCGGACTGCCAGTCTCGGTCTTGGTCTCGGACTGCCAGTCTCGGTCTTGGTCTCGGACTGCCAGTCTCTGTCTTGGTCTCGGACTGCCAGTCTCGGTCTTGGTCTCAGTCTCGGACTGCCAGACTCGGTCTTGGTCTCAGTCTCGGACTGCCAGACTCGGTCTTGGTCTCAGTCTCGGACTGCCAGACTCGGTCTTGGTCTCGGACTGCCAGTCTCGGTCTTGGTCTCGGACTGCCAGTCTCGGTCTTGGTCTCGGACAGCCAGTCTCGGTCTTGGTCTCGGACTGCCAGTCTCGGTCTTGGTCTCGGACTGCCAGTCTCGGTCTTGGTCTCGGACTGCCAGTCTCGGTCTTGGTCTCGGACTGCCAGTCTCTGTCTTGGTCTCGGACTGCCAGTCTCGGTCTTGGTCTCAGTCTCGGACTGCCAGACTCGGTCTTGGTCTCAGTCTCGGACTGCCAGACTCGGTCTTGGTCTCAGTCTCGGACTGCCAGACTCGGTCTTGGTCTCAGTCTCGGACTGCCAGACTCGGTCTTGGTCTCAGTCTCGGACTGCCAGACTCGGTCTTGGTCTCAGTCTCGGACTGCCAGACTCGGTCTTGGTCTCAGTCTCGGACTGCCAGACTCGGTCTTGGTCTCAGTCTCGGACTGCCAGTCTCGGTCTTGGTCTCAGTCTCGGACTGCCAGACTCGGTCTTGGTCTCAGTCTCGGACTGCCAGACTCGGTCTTGGTCTCAGTCTCGGACTGCCAGACTCGGTCTTGGTCTCAGTCTCGGACTGCCAGACTCGGTCTTGGTCTTAGTCTCGGACTGCCATTAGGTAACCATTAGGTAACATTGACTCTTGTTTGTCAATCCCAGGGTATACTCTTGGTGGAGCTCATACAGGCTACCCCAGGCGTCCAGTATCCATGTGACATTCCACATGACATCCCAGCTGAGTTACAAGACCTACTGCAAAGGTAACGATACTGGGGCTCCATAGTGTTGCAGAAGTGCTGCTTGGGACTGCATGTTCTCCACAAAGTTGAGAGAGATTAAAGGCCCAGAGGATCATTTGCAATGACCCCAAAAAGTAATCGACGAGTTTACAGGGGAAAAGTTCTGAAAGTAAAGATTGAATTAATAGCAACTACTCAATGAAAGGTTTTCGCTCAAAATTATATAATTTTACTAGAAAATAATCCGTAAAGATGAAATTATTTAGATCGTTTGCAAACGATTTACTTATTTTTGGTTCGCATCTACGCGGTCCAAAATGCATGGGCGCTGTGTACTCCGTGTGCATGTTCCATAGATCCAACGCGATGCATTTTTATGGATCGCGCGCACACGCAGTATGTGCGCCACAGAGTGCATGACGCAAGCCACATATAGTACCTGATCAACAGACTGAGAACGAATATTTGAAACACCCCGCCAAGACCAGGAAAATGCATATGGATTTTCATGTTTTTTTAAACGTGGTACATTTGACAAAGCTGAAATTTCTTTAGATGAGTTTGTTGATGTCTTTCTTTTGATTTATAATGGTTTTATTCGCAGAATCGCTCAAAAACAGATCATCTACAGGGCCTTTAAGAGAGCTTCTTTAGATTGTTCCAGAAAATGGATTTTGCTCTAATCTAACAATCATATAAAATAACTCCCCCATAAATCTATGGGAAGAAAACGGGAAACTTGCAATTTTCTTTTTTAATGTGGAAGCAAAAATGTTGGTGTAATCACTGCACTGGAACGGATTAATTAGTTGACAAAACATCGGTGGTTTTTTGACGATATCCCTGAAAATATATGGATTGAGAGCGCCAAATTTCAGAATGGCAATGAAAAAATATGACAAATGATATGGTATCAAAATCTCAACACCCGTGGGAAAAGGGTAGTTCTCAAAAATGTGACATGGACACGCTTCTTTAAAGAATTATATCATTGAGCGCAATGACCAGGGTTAATAGTGTGGCAGTGCCAGTGAGCATCCTTAAGCCCGTCGCACACGAGAGCTACATGTATGTGCTGAGCCAAAATTAATTTGTGGCCGATGGCGTAAGGAGATAGCTCTTGTGTGCGGGCAATTTTCGTCAGCATTTGGTCATTCGTGCCACTTGAGGCAAATATCTAACGTGTTTGATAATTTTGGCCTTGCGTGCCAAAAGTCTCACCGTGTGCGCTGAAACGAAAGGCAAGTGCTTACGACTCATAGACTGGATTCACGGTTCACAACGTTTAACCAACTGGTAAAACCACTACTGACACACGTCAACATAATTGTGCGGAGTGCCAACCAGTCTTTTTGTAGTTGGTAAAGAACGCATGCGCGGTGTCCTGACACTGCAAAATGGCTGCGCACAGTGAGTTGGTAAACGATGCGACTTTGGAAGATCAATTGGTCGATTTATGGACACCGCGCATGCATTCTTTACCAATTACAAAAAGACTGGTTGGCAAAACGCGTATGGTGGGCATGACGAGCATGACGCGTTGCACACATTATTAAACACAACTTGCAGTTTTTGATCAGTTGTCAAGCAGCTTGTTTAGCTCTTTTTAAACAAATTACCAGCCATTTTATGCTTCAAGACTACACTTCAACAAAAGTAGGTATACATAACCAAGTAAAATTATGGTGAAATTTTGCAAATGAATAAGTATGGATTGTTTTAAGTCAGAAAAACCAAACGTTTTCTTGGCGCCCCGTTACGTTTGTGCACACGCTGACAAACTTTGCCCCCAATCTGCCAAATAGTCGGGTGCCGTCCTAATTACAGTCGTGGCAATGTTATTTGAATAGGGACTGGTGGTCTATATTATACAAATATTGACTGCAATGAGGGGCATGGTTAAGATTATAGGCCCAAGGTGATCTCGAAGCCATGACTATGCCCCGAGGTGGAAGCCGAGGGGCATAGTCATGGCTTCGAGATCACCGAGGGCCTATAATCTTAACCATGACCCGAATAAACAGCAGTCAATATTTGTTTCATATACCGAACGTGTAGATTTTTGTCATATGGTTGGTTAAAAGTAACGATACATCATACAGTCATGACAGTGGTCCTTCGAGTTTCGATATCGGAAGCTGGTCTACGGCGGAAAAAGTTGTATATTTACAGCAAAAAATTGTAGCATAATCACCTGGCACTTTAGTAGCACATTTCACCTGACACAGTTTTCACTGTAGGCCACTTCTCTTATTTTCTTAAGGACTTTATCATCTACGACAGATGACAAAACAACTTAGTCGAGATTCCGCCATCCTGCTGAATGTTTACGTGAAGCGCCCAGCTGCATAGTTGGTGCACAGCTATGCCAACACGTGTAATGCGCGCGTCCGGAGCCCGCTAAATGACTATGCCCGGGGCATGGCAAAGACTGTGCCCAGTGGGCATATACGCGCCAGGTCTAGCTGATTCAATGCCCAATCAGATGACAGGAATCTACGCATGAGGTATATAATTCTATATGTCTGTGGTCAAGTATGAGTAGGGTCCATTGTCGCATCATTTAAATAAGAATATTCGTCCTATTATGGCTGCTGGCGCAGACGGTCTATTGAAAAGACATTTTCTTCTTCGTTTCATCAGATGTCTTGACACAGATGAGAGGAATCGCACCTCCGCTGTATCGCTGCTTGATCATCCTTTCATCAAGCCATCTATTTCAAGGTCATTAACAAATATGAACATCAACAATGACCTGAACTCATCTGGTGAGTATATTGCTGTTGTGTACTTGAGCTTATTAGAGTTTGTCCTTTAATCAAGAATATATTGCTTATGAAGCTGGGTCTTTCTATAAATTAGGGGTCCAATGTTGGTGTCCCCCGTTACATTTTACATCTTGTTTTTGTAAATTCAGGACACATTCTTTAAATACTTTCCATCTCAGAGTGAGTACATAAAGTACAATTCATACAAAATGGTTTAAAAGGCATTTTAATGATTTTTGCATGAAAAATAACACATAATAGGTGTAATGGGGGACACTAAATGTCACACTTAATTTATAAAAAGACCCAGCTGTCTCTTATAAGTGGCTCATGAAATGAGCATGTGTGCCCATATTTGGCGAGCATGAATTGCTGGATTCTTGCTGTCGGCAGGATACATGAGTTATGTTTACAAATTCTGATATTACAAAGCACAGAAGGTCTGAGTAAGCAAGATTAATCTTCTTGCACATGGGCTTATTTTTATTTTTGTATACTCAAGTATGGTATATAAATGCTGCCATATACATGTGTTCAACTCTTTCATCTTCTATAGCATAATATAAACGTCTTTCGGATGTAAAAACAAAAAATTAAAAAAATCAATGTTTGATATAGTAGCCGATTTTACGAAACTTTACGCAATTGCGCAAGTCCACTTACGCCATAAATTATTGCGCAAGTAATGGCGTAAGTGGACTTGTGCAGGTGTGGGGAATCACGATAAGAGCTCATCACTGATGGGTTGAGACCCGCACTGAATTTCGGTGCGGGACCCCTGCAAAGCTTTTGGCCATTATCATAAGCACCGCGGGTAAAGCTCAGAAGGCTGCACACAAATCAGTACCTTAACACACCCCAAATGGTCTTTGCAAGAAACATGACACGTACCTTCTTCGCCCACATTACATTACAGGCTCATATTTAGTAGCTGGCACTTATGACGTTGTCCCTCGTCAAACACGAAGAATTCCCTCCCAATCGCGGTCAAATTCAATCACAACAGGTACCGCATATAGCGTTTGAAACACTGACCAATAGCAGTGCACGTACTATCAACGACGAATGGGTAATGGCGTTTAAACGATCAGCGATGAGCTTTAACCGTGATTTCCCAGACCTGATGTGCGACCATCTACAGCAGGTCGGGGTACGAGAGGCTTGGGGTCAAATTTCCTGTTCTCATAAAACTCAAAAATAATAATTTTGTTGTGCTTTTGAAACATTCAGTTGGCAATGACAAAGAACCTGAGCTGAGCATTCCTGAACCTCAGAGCTATGATATTCATCTTGGTCACTCACGACTACGGAGTGAGTTTGAAGTCTTGGATTTCCTGGGTAAAGGTGGCTTTGGAAGCGTCACAAAGGTAGGCTGCAGTTTATTCTGAATCTTCTTCGGAGAAATTATTTTATTAATTTATTTTAAAGAAATGTTTGTGCGATTTCCAAATAGAGTAGAATATTGGAAATAAATTTTTTTTTAAATAGTTTTTGAGAAAATTGTGTAACAACATAAAGATAGACTTGTTCAACTCTTAAATTTAAAGCGTAAAATATTAGCTGAAAACAGCCTAGCACGGAGCATGTTTGAAAAATGGATACACAAATATGCAAAAGAGTCGTGTAGCGCATGAATGTGTGTATCAATTTGAACAGTTATCATATGGGTATTTCTATAAATTAGGGGTCCAATTTTTGTGTCCCCCGTTAAATTTTACATCTTGTTTTTGTAAATTCAGGACACATTCTTTAAATACTTTCCATCTCAAAGAGTGAGTACATAAAGTACAATTCATACAAAATGGTTTAAAAGCCATTTTAATGATTTTTGTACGAAAAATAACACATATCAGGTGTAACGGGGGACACTAAATGTCACACTTTTGGACCCCTAATTTGTAGAAAGACCCAAATGCCTTTCTTTAGTCAATACAACAAATGAAAACTAAAGTGAACCTGTATGTTTACCTGCTACTGATGTTAATACACACCCAGTTTATCACATGTTGAAATTGACTTTACAGTTTTATGCAGAGGTTGTTTTTATGCGTGAGGGACGGATAATCAATAAAATTGACAAAAAATATAAAATTTTACATGCATTTTCAACTATTTCTTCAAAATGTGATGGCACAGTGTGCCCAGTCAAATTTATTCTGTTAATTTTTGTAATATGATTGTAAAATATGGAAATTTCTTTACTGTTCGAGGTATTATTTTGATTAATTTAAGAAATTTTGAAATTTTCATCTAGTGTTTACCAGTTTTGGATCACGCTCTAAACTCAGTTTTCTTCATTGACGGAAATCCACATGTATTGTATGTTAAATGTCCTTAAAAACTAGGCCTTTTTGATATCTTTTAAAACTTGGAATTTTATTGGGCCCTGAATGATACTTTATGCGCTATATAGTACATATAAGTAGTGCATTTCCCAAGAACACACATGGCATAATCTGGTCACATTTGAGTGGGACTCGAACTCATGACCTCTTGCATACTAGGCAGAAGGTCATGGGTTCGAGTCCCACCTGAGCATGCTATGAGTTTTTAAGGTGTGTCTTGGACAAGCACATCGTGTCAGGGCAAATCTATGGACTGCTATAACAGTTAAATTATTTTATTCTGATTACACCATGTCATCGTATGTAGGTGCTCAATAAACTGGACAGCAATGTCTACGCAATCAAGAGGATTCTACTAAACCCTAAGAGTCGAGAGCTCAACCGTAAAATCACCAGGGAAGTCAAGCTGTTATCAAGACTCAACCATGAAAATGTGGTCAGGTGAGGAAGGCCACTGAGGCCAATGGCCTCATGCTTTCTGATATACGCACTTTCTGAGCCCAACTTGGCCAGCATACCTTATCCCAGGCCTTGACACTAACCAAGGCCCCCAAGGCCAATTGCATCATGCCCTGCTAAGTTGGCCTCATACCCTGCTGAGTTGGCCCCGATGTTCCTTCAAGATACACACTTTCTGAGCCCAACTTGGCCAGTATGCCTTATCCCAGGCCTTAAACCAAGACCACAAAGGCCAATTGCATCATGCCCTGCTAAGTTGGTCTTGATGCCCCTTCAAGATATACACTTTCTGAGGCCAACTTGGCCAACATGCCCTATACCAGGCCTTGACATTAACCAAGGCCACCGAGGCCAATGGCCTCTCATGCCCTGCTGAGTTGGCCCTGATGCCCCTTCAAGATATGCACTTTCCAAGGCCAACTTGGCCAGCATGCCCTATACCAGGCCTTGACATTAGCCAAGGCCACCGAGGCCAATGGCCTCTCATGCTCTGCTGAGTTGGCCTTGATGCCCCTTCAAGATATGCATTTTCCAAGGCCAACTTGGCCAGCATGCCCTACTCCAGGCCTTGACATTAACCAAGGCCACCAAGGCCAATGGCCTCATGTCCTGCTGTGTTGGCCCTGATGCTCCTTCAAGATATCCACTTTCTGAGGCCAACTTGGCTAGCATGCCCTCCCCTCTTAAATTCCATGAGGCATGTTTCATTAGCCTAGTTGCGCTTCCATGCAACACTGAGAGAAAATCTTAGCTGGTAGAGCATCTGGCCAGAGTGTCAGAGGTCTTGGGTTCAAATTCTGATAAGACCCATATGATTTTTCTCTCATCCCAAGGTTTTTTCTGTTGTTTTTCATGAGGCATGTATATATGCAAATAACTAGTACACATTTAGAACAAAGTTGGCCGTAGCACCCATTCAGTTGGCCTCGGTTCCCTTTGAAAGCCTGACAAAATTAAGGCTGAAGTGACCTGCGTGAGGATCCCTATAAGCTCAGTACCGTATCTAAATTCCACGAAAACAATGAAAAACTGTTTCCATGTATGCTTTCAAGAAATTGTACGAAGCAGTCGTCCTATGTAGGCTAATTCTGTTGCTATACTTTACAGAGAACAGAGCCACGGTAGTCGGGGTCCATTTTTGTTTTATATATAAGGGGTGCCTTGTAAAACAACTGTGTGCACACACATATAAATTCATGTTTAATTATATTCGGCTTGTGCTTACTACGTTATTTTGGGGGTCAAATAATGCCGCGTCATTGTTGAAGCGTTACGCGTGTGCGTCTGTAGCATGCGTAATTGCGCCCGTCAGAGGCACATACAACGCGTACGCCCCAAATGATGTATTCCGGGGGTGAATAGTACCGCTGGGCAAATAGCTTGATTAATCGATTAATCGCGAGTAGTAAACGGTACTCGTACTCATGACTCATTTATAAACTACTCGATTGATCGATGCGCCGCGAGTACCGTTACATACTGTACCGTTACATACTGATTATATGCAATATTGTACAGGCTTGTTTCCCATCACACTTAAAAGGCGACCTGTGTGCAAGTGACTTAGCCTATTTGTTGTGTATGCCGACTATTTCAATTCATTGTGTTGTTGTGCTAGCCGAAAGTCCGACTAGCATGTTTTGAACCACAACGATCGAGTAACGACTGCAGATCTCTGCGCGTCATCAGTCGCATATGCCATATGGTTCAATGTAGGCCTACTGTTTCATTGCGCTACTCATAAATTCGCGATTACTCACGATTAATACATGCTATGTTACATATGTGACATAGCTACATGCACGGGTCTAAGGAGAATTATGGCAACGGTAATCGAGGTAGTTTTTTTAGGAGAGAAATACGAAATATTCCTTCCTGAAGTTCACTATCTATGCATTGTTTGAAACAGAATCGGGGCGGCACAGATTATGCAAATTTTCGCTGTACATTTAATTTGGTTACTTATACACACAAACGTGCATTTTGTTTTTGCATCCCTTTTGATACTTTGCCAACTACTCGCGACTATTTGCTGCAATTACTCGCGAGTAGCAAAATCCACTAGTCGCCCAGCGGTAGTGAAAAGGTGGCATCGTTGCATTGGACATTTCAACCAGTTCCATTTAATAAACATGTTGGGACATTGCAAATCCTGTGTACATGCTTTAAAGTTCCAAATTGTGTGTGTATTTGCCACAGGTACTTCAACTCATGGATTGAGGTAGCTGAGACTCCCCCAAGCACAGAGACAGACTCGGACTCAATAGCTACCGTTACCAACACCCCTACCACCAGTACAAACCCTAAAGACACGCCAAGCGACAAGGCAAAGCAACTTGTTACTACTGAGAGGAACAGCCTTGGCATGTCGGATGATATCGAGAAATTTGCTCCTAAAGTCAGCTTCAGTAAGTCGGGGAAAATGGCTTGAAATAAGATAAGGTATTTCTTTCCTGGTACAATCAAACTTAAAGGCAGTATACATGATTGGTATCTCGAAAATCAAAAATGTTCACAGATTTACGCCTAACTTACACAATATAAACATGATGACAGAAAACTTCCCCTGAAATGGTTTTGTCTGAAGTGCTATAGTCTTTGAGAAATGAGTAAAAACAATTAGTTTTCGTCTCATGAGACGAAAATTCAATTCGCCCCAAAACCATTTCGCCCAAGTGCCATTTTGCCCCCAAACCACTTCGCCCGAGTGCCATTTCGCCCCAAAACACTTCGTCCAAACACTACATCGCCCAAATGCTACTTCGCTCCGAAACCACTTCGTGCACAGGCCGTGGTTCAGTGCGAAATGGTTCAGGGCGAAGTGGTTTTAGGGCGAAATGACTGCAAACTCTTTTTTGACTGTTTTCTCAGAAGTTAGACGAAGTACGGAGCTGGTTTTTGCTCAGGTTGGTTTTAATCATGCATACCTTCAATCACACAGGGGGATAAAACTATTTGTAACAGTTTACCAATCATGTATACTATCTTTAAGTGGCCACTATGTACTTTTAATCCCTGTTTTGTTCACGCCCCAGACCTGCCTTTTGCTCCCCTAATTGGCTTCCCACTCCAACCCATCTTTCTACCTGACTGCTATTCTTTGTGTTCCTCCCAACATTGTGTTTTCATTTGGCCTTTGAAAAAGACATTACTGGGGTCTGAACGTGAGACCACTAATTTTACAGTACAACTTCGGAAATTTTTACTTGCATGGAACCAAGACAAAAGTTGGGTCTTGCGGAAAACCTGAGGGAGTATACCACTGTGCCTCATAGCTCAGCTGGTAGAGCATCTGTCTGGTGTGTCAGTGGTCTTGGGGGAAACCTGGGGGAGTATACCACTGTGCCTCATAGCTCAGCTGGTAGAGCATCTGCCAAGTGCGTCAGAGGTCTTGGGGGGAACCTGGGGGAGTATACCACTGTGCCTCATAGCTCAGCTGGTAGAGCATCTGCCCAGTGTGTCGGAGGTCTTGGGGGGAACCTGGGGGAGTATACCACTGTGCCTTATAGCTCAGTAGGTAGAGCATCTGCCCAGTGTGTCGGAGGTCTTGGAGAAAACCTGAGGGAGTATACCACTGTGCCTCATAGCTCAGTAGGTAGAGCATCTGCCCAGTGTGTCGGAGGTCTTGGAGAAAACCTGAGGGAGTATACCACTGTGCCTCATAGCTCAGCTGGTAGAGCATCTGCCTGGTGTGTCGGAGGTCTTGGAGAAAACCTGAGGGAGTATACCACTGTGCCTCATAGCTCAGTAGGTAGAGCATCTGCCCGGTGTGTCGGAGGTCTTGGAGAAAACCTGAGGGAGTATACCACTGTGCCTCATAGCTCAGTAGGTAGAGCATCTGCCCAGTGTGTCGGAGGTCTTGGAGAAAACCTGAGGAAGTGTATAACTGTGCCTCATAGCTCAGTAGGTAGAGCATCTGCCCAGTGTGTCGGAGGTCTTGGAGAAAACCTGAGGGAGTATACCACTGTGCCTCATAGCTCAGCTGGTAGAGCATCTGCCCAGTGTGTCGGAGGTCTTGGAGAAAACCTGAGGGAGTATACCACTGTGCCTCATAGCTCAGCTGGTAGAGCATCTGCTCAGTGTGTCGGAGGTCTTGGAGAAAACCTGAGGGATATACCACTGTGCCTCATACATGTAGCTCAGCTGGTAGAGCATCTGCCCAGTGTGTCGGAGGTCTTGGGGAAAACCCGAGGGAGTATACCACTGCGCCTCGTAGCTCAGCTGGTAGAGCATCTGCCCAGTGTGTCGGAGGTCTTGGGGAAAACCCGAGGGAGTATACCACTGTGCCTCGTAGCTCAGCTGGTAGAGCATCTGCCCAGTGTGTCGGAGGTCTTGGGGAAAACCCGAGGGAGTATACCACTGTGCCTCATAGCTCAGCTGGTAGAGCATCTGCCCAGTGTGTCGGAGGTCTTGGAGAAGACCTGAGGGAGTGTACCACTGTTCCTCATAGCTCAGCTGGTAGAGCATCTGCCCAGTGTGTCATAGGTCTTGGGGAAACCTGAGGGACTATACCACTGTGCCTCATAGCTCAGATGGTAGAGCATCTGCTCTGGTGTGTCAGAGGTCTCGGGTTCAAAACCCACATGAGAACCTTTTCTCTCATCTCCTGTTTGGTTATACATATAAGAAGGGTTCTGACATTTTTATTTTTAAAATCTGACATTTCTCTCTTCTGACATTAAGGTTCTCTGGAATGGAGTACATCTCATGATACCGGTCATTTAGACAGCAGTGATGATTCAACGTCTGATGAAGGTGATGTGTTTGGCATGTCATTCATGTGAGTATCTGTACATACACAATAACATGGTTTCTCAATAGTTGTGGTGCCGTACATAGTCGAGTGGTTGTCTGCTTTTTGTAGGAGTTGTGGTAGTGAGTCTCTCAATCATGCTATGAAAGTTTCAAGGCAACAATTCCAAATTCTTGAAGTACTGTAAAAACCTCGCTATAATTCGCACTTGCATATGGATCTTTCCACAGTAATGGGGTACATTTGAAAAATAAGTCAATAATTCCTTTCAGATGTCTTTAGTTTATCTCAGAATTAAAGAAATGTCCTTGTATTGTTCTCGGGAGATAACTTTTGCCCAAAAAGTTAAGAAATTGCTGCCACAACATACATTTGTGTACAAATTTTCCTATTAAGTATGTAACGTGGACAGACAATTTTGTGACATTTTTTCCGTCTTTGTTACATGCGTAAATAGGAAAATTTGTGCACAGGGTTTTTACAAATGTATGTTGTTGGACTATTTTTCTTACTCCTTGGTGAAAAAGTTATTTGCTCAGTTTAGCTTGATAATTTAAAGATAAAATTAAGACATTTGAAATGAACTGGGACCTAAGATCTTGAATGTTACAGAAATGTACCCCATTACTGTGGACAGACCCATATATAAAGCTGTAAAAGGTTTTGTAAAACGTTTGCGTGAGTCACTGTTAACATTCCATCGTGGTAATTCTCCCCCCTCCCCCGACCCCCTTTGTCACTTTGAAGCAGTTCCATGGTTTATGCATCTGCAACAACATTTGTTTTCTTAATACCAGGCCTTGTTCAGATTCATCTGATGGCATTGAATTTGAGCATACCAACAGTTTCCAAGGAGACAGTGTCGACTCTTTCAAAAAGGTAAAATGACTTTGTGCTGTTTGTCATTATGTTTTTGTTTGTCATTTGAATTTATTTCACTTCGTATTTAAAATCTTGCACAGGTTTCCTTAGCAGCATTTAGCTGACCACAGGTACCCGGATGTTTTTCAGCACAGTTAATTCCAATTCATAAAGAAAAAAGAAATTGTTAAACGCCTTGTTGAAGGACGCAAGTGTCATGGGCCATATAATACCACACTAGACTTAGAGACCCTCTCTCACTGCACTACTGAAGTGTGCACAGAAATCTGACCTTTACTCCAACCTGTCATGAAACCAAACCTGGACGCACACAACACACTGTGTATTACCATTGGAATGTCTGAAGCACGCAAAAACAATGTGAACAAAATGACTGCGCCCATACCACAAGGCAGGCTTGGAATCTATTCCATTTGTTCGCAGGAAACATTAAAGGGCTATGACATGCTAAACAATTTTTTGCCTAATCTTTGCTTCATATGATGGATTACTTGTTCAGCAAGACATGCTATTGTTTGTTTGGATGTAAAATCAATAAAAGGTAGCCTTTTTCAACTTTGAAGATTTCATTGCAATAAACCACAGACAGAGGGCGCTGTTTGGAGTGCATCACGTAAGGAAGACAGAAGGGAAAAGTTAAGAAAAAACATAAGACTTCAAGTTGGACTTGTGGCAAATTGCTGTGGTTTTCTCCCCCAGTTTCGTCATGGCTTACAACAGGAAACATGTAGAACAAACCCAAACAGTCATGGATTACAAAAATTCTAGGAGGTTTGAGAAAAAGGTGGAATCTTTTGTGCACAGTTGAATGTGATTTTCCTGTGTTTGCCTCTTGTGACATCATGACCTTGGTCATGAATATGCATATTCACATTAGCATAAAAACTAAAAACCTTTATTTCAACCCCCAAAACAAGCTCCAAATAGGATTTTTATGATTGTAACTGAGTATATTGGTTTGATAGCATAGATTTCATTGATAAAAATCCCAACTAATGGGCCCTGTACATTTAGCGCATTTCCATCGTACCACACACACACAGACTAAACGCAAGCAACTGATGGAAACAATCGGAAAAGTTAAACTTGGTTCAACTTTGCTGACTTCCTGCATTGCAGTTTGTGTTGCTGTTTACGTCTAGTTTGCGGTACTGTCTGTGTTTGTTGCGATGGTGTGGAAACCAGGCTTACGTTGACGATACTGCGTATTGTGCAGATGACGACATATTTTTTGGCACCGAGCGGTACTTAAACGTCATGAAATGATGTCGGCCTGTGCCACACACACGTTCCAATGCAGGGTGGTTAACAAAAGTTAACCCGTATTAAAAGTTATTTTTCACTCACTTACTGTAATTTCTAAAAATATACGGATTGAGAGTGTATAAAATTTCAGAATTGTAATGAGAAAAATATGATACATGATATGGTATCAAAATCTCAACACCCATGGGAAAAAATGGGGGCTCAAAAATGTGATCTGGACTCGCTCCTTTAAGTATACTTCTCTATTGAAGAAAGTCTAATTCTTCTTCTCATCAGGAGGAAACTAAAGAACCCTCCGATGCCATCTCATCTCCTGATGAGAAGGCCGACCCATCCCGCCCTCTGCAGTACCTTTACATCCAGATGGAGTTTTGTGAGAAGAGCACCCTACGGACAGCCATCGACCAGGGACTGTATCAGGACGAGAGGAGAATATGGAGATATCTCAGGGAGATTGTTGAAGGACTCGCTCATATTCACTCACAGGTGAGTCCAAATGATAGACTTAGTTCCTTTGAGAAAGCTATGCAGCGTTCGCCCTTAACTTTTTCCCCAACTATCCACCAGGACCAGTTGGCTTAAGTTCTGACTGGCCCGTTGGCGTTTCAAGTGGCCCGGTTCAAATTTCAATTCTGGTTGTTCATTTTACACACAGTCGACCAGGCCGCTCCCAGTCATGTGGCCGAGGCCCAAGCTTTTCCCGGCCCGGGAACGGCAATGTACGATCTGGCAGGATCGGCATCGCTAACTGACACGACCATTATCCGTTCAACTTCACGGCCGATGGATGAGGCAGGGACTACGGGCTGTGCCCGGGGCCGTGCTGCCTGCCAGCGAGAGCGGCCGGTCAACTCTTGGTGCAGTGGGCGGCCAGTTCATGCAAAAACACGCGCGCACATTACACGGACGTTTTATGGCGCCATCTTGGTAACTAGACTTGCACAAGTCTGAATCGCGACTCGTTGCAGTCGCGGTCTGCACGCTCGCCCAATTTACATGCAAGCACGCATGCACAGAAGCGTCATGGCTCGGACGGAAGTGTCATAGACTTAGACAAGTCTATTTACCGCGATGGAAGGCGCTGTTTTCTTGCTTGGTAAAACAAGATCGATCATGCGTGCGTAGAAAAAAGCGGAAAATAAAATCGGCCACGCTCAACAAAAATGCGGAAACATGCAAAAAAAGAAAGAAATCGCATTAAGGAAATTAAAATATTCAAGGATGCATTTCTGCATTCTTAAAAAAATCTGACTGGGGGGAAATTGTTACTTTTTAAGCTGCGCATTGCACCCGACTCGCGGAACTGCATACTGCATAAAAATTACTTGCACATATTCCTTGGAAAGGAGATGGATTGATTCGGTTGTAGTTGTATGTTGTCTACACATAAAATAAGCATACAAAGTGCAGGAAATGGACATAGAAAGCATTCTATAGCATGTGATCTGGCCGCTGTAGACATATGTAACCTCATCAGGCAGAGTCCTCTTCAGATGCAACATGACTGGGACATGCAAAAACCAAGTAATACTTGTCCATGTCAGTGATGTTTGTTTTTTATGAAAAACCACTCCAACCCCCTTTTTGCCCGACTGCTAATCTGTGTTCCTCCCAACATCGTGTTTAAATGTGCTGTTTTTTGCGTGTTTTAATCATTGTCCCATTGAACAGGACTATGTTGAGATCGTAACGTGAGGCCTCTAAGTTTAAGCTACCGTGCCGTACTTTTGAGGATTTCTTGGTTTCAGTACCAGAAACGAATTATTCATACAAAAATAATGTACCAAAAGAATGATTACTTTTGTGTGTGTTCAGGGCATGATCCACCGTGACTTGAAGCCAGTGAACATCTTCCTGGATTCCAACGACTTGGTTAAAATTGGGGATTTTGGATTGGCTACATGCAACATGGGCACAGCGGCTCTGCCTGATATACCACAGCAGGACCTCCATCAGACACAGCCATTGCAGGAGGGCAGCGCTGGTAAGTAGAATCAACCCTCTACCAAACCTAGTCTAGATTGGGGATTTTGGTCTAGGAATGGCAGGCAACATGGGCACAGTGGCTCTGCCTGATATACCACAGCATGCCAACACCACACACAGCCATTGGGTAGCGCTGGTAAGTAGAATCAACCCTCTACCAACCTGGTCTAGATTGGGGATTTTGGTCTAGGAATGGCAGGCAACATGGGCACAGCGGCTCTGCCTGATATACCACAGCATGCCCACCACCACACACAGCCATTGGGCAGCGCTGGTAAGTAGAATCACCCTCTACCAACCTGGTCTAGATTGGGGATTTGGGTCTAGGAATGGCAGGCAACATGGGCACAGCGGCTCTGCCTGATATACCACAGCATGCCAACACCACACACAGCCATTGGGTAGCGCTGGTAAGTAGAATCAACCCTCTACCAACCTGGTCTAGATTGGGGATTTTGGTCTAGGAATGGCAGGCAACATGGGCACAGCGGCTCTGCCTGATATACCACAGCATGCCCACCACCACACACAGCCATGGGTAGCGCTGGTAAGTAGAATCAACCCTCTACCAACCTGGTCTAGATTGGGGATTTTGGTCTAGGAATGGAAGGCAACATGGGCACAGTGGCTCTGCCTGATATACCACAGCATGCCAACACCACACACAGCCATTGGGTAGCGCTGGTAAGTAGAATCAACCCTCTACCAAACCTGGTCTAGATTGGGGATTTTGGTCTTGCTACATCAGGCAACATGGGCACAGCGGCTTTGACTGATATACCACAGCATGCCCACCACCACACACAGCCATTGGGCAGCGCTGGTAAGTAGAATCAACCCTCTACCAAACCTTGGGCAAATTTCATGGAATTGTTTGCCGTAAGCGAAGAATCCTTGCTTGCTGTAGCAAAAAGACTGTGGTTTTTTTTGGCGTTAGTTGGCCCTAAGGTAACATTCTCATTGTAATTTTCTCAGAATCACAATGGTAATGAAAACAACTGTATGAGTCCTTTAAAGAGCTTTAACTTGTTCTTTTCAAGTATGTGTACACAATAAAGCAACGCAAACACACCCATTAAATATGCTCAACATGATTAGCCCTTCCCCAAGTTGTTTGTGTATTCCTTAATGTTTGTCAGTGAAATCTTCTTATGATGGTTCCAGATACCAGCAGTCACCTAACAGGCAAGGTTGGTACTGCCCTCTACGTCAGCCCTGAGCTCTGCCAAGCAAGGAGCAGTCATTACAACCAGGTAGGGTGCCATCGTAGGCTGTTTTTGAAATGGCCGGCTTAATCTCTAGCTCAAAATTGGTGCATCTCAGAAATATGTGAAAGAATCATCTGGCTTCAATGCCAGCTTAAACTTGCACCTCCATTTAACACATTTAAATGTGGAGTTCGTGATTGGTAAACTGCTACAAAGGACGTTATTTCCACTCGTGATTAAAAGCACATGTTGATAAAACTGCCGTGTAGAAATTTTAGCCACATAGAGGCAGTAATACTTCAGAAAACTTGAAAAATGCATGCATGGTTTTTGTGTTGAGTGGAATGGTAAAAAAGTATTTTTTAGAAACCACCTTCAGTTGTTAATTTCTCACATGCACACAATATGCATGTACCATTTTGGACAGGAATAAATTCATGTGGTGTTTGGTACCATTGTTATTAAAGGCCTGTAGATAATCTGTTTTTGAGCGATTCTGCGAATAAAACCATTATAAATCAAAAGAAAGACATCAACAAACTCATCCGAAGAAATTTCAGCTTTGTCAAATGTACCACGTTTAAATAAACCATGAAAATCCATATGCGTTTTCTTGGTCTTGGCGGGGTGTTTCAAATTTTCGGTCTCAGTTGATCGGGCATACTATGTGGCTTGCGTCATGCACTCTGTGGCGCACATCATATACTGCGTGAGCGCGCAACCATAAAAATGCATCGCATAAATCGTTTGCAAACGATCTAAATAATTTTATTTTTACGGATTATTTTCTGGTAAAATTATATCATTTTGAGCGGAAACCTTTCATTGGGTAGTTGCTATTAATTCAATCTTTACTTTCAGAACTTTTCTCATGTAAAGTCGTCGATTACTTTTTGGGGTCATTGCAAATGATAGACTGGGCCTTTAAGTCTTTTAGGTACTGTTTTTCTTGTCAACTCATGAAAACAAAGTTTAAAAATGGGAGTCACTGCAAATGATGTACTCTACCTTTAAAGACATCGGAATGAACTAAAGAAAGTGATCTGCACACAGACGGCAACAGAAATTCTAAAAAATTTAGCCTAAAGCCGAATGCAGTGATTTTGAAAACAGCCACAGAGTTTATTTACGAGTCGGTACCAAAGACAATATCTCTATGGAGAATATTACACAGCAAGATATAATGAAATCTCATGACGATAAGTCCCATTAATTATTTTTTATTTTATGGTTTTTTAAAAAGTTAAACATGTTATACACCCATTGTGCTCTTTGATAATGACATATTAATATTATTACACCCCGTAGACGTAAACTGTTTCGTATTATACTCACTCCATACAAAGAACACGTGACTTTTTTAACAAAAACAAATTCACAAAAAATCTGCCTTTTATAAACTCCTCAAAAAAAGTTCGGAAAGTCAAGTTTGACTGACGATTTCTCTCTTGTTACTAAATCATTTCCCTTGAATTTGGTATCATTGGAATGCCCTGTTATTCCTCTTTACAGTGATGTGTCATTTGTTATGATTAATTAATTGGGGGATGTGCAGTATAGCGGAATACAGGGGTGGGTGGAAAGTGAAATGTCACAAAATTCACTGCTATTGTCATGCAGTGCATTCCCCTTTTGCTTGGAGGATGGGAATGTGTCAATGCACTTTTTGACAATACTAACATAGCAATGCATTTTGTGACATTTCGCTTTACACCGGCCCCCGTATTCAGCTGTGCTGCACATCCCCCCAATTGCTTAATTATAACAAATGACACATCATCGTAAAGAGGAATAACGGGGCTTTCCAATGATATAAAATTCAAGGAAAATTATTTTGCAACAAGAGAGAAATCGAAGTCAAACTTGCAATTTGACTTTCCGAACTTTTTTTGAGGAGTTTAGATAAAGAAATCTCTTCATGTTTAATTGTGAGAACCAATGGCAGAACCAATTTTTACAATTAAACTGAATTTTGCAAATTTTCCACGTGGAGATATAGCACTCAAAAACAGCTTTATGTATACTGATGCTCCATTTATCGTTTGTGCTTTATAGAAAGTGGATTTGTACAGCTTAGGTATAATCTTCTTTGAGATGTGCAACCCACTGCTAGCTACCGGCATGGAACGAGTGCAGATTATTGGCAAAGTCAGACAGGTTAGTTGCAGGAAAGTGTCGATTTGGTTATTGAAAAAAGTACATATTCTGACCAGACATTGCTAGATTTGTTTGTTCTTAGATTTTTATTTATGTAAACATTTTCCAGTTGCACCATGTAAACTACATGTATATCTTTTTAAAGGCCCTGTAGATGATCTGTTTTTGAGCGATTCTGCGAACAAAACCATTATAAATCAAAAGAAAGACATCAACAAACTCATCCGGAGAAATTTCAGATTTGTCAAATGTACCACGTTTAAAAATAAATCCGTATGCGTTTTCCTGGTCTTGGCGGGGTGTTTCAAATATTCGTTCTCAGTTGATCGGGTACTATGTGGCTTGCGTCATGCACTCTGTGGCGCACATCATATACTGCGCTTGTTCTCCCAAACAATCGTGGACGTTTTAGGGAGGTCTAATAAAGAGAACAATATCGTCCGCGATTGGCAAGCGAACGTCTGCGATTCGCTCCTGTACAAAACCAACGAGAGTAAGGAAAAATAGACTATGTCCAAACAAAAGAGGAACAAAGGGACGTCCGCGATTGTATGTGGATTCGCACCGACATGCGTGTGCGCGCGATCCATAAAAATGCATCGCGTTGGAACACGCACAGGCTATTAATTTAATCTTTACTTTCAGAACTTTTCCCCTGTAAACTCGTCGATTACTTTTTGGGATCATTGCAAATGATACACTGGGCCTTTAAGATGTGTGGTTGTGAAAAGAACAGGCTAGTTAGAATGTGACGTTTCAAAAGGTGTGCACTGTTGACTTGTTTTTCAAATGTACACAGGGGCCAATTTCATAAAGGTGTTTAGCAGAATTTCTTTGCTTAATACAAATGTTATTTGCTTTGCAAACATGGGTTAGCAGTCAAAATTGTATGTGATGTGTGTTTATATAATATTGGATGTCTTTGAGGGTGATATGAGAGTATATCGCCTTCGGCGAGTGCGCCATATTCTCATATCACCCGAAAAGACGTCCAACGTTATTATTGTTATAAAATGAAGCTTCTATCTTCTTTGTTTTGTAAGATTTCTGCAAGAATTTTTGTCTGTTTTGTGTTGAAAACTTCAGTTCTTTTTATGGTTTACAACTGCATGCAATTTTGTTACTGTTGTACAGTATTTTTTGTTACTGTACTCATGCGCCCGTTGATGCATTACGCGTGCGTCTTGCATTTGAGAAATTGGTCCCAGGGCTGTTCCCTTTACCAGCGGTGTTGCTAATTTTGTGAACAAATTATGTACAAAAATGTAAATTTAATCTTCAAAACAATTCCCCTTTTCAGAAAAACATTCAATTTCCAGACACTTTTGACGAAGTGAAACACGAAAACAAATCCCTCATCTTACGATGGTTGCTTAACCACGATCCCGAAGCACGCCCCACAGCCCAGGAACTCCTCCAGTCCGAGCACCTACCACCGCCTCAGATGGAGAACACTAGACTACAGGAGATGTTGAGGCATACTATTGCTAACAGCCAGTCCAAAGCATACAGACACATCATGCAGGAGTTGTTCTCACAGAAGGTTCCGGCAGCGGCGGATTTTACATATGATATGGACATGCATAAGGTGAGATTGTGTGGTGCAAACGATCTTTAAGATAAACCTACTATAGAGAGCCAAAGTGACTACGTCGACTCTAGTTTCCGAGGCAATGGCTCTACATGACTGATCACTGAACCATTTGTAAGCCGCTCCACCGAAAGAAGGCTCTTGCATAAAAAAATGAAAATAGAGCTAATGACTTAATCAGATAGAGTATATTATAAGCTTCACAAAACTACAAACATTGTGTCAATCTGTCAAAAATTGACCAAGTTATGACCAAGAGCACAATTTTTAAGAAGCGCTTTAGAGAATAATGGCGTAGAAGGTTGTACTTCTGTTAAGGCATAAAGTCCTCAGCAACCATGAAAATTCTGACTCCAATGGTGTATGGGATATAGTGCCAACCCCTGCCGAAGGCAATGAAAATAAGCATGGAATATCGGTGATTTTCCCCATTGCACAGTGGTTTAAAAGCCAGTACCACCCAGACATGACAAAATACCACAAACTTACTTCAATATACCTTCGATGTAGTCACTTTGCACACCCATTCAACCTATTTGCAATCCAAAACAACTCATTACCCAGCCGCAAAACCTCCAAGAGGCTCTAAAACGCACGCAGTTCACGAAAGCTAAAGCGCTTTCTATTGACGATTACTTTGATATCGTTTGAAGTTATGCCCATTTCAAACTCCCGTTGAGCTGATGCCGAATTCTGCCGGTTCGTTTGAAGTGTTCTCTGGAGTGGTTTATTACAAACGCATATTTAAATCATATTTTGTTTATTTTGGGACGTTCATATTGTGTTCCTTTCTCCTAAACATTAACCTCGGAAGCCACTGAAGAAGTTGACAAATAGAGCGCCTTTACCACAGTCGGTGATAAAGTGTCCATTCGATTTTCCTCATGAGACTTTGGCAAAACCAGACATGCCTCGGCCAATAGTTCATCAAGATGCTTTTTCCTGATGAACAGCCTTTATTTTTCCAGCCCTTTTTCCCACACTTATAGGCCTATCCCTCACAATTAAAATTTGTCGTGCGACCTTTTCCTCTCAAATAATCTCTCTCGCAATCCCACGTAACTCGGTTTTTGCCATCCAACTTATTTTTCTTTCACATACTTTCAATTATCATACAACATTAATCATAACCCCCATCCTCTTCACCACTTTCATCGGAAACCTGACGAGAAGTTCACACAATGGACCTCGTAGAGCTAGCTAGCTAGAGCCACGATGTTGCTCACTCTCGACAACTGTCGTCAATAGAGGGCGCTATTCATTTACTCTGCGATAGCTGTAGGGAGCAATGTGGGCTGTAGACGTCTTTGAAAAGGTCGATTTATTTCGCTCAAAGAGACTTTGCGCTCATTTTGCGGCGGATTACTTTTGTAGCCAAGTAACCAAAGTAACAATTTTTGATAAGAGTAGAAAGTTTTGCCCTGGCCGTTTATGGCCGATTGTAAAAATATCTGACTAAACACATTTTGCCTGTTTTTCATATATTTCAAAACTTCTCGATAAGCTATCACTGCTTCGTTTGCCACTTCACTAATAATTATTTAAAACAATCGGTATACCAATGGAAAGAGCATTTCAAGGACTAAAATATAATGCATAGAACATAAAAAAAAAACTGTTGTTCTATTCGGGAAAATATGAGATTTAGTTCAGTTGACTGGACGTTTTAATTACTCGGCTTATTCTCATACAGTTACATTAAGGCTACAAATAGGCAATTTTTCGGGGCACAAAAAAGCTGTTTTGCCCCAAATCTATTTGTTCAGATACAACTGACTTGTGTTATAAGTCAAAAAACTGCAAACCAAAATCGGCCGAAATGTCTGGGTCTTAAACCACTGTGCATTGTTTTAGCCAAATTAGCCTATAGTTTCATGAAGGTATGCTTTAGAAAAACACTTTAAAAAAAACCTGTTTTCTGGTAGTATTTATTCGCTTAAACTTCTTTAGGTGATAGATGGATACTTAATAGGTGGTCTCATGCAGAAATCCTGGTATCGAAAAAAAATGACATACTGCATAAATTAGCCATTATCTCAGTTCTGGCCTGTGCGACAAGTGCCTACTTTCGGTGGAGCGGCTCACATTTTCCTTCTGCTTTTGCAGTGCAAGCATGTGGTGGTTATTGGGCACACTTTGGCGAGAACTGTTATTGACCATTGGTTGTATTGTTGCTTAGTGCACACGTTCATTTGCACATAATTTCACTTATACTTCTAATTCCAACACTTCTACCCTGTCCACTCGCCATTCTTGTTCACATCACTGGTCGATCCTCCCCTATTGGTATAAACCAGCCATGCATCCATGCCTTGGGCAAAGATGCCATATGGGTCATTCTATAAATGTGGGGTCCACTTTTTCTGTCCCCGTTACATCTGACATCTTGAAAAATGTTGTATTTTGTAAATTCAGGACATATTCTTTAAATGCCTTCTATTTCAAACAGTGATTACATAAAATACAATTCATAAAAATATGGTTTGAAGGCATTTTTAATGATACTTGTATGGCAAATAGCAGTATGTCAGGTGTAACGGGGACAGGAAAATGTCACACGTTGGACCCCAAATTTATAGAATGACCCATTTACAGTTTTACGATTTAGGGATAATTGATATCATTTTGTTAGGTTTAATTGTAAATGTGTTAGGTGTAATTTGGGAAATGTTTTGTCAGAGACTGGTGCCCCACAGCAAGTTACTCGTTTTTGATTTGCAGCGTTGTGTCTTTGCCCAGGATTTGGGTCCAAATGATTAAAGGCAGAGGCTCGTCAGCAATGCGCGCGTCAAATTCGTGCCACGAAATACGCAGCTCCATTTAGTAAATGCATAGAGCTGCGTATTTTCGTGCTGACAAGCCTGTGCCTTTAACTAGACTTGTCGGACTGTGGTTAACTATAGTTTGTGCCCAAACAAGCTCTTAGGGTACTAGTCCACAAGGTAATGCCAATTATCATGGCACCCAGCACATCAGTCCTTTCTACAGGGTGTCCCAGAAAAAACGGAACAGTTAGAAAAATCGTTATTGTGGGGAAAACAAATACCATAGCCATAAAAATTTGGTTTTGCCAGATGCACCAGAGCATAAGCTATAACTTCATACCAATTGCAATTAATCCAGTTCCGGATGGCTGCACAATCATTGTTTAACTGAGGTGCGGTGAAATGACAATTGCCGCATGTTTTCTGATTGTGAATTTCATTGCATAATCCTCTGCAGAATGGGCTTTTTGACTGATTACAAAATTTGCCATGGGCTCTCTGCTGGTCATTTCACAACATGGTGCAGTTGACTCATCAGCAAAGGTCATTTGTGGTGACTGAATATGCACGACTTGGAAGCCTTGCAGCAGTCAGAAATGCTTTTGCCCTTCGTTACGCTGGTCGCCGTGTCCCTTCAAAAAGTACCATTCTCAGGAATTATCAAAAGTATCATTGAAACATGCGGCAATTGTCTTTTTACCTCACCTCGGACAAACAATAATTGTGCAGCCATCCGGAACTGTACCAACATGAAATTGGTATGAAAATGAAGCTTATGCTCTGGCACATCTAGCAAAACCAATTTTACATAGTTGTGATATTTGGTTTCCCCACAATCACGATTTTCGTAACTGTTCTGTTTTTTTTCTGGGACACCCAGTATTGTATCTTTTGTAGAAAGTACATTTAAAAAAAAATAATGCCACAAAATTTCAGCTTAATGTCCGAAGTTAAAAAGTGCCAAATTACAGTCCTACTTGCAGGGCTAATCAGCGCTTTGAAATGACCCCAGCGATTCCCCAAATGTCATTTATCTTGTGATTTACCTGCAGGGTTTTTCACTCAAGTCTTCCATGGTACAGCAAGCAGTGTATGAGACACTTTGTAAAATATTCCGTAAACACAGCGCAGTGAGGGTCAATACTCCTCTACTCTTACCAAGGAATCGAGATTTAGAAACGTCTGAGATGTATGTTAACCTAATGACGCACAGCGGTGGGCTTGTGTCATTAGCTTACGACCTAAGGGTAAGATGTTTCTCCTTTTAAAAATCCTTTCAGATTTTTGACCCGTCACAGCAAAATTAGAAGTAGCCCACAGATTTTCCTCCAGAAAATATTTCCTCCAGATTTTCCTTTAAAAAAAACATAAGACATGCAAGATGCAGGGATGTCAGAGTTCAGGCAATTGCCTGATTTCAGGCTTTTTTTTATTTTGTTCGTCTGTACATAACTGCACATTTCAGGCAAAAGTTCAGGCCAAATTTTGACCGCCAACTGACATCCCTAAAGATGGGACGTACTTAGTAAGCCTAGTACTTTAGTGACCGAGTTCTGTTAGCATTTGCCGTCTAACACTGTGGTACTTGCATGATACAAAAAGTGGATTTCTGGAAAGATTCTCTTTAATTTACTGTAACAGTAGTTTTTGTATCACTTTGAATGATTTTACCAATATTCTTTAGGAATAATTGTTAGAAGCTCTGAATATGAAAGGGTAGTTTGGTTGATTGCTAAAAAGTAGTGGTAATTTTTAAAGGGTACGGTAGTTGCACCACCCTAATTGAGCTCTTGAGGTATACGTACATGTATACCAAGCAACAAAAGAAACACAAATTTTCAGTTTAATCAAACTTTGATTTTTTTTTTTTTAATAATTAAGTTGACATCGAAATATTCACATAACAGCTTCATTATGCATGACTGCACAAAGCTTTGGGCTGCGTTTGGGAGTGTACTCCTGTTAACACGAGTATACTCCTGCGCACGCGAACGGCAAGATTAACGACACTCGGGTCAGTGAGAGTATGCTCTCACTACTCCCTGACAAATGGGGAGTGTGCTCGTACTCCTAACGAGTGCCATGTGACTTGTACGAAGATGGCAGAATATGGGTAGGATTTTTGGTGAATTTGTTCAACGTGTCAACTGGATAACTGAAACAACTCACTAAGGTTTGTTTTACACGGTATCAAAGGTTCTCACGACATACGGTCTGTATTTTCTTCAGTTTCTTGTGAGCAATGAAACGGCGTTTTTTGTGTAGTCAAGAGACGGCCATCTTGACTGATGGCCATTCGCGCATGCGGACTGCGGATTTATCGTTCGCGTAATGTGACCTGAGTGCAATGCGCACGCATTACTCCGGAGTAGCGAGAACTGCACGCCCGAACGCAGGCTCTGTGTGCTGAAAATTCCCACTCCCAGATTGACTGTTTTTTTCAATCCAAAAGTGTACAAAGTGTTTGCGTTTCTATACATAAGAATGGATACTGACTTAATGGGCTTTGTGTTGATATTAAAGTTATTTATGTGCCTTACTGCATGCTGAAATTACCATGGGAAAAAAGGTAAGAAAGCACATGATGGGTTTTCCATAAAAACAAGAGCCAAAGTGTGACATGATGGTGCATTTCGTTGTTTTGTCCACAGGTTCCCTTTGCCAGATTTGTCGCCAGAAATAATATTACCAATATGAAAAGGTAAGAAATGTCTAACATGTGTATCAGTCACTCATAGGTTGTCACAGTCAGGTTGCACCCGTCTCCTCCACCAACCCCCCCATCCCCCACCCCCCCCCTCCCCCCTCCCACCCACCCCCCCTGTATCACTGGCCTTTTACTATTAAAGTGCGTGCTACAGTAACTGTCGACCCTGAAACATGAATATACCTTTGAGTTTTCTCCAATAAATCTGTGCTTTCCATTGAAAGTCCTATTGGTTTGTGCAGTGTGTGTCGCCATTGTGACGATAGCGTGTGAGGCATAGCAACAATATCCAAGGGGGCAGGGTTAATTGGGCAATCTCGGAACTATGCATTGCGTGTAATTTTTAAAAGCCAATTTCAGGTGTACACTTTACTCGGGCTTTAAACCCTAATAAATTCAAATCAATAAATTACCTAAATGAAACTACTTGTTACAATCCCACCACACATCAAAAAACACTGTACACTGGCAAAAATATTCAAGAAAATGATGCTATCCCCTACAATCACAGTCTATTACTGATAATGAGTGGCGATTTTTGAAGCTAAACGTTTTGGACCCCTAATTTTGGGAATTACCCATTAAAACAGGAATGTATGAGTTACATTTGTTTTAGCCCAATATCTCTTGTTTCTTGAGTATATTTCTCCCTTTTTACAAAGACTTTACTTAAAGGGAGAGAAAACACTTATCAATATATTTAACAAAAAATTCCCCTATGTATTGCCTGATGCATAAACCCTCATAGGAGGACACTTTATTAACGTCGGCAATACAATTAATTTTGATGACAAACTTTGAAGCCACTGTGGCCATGCACTGTGCCAGATTTAAAATATTGAAAGGGAAAATGACATCAACCATATGCAACATTGCATGGATGATGTCAAGATTGAATGCTTGTTTCTCGACTCCAACACGGAGTCAGTACCATTAAATGTCAACATTTTATGTTGCATGTACAGTTGTACGTGACCTTCGACCCCCTCTCATCTCCCCTCAAATGCTTTGTATGACCCGTGAAAATGTTGACAATTTTAGACAGCCCCATAGTGAACTTGTCAGGAATCCTTTTTTGTAGTGCAAATATAGTTCAATATACAGTTAAAATCGCAAGTTTACAAACATGTACACCACTACCATCATCACCCAAAATTTACATCACTACCCGAACCATTGCAAGGTGTGCAAGCTATGTTTTACGTACTGCATTAGCAAGCACGTGAGGAATTCCACAAAATCACGACTTTAGTAAAGACTGTTACAAAAATGGTGACAACGCAAGTTTAACACAGTTGTATGTAAACTTCTGACTACAACTGTACATATTTTAGAATAAAATGCAGTAAAAGCGATGACGCTCTGTTAATTGAGTAGTACCTGCAGTTATAAACAAATATAATAAATGGCCAGGGCTAGCAATTTCATAAAGCTGTTCAGCAGAAAAATTTGCTTAATCCAAAAATTGTTTGCTTTATAAAAATGGGTTGTCATTAAAAAAGCTTATGTGATGTGTATTATATTTGACTGGTATTCTGCTATTCTTGCTAAGAACACAAGTTGACATACAATTTTGACTATTAACCCATTTTTATAAAGCAAACAATTTTTGGATTTAAAAGCAAATTTTTCTGCTAAACGGCTTATAAAATTGGCCCCTGGTCATGATTTCCAAACTTGAACTTAACCATTGTTTTAGGGTAAACAAATTATTGTTAAAGCACTAACTGGTAGTTAAAGGAGCATGTCCAGATCACATATTTGACGCTCCCATTTTTTCCATGGATGTTATCATTTTTCTCATTAACAACCTGAAATTTCGCGCTCTCCATCCATGTATTCCCAGGGATATCGTTAAAAATCCACCGAAGTTTAGTAATCTAATTTATCCGGTTACATAAAGCAGTGCAGTAATTACACTAATTCAACCTTTTTGCTTCCACATCCAAATTGGAGATTGCAAATTTTCTGTTTTTTTCCCATGGGTAGTATTTTGGGGAGGTATTTTGTGTTTTGGTTAAAACGAAATCCATTTTAAAAAAACAACAATCTGGTCACCCTCCTTTAACAAGTCGACAGATATATGATGTTTACAGTCCAACATTATCATTCCACAAACCTGTAGCGAGTACAGTAGTCTTCGGTTGCAGCAATCGCATCGAAATCCCCCTTGGAGATAAGTCGACAAGACTCGCCAACTAATTCAAAGGACTTGCAGTTGGGGTCCTTGTTACAAGCCACCCAACACTGTATGGGGTGCTTAATTACCGGGATAGTCTCGTAGGCGTGGCCATGCAGGCAGGTAGTAGGCGTGGCAATGGCGTGACTCTTAACAAATCCCTTCTGAAGAGCGTACTCACACATGGTAAATCTTGACTGGTTACACGACCGATATTCAATGTCTTCATTCTTGAATGGTGCTAGTATCTGACAGTCGATGAGGCCTCTGGGGTCAGTTAGGTCCATGTTTCGAGCATTCTCATCAAGGCATAATAATGTCTCATTCATGCGCTGGCAACCAGTCCAAACACGGTTGTATTGTCCACTGTAGTTGGGAAACGCTTTCTGTATGATGCCGTTAGCAAACTTGACCTCAGCCGGGGAGTCGAGTATGAGCATGGTTCCATCTACGTGTCTGCATGTCTTGTAAGCCTCGAGCCATGTAACCTTGGAATCAACAAAGGCAACGTAGCATGAGTTTTCAAAATATGTCCAACCTTTCCGACAACCGAGACATGCGGCTTGGGAGTCCCCTGCTAAGACCAGTAGACAGGCAAACCATGCAAGTTGGCATTGAACATTCATTGTTCACTTCTTGAGGTGTTTTGTCATGTTCAGTTCAATCTTGTACTCCCATGTAACTTTAACTCCAGAAAAAGTCCCGAAGTTGCTCTGTTGCCCGTTTCGCTCTTTTTAAAACCCGTTCTTGGCCATGATCCACTGGCACTACCACAAAATGGTAAATTGATGTTTTTCCGTTGCCATGGAACATTCCAAATAAGGCCAAGAAAAAAAATAGCCGTGTTTCCTATTACCTGCCCCAACCTAGAAAATCACGCAAAAAATTCAATAACAAAATAAAAAAACTTATTGTGCCTACCTAAAACCTAAATTTTGTGTACATCGCCTTTATTTTTTTACCCCTTCAAAGCATGACAAAGTGGCTCAATCTCGTATATTTGCAATGTTGTAATGTGCAAGTGGTAAAAAAAATACTGACCGTCGTCCTACCCTAATATTTTCGGCTGAAAAAATTTAGAGCAAAATAAAAAGATATTTCCCACCCTGAATATTTTTTTGATGTAATAGGAAACACAGGTATTTTTTTGTTTGGCCATAGAAACAGTTTGTGCATGCTCAGTGGTTACAATAAAAATACATCAATAAAGTCTTGTGATTGGCTGATGCAAAACACACTATAGACAGCCGAATTGTGACGTGGGTTGCCATGGTAATTGGCTCTAAACATCATGGCCGTTGGAAAAAGTACCATTGCAAAAGCACAGGGATACGGTTCAGTGATTTTTAGTGTAGAGCCATTGCCTAGGCAACTAACAAAAGATGACGTATTCACTTCGGCAGTCTATTGCCCGTGACTTCAGTATATTTATTGATTTTAATGCCTTGCATTTAGGAAACTGTTAAAGCGTGAATTTAATTTCCCTTATAGTGTTTGCAGATCTGTAGGAAGTGTAAAGTCGCTCAGCAACGCTGGCATCCAAGCATTAAAATGTGTAAACAGAGAAAAACTCCTTGTCATAGAGAAGGAATTGCTGTTGCTAAGCACCGACCAACGTGACCAAAAGCAAGAGAAATCTTACAAAGGGCATTTCATAAGATGGTTGATGTACACACAAATAATGGAGATGCATGGACATCTACTTAGCGACGGTAGCATAAACAAAAAAAAGAGGTGGGGTTATTTGGGGTAATACAAAAATGAAATAAAAGTCATTGTCATTAGAGAATGTAAAATATTGATTTTTGGGGGGCGGAAATTTGTTTAATATTCAGTATTTGTTTAATATTCAGTATTTTTTTCTTTGGTTTAGTTGATCATATCACAATTTAAAGGGCCCCTGAAATTGTGTTTTTATCAATGAAATATGTGCTATGGAACTAGTCCATTAATTTAAAATCATAAAAACCCTACTTGGAAGTTGTTTTGGGGGTTAAAATCAAGGTTTTTTATTTTTATGCTAATGAACATTTACATATGCATGAGCAAAGTGGTGATGTCACATTAGGAAAACACAGGAAAATCTCATTCAACTGTGCACAAAAGTTTCCACAATTTTCTCCAACTTGCTGAAACTTTTGTAATCCATGACGGTTTAGGTTTGTTTTACATGTTGCCTGTTGCAAACCATGAAAAAATTAAATTTTTCCACAATTCCAGTTTGAAGTCTTATGTTTTTTCTTTGCTTTTCTGCTGTGTGTTCCTAAAGTGACATGCCCCAAACAGCGCCCTCTTTCTGTGAGTTTATGTGAAGAAATTTTCAAAGTTGAAGAGTGCCACTTTTTATTCATGGGGCATCAAAATGAACAGTAGTATTGTCTTTCCACGCAAGTAATCCTTCATATGAAGCAAAAACTGTGCATAAAGTTATTGAGCATTTCAGGGGCCCTTTAAAGTTGCACTCTCTGTGTTTGGGTGAAAGGATTAAATAGCTATGGTATCAGAATCTACAACTGGTTCAAGTTGTAGAAATTTCAGTCACAAACTTCAGAAAACCTTAAAAATCCATGCATGTTTTTTTTTATTATTATTATTATTTTGTTTATATAAAGCACCTTCTGTTCTTATAAAAGGTACCATTTTATACAAAATAAATCATGTGGTATTCATTTTTCTACTTTAGTCAGGTTTTTCTTGTCAACCATTGTCAACTCGTGAAGTATAATTTTGGGTTAAATTTGCACTGTCCATGTTTGGGTGAAAGGATTAAAACAATTAATTTACACAAGCGAACAAATTTAGAAAGCTTATGTGTCTGTAACAAAAAATATAATAAACTTAAATTTCCTACGTTGGGAATTGGAGATACAATCCTTTTTCTTGAAACGGGCTTCACGTGTCGTACAGTTGTAGTCAGATTTAAGTTTACATACAACTGTGTTAAAACTGGTGTGCTTAAACTTGCGTTGTCACCATTTTTGTAACAGTCTTTACTAAAGTTGTGATTTTGTGGAATTCCTCACGTGCTTGCAGTACTTAAAACATAGCTTGTACACTTGCAATGGTTTGGGTAATCCTGTTTACCATTTTGGGTGATGATGGTAGTGGTGTACATGTATGTAAACTTCTGACTTCAACTGTACATGTGCGATACATACATGTACATGTATGTGTTCAATGTACACACGTA
Organism: Henricia sp. BOLD:AAB3569; assembly: GCA_037783545.1. Taxonomy (NCBI): domain Eukaryota; kingdom Metazoa; phylum Echinodermata; class Asteroidea; order Spinulosida; family Echinasteridae; genus Henricia; species Henricia sp. BOLD:AAB3569. The sequence continues at coordinate 175,915 of JBBELK010000570.1, forward strand.
CGCGCACACATGTACATTTACGTCATAACCCTGTTCTTTTATTATTTCTTGTTTTTAATCGACTGGCATTAATCCTTGACAGATTTTTACGTTCTTGGTACCAAATGAAAGCTGATAACTTTTTCTATTCTTGAAAAATAGCAATTTAACTTTTAAAAAATAATATTGACGCCCAAATCAGCCTAAAATCAGACAGTGCAACTTTAACAGTTAAAATACACCACTACCATTGTCTAGCAACCAACAGCTAGTCTGACTGTGTTATGCCATTATCCCCCATGGTGCTTCACAGTTCACACCTCCTATGGGCACCACATACACCACTACCATTGTCTAGCAACCAACAGCTAGTCTGACTGTATTATGCCATTATCCCCTATGTTGCTTCACAGTTCACACCTCCTATGGGCACCACATACACCACTACCATTGTCTAGCAACCAACAGCTAGTCTGACTGTATTATGCCATTATCCCCTATGGTGCTTCACAGTTCACACCTCCTATGGGCACCACATACACCACTACCATTGTCTAGCAACCAACAGCTAGTCTGACTGTATTATGCCATTATCCCCCATGGTGCTTCACAGTTCACACCTATGGGCTCCACATAGCAACAACAATTTAGTCTGACCATCTGGATACGAAGTGTGCATGTTAAAGAAAGTACATCACTACGCCAGACGCTATTCATGTCAAACATGCAACAAGCTAATTGTTACAATTTTGCTACAATTTTTAATGGACAAATCAATGCATAGTTCCGACCTGTCAATCAACCGAACCCGCCGACCAATCACAACAGAGCTAGCAGAGATCACCCACATAGGTCAAAGTGCACGGTCTCACAACAACATCACGCGATGTTCTGCCCCATACAATTTGTACAGTGTTGTATGCGATGATCCGGGTGAATTTTTGGTTTCAAGGCCGGTCGTTTCGTTGTTCAAAAGTACGAAAGCACGTATGTCATGATATGACATCCCTGTATTACTGGCCCTTTACTCAGTGTGTTCTAAGATAACTGTTGACCCTGAAACATGAATACCTTTGAGTTTTCTTTAATGAATCTGTGCTTTCCGTTGAAAGTCCCATTGCTTTGTGCGTAGTGTGTCGCCTTTTTGACGATAACGTGTGAGCCATACATGTAGCAACAATATCCAAGGGGGCGGGGCTAACTAGGCAAACTCGGAACTATGCATTTGCAGGTGGTAGGCTATATACAGCCGTGCTCGTAATCGTTATTCGAAGGGTTATGGGTTCGAGCCCCACTCGTGCCAATGTGTATGTGTCCATTGGCAAGACACTTAATCTAAATTGCCTAGTCTACCCAAGCGATTTATGGAGAGCTGTTGAGGGGAAATGCCACAATCTAACTGCTGATAGGATTGTGTGCCTTGGCGAGTTAGCCACCTAGTTAAAACGAAATGGTTCTAGTGATTTCCTGATGGCAGCGGTAATAATGTGTGCTATATAAGTATCCACAATTATTAATATTTTGGTAATTTTCCAAGCTAATGAGACTCTTCAGCCTTGTACAATATAGAATATTAAAAAAAAAAAATCTTCAATGTTAAAAGTAAAACTCGTCCGATGTGCTTTTATCATGTTACTTTGGGATTTGGTCTTTCTAAACTCCAGGTATTGTATAGAGCGAGTGTTCAGAGAGAAGCAGATCTATGGCTGCCACCCTAGGGAGTTGACTGAATGTGCCTTCGATATCGTCACATCCAGCGCTGCTGGATTGATCCCTGATGCTGAGATCCTGCATGTTGTCTCAGAAATCATTAATGAGTTCCCAGCTTTACAGGTGAGATCATTATAATGAACTCAATAATGAACTCAATAATAAACTCAATAATAACATTAGGTATGGACCCACCACTTGAAATGCACGATCTATGCATTTCACTAATCATTCACACCAAGTTTCGTGTAATTCCTAAATTTACTTTAGGAGATATAAGCAATTATTTAAGGGGGAACTTACTTTTGTTGAGGTGTTCAGATGAAACAGTAAACATAAGAGGCCATCCAAAGTTGTCAACATTTTTCACAGTTCTACAGAGTGCGCCTTGGTCAGGTAGCCACCTAGTTGAAGCGAAATGGTTCTGGTGATTTCCCTCGACCTTCTCCCTCCCCCCTTCCTCCTATGCTTTGTAAAACCTTGAAAATTTTGACAACTTTGGACGACCCCTAACTAAATATTGCAGACACTAAGCTTTGAGCGGTTTTTCTCATTTTGAGTTGACAAAGAAAAACTATCATGTTGGAGGAAATTAACAACTGAAAGCGCAGGGCTTGAAATTAACGGAGGCCACGGAGGCCATTGCCTCTGATGCCCCTGCTCTTGGCCTTGGGGCCCTTTTGCAATTCTCCCATGGACTTTGTCATTTTCCAATGGAAGTGCCCTTTTTAAACTCCAAAAGACGACTCCAAAAACACAAATGGCAGTGCACTTTCAGTAACGAATTTCAAGCCCTGAAAGCGGTACATTGCAATTGAAACTTTTGAAAGGAATTATTTCACACTTGTACCCTTTTGTAGGAATTCCTTTCCTTTTCACAAAATCTGAAAAATTCACATTGTGTGAAAGATACATGAACAAAATTTCGCAATTTTGTCAACTCGCAGTGTACTGTAAAAGCTGAAATATTCACGGTGGTTTTATTTTCGCGCACCAGACAGAGCCCGCGAAAATAACAGCCCGCGAAAATATTGTTTGCAACAATTGTGGCGATCCCTGAAACAAAAGGTCGGCAACCCGATACAATACTAATCAGGTCATGACTTTGTTGTACTGTACTTGACACGTGTTGCATGCCCCTAGCGCGCCTATAGCTGTGTACACTTCACGCGCCTATAGCTGCACACAGCGCACACCTCGCTAGACCACAACGTGCAATCACCCAGGGCAATCACCTCATCATGCGTGTTTAGGCTTGCCTATTAAACTAGGTCATGGTCGCACACTGTGTGAGCGCTACTGTGCTTGGTAACTTACGATTGACGCGCTGTATTATTTATTAATCGATGGTAGGCCTGCATTCTTGAAAGTGTTTTTCTTACTAAATGTAATTTTAATGAGGCAATTCTGTGAATGTTAAGGTGACATAATTTCCATCCGCGAAAATAACAAATCGCGAAAATGTCAGTGATGTTGAAATGCGCGAAAATATCTGTACGCGAAAATATTGGCTTTTACAGTACTGTATTTGTAACGTATTTGCAGGCCCGTAACTACTCCATCCGGCTGAACCACACCTCCCTCCTCACAGCTGTCCTGAATCACTGTGGCATCCCTGAGGACAAACATCAAGGTGTCTATAAGATCTTGAGTGATGCTCGTACTGAGAAACTAGCTAAGCTTCAGATACAGACACGACTGTGTAGTCTCTCACTCTCAGAACAACAGGTATTTTGTCCAATTATAGTAGTACTAATTAAGGTCAGCTTTTTCAAAATAAAAATGTTTAACTCATAAGCTGTTCAAACACAACTTGTTTACTACTGTCACAGGTACCCAGTTATGGCAAAGTGCCCTAATTTTGCCCAAGGTTATATGCAAATTGTAACCTATTTGCACAACGCCTTTGTTTCCGTCCGACTCCGGCATCTATAGGGTTTAGATATGGGTTAGATGGATTGAGCATAGAAACCGAAGCCATAGGAAAGCCCAGCAATGAGGAAGGAGGTCGGGTGGGCGGGGGAAAAAAAGGTATATATATAATAATACTCACCAGAAGCTGGCCGCCGAGGCCAAACTATTATCTTACCACCGTTGAGACATACAACCGTATACCGTCCTCTGCCGACTCGTTCCTTCTCGTCCAAATACTCCCCACCTGCCACCTTGGTATACTCGAGACTGCGTAGATTCCTACGCAGCCCTCAACGTCGGCGGTTGTGCAAATAGTAACCTATTTGCACAACGCCTTTGTTTCCGTCCGACTCCGGCATCTATAGGGTTTAGATATGGGTTAGATGGATTTCGCCAAAACCTGCCCTCTTAGGCCGCCGAGAACCCCCAAACCTGCCCAAATACACCCCAATCCTTACCCAAACCTCAAACGAAAGCGGGAGACTGTATCAGATAGAAAGGAAAGAAAAACTGGACTAGTTGTCTTGCTGCCTTTCTTTCATTTTATTTTCTTCTCTTTTCTTTTCTCAAGCTGTCGCTGCCTATAAAATTGATTAAAAAACAAAATGGGTAGTTTTGTTAGTAGGTGATGGCATTTTTAGACATATCAGCTGCATGTAGATGGCGGGAAAGCTACGCGGGCCCCGAGGCCCGAGTTCAGACGCCTATAGAATTGTCCGACGATATCTGCCATTGGACTTTGTTCAGCTGTGGAGACGGCGTCGCGTAATACCTGGACCGTGCTCTGACGCCTCATCACTCTCTCAACCTGGGTATAGTGCTTGTACGTCTTCCGCGACGCCCATTGGCAGTGGTCCATCACCTGCTCGTCCGATGCATCCAGGAGCCGCAGTGTGGTTGCTACCCATGGCACGGCTGTTGTGCGCTCTCAAAAGCTGGTTTTCAGGGTTGTCTGTTGCGGCAAGATACATCTTCAGCCGTGAATTCGGTCCGTTAACAGGCGAAGGGTTTGTTTACGAGGACTCTGCGATTGGCCGCCAAGGGGCAAAAGATCAACCAGACTTTGAACTGCGCCGACTGGATCCATCTTTCCTTGGTCCTGCAACTTTGGAATCATTATCAATGATGAGTCACCCTCACTTACCGTCTTGCCAATAGTGTGGCTGAATAAAAAATCGCCTCCTTCGATCCTTGTTATTTTTCAGGTTCTGATTCCTCCTAGGTCACCAGCTCTGTCTCCGGCCCATTATAGGCAGAGGAAAAGGGCCAAGTCTCGTTGTACCACGTAGCGCTAGGGGAAAAGACCTTCGCCTTTGCCAAGTCTCCAGGATCGGTCAGTGATCTCTTTCACCGACCATCGTAACTTATCAGAAAACAATGGAATTGCCTGCTTTGAAGTAATGTGAGACTCAGCCTGCTCCAGCTGCATTGCATTCATGTATCTACGAACTTGGTGAGAGATGCAAGGGTTTGCGAACTTTTATCCCACTCGCCAGACTTCGGTCTTACCGAATGAGTTAAAGTATGCCCTTATCTGCCCAACATAAGAGTCCACGGTGCATGCCGCTAATATAAGCGGGCACCCACAAGAGCGGCAGCCGATTTCACGAAAGAGTGCGCAGCTTGCGCAACTTTTGCAAAATGGCGCAAGCCCTATAGCTTGCGTGTAATTTTCACAGGAATGTTGCGCAGCCTACGCAATAAAATGTTGCGCAAGCGGACTTACGCAGTGCGTAAGGATTCGTGAAATCGGCTGCAGATCCCGTGCTTACCCAAATTTTTTCACCCTAAGCCGTGAATCTGCGTGCGACCTTCTGAGTCACGATCGATCAAAAAGCATAGGATGTCAAGTGGTGTCACTGACTCCAGATCCTCCCCTTCAGTACAGCATCATTTGCTTTGATGCTTCCGCAGAAATCGGTCTATATGCTGCAAATAAGTCCGCTCTTTTGCACTCCATATCCCTGCGTATCCAACTCGTTTCCTAGTTTTGTCAGCCTGGTTGCCGCACTGATCATCTTTAAAAAGATACCAAAACGCTCTCGTGAAGGGGAGGGCATGATTGAAGAAGAAATTTAGCATTGTATCGGAATTCCCGAGGGCAAGCCCGAAACGGATCTGAAAACAGCCGCAGCCTGCGCTGGAGCTTAGATATCCCATCATCGATAGGTGCACAATGTCCGCAAGATCCTGCTCCACGATGTAATCGTTCGAGAAAAAACTGCCAGCTAGCATTCATGATAGACCTCTTTCAATAATGAGTTGACTACGGAGACTGAGCGATTGATGTCCACCATCTTGGTTTGGCACCTTGAGGAAAGAACAAATATGCATATTGGGAATTTTTTCCCTGATCAGTTGGGCAACAGCGCGAAAAACCCCTACCACGTCAAGTACACCCTGCGAAGGGTCGGTCAATCGGCTGAAATCATTTATGCCTCCGCGCAGAACTGCCACCTCCGGCTGAAAAGCCCTGCAAGATACCACCAGATGTCTACATAACGGGGCCATTTTTGTGCCTCCGTTGGCTAACATTTTCACGCTCAATGCCTTGGGCCAGCCGAATCCTTTGAACCCTCTGAACATTGAGTCGGACACAAGGATAACATGGTGGCGCTTAACGTAAGCGATATCCATTCGGGGGGTGACAATACGTGGGAAGTAGCACTGGAAGGCCCGGAGCTCAAACCCCAGCCCTTGAAAAATTCGGGACATTCTAAAAACCCGTGCTTGACCTGCCTCTGACAGGCGAAAGGAAGAACTTGAGTGGAGACCCGTTCCTGCGCGCCGGGACATTTGACGAAAGTGACATCAAATCAGAGGTGAAAACCTGTGGGATTACCAGATGAGACCTAGGTCAACTTGAGCGAAAAATTTGCCTCCAAGGAGAGGGCAAAACAAAAAATTAAACTTCAACATTTTTGAAAGCGGTTTAGACCTAGCTCGGAGGCCAGTCCAAGCATCCACTACATTTCTGGAATCTCCAACCACATCCACCATCAAGTTCCATAGCGAATCAAAGACTGAGAGCCACACAAAATATAGATCAAGGGCCTCCTTGCGACATATACCCGTGTGTCCCAAAATGTCTGCGGACCAGTAATCTCAGAAACTTACACTTAGTTGAGCGAGAGGTTGTCTTCAGCCGACGCCTTCTCGGGAAACTCTGATGGTCGTCTTCCACGCATCTCGGTCCAGCATCAGCGTCCTAAGCTCAGTTGTTTCTTGTTGTGTTGCGTCCCTCTTCAGCTGATCTACGAAAGTTAGTCTCCTCCTGCCCTTGCTCCTGTTTGCCATCGTCTGGTAAGACTAGGGTACCGCCCTATTTATAGCCAGATGCGTCTGCCGACAGTGCAATGCGATAGCAAGGTGGCGGCCTTGACTTCAAGGGATCAGCTGCGAGAAGCTATCGACAAACCTCCAAAATAGAATCTCCTCCCGCACTTGTGGTGACAGAGGCGTAGGCACGAGATCATATCAAGTGTAGATATGAAGGAGGAGCATTCCCTCAGAAACAAACAAACACCAGAGCAAAACTTTGGCCTTTGCCCACAAAACGTTGCATCTGTTTTTAGAGCATTTTATCCTTCCGCAAAATTGTCTCTCGTACCTCAGCGAATGATACCTTTTTATGCTCAGGAATCGGAAATGATAGGGTTTGGAGCAGATGCCGAACCCGAGATGCACCATGCTGTTCGATGGCTGCCGATGACTTTTCTTTAAGTTGCTGAACAAGCCGAGCTTTAACTGAATGTAGCGTACGACGTAAACGGCCCTTAGAGCTCTGATGTAGGAACCGTCCCCATGCATGTCCTGTTCACACCGCAATAAAACAAACACGAGTGAAGTGTTTTAAACCTTCGTATACTTTGGCCCTCCATCGCTGGGATGGCACTTGCCAATGAAACGGTCGTCTATCCATATTTCTGTATGTATACCTCTGTTCTTAAGCCATGCAGGAAGACAAAAGCCAATGGATGAGTAAACTTATGCACTGTTTTTTTTATTTTTTAAACCAAACCCACTCGAAGCCGGAAAAGGTTCTGGACTCCTTGGTCAAGAAGATTTGCTTGTATCCCTGGCTGTTGTCGGTACTTGAGAAAATATCGCCTTTGGTTATGGGTCTGACAACATTGCCTAAAGGTACCACACTGAAGGGTGTGTCCTTGCGCCAAAGATTAGGTCCCTTCATTGATATAGAAGCAGACTGTCAAGGCAGTCGCACATTTCGGCGGCTGTACTTCCTTGACCCTACCCACAACGTATATAGAGCCCTCTATCCACCGCCTGGTGATTGTGTCTATGAAAAGGGCGACATAATCTTGACAAATGAGCGCATTTAAAATACCTTTCGGTGGGCAATTATAAACAGCAATTCCTGCCCCTGTATCTGCCATGAAACGACTGGAAAAAATTATACAGACTAATTCCATGATGAAGCCAACCATGAACTTCGTCCCTATTGGGTGACTCTGCTAAGATATCGTCCCAAAGCACCAGGATCATTGCTTAATGTGCCGGCTACAAAATAGTTGGATCTCTGAATCCGAGCGCCTATAAATCTACCTGTAGTCTACCAGAGAGAACTTCAGGCGGGGTGGGTGTAAAAGGGACTGGCAAGCCACTTGGTTTGCCATTGAAAATTACCCACTGGGAGGTGCCTCGTTTCCGCTTCGCTGCGTGCGTAGCGATGGGATCAAAGATTGATCAAAATCTCTCTCACACAGATGACTCTCCAGCATTTTCAAATACCACTGGTACTCAATGGTACTGGTTGGTTTTTTTTTTTATTTTTTTTTTTTGCAAAACTTTGCGAACGGGGTACTTGAACTTTGGGATTCACAAAATGGCACAAAGAGGTGCCCCTGGACCACATTAAAATCAGCGTGCTAGCGAAGGCCCATCAACATGGCATACAGAGGCCCGCCCTCTGCCAGGTACAGAGTACATATATGCGAAATAGAAGTACACTGTACCCCAAACATGGCATTCAGAGGCCTGTCCTCTGCCAAATACAGAGTATGCGAAATAGAAGCACATTGTACCACAAACATGGCATTCAGAGGCCCGTCCTCTGCCAAGTATAGCGCGCATATGTGCAAAATAGAAGTACATTGTACCACAAACACGGCATTCAGAGGCCCGTCCTCTGCCAAGTACATTTGTACTTTAAACATAGCATTCAGAGGCCCGTCCTCTGCCAAGTACATTGCACCATAAACATAGCACTCAGAGGCCCGTCCTCTGCCAAGTACATTTGTACCATAAACATAGCATTCAGAGGCCCGTCCTCTGCCAAGTACATTGCACCATAAACATAGCATTCAGAGGCCCGTCCTCTGCCAAGTACATTTGTACCACAAACATAGCATTCAGAGGCCCGTCCTCTGCCAAGTACATTGCACCATAAACATAGCGTTCAGAGGCCCGTCCTCTGGCAAGTACATTTGTACCTTAAACATAGCATTCAGAGGCCCGTCCTCTGCCAAGTACATTGCACTATAAATATAGCACTCAGAGGCCCGTCCTCTGCCAAGTACATTTGTACCACAAACATAGCATTTAGAGGCCCGTCCTCTGCCAAGTACATTGCACCATAAACATAGCGTTCAGAGGCCCGTCCTCTGGCAAGTACATTTGTACCTTAAACATAGCATTCAGAGGCCCGTCCTCTGCCAAGTACATTGCACTATAAACATAGCACTCAGAGGCCCGTCCTCTGCCAAGTACATGTGTACCACAAACATAGCATTCAGAGGCCCGTCCTCTGCCAAGTACATTGCACCATAAACATAGCGTTTAGAGGCCCGTCCTCTGGCAAGTACATTTGTACCTTAAACATAGCATTCAGAGGCCCGTCCTCTGCCAAGTATATTGCACTATAAACATAGCACTCAGAGGCCCGTCCTCTGCCAAGTACATTGCACCATAAACATAGCATTCAGAGGCCCGTCCTCTGCCAAGTACATTTGTACCATAAACATAGCATTCAGAGGCCCGTCCTCTGGCAAGTACATTGCACCATAAACATAGCATTCAGAGGCCCGTCCTCTGCCAAGTACATTTGCACCATGAACTTGCGCGCATCTGCTCGCTGAGCTCCGTGACCCTACGCTCAGCGCAGGAAAATGACACGGAAAACAGCCCCTCACTGCGAACTTTTGTGAGTACATAAAAAAAGTACGTCTATGTTTCTCCCCAACTCGCTATGCATTTCAAAGTACAGAGTATTACCTTTAGTTTGGTTATTATTTCATAAAATATATGATGCACGGGGAAAAGGGGCTTTTTTCACTCAAAGAACGGGTGTTGAACCTCAAAATCGGCAAAGTCAATGGAGGTCAACACGATTACTGATCATTTTTCAGTAGGTTGTCTCACTGAATTGAACGGCACGGTCGTTCTCTGTGACACACAGATTCAACTCGCACTTATGAATAAACTACATAAAATTCCCGTCCCACTCATATATGAAACATTTTGATTGGACAAGGGGAAAAGGGGCTTTTTTGCTTCAAATCATAAAATGTCTCTCATCTAAGACCATGACCCGATTGTAATACGCAAAATATGGTTACATTGCACATGTACCATAAGCCTGGCATTCAGAGGCACGCCCTCAGCCTGGTACCGAGTACACATGCAAATCAAGGGTACATTCATACAGAGGCCCGCCCTCTGTGTATCGCACCTGCAATATAAATGCTCATCAAAGTTGCACTGCCCTTTTTTTTTTTTTTTTTTTTAGGGTAAAATAGGTAACTTTCCCGAATATAAAAAGTTATCAGCCCCCACTTGGCACCAAGAACGTAAAAAAATCCGTCAAGGACCAACGCCAGTCGATCAAAAACAAGAAACGACCAAATGGCTGGCAGGTCACCCAATCGACAGGGCCATGACGCAAATGCACATGTGCGCGCACATGTGCACATTGCACACACACCATGTACATACGAGCGCACGCGCACATGCACAACATGAAAAGCACGTTTCAAGAAAAAGGCCTGCATCTCCAACTCCCGACGTCGGAAACTTAAGTTTTTGATATTTTTCGTTACAGAGACACGTAAGCTTTATAAATTCGTTCGCTTGTGTAAATTAATTTTTATTTTTAATCCTTTCACCGAAACACGGGCAATGCAACTTTAAGCTTGGTGTCCCGAGGCCCGTCCTCTAGCACACACGCCATTTATGGGTATATTACACTTGACATACAGGGACCCGTCTGTGCCTAGTACCTGTATCTATACACATAGAAAACATGGGCACATTAAAATTTGGCATTCATAAAATTGATTTTTATTGAAATTTTGAATTCAGAGACCCGTCCTCTGCCTATGTACACGCCCTTATGTACCAATACCAAATAAGAGCGCATATTAATAGGGATACGCTAATTCAGAAGTCGGCTGTCTAGTAAAGGGTACCCATGCCAAAATTAGCGTCACATCAGAACTTGGCATCTCAACTTGGCATTTAGAGGCCCTCCTCTGCCTAGTACACATGCAAGTTATGAGCATATTAAACTTGGCATTGGGAGGCCCGCCCTCTATCTAGTATATAGAGTACGTGGGCAATATTTACTCGGTCCGTCCTCTGTCTAGTACCGAGTACATGTGGAATATCTATTACCACTTAGTATTCAGAGGCCCGATCTCGGCAAGTACACATGTAATCTATGGGTACTTTGAACTTGCCTTTTAGAGGCCCGTCCTCGGCCTATACAGATTCTGACTGGGGTTATGACGAAACTTTAAGTATTGTCAAGCCAAACCCCCAGTGCATCTATGCTTGCTGCCTAATGGCGACACATATCTATCATTCAGTATAATTGACGTGCTCACGAACAACAGCATAGCATTCAGAGGCCCATGCTCTGCCTCCTCGAAGGAACTGGAAATTAAGACATGGGCTATTTCACAATAAGTGTACACTTTCAGTCTCACTGGCAAATCGGGGTAAAATTTCAAACTTGTCCAACTCACAAAAGTTTGTTGATCTAAAAACTTCAGGATGTATACTAATAATTCAAAAAATATCAGAGCGTGGCATTATGATTAACGTGTTTATTTTTTCCACTGAAATAATAATTTGTAATTGGTTGTCTGGAGAGGACATTTTGTTAAACACAGAATATCACAATATAATGGCCAGACTAAATGTTGAAATGGTAATGCCATGCACTGTCCTGTTAGAAGGAATGGTACTATTAATTTTACAAACCTAACAACGAAATATTTCAATCATGGTTGACATGTTATATTACAATTGAATGCTGTCCTGGAGAGGACAAATGTTTAACGGATTTTCCACAACCCTGAATATGATCTTGATAAAATTTACTCAAATCTCTTGCACGATCAAATTGTCATATTTACTCCATCAAATGTGTCATGTGATGATACAAACATCTTTGTGAGTACATATCTCCAAACTATTCCATTGTGTGGAATACCTTGACCTGGAGAGGACATTACCATATTTTATTTGTTTGTTTGTTTGTTTGTTTTTTTGTTGACCGAATTACACCAACCCAAGTTTCACAATATTGTTGAACACTATATATCCATGATTGATCACCAAATGATCACCACAATAATGCATCATCAACAAATGATTGCACTTAAACTAATGCAAAACTTGAAATGAGACTCCAAAATGGTGTTAAAAGTGCATGTAAATAGAGAAATTAAAAACGAATAACTCGTAGAATTATGTAAAAATAGTTCTGTAGCTTGTCCTTCATATTACCCGTCATATAAAATCACTCATAACATGTATATGCACTGATAAAGTTATCCAGGATGGGTTAAACTGTAATCTACTCAAATGACCACCCACTGTGAAATAGCCCACATGTACTCAGGGACCAGTCCTGGTCCATAGAAATACGATCTAGGCCTTGATACTCGGAAGCCCAACCCGTGCTTCGTAAATTGCCTAACAAAAGATGCGCTTAAACTGCGCGTTTGGGGGCCCGTCCTCCACTTCATACATTTAGTAAGCAAGAGTCCATTCACTTGCCACTTAGGGCCTGTTCCGTTACCTATGAGGGCGCTAACACAGGTACCTTGAAACAAAAGGCCAGAACCAGATTTCCCAAATGCTAGGCTGACTCCTTTTTTATTGTTATATTGCGCTCGCTATACATGCTCGAGCAATAACAAAACAAGAATTGTGAGGGCACTTTCCGAACTACGAATCTTGAAAGAGGCCCGCCCTCTATCATCTAACGAACATGCCAAACTGGTATTTTAATTCCCACGATTCAAGGGCGTGCCCCGTTTATAAACATGCTAGCATTGCACCCTGAGCCTTGTTTACCCGTTGGAGCATTCGCTCCAGATTTCGGCGTTGTCCTCCATATGGATCCATAGGATGCCAAGGTGAACAAATTCTCCCTCCAGCGGTCTTTCAGACCTTGCAATTGGTCGATGTCTTGCCAACCATCCTTGGCATCCGCCTTTTCCTATAGGGAGCACGAAAAAAGCAACAAAGAAAATTGAAATTTCGGAAACTGTTTGTGTAAACGCCAATTATCGAAAGCATTTCACCTGCCCATGCCTTCTCCGACCCACGCTGTACCTTGGCCGCCTGGCTCCATAAAAAGGCGGAGAAAAGCACTGTTTCGGAGACGCGTGTGTTAATTGTTATAATGCGTACTTGTGCATGGTGGGCTTAGTAGCCCAAACTTAATTAAAGAGTCGTATGCATTTGTATACGTACAAAATATTTGGCTGTATACCTGTATACCTGTCGAATGGCTGGGCCCCCGTCGCCACACGGGTGATACCTATAAAATACGAGCCTGAGGCTACTAGGCCTAATTCGCCATATTTATGGGCCTGACAGATGTTTTACCAAAACTGAATAATATCTTATGACATATAAAGCATTGAAGCAATTCGTACCTCAACTAAGGCGTAAATCATGTCCATCTTCAGCACATTCAGCAAACGAGTACATGTAGTTGGAAACTTGTCCGGTACATAAAACACGACGAGGCAGCATAACCCGCACACAGCATTGGCACAATAGCCTATATAATACACACGCAAGCCCAATGAGGGGTGCATTGCTTAAGGCACGCGAAAATTCAAAAGGAATTACTGGAGCGCGCTCTACCATTGTTGAGAAAGAGCCAATTTGACTATGTACGTACGTATAGGCTTTACCCAACGTAGTGCCAACCATGCGTGCGGTAACGGCGATTGCTTGAAGCTGCGTAATGCATGATACTGGTGCGCGGTGCTGCCCACACCTCGCAAATGTTTAAATGCCTCTAAATTACTCTGGTTACCTGATTTCGCCTTACAAAACATCCCAAACTCGACGCTAGGTAACACACTGCTGCACTTTCATTTTCCTCGAAATATATCAGCTAATGGATGATAATTCAAAACCATTGATTATCCCGAGCGATCACACACACGTCCACCCGACGGGTTGGTATACTCGAGACTGCGTAGATTCCTACGCAGCCCTCAACGTCGGCGGTTGTGCAAATAGTGCACCATGTTTACACTAGCCTTGTCCAAGGGCTATGAAATTGTGTGAATCCGTGAAGAATTTGCATGTATGCTATGCAGCGAAAGTGCGCCACCACGCGGTGAATTGTAGCCAACTGCCAAATAGTCTGGTTACCGTAATATCTTGGTCTAAATCCTGACTTCACGCGCGAGGCTGGATCATAGCCTTGTTCTTTATGTACTCGATTTGTTATGTGTTTCTTTATAACTGCGTTGGAAATCCGACGCAATTACTTATGCGAAACCCGAGTGCTTATAAATATACATATCTTACATAACATCCAATCAGAGCTCACTACTCGGGCCAAATGGTGCGTACGTGACCGGTTTGCAAGCATAAACGTTTGTACGTCGTACATGTGTAGTGTACAGACAGTATGTAGGCCTGTCTGATGCAATTATGGCGACATCACACGTAGTGTTGCAACTGAGGAAATCAACGGTAGTTTGAATTATGCAGCCTACAAATTGCAAATTGATGACTTTCACGAAGACCAGAAGATATCCCTCATATATTTTCTGTAAAGGTATGACGTGTTTGTGAACTCACCAACTGGGTATAGGCTACGTACGGAAAATCTGCTATTTTTCAAACGGCATTGTATTGTTCTGTCAAAACAACCGTTAACCAATGAGCTTTAACGTCTCGATGCTCTCTTTGAAAAATTAGCATAAAGAGTCCCCGCCCATAAAACACATCGAGTACATAAAGAACAAGGCTATGATTCAGCCTCGCGAGTGAAGTCAGGATTCAGACCAAGATATTTCGGTAACCAGACTATTTTGCAGTTGGCTACTACTTTCGCTGCATAGCATACATGCAAATTCTTCACGGATTCACACAATTTCATAGCCCTTGGACAAGGCTATGTTTACACTGGTTCTGAGCTTGGGTTGGAGGTTGATCAACTAATAAGAATGCGTTCGTGTTAACCACAATGATTATGATCCGCAATTGATCTCGAGCACGGCGTCAGTAGCTGCAGTCAAAGGTCATGCCTTATTGGTGTCCAAAATCATTCCCTCCAAATCCTTGATTTAACAATTTAAAAACCTGCTTTATAAAACAATGTACGTGTGGCTAGAAGTTGAAGAAACCGGAGTCAATACAATAGAAAGCTTTTTTGCATTGTGTGCACTTCGTAAGAGATGCACATCAAAGACCCCGTTCTCACTAGACAAAATCGCTTCATTCGACAAAGATTCGATGAAGTGATTTTCTGATGTGAACGCACGCCTCTTCATTCGTTGATAATTATAATCTCTTCATTCGACGAAGAGGTCGTTTCATTCGACGAAGAGGTCGTTTCATTCGACGAAGACATCGCTTCATTCGAAGAAGACATCGCTTCATTCGACGAAAACATCGCTTCAATCGAAGAGATTTTCTGAATGCACGCCTCTTCATTCGATGATAATTAGAATCTCTTCGATCAACGAAGAGGTCGTTTCATTCGAAGAAGCAGATTTCTAATGCGAACGCTCCCTTCGTTCGACGGAGCGATTTGACACATTATGAGTGACCTCCTTAATACGTATTTCCGATATTCACGGGGTCACGTCATGTCATGATGAGGCCACAATTTTAGTAGACTGGTTCCCTGTCCTCATATTTACTTCCCCTTCGTCGTATAGCGAGAGCAGCGTATCGCACATGGACAGGGGACCAGTCTACAATTTTACACCGGAAGTGTAAAAATCAATCAACAGAGGGCGCCGCACAGCTTTATTCGATCTTCGTTTAGCAGTCGCTTAATGTGTACGGTACCGCTCTTCATTCGATCTTCGTTCGATCTTCGTTAAGTGAGATGAGAACGCACGCTTCATTAACTATCGATGATTAACTAATCATCGTCGAACGAAGCGATTTCCTAGTGAGAACGGGGTCAAAGAAGACACTGAAAGGGGATACAACAACATTTGCACAACAACTTTAAAGGAAACCGGTGAAATTCTTAGGTTGTAAAATGTGCATGTATCATGTGCATACATGTACAGCATCCATGTGCAGTACAATGGGGAATCTCACTGGAATTTTGCACTCTTTTTCTTGCAACAGTTGTGCAGCAGATGTGTTTAAGATTATTTGCCTATAAATCTAACTGAAAACTGATCCCGAGCTCAGGGTTCGACCCTCCGCCGACGCGAGACCAAATCTCGGGGTCTGATCTGGGGGCCAATTTTGGTTCCGAGAGCGTTCATACTCGGTTTGTGATCTGGAGCTGACCCTGAACTCGGTGTTCGACCCAGGCTCGGATCAAATACGAATTGACACACTGTATTGACACACTGTATGTGCTTGCTACCATTACTATCAACACTTAGAATCATTTATTTATTGTCAACTCTTGATATAAAACTCTTGTCAATAGACCGATCCAGTAAGCTCCGCCCATATAGAAATTGCCTAGCAACATGAAACACATGTGAGGCACGTGTGCAGTAGAGTCGCTTGGCCGTGCCGTGCGTCAGTTTCCGTGCCCTGGTCAGCGCGCATTGAAACACGCACACGCACACAGAAACTGCACGCTCGAAAGCAAAATGTGCACTTAACTATCCGGTCGTGGCCATGCACGTACAACACGCCTGCAATACGTGTAACGCGCCCGATCGAACAAAAACATCTCGACACACATCTAGAATGCAGTGAATGCACAACATAGCAAAACGACAAGCTAATTTTGCTGAGTTTTTCCCGTTTACACAAAAACACATTTATGAAGGGATTAAAAGTAGGTTAGGATCTATATTGTACAATCCGTTTTAAACCGGCTAGGGTCCTCTGTGCTGATAAAAATGATGGTGTTTTTGCGTCACTTGTGCTGCATTTCGCCGTAGCTCTGTGCACAACATTTTGAGGACTCGGGTAACCAAAATGGAGATCCACTTTTTGGTTACCTGAACCTGAGGCTGTGATTGGTCAATTCCAAAATGGGCGGAGCTTACTGGATCGGTCTATTGCAAATGGAACAGTGGACCTACAAACTAACCCAGAATTATTTCACATTTCAGGTTCGCAGCTTGTACAGTTACATCGAGCTTGAAGGACACCACAGTAAAGTGGCTGGTACCCTAAAACCACTGGTAAACAGCAAAGGCCCTGTTGGTTCCATGGTTAAGCAGGGACTGCATGAACTAGAGGCAATCATATCACAGGCTCAGGTCTTTGGCATCAGACTTGAGGTGAGTCTAGTGTTATATTTATTTAGTCCGGATTCAAGCCACATTTTTCAGCATCAATGTACTGTATGGTTTGGGCACATTTCAGAAATTGGAGCAGAAGGTCTTTTGAATCAGATTGGGGGTGAGTTTAGAAGTCGGGTTTTTCATCTGCATGGAATGCATAAACTGGAAGCCATCGCACCTGGGGCGGATTGCAATATGCGGTCTAAGACTGGTCTATAGGCTTAGCCGGCTAACGCCGCGTCCACTAAGACCAGTCTATAATTATAGCCCACTTGCAATATCGTGGTCTTAAAGGTACACACCGGCCTACTGTTTACATGATTTAGTGATGTAGCAGCATTGACAATACTTTTTTGATGGTCGTTGTGAAAAAAGATCATAAAAATATCCCGTAATTTACTAAAGTAGTGCAAAATTAACAAAAACAGTCAAAAGACGGGTTATACGCTTTACCAGCCGTTGCAACTACGCGCGAGCCTCACAACTTTGTCACAAACGATTCGCTCTTCTCCTGCTCAGGATATCTCCAATTTTCTGCTCACGATTTCAGTGGACAGCCCGGACGGCCGAATAGGAATTTCCGTTTTCTTTTGAGGACTTGGCATCATGTTTTTTCTGCACGAACGTACACCGGAGCAACACACCCGGCCGTGTGTGCACTCAGGCTATTTGCCGTGCTGCGCGGGGCAAATATCCTACACTCCATACGGTAGCCTGCTGTAGCACGCACTCGCTCCCTTTCTCCGGACTCTCGAAACAAACAATTATGTTCGAATTTTCATACTTATGTTTAACTTTGTTTCATACCTGTATAAATAGTCTCTCTTTTGTCAATTACTTATTAATATTGGGGGAAAATCAGAGTTGAATTTGGTGCAGTTCTGCAGTAAGAAACTTTTATACGGCTGGAAATACAACTACCAGTAACTCACAAGACCACGTGACTTTTCGGAACCAGAATCTGGTGGCATTTGGGCGATGTAGTGTTTAGACGAAATAATTTGGGGCGAAATGGCACTCGGGCGGAGTGGCTTGGGGCGAAATGGTTTTGGGCCGAATTGAATTTTCGTCTCATAAGACGAAAACTAATTGTTTTACTTATCTCTCAAAGACCATAGCACTTTAGACAAAACCATTTTAGGGGAAGTTTTCTACGGTCATGATGTTTATATTGTGTTAGGCGTAAATCTGTGAACTTTTCTGATTTTCTGATGTATACTGCCTTTAAAGTCGCATTGTGCAGACCCAAGTTACAGGTTGTAGTAACATTGGCAATACAATTAGGTCAAGTTTTAATAGTTCATGTTTAATAGGAACAGATAATTGAATCAGAGAAAACCCGAAAAAATTGTATAATGATGTTGCATGGTGTGGTGGCTTACACTGTTCAGGGGTAATTTTGAAGTCTTCAGTGTCATCATTTTGAATTATTTAACCACGCCTTGAAGGAGCTTGCTTGTGGGGTGTTATGGCCGAGCGGTCTAGTGCGTCGAACTTAAGTTCCTGTGCTAGTACTAGAATGTAGGTTCGATTCCGGGCCGCGACGGGTTGTGGCACCTGTGCCCTTGAGCAAGGCACTCAACCACACTTGCTCCCATTCCTGTAATTGGCGGTCCCTCCGCTGTTGGATGTGGTAAATAAATAAATAAAAGATTGTTCCAGAAAATGGATTTAGTTATAACCGAATAATCATATAAAATACCCTCCCAAAATACTATCCATGGGAAGAAAACAGGAAATTTGCAATGTCCAAGTTGGATGTGGAAGCAAAAATGTTGGTGTAATCACTGCACTGCTTTTAATATGGAACCAGATAAATTAGTTTACAAAACATCGGTGGTTTTTTATGATATTCTTGAAAATATACAGATTGAGAGCGCGAAATTTCAGAATGGTAACGAGAAAAATACGACAAATTTTATATGGTATCAAAATCTCAACACCCATGGGAAAAAATGGGGGCGCTGTCTAAAAAAAGTGATCTGGTAATGCTCGTTTAAGTTTAACTTCTTTCGCTCCGTCTGTTGAATATGAAATAAACACACAGTTCTCAAATGTCAAGAAATGTTTTATTTAATTTAAATTTGGGAGATTCTAACTTGAATTTCTGTGTGGTTGAAGAAAATCTGTTGCAGTGTCACAGTTAACATTTGCATTAAATTACTTTCAGTTGACGTCTGCCTACAGATTTTGTTATATAAATACCGGTAATTAAGGTTTTAAATTTCTCCCATTCGACGCTGTAAACAAAGAATTAGGTCAAAATGCTTCCGGATGTAACTCAGAAACTGTTCTTCAACTTCGTGGAATGACAAAAATACAAACATTCAGTGTTCGAATTAGTACTGGTCCGTTGGCCAAATGACAGTTGAAATCGTCTCGGGCCAGCTGGAAAGCCTCCCTAAATGGTCCGGCTGTCCAGTTGCAATAAAACAGACCCATGTCCTACTACAGTTTCTTTTGTAAAAAACTCCCACAGCCATAATACCCTTTCAATACGGTCCTTGGCCGGCCTGGTTCCAATTTATTCCCCTGGAGCAAAAGACTGCACTTGCAGTTTTATGTCTCTGGGGCTGGAAACTTGATGACTAGTTTTTATTTCAAGTCGTAAATCAATCAGATTTCCCAAATCTTGTCATAATTCATTTTTTTTTTTATAAGTCACAGGTCAAAAACAAAAAACTGACTTGACCCCAAGCCAACAAGTTAGAAACCAGCTCTGCCCTGGTAGTACTATGGGCTAATTCTGTATAACTGCCCCCAAGAGTACACTCACACTTAGAACTGCATATATGCAGTTCCCAGTTGCGAAAGGATTAATGTGCACCAAGACATGCATCCTTGAAAATTTATAACAAAAGAGCTTTTCAAGACTCCAGAATAGCTCTAGAATTCACCAGAAAGCTCTAAAATGTACCACACATTTTCAAACTTTTAATGGGGAGAACCTTATGACTACCAAATTTTCCTAATTTTATTTACTCAAATGTGGTTACTGCAAACTTTAAAGGTCGACTGTGTGTAAAAAAAACAACCAGAAATTTTAACGGTAACCGGGCGGGCCACTTGAAATGCCGACGGGCCAGGGAAGATGTAAGCCAACTGGCCCTGTTGACCAGTTGGGAAAAAAGTTAAGGGCAAACGCTGACATTTGAAACCCCTCAGGCATTCAAACTACTCATAGAATCCCCAAAATGCACTTCATTTCAGTGCCTAATAAGCTGACATTTGAGATAAAGCTTTGGTTGTAATTACAAGATTCGCATCAATTTAGATTGCTTTCATTGACATTTGGCAAGCCTGATTCATTATTCCTTAGCAAACTAAACAAAGGTTGTTTTTTACTTTGTATAATTTTGCAAATGCCTTGAGATGGCTTTATCATGATTATTGTGAAAGGGCAAGACCCTTACATGTACAAGCTATATGCACCAGTGCCGTTCACAGCTTGATAACGTGACACTCTTTAGTGTTTTTATTCGAAATCGCCTGCGTTTTAAATTCAGACATTTTAAACATCTAAGCATGTATCATTACACATTAACTGTCAAAATGTGCAAGGTGGTACACATGTACATGTATAAAACCTGACAATCGATCATCCAATCTTAATATTTCAAGGGAAAAAAAATCATACAATACATAACACAGGATTTTAAAAGTCTCAGGATTTTTATTACAAAAATGATGATAATGATAATGGCATCTTATAGCGCACAAATCTACATGTATCCTGTGGGATACTCGTGGCGCTTTACACATTACCACCTTGGTCAAAATACAGCAATTGCAGAATGCATAATTCCGAGATTGCCCAGTTTACTCCGCCCCTTAGATATTGTTGCTATGTGCTCACAAGCCATCGCAAAAAAATGGCGAGACTACGTACAAAGCAACGGGACTCGGCATGGAAAGCACAGATTCATTGGAGAAAACCAAAGGTATTTATGTTTTGAGGTCGACAGTTACCGTAGCACACACTGAGCGAAGGGCTAGTAATGCAGGGATGACATATTTCATAAAAATGCGCTTTCCTACCTTTGAACAGCAAACCGCCCAACATTGAAACCAAAATTAACCCGGTCACTGGCGCATACAACATACAAACATGGGCAGAAAATCGCGTGATTGTTTGTGATGATTGCATCACTTTGACCTTTGTGGGCGCCGTCTGCTAGCTCTGTTGTGATTGGTCGCGGGTTCGGCTTGATTGACAGGTCGGAACTATGCATTGTCTGTCACCCCAAAATGGTACAAATCCCCAACCTGGTTGGGGGCCGGGGGTGAGACACACTCGTATGCCGGTATGAATCATTGTGCTTTCCAAATTTTGCGGGTTAAGGTTTGTTTTCTTTTTTTTTCCCTTCAAAAGCAAATGGGCCTTCTTCAGAATGCATGCTCCCGCAATAGGCCCTCTCTCGTTCTCCATTCTGTAAATATTGCGGCGAATGAGACTCCGGGCACCACTTTGGGAATTGGAAATGCTGTAACAATATTCTTTGACTAGTTACCTCGCACCATTTTTGCTCGTGATTCAAATATTGTGGGTTGGGAGTGTTTTTTACCGTCAAATGCACCCGCAATAGGGGGTGGGGATGTTTTATGTGTCTGGCCTATTTTATTGAGTGAGAATGCACATGGGTTCATACCGGTACATACAGAGTGACCCCCCCCCCCCCCCCCCCCCCCCGAATAATAAAAACTAAATCAAATTGCTGGCCTTACACAAGGATGCAACTCATCACAATTACAATTCATAGTCATCCACGGAAGTCACACTATCAATAATTGATCACTCTATTCACTTGACTATTAACAACCTTTACATCACCTACATACCTCGTTTCTGTGCTGGCTCTTTTTTTTACTTCCTGTACAGCATGGTTAAAAAAAAAACTGAAACAGAGATATTTAGGGATTAAAAGTGGGTTTGAATGGTCTTAAACAGACGTTTTAAACCGGATAGGGGCCTGGACGCTGATAAAGAAAGACCCACTTTTAATCCCATTCATAAATACCTTTTTTGTGTAAATCGGTAAAACTTACAAAAATTAGCTTGTCGTTTTGCCATTCACTTTCCCTACACTGCGTTCGTATAAACTGCTACCTGTGCGTGAGTTGTTTTTGTTCGATCGCGCGTGTTGTATGTTCGCACACACGACCGGGTACTTGTCACAGTGCACAATTTGCTTTCGGGAGCGTGCAGTTTCTGTGTGCGTGTTCCATACGCGCCGACCAGAGCGCAGGTACGTGTGCTGCCGCGAGCCATAGGCTCAAAAGTGTTTACGACTGACTGGGCCTTTATCGTCTGCTTAAAACTGCCCATGTGATGTGCTCTCAGCCAATAGGGATGTCCAAGGTATTTATGAATGCTAATTTAAATGTAGGGCACATATGAGTGTATGGGTTTGCGGTAGCACCATGTGAATATCTTTATAATATATGTCTGGAGTGTGAACTCAACGTTTCGAACAGTGTGCACTGTTCGTGCTTTATTTGCTTTCAAATGAGACATCAACGAAAACAATTGACCAACGTTTAGTTAGTGAACTATTACTGTCAATATTTCAAATTATTGGCAGTCCGCCAATAATTCAAGGCGAACACTTGCCCAAGTCTGACCTCCTGTGCTCGGTCTGCAATACGCAGCGCACAGTGCGCCCTCTGGACCGGTGGCCTGTCCAATCTGTTTTCTTCCGTTTCCTCTGTCTCAGAAAGTCTTCCGAGGCAGAAGAAAAGAGATTTGACAGGCCACCAGTCCTGAGGGCGCGCTGCATGCACCACACCACAGATCAAACACGGGAAGTCAGACCCGGCCAAGTCTAGGCAAGGTGCAAAAATGGCCAGATAAAAACGACATTTTTCACAGGGTTGTCGATGTCTAAAATACAAAATATTTCAGGTTTTTTTTCTTCAGTTGCTGAGAACCACAGATTGTATGTTCAACATTCAGTCTCCCCGATCCAAGTTAAATAAATTTCTTTTTTTATGTTTTTCTTTGCTCAGATGTTGGTAACATTGAGTTTAGTCTACAACATCCATTGTTTCTCCGGCGCCATCTTCCAATTTGTGGCCGAGTCTGTCCATCGTAAGAAGAAAACTGCAATGGAAGTACTGGCAGCTGGAGGCCGATACGATCAATTGGTAACCAATTGTCATTCTCACTTAAATATTAGTGCACATAAGCATTGCCAGGATGACCTTTGACCACTGGTTAAATTACCCAAGAAACAAAAGACATTGTGCTCAACAAGTACAACCCGTACATTATTGTCATACAAAGAACGAGAAATGTGACCCACTGAAAAGCGGATATAAACTTCACGGCAATGCATAGTTCCGAGTTTGCCTAGTTAGCCCCGCCCCCTTGGATATTGTTGCTATGGCTCACACGCTATCGTCAAAATGGTGACACACAACGCACAAAGCAATGGGACTTTCAACGGAAAGCACAGATTCGTTGGAGAAAACTCAAGGTATTCATGTTTCAGGGTCGACAGTTATCTTAGAACACACCGAGTAAAGGGCCAGTAATACCCAGTACAGGGATGTCATATAATGACATACGTGCTTTCGTACCTTTGAACAATGAAACGACCGACCTTGTATGGGGCAGAACATTGTGGGTGATATCTGCTAGCTCTGTTGTGATTGGTCGGCGGGTTCGGTTGAATGACAGGTCAGAACTATGCATTGCAGCGATGCCTCACAGTAAGGGCACCACCATTTTGTTCAAATACTGGGCAAAGAATGACATTTTTGCGTACAATGCACGAAGGACTTGTACACAGAAACGTCATTCTTTGCCCAGTTCTCGGACAAAATTGCGGCTCCCATGGTATAAGGCATCGCTGCAATTGCCTTTCTTTGTGAAGTTTGTACATGTATATGCGTTTCAATAGGTCATATTTCTTGTTCTTTGTATAATAATAATGTATGAGTTTAATACAATGCCAGGGTTGTAATGACTCCAACTTGAGACTTAGACTCGAGTCAATTTGAGTCCCGATTTTTACTGACTTGACTTGAGACTCATACCTCAAATGACTTGACTTCACTTGAACTTGTATGTTTTTTTTATCTTTTTGATGACCGAATTGTTTTTCAGAACTAAAGCTTTTTTTAAACATGAAGCATTGTTGGCTGGGCAACGAAAATACCCTTCACGAATGCAAGATTCAGAGTTTAGACTCATTATGAAATTAGCTTGAACAAATATTACTTGACTTGAACTTACTTGACCAACATGCCTGACTTGACTTGACTTGACTTGACTTGGGACTCGAAGGCCACTTGACTTGACTTGACCTGGGACTCGAGGCAGTTTAACTTGACTTGACTTGACTTGGGACTCGAGGGCAGTTTGATTTGACTTGACTTGGGACTCGAGCAGAGGGATCTCGTTACAACCCTGCGTTACACTTATATAATACACCCAACAGTTTTTCAGTGTGTAAAAGTGAACATATTAACAAAAGTGCAACTTCTGTTTTGGCGCAAAATTTCATAACGGTGTCTAATGGCTGATCGAAACCACTCATTGTGTGTGTAAGATTTCGGTGCACACATCGGTTTTTGAATGACAAAAATCGATAAAATAGATTTTGAGATGCATCAAAAGTATTAGGTGGGAACTAACTTGTTGTGTTGGGTGTATGATGTGTTTTGTTTCTTGAGTATAAAAACTTAATCATGACATGCATATTGTCTGCGTTTTCCACAAAGTGACGAATCTGCGAACACAGTAGTAAAACTTTGTTTTGAGAAAATTGCTTTTGATTATTTTGGTCACTTTTTAAAACTCCAAATTTTGGGTGATACCGTTTAGTATAAGTTACATGTAAATGGCTTTAAAATATACTTTTTTATTGTACTGATTGTCTAATTAAAGAGACTTTGGCTCAAAATTTATTCGCCACGTCATGAAAATGCAAAATGCCGAGCATACATGTACCTGATTAACCACAAGCGTACAGAATTTGCTCCCTGTCTACAATGTATGTTTACTACGCACACACTGTACAATGTCGCCCTGTGTGTTGCGTTTTCACGAATAGGCGAATAACATTTTTTGCCACTTCGTGAAAACGCACATTTGCATACATATTAGTTTTGCAGTTTTTAGCAAATTCTGTATTAAACTTAACAAATTTCAAGTCTTGAAGCTTTGCGGGAATCAAAAGGACATCAAATAAATTCAAAAATTAAACTAAAAACAGAAATTGCTAAAAATAAATTTTTTTGACTGATTTGCCACTTCGTGAAAACGCAGATGATATTCATGACTTGTGTATTAATGACGTGCATAGTCATGACGTGCATACTCGTGATATGCATATTCATGACATGCATATTCATCCATGATATGCATATTCATCCATGATATGCATATTCATCCTGATATGCATATTCATCCATGATATGCATATTCAAGATCTGTGTGTTTTTCAGATCCAGCATTTCAAGAAGCGTTCTTCAGCCGCCCCGCAGCATCCAGGTTGGCCAACATCAGCCGTTGGTATCAGTGTGTCATTTGAGAAGATAGTCACAGCAGTACTGCTGGATACGTCAGGAATGTCTGATACGGTAGGTCACAGTTCTGGTGTAAATATGGTAGAAACGAGCACTTTATATAAAATATAATTATTGTTTGTCTCTTTTTCTTTTAACTGCAAATTATTCAGTGGGCCTTTGATCGCTGTCCTTCCATAATAGAAGAAAAAAAAGTTCATTGTTTTTACAACTACATGTAGGAGCAAGTTCGGGTGCTAACCTTTAGTCAATTTGCGATTGTTTTCGCACATGCGTAGTTTGTTTTTCACCCGAACACGTCGTCAGGCCAATCCAGTCAAACATGGCCAAAATCGTCTGCACTGCCTTCTGTCAACGGTTTACAAAAAATACTTACAAGAAATTGTTGGCAACCTTTTCCCCATGTTTGCCCTCGTAAGAAATTTCAACTCGTTCGCAAAAAGTGACCATATAATTGGTTATTAATTCATCTTTAATTCTGATATAAATTAACACTTTTTTAGCGAAAGTTTTTTTTTTCAATTGCGTTTACAATTCTGCCATCTTGAAAAGTGACGTGATTACAACTGACTAACTAAAGATGAACCTACCCCCGGGGCTTGGTTCCTCTAGTCAGACTAGATAGTCAAACCACGCAGCGTTCGGGTGACATCTAGATCGACTATGGTTAGTCTAGTTAACTATAGTCGCCCACCCGAACTTGCTTACGATGTTTATCAGGTTCCTCTGATAGTCACTTCAAAGATCATTTATTCAAACATAAACTTTGATGTTTTTAATGAGAGCACAACGCGAAGGATTTTAAAACTGATTCTTGGTCTTTTTTATCTGATTCTTGGTCTTTTTTATTCTTGGTTTTTTTTATCTTTTTTGTCTTTTCTCATTGATGAATCTATTTATAATCTGGTACATTTCTGACAGGGTCGCTTTGAACCATCGGTGCTCATTCATCCATGAAGGTATTTCTGCATTTCTTGGTGTCATAAGAAAGAGGACACTGATTCAATTACAACGTAATGAGTAATTTAATATTGGTTTCCTTTTTCTTGATGACAATAAACTTGTGACAATATCTTATTTATTTTGCAGTCTCCAAGCATCTGTGATGTGCTTGTGTGTACCGTTGGAAACAGCTCATCTCTCAAAAATCGCATCAAAATAGTCAGAGACCTGTGGGGCAGCGGACTCCGAGCTGATATTGTCTATGATTCAACAATGGTGAGTTTGCATCGCTGCGTGTCACCAGACTATGATTAAACATTGATCCTGAAAGGTTTTGCTTTTTAGAATTCACAACATCCAACCACAAATACATTAACATCATGAGTTAATGTTTACAAGTATCTTTCACCTAAACATCATGAAAGAATGACCCGGGATCTTTTAAAGGCCCTGTAGATGATCTGTTTTTGAGTGATTCTGCGAATAAAACCATTATAAATCAAAAGAAAGACATCAACAAACTCATCCGAAGAAATTTCAGCTTTGTCAAACCACGTTTAAAAAAACCATGAAAATCCATATGCATTTTCCTGGTCTTGGTGGGGTGTTTCAAATATTCGTTCTCAGTTGATCGGGTACTATGTGGCTTGCATCATGCACTCTGTGGCGCACATACTGCGTGTACGCGCGATCCATAAAAATGCATCACGTTGGAACACGCACACGGAGTACACAGCGCCCATGCATTTTGGACCGCGTAGATGCGAACCAAAAATAAGTAAATCGTTTGCAAACGATCTAAAAATTTCATCTTTACGGATTATTTTCTGGTAAAATTATATCATTTTGAGCGAAAACCTTTCATTGGATAGTTGCTATTAATTCAATCTTTACTTTCAGAACTTTTCTCCTGTAAACTCGTCGATTACCCATACATGATTCTGAAAGTCTTTCCGAAATAGACTGAAGAGAACCTAAAAAGAAACCACCAAATTCGGCCGTTTTTAAGCATTTTTAAAGAAATTAAGGTCACATGATTTATCGGAACCAGATTCTGGTTCCGATAAATCACGTGGTCTTGGAGTTAGTTGTATTTCCAGCCGTAGAAACCAGCGCGAAGTGCGAGTTGCTTTTGTCATTCGTTGTTGGTTTCTCTTCTTGTTGGAAAATAATGTCCTACGAACACTATGTACATACCGTATTTTCCAATTTGTACACAAATCTGACAACAGATTTCATAAGAAGGGTTTCTGGGTGTTCATGCGGATGAGAGAATCGCTTAGATTTTCGCGTCTTCGCTTCGCTAACTATTGAGGGCGCTAAAGACACCAAAAAGTTGCGTTAGAGTTGCTCCCTCGAGTCAGCGCTGACCTCAGGGATCATGCGAGGTGTGATGAGTCAGGGGAAACAAGGTTAAACACGTGTCGACCCATATCGAATGCCACCTTTATTTACAAAACACATGATACATAATACATCGCGACGGCTGGTAAAGCGTATAGCCCAACATTTGTCTCTTTTGTTAATTTTAAACATTTCTAGTTAATTACGTGACATTTTGATAATTTTGTTGACGACGACCATCAACAAATTATTGTCAAGGATGCTAGATCGCTACATTATGTAAACAGTAAGCCGGTGTGTCCCTTTTGAGTGCCTTACTCTATACACATTGGACCTGATGACATCCCTTCCGAAAGATGGAGCAAAAACCCCGTCTACAAATTTCCAATATACGCTCTTAACCGGGACGACCTAAAATGTAACACAAGTGTCCGTCCCAGTTACGAGCATATATTGGGAATTTGTACACAGGGTTTTTAGAAAGGCATGTTGTCACACTATTTGTAACCCTTTTTGGGCCTAAGTTATCTCTTCAGAACAACTGAAACTTTCTTTTATTTTGAGACCAGACAAAGGTATTTCCTCGAAAATATGGTCTGTGTTGCCAAAAAGTCCCCTATACGTGGGATGAGCTGACCACTGGATCCGCTCGTTTAAAATAATAAACAAACGAGAAGTGAAAAAGCTCAGGGAGGCACTTCAGACAGAGTGGCACACCCTGCCTCACTGGCTCTTACAGAGACTGAATGAGTCGGCCTTGACACAAGAGGTGGTCATACACATTACTGACTGGCAAAATGTATGTTTATATCTCTGAACCTCCTCGATTTTTTTAGTCGGACTATAACTTGCACTTCTTTTTGTCTGTTTTGACCCCTTAGCCTCTGGAGGACATTGAAGACTATTGCAGGGCCATGAGCATCTCGCATCTGGTGCTCCTCAAGGACTCCAATGAAAAAGCCAAGGTCAGAAAAAACTAAAATCATTGTCATGATTTAAAAAATTGTGTTCATCCTCCAGCCGAAGACCTGCCCTCTGTTCCCCTAATGCATAGTTCCGAGTTTGCCCAGTTAACTCCGCCCCCTTGGATATTGTTGCTATGTCTCACACGCTATTCCTCAAAATGTCCACACACACTGCACAAACCACTGGGACTTTCCATGGAAAACACAGTTATCTTAGAACACACTGAGTAAAGGGCCAGTAATACAGGGATGTCATATCATCATGAAATACATGCTTTCTTACCTTTGAACAGCGAATCGTCGCATACAACACTGTACAAAATGTATGTTGTTGTGTTGTTGTGAGGCAATGCACTTTGACCTATGTGGGCGATGTCTGCTAGCTCTGTTGTGATTGGTCGGCGGGTTCGGCTTGATTGACAGGTCGGAACCATGCATTGGCTTTCCACTCCAACCCATCTTTCTGCCTGACTGCTTCTCTTTGTGTTCCTCCCAACATCATGTTTTAATGTGCCATTTTTGCATGTTCTAGTCATTCTGCCTTTGACGAAGACTCTGCTAGGGTCGGAACGTGAGGCCAAAAATTTTACACTGTGAAAAGCTGTGATCATCACATTGCACAAAAACTAACAGGAATATTTGTTGGGATATCTGTATTGGATTTTGGTCTTTCCACAGTAAAGAGGGCATTTTGGCAACACAGACCATATTTTCGAGGAAATACCTTTGTCTGGTCTCAAAATAAAATAAAACAAGTTTCAGTTGTTCTGAAGAGATATATGTAACTTAGGCCCAAAAAGGGTTACAAATAGTGTGACAACATGCCTTTCTAAAAACCCTGTGTACAAATTTCCAATATACGCTCGTAACCGGGACGGCCTAAAATGTAACACAAGTGTCTGTCCTGGTTACGAGCGTATATTATAAATTTGTACACAGGGTTTTTAGAAAGGCATGTTGTCACACTATTTGTAACCCTTTTTGGGCCTAAGTTATCTCTTCAGAACAACTTAAACTTATTTCTTATATTTTGAGACCAGACAAAGGTATTTCCTCGAAAATAAGGTACATGTATGTGTTGCCAAAATACCCCTTTTACTGTGGAAAGACCCAAATGTAACTTTGAACAGGTTGTGCTGTGTTGTTACAGAGGCTAGGTGAAATTGATCTTGAGATTGGTCCTAAGTCAAAATGACAAATGCTTCCTAGGATAGATCAATCTCAGCTTCGGCAGTGATGCTTTTTTTATCTCGATGTGACAGATCCGTGTCTTTGATAAAGAGAAGCAAGTAGGGGAACACCGAGTGGACTTCCACTGTGTCGTGGGGACGTTAAGCCAAATGTTTACTACCAGTAAAATGTAAGCATCATTTAATCCAGTGATTTAATTTCCATAGTGATTAAGCACCACACAAAATAGTGTCTTCGTTACTTTGCTAATTTGCGCGTCCGTGCAACACCAAGAGAACAATTGGGTTCATTGAGAAATTCTGAGAGAGTATACCACTGTGCCTCATAGCCGAGCTGGCAGAGCATCTGCCCGGTGTGTCAGAGGTCTTGGGGAAAACCTGAGGGGGTATACCACTATGCCTCAATAGCTCAGCTGGTAGAGCATCTGCCTGGTGTGTCAGAGATCTCGGGGAAAACCTGAGGGAGTATACCACTGTGCCTCAATAGCTCAGCTGGTAGAGCATCTGCCTGGTGTGTCAGAGATCTCGGGGAAAACCTGAGGGAGTATACCACTGTGCCTCAATAGCTCAGCTGGTAGAGCATCTGCCTGGTGTGTCAGAGGTCTCGGGGAAAACCTGAGGGAGTATACATGTACCACTGTGCCTCGTAGCTCAGCTGGTAGAGCATCTGCCTGGTGTGTCAGAGGTCACGGGGGAAAACCTGAGGGAGTATACCACTGTGCCTCATAGCTCAGCTGTTAGAGCATCTGCCTGGTGTGTCAGAGGTCTTGGGGATAACCTGAGGAAGTATACCACTGTGCCTCATAGCCCAGCTGGTAGAGCGTCTGCCTGGTGTGTCAGAGGTCTTGGGGAAAACCTGAGGGAGTATACATGTACCACTGTGCCTCGTAGCTCAGCTGGTAGAGCATCTGCCTGGTGTGTCAGAGGTCACGGGGGGAAACCTGAGGGAGTATACCACTGTGCCTTATAGCTCAGCTGGTAGAGCATCTGACTGGTGTGTCAGAGGTCACTGGGGGAAAACCTGAGGAAGTATACCACTGTGCCTCATAGCTCAGCTGGTAGAGCATCTGCCTGGTGTGTCAGAGGTCTCGGGGGAAAACCTGAGGGTGTATCCCACTGTGCCCCATAGCTCAGCTGGTAGAGCATCTGCCTGGTGTGTCAGAGGTCTCGGGGAAAACCTGAGGGTGTATCCCACTGTGCCCCATAGCTCAGATGGTAGAGCATCGGCCCAGTGTGTCAGAAGTCTTAGGTTTGTATCCTGATGCCTCATAGCTCAGCTGGTAAAGCGTCTGCCTGGTGTGTCAGAGGTCACGGGGGAAAAGCTGAGGGAGTATACCATTGTGCCTCATAGCTCAGCTGGTAGAGCATCTGACTGGTGTGTCGGAAGTCTTGGGGAAAACCTGAGGGAGTATCCCACTGTGCCCCATAGCTCAGCTGGTAGAGCATCTGCCAAGCTGGTAGAGCATCTGCCCGGTGTGTCAAAATTCTTAGGTTTGTATTCTGATGAAGATTGGAGGATTTGTTGTCTATGCGCATTACATTATTAGCCCTGATCATTGGTTCAATAACATCATATCTTAATTGATTGGTTGTATAGAGAAACTCCTGAGAGTGTTCCACAGCTGTCAACCAAACCCCCAACGTTGGAGACCGCGCCCACCAGCAAGGCCATTAACTACAATGTGATATTTGTGCCTCGGCCTGAGATAGGACTCAGAAAGAGACATGAGAGAGTGGTAAGTCAGAAATGTGGTTTAATCCTGCATGAAAGGAGACGTGGTGGTCTAGTGTATAGTGATTTCGAAAATGGATTTCGTTTTAACCTAAAAATCATATAAAATACCTCCCCAAAATACTATCCATGGGAAGAAAACAGATAATGTGCAATCTCCAATTTGGATGTGGAAGCAGAAAGGTTGGTGTAATTACTGCACTGCTTTATGGAACCAGATAAATTAGTTTACAAAAAATCAGTGTTTTTTTGACGATATCCTTGAAAATATACGGATTGAGAGCGCGAAATTTCAGAATGGTAATGATAAAAATATGGTGAATTATATGGTATCAAAATCTCAACACCCATGGGAAAATGGGGGGTTAAAAAATGTGATCTGGACACGCTCCTTTGATAAGATCCTTTTAGAACAAAAAAATATTTAAACAGCTAGAATCCCCCCATCCACATTTTTTTAGTTTTCCTGTTTATCATGGAGGTTTATGTTTCTACAACGCGATTACAACGTGTTTTCCGCCAAAAACCGACAGTCTTTTGTTTAAAACGCAATTCAGTTCCGACCCTCTTCACCCGAAATTCTGAAACGCTCGAGGTCATTTGGTTTGTTTACAAACAGGGGCGTGACGTCATCCTGAGAAGAACTCAAAACGGCCTGTGTAGTATTGAATGGAAAACATACAAAGTGTATGTTCATCATGCCTGTTTCGTCCTTGTAATTCAAATTACAAATGTGAAAAATACTTTCTGTACTATGACAACAATTTATTGTTATCTTTTTGTGGAAAAAAAATGAAATTGTGGCTCACAATGATGCTCTTTTGAAGTAAATTTCAGTGAATCGCGGCCGTTGGTTTTGACACGAACAGCCGTCTAGAAATTGAAAAAAAAATTGTGATGTGATGCATAGCCCCTATAGGCGCGCACACACGGCAGTCTAGCCGTACACATAACCCAACTCACGGCAGCCTACCCAGTACAAGTTCGTCTATAGGTACACCTTCGCGCGACTCATTTTTCTCATTCTTTGAAATAATAAAGAAAATGTTTCTGCTCTTTTTTTTTCCATAGTGTCTGGTAAAACAAACAACCACGCAACTACTGGGCATGTCTCTGGCTTTTTGGACCAAAACAATTCTTCAAGAAACACCATCTAACAGAGACGGTTTTCCAAGTTTTTTGCGTGTAAACGTATGGAGCTAACAATCGTGTTAACTTATCTTTCTCAGGATTGCGTCACGGGGTCACGTGCATATCATTAATACCTAATGAGCGTTTCAGAAATCGCGAAAATCTCATTTTTGAAAAGCGCACTTTTGCTTGCAATTTATCCCCTTAAAACCGACAATAAAAAAATAAAAAAAATCCACGTCGGCAAGAGGGATGTTTGGACTATCGAAAAAAGTCTAACTGCTGGATTTTCCTTCAAGGGGGATTCTAGCTCTTTAACTGATTTTACTTTAGACAAAAAAGAGTCTGGTACAAAAAACAGATGCAGCCGCAGACGAGGGCCAGTATTACTCGTCCAGGCCCCTAGCCAGTTTTAAACGTATTGTTTAAGTCTGGTCAAACCCACTTTTATTTCCATTCATAAATACCTTTTTGTGTTTAATAATCAGTAAAACTCACCAAATTGTTCGATAATCTTGTCCTTTTGCCATGTTTTGCATTAATTTCCTACATACATGTATGACATCGCATTCATTTAAACTACTGTGAGTCAAGTTATCTTTTTTATTTTTTTTATTTTTGATGCGCGCGTCACGCGACCGGGTACTTGTCACAGTGCATTTTGCTTTCGAAAGCTTGCAGTATCTTTGTGCATGTGCATGTTCCATACGCGCTGAATTATAGGACGCGGGCGCGGGCCAGGGTAAAAAATGTATAAGACTGGCCGGGCCTTTATTGTCCATTTAAGACTGGCCACATGACGTGCATGAGGATGCGTAGACTGTCTAAGGTATTTATGAATTGGAATTATTTCTTGTTTTTCCAGCCACTCTACAATCATTTATGCAGTGACCTTTTCCCACATTGTATCCCCTATCACTGGTCAGATACTGTTTCTAATCCGTTGATCCTGTTCTTTAAATTCCGATTCCATTGTAATTTAAATGCATTATTTGGTTACCAGATCCAATCTAAAATTGAGCCCTTCCTCGAGTGCGTCTCATCTAAGACTAAAGTTGAGGTCGTTGCGGTAAGTGTCATCAGATCGTTTAATCCCATCTTCCTTTGTTTACAGTCATCTAAACGTTTTAATATTTCATGACTTAGCGAGAAAAACAACTAAAAGTGATGTTTAAAAAAGTTTGCCCTAGCGTCATGTTTTAATGTGCTGTTTTCCCCCCATGTCTTAGAACCCATTCTTACTTGGAAATCGCTTCGTTCGACGATGATTAGTTAATCATCGTTAGTGAATGAAGCGTGCGTTCTCATCTCACTTAACGAAAATTTAACGAAGATCGAATTAAGAGCGGTACTGTACACATTAAGCGACTGCTAAACGAAGATTGAATGAAGCTGTGCGTCGCCCTCTGTTGATTGATTTTCACACTTCCGGTGTAAAATTGTAGACTGGTCCCCTGTCCATGTGCGATATGCTGCTCTCGCTATACGACGAAGGGGAGTAAATATGAGGACAGGGAACCAGTCTACTACCTTAAGACCCGACTTAGCCCTAAAATTAGGGCTGTGAATTGCTCGCTTTTCAAATCTGACTTATTAAGTCAGATTTGAAAGGCTGTGAATTGCTCGCTTTTCAAATCTGACTTATTAAGTCAGATTTGAAAAGCGAGCAATTCACAGCCCTAATTTTAGGGCTAGACCCGACTATACCGGAAATACGTATTAAGGAGGTCACTCATAATGTGTCAAATCGCTCCGTCGAAACAAAGGGAGCGTTCGCATTAGCGATGTCTTCGTCGAATGAAGCGACCTCTTCGTCGAATGAAGCTAAATTGTTTCGTCGAATGAAAAGATTCTCAGTGATCATCATCGAATGAAGAGGCGTGCGTTCACATCAGAAAATCTTTTCGTCGAATCTTCGTCGGAACGTGATTAGAATGTTACAGGCTACAGGGGCGGATCCAGGGGAGCGTGGGGGGCGCACTTTTCAAAAATAATTCCAGTTTTTGTGCACACTTTTCCTGCTTAAAGTGGTTAAATATTGCCCCAGATCGCACCACAGAGCATCTAGAATCCATCTAGAAGCCATTAGGGCTTTGCGCTACGCGCTCGCTATTTCATTGTCATCAGCATTTCATGCTTAAAAATTTCACGCGCCCCCCTTTTTTAAAATCCTGGATCCGCCCCTGGGCTGTACACATTTGTTTACCATTCATGTTACAACAATCCTACATGAATGTTAAAGGTTTTCTGAAGCATTGACGCATCTCTTTGTAGATGAAATTTCTGCAGACTATAGCTTACCAACATCCTTCTTCAAATATGTTATTCCCTTTGGGCCTTTAACTCCTACTTTAACCCTATTTTCTGTGACTCCTAAGCAGTGGAGACCCCCCTAAGACCCGCCCCCAAATACGTTTTTGGCAGCCCTAACTAATTTTTTGTCTAATTTTGACAAAAAGGGTATTAAAATGCTCAGGAGATCACACTGCGTCAAATAAGCTGGTCCCCTAAAGCCCGCCGCACACCTTTGCGATTTACCGGATAATCAGATCATCTGACCACATACCGGAAAGGTGTGCCCTGAAACAATTTGGGCCGGTCTGACCGTACGCCATAGACCGCATCAAATCAAACTTGTTTGATTTTTCCGGATCCGATGGTCCGGTGTCCGATTATCCGATAAATCGCAAAGGTGTGTGGCGGCTTAAGGAATTTGAAACATTGCCCTTTTTTACCCCTGTATAGCCCACCACTATTTACATGTACAGTATGTATTTAATTTGAACATGCTGCAGGTTGATCTTCCTTTGACAGTGGTGAAAAGCATGGTTGCTGTGCTGGACGTGAGTATGCCTTGTCATGACATTTTTAAAGTACTTAGGCCAAGCAAAATAAATGGTGCATTTACGGTAATGGCCTAAAAAAAATCCAGGTAGGTAGGAAAATAATTTTTCAGTTCATGCATTTGCGTGTTGTTTTGCAATGTTTGAAACTCACTATTAACCATGTTCATGTACAAGTGCAGAAAATGTTATGTTCGTTGGAAATTATTGCAAATAGTGCTCATTTAAAATTATCAACTTGAAAATTGGCAATAAAACGTTTGAGGTCGATAATTTGGCCTCAAAAATTCCAGGTAGGTCGGGACAGTAAGCACAGCATTTTTTTTGTTTGGCCTTAATAGCAATTTAAGTTTTAAATATTTTTGTTTACGCCCAAATCGGCCTAAACACGGACAGTCCATCTTTAAGTGCACATTAACAATAATGTTTGCAAATGACAGAGTTCAATGGCGGAGCAATCTAGACCATATTCAAAACCGTAGTTAGTTCTAAAGGTTGTGGGTTCGAATCCCTGTCCGGTCCATCCAAAGTACCTTTCCCTTGAGCAAGGCAAGGAATGTTGAATGTTGAGGTAGCTCGGGCTGTATACTCCCAAGGGGCCTGAGATGGTATATGGAGTGATTTTGGAGCCTTATGATCAGGGGTTATAGAAATGTAGGCACCTTGGTCGGGGTTTTCCTGGATAAGTGTCCAAATTGTTGTCATATTATATGAGTTTTAAATTAAAATTTATCATCATAAATAATTTATTAACAAAAATAATATTTTGTTGAGTTTATTTATTTATTTATTTATTTATTCGCTCGTCATATCCAACAGCGGAAGGACCGACAATTACAGGAATGGGATCAATACACATAAATATTAAAATAACTATCAGTAAAAGCTCTGTATACATAATTAAAGCATTCCAAACAAAACAAGTAGAAAAAAATAAATATAAAAAAAAGATTATATGGATAAATGAAAAGAACCGGCAAGAACTAAAAAATAAGTTAAAGAATAAAAAATAAATAAAGCATTCAAAACGAATAAAAAGTTCATAAAAAAAAAATTTACCCAGGAGAAAATACAATAATATGCATTGGAATTAAAAACTGGTTAGACAGTTATCCTTGGTGAGGTATAGAATAATAAAAGCGTGTCACACAGAAATTGTATGTACATGTACATGATGTACCGGTAGAATTCAACTTAAAAGAGCAAGGTTAACCTGTTTTCGAAAAGAATTAAAGATAGTATACATGATTGGTAAACTGTTGCAAATAGTTTTATTCCCCTGTGTGATTGAAGATATGCATGATTAAAACCAACCTGAGCAAAAACCAGCTCCGTACTTCGTCTAACTTTTGAGAAAACAGTAAAAAGAGTTTTGCCCCAAAACCACTTCACCCTGAACCACGGCCTGTGCACGAAGTGGTTTCGGGGCGAAGTAGCATTTGGGCGATGTAGTGTTTGGTCGAAATGGTTTGGGGGCGAAATGGCATTTGGGCGAATTGAATTTTCGTCGAAAACTAATTGTTTTACTCATTTCTCAGAGACTATAGCACTTTAGACAAAACAATTTCAGGGAAAGTTTTCTACGGTCATCATGTTTATATTGTGTAAGTTGGGCGTAAATCTGTGAACATTTCTGATTTTCGAGATACCAATCATGTATACTGCCTTTAAAGGAAGGTGCACCAAACACATCACATTTCCCATGGAGCCCATTGTAGGTGGACAAGATCCTTGAGATAAAGCCACGCTTCGTCACCTCAATGCGACTCCATGTGACATGGAGGATGTGTTTGTGTGCATGCCTCGTCCGTAGTGCTGGAGATTGTAAGCTAAATGGGTTGGAATCTGTAGTAGAGTTTTCTCTTTATAATTTTTGGTTTGAACTTAGTTTGATAACGGTGAAAGTGGCTATACCATGAGTGTTTCTGCACTCCGTGATATGAACGTCAAGTATAAGAAATCACTGGCTGAAATCTGTGACGTGCTTCAACACCTTAAACTAGAAAGTGGGTAAGTAATAACGCCTTGGTGCTAGGAAAACTTCAAAGTCCGTGCTGATGAGTATTTTCTTGCAATCATGAACACAGTTTTTCATTGTTTTTCTCGGAACGTAGACGAGGTATTGATGAGCTGAATTATACACAGATTCAGAGTTCTCCACTATCTGTTATGTCCGGGTGCAATGCCCTGTCAAAATCATTAGCACCCAGACAAAAAATTGCCACTCGGAGACAAAAACTCAGCCACCCGGACAAAACTAATCCCATTTTCCCTCTAAAAACACTTTAGAAGTATGGCCGAGTCATTCCAAAATTAAGTGAAAAGTCACAAAACACAATTCGCTGGCCACTTGCGTCGTTATTGCTCACATACATTGTATTGTGCAAGACGCGCATATCTATCGCATCTGTGGCCGATAACGGCTACTACAGCCACAGCTGCGTGCATCTGTTTTAAACAGCGCCCTTAAGCGGCGAACAGGAATTCATTGTGTTGGTCAGTGTTTGCCGCTTGAGGCAGGAGGCAGGGATGCCAGTCTTCCCGCTATAGCTGGAATTCCGGCTTTTTCTTATTTTGGAAAAAGAATCCGGCAAAGCCTTTTTTCCAGGCCGGAAAAGTAAACGGCCAGAAATATAAGGAGAATATATTTTCAACTCTTCAAGTCCACATGCACGTAGCACGTTTTCCCAATGATTTGCACACATTCAGTATGTCTGTGTCCCGGCCATAATCATTCACGGCTAAAGTATCGCGAAACCAGACTATCGATCAGAAGTATATAGAGGGCGCTGTATCCGTGTATCAGTGCATGGTTAGAACACATACATACTGACATATAGATCCATTGCATTGCACTCATACTGTCAATGTACATACTGTACAGTATACTGTGCTGGCGAGTCCATGTGCACACATACATGCATTTATGACAGTGGATTTTTTTCCGGCCCTGAAGGTAAGAGGCACTGGCATCCCTGTTGAGGGCACTGCTCAGCATGCCCTGACAAAATGTTTACCAGTGGAGGACACTGAGGTTGGTTTTTATCACAAACATCCTCAATTAGAGATAATGACGTTTGTAACAGTTTTCCCCAATCCTACAATCTGACTGTAAAACACTGTCTGACAATCTTAGTTTACTCATCAAACAAGCTCTCAAGTACCTGTTTCATTTCTTTCCTGCAGTGTTCCTTTCATCGTGCTTTACTCCTACAAAGACGATGCCTTCAAGACAATCTACTGACCAGGACATCCATCCTCGGGCATCAACAAGATACGACCACCAATACGGTTATCCAGTCGGGACAAAACTGGTGTAACACCATGCATGTTGGCCTTCCCTGTGATCGGTTGTAATGCAAGCCACAGTGGCCACACCTGTATAATGCATTATATATTATACAAATATTGACTGCAATGAGGGGCATGGTTAAGATTATAGGCCCAAGGTGATCTCGAAGCCATGACTATGCCCCGAGGCGGAAGCCGAGGGGCATAGTCATAGCTTCCAGATCACCGAGGGCCTATAATCTTAACCATGACCCGAATAAACAGCAGTCAATATTTGTTTTATATACCGAATGTGTAGATTTTTGTCATCTGGTTGGTTAAAAGTAACGATACATCATACAGTCATGACAGTGGTCCTTCGAGTTTCGATTTCGAAAGCTGGTCTACGGCGGAAAAGTTGTATATTTTATTACAGCAAACATTTGTAGCATAATCACCTGGCACTTTAGTAGCACATTTCACCTGACACAGTTTTCACTGTAGGCCACTTCTCTTACTTTCTTAACGACAGACGTCAAATTCCGCCATTACCGTCCTGATGAATGTTTACGTGAAGCGCCCAGCTGCATAGTTGGTGCACAGCTATAGCTATGCTAACACATGTAATGCGCGCATCCGGAACCCGCTAAATGACTATGCCCGGGGCATGGCAAAGACTATTGCCCGGTGGGCATATACGCGCCGGGTCTAGCCGATTCAATGCCCCAACTTTTAACCAATCAGATGACAGGAATCTACGCATGAGATCTATAAATTATACCTCATATGTTGATTCTCGTTCACTGATTGGTTAAAAGCAGATCAGTAGTAGTGTTTGCGTTTTCGCAGACAATGTGCAATTTGGCTTGGCTCTCGGAAAACTAAATTTTGTCCTGAAATACCAATCATTTGACACACACAAAATCAATGTACATGTTATGAGGTATATAACAAAAAAATATTGACTGCTCTTTATTCGGGTGATGGTGCAAACTACCGCCCCTCGGTGATCTTGAGACGGCAGGCCTGCTACTTTCCCTCGGCCTGGGGCCTCGGGGGGGGGGAAATTTTTGTACACTATGCTTTTCCAGAGAACATGCTAAAAGCCATAGCATGTTCAAACCTGTGACGTCCTGCATACTAGGCTGACGTCTTAACCACCGAGCATGCTGATGATGAATGGCATTCGATGGTCCTACAGCAGGCGACTGTAGGATATCAAAAGGAACTTTTTCCCCCATCCACAGTCCAGAAATTGACTGAAATTAGACGCTTCACAATACATAGCGCCACCAAGCATTTCTGTCTGCAGTGGTAGATCTGGAGAGGGTTGCAACACATCCCTTGAGCGGCGGACTAATGTTTTATGAAGAAATAAATAAAATATTGCATTAAAAATCCCTCTCCTGAAACCCTTTAAAAAGCCACTAAAGTGCCTTACATGTAGATTACAGGAAAAAGCACATAAATTTCAGAATTTTCCGGACTCCCCTAGCAGGGCGTGTTTTCTGCACACAGGAGCCACACCCTTAACAAAAAGCCAGATCCTGGTTAAACAGGGCATTTTCTGACAGAGCGGTCGACATCGGTGTATTCGTTTATTGCACAAACAATTCAGATTTTATTTGAAAACGAATACAGAGGTTGATGTTTTTTAGGAAGCCTTGATTATTTAAAGATAGTATTCATGATTGGTAAACTGTTACAAATAGTTTTATTCCCGTGTGATTGAAACCAACCTGAGCAAAAACCAGCTCCGTACTTCGTCTAACTTTTGAGAAAACAGTCAAAAAAGGGTTTGCAGTATAGTCAGCCGAAGTGTGACGTGTTGCCATGGTAATTGGCTCTAAACATCATGGCCGTTGGAAAAAGTACCATTGCAAAAGCACAGGGACACGGTTCAGTGATTTATAGTGTAGAGCCATTGCCTAGGCAACCAACAAAAGATGACGTATTCACATCGGCAGTCTATTGGTGGTGCTTGATGATGTGGTCTTTTGGCCAATCATGATTGCCCTGTAAAAATTGTATTATTTTGCCAAAAATATTCTCGGCGTCAACTGGCTTAAACTTGTTCGTCAGATAACAACCCTAATCAGTCGGACCAAAGACTACATGTATACACTGCTCACACAAAAAACAAGACTCAAAGATTTTCCAAAATTTACAAATGATACTAGATAAAAACTTAACAGATACATTGTAGAAAATGCACGGCAATAAATTTGGCAATTTTCGGAATATTTCATTTGAGTCTTTTTTTTTTTTGTGGGACGTTATTAAGGTTGATAAATATTCTGAACCCTCAAATTGGGATAGAAATGTGTTAGTTGTAATAGACATAATGACGTCACGCGATGTTTACCGCAGTGGATTATGGGTGAAATGTGGGGACGAAATCTTTGCATCGCTAGTATGCACAATTATTGCAGAGCCATTTTTTAGGCCTTAAAAGTTAAAACTATAGTTCCGGCGTGTGCTTAAAACTCGCGCAGGCACAACGTTGACACAAACCATTTTAGAAATTTACAATCTTTGTTTTTGAGCCAGCGAAGTGGTTAGTAAAGTTCACATAGTTACGTGCATAATACGCTAGGCACTATGCATGCAACAAACGCAGAGATTTCATCCCCATAATGCACCACGGTAAACATTGCGTGTCATTACGTTTCAGGTCTATTGATTACATGCTCTTGCCCATATTTAGTATATTGTACAGTACTTAAAATATAAAACTGACACTTTTAGCTTGACTTTGCCAGTTTTATGCATGTGCAACTGTAGTTTCTGATGTAAGGTTACTTGGGTACTTGAAGCAAGGCAATGATTTCCATATAGTGGGCGATATGTGGCAGAGGTTAATAAACGATCGTCCACTGTTCTCCATTTCGGTCTTAAACTTTGAAGGAATTCTTTTCAGGGTGTGCCATTGGTACATGCATAGACCTTCCCATAACCATGCAAACCTTCCCTGTGTGTCCACCATAGCTGGGACATGGTGATGCTCATTGTGTCGTCATTTCGAACAATTTGCGCGTTTGTTATGGTGAATTTACACTGAGCTTTTCATGCACGCGTAATTGCGACGCACGTCGTGTGGAGAGAATTTTTAGTAAAACGATGCACAGGCACGTCAGCAATGCTCGCACGCCAAATTCGTGATATGGAGCTGCATATTTCGTGGCGCGCATTGCTGACAAGCCTGTGCCTTTAATTATGAAAACACTTTCCGTCCAATATGTCCAAACTAATTATGTGGATTTCGGTGCGTTTCAAGACGAATTAGCTTGGACCGAAAGTATTTTTAAAATTCAGTGATTTTCAGTGCATCGTTTCATTCAAAATTCCTCCACACCGCTTTTTTTTCCAAGTGACGCGCGTGGCAATCACGCGCAAAGGAGGCCCAGTGTGAATGTGTGTGCGAAGAGGATGTTGCGCGCGTCATGGATGCGCGGTATTCGATTTAATGCACTGGAAAAAGAGCATC
Source organism: Henricia sp. BOLD:AAB3569 (assembly GCA_037783545.1). Taxonomy (NCBI): domain Eukaryota; kingdom Metazoa; phylum Echinodermata; class Asteroidea; order Spinulosida; family Echinasteridae; genus Henricia; species Henricia sp. BOLD:AAB3569. Next base: position 218,669 of record JBBELK010000570.1, read on the forward strand.
CCAGGAAAGGTCTATACTCGAGCTCAAACAACTAGTGAACAAGAGTTGTAAGCTCTGCGGGAATGAGTTGCTTCTTGCAGAGCCTAGATCGAGTTTGTGCTACCATGACCAGGAATTGTCATTGTGTTCGTATTTTAGTGAGCCTGAATCCGCCACTCGTCGCAAAAACTGGACACAAGCTTAGCTGTGCGAAAAGACTCATTTTGACAAAGCATGTCACATATTTGGAATGCGTGGAGATTTTTGCCTTTAATCGTAATGGGCATTTTGTACCTTTCATTCCAACCAACGTGTATTACTCATGTATATAACATTTCGCTATGTGTACTTAAAGTATTTATTTTTCATTCTTGTGAATCAATAAAGATCTCAAATTTGAATGTAAATTTACGTTTTGGTGATTGTAATTTTTTTTCTTTTTTTAACTCTTTAGGTTAAACAGGATTGAGAAAAAAAGGCTTGCAAATGGCACCAGGCCATGAATATAAATTAACATGGATTACACTATGAACATCTAACAATGGAAATTGGGCACACACCATTGTTACTAACAATGGGGTTACAATGAACATGTACATGTTCTTGCTCATAGTGTTAGCTGTAATGCAATAAAAGGTCATTTATGAATTAAAGATAGTATACATGATTGGTAAACTGTTACAAATAGTTTTATCCTAGTCCTGTGTGATTGAAGATATGCATGATTAAAACCAACCTGAGCAAAAACCAGCTCCGTACTTCAAAAAAGGGTGTGCACGAATTGGTTTTGGGGGCGAAATGGTACTTGGGCGAATTGAATTTTCGTCTCATGAGACGAAAACTAATTGTTTTACTCATTTCTCAAAGACTATAGCACTTTAGACAAAACCATTTTAGGGGAAGTTTTCTACGGTCATCATGTTTATATTGTGTAAGTTAGGCGTAAATCTGTGAACATTTCTGATTTTCGAGATACCAATCATGTATACTGCCTTTAATGTACAGGGTGTCCTAGAAAGAAAAAAAATTAAATTGCTAATTACTCGGTAATTACTGCACATTTTGGAAAACAGGAACTACAATCCGTTTCGTCTGATCAAGAATTTATATTTTAAGAAACTATGTAATCCATAGTTCCGACCTGTCAATCAAGCCGAACCCGCCGACCAATCACAACAGAGCTAGCAGACGGCGCCCACATAGGTCAAAGTGATGCAATCATCACACAATCACGCAATTTTCTGCCCATACAGTTTGTATGCGCCAGTGACCGGGTAAATTTTGGTTTCAATGTCGGGCGATTCGCTGTTCAAAGGTAGGAAAGCGCATTTGTATGAATATATATCATCCCTGCATTACTAGCCCTTCGCTCAGTGTGTGCTACGGTAACTGTCGACCCTAAAACATAAATACCTTTGAGTTTTCTCCAATGAATCTGTGCCTTCCATGCCGAGTCACGTTGCTTTGTACGTTGTGTCGCCATTTTTTTGCGATGGCTTGTGAGCACATAGCAACAATATCTAAGGGGCAGGGTTAACTGGGCAATCTCGGAACTATGCATTTTAGGACATAATGTGGCAAATACCCAGTTTGATGTCCTGCAAGTTTTACTTGATAGCTTTTATTTTTTATTTTTTACATGCTTGAAAACGATCAATTTTTTTACTTTCCATTTTTAATTTTTTTAAAACAAAGTGAAATCGGTTAGGAACAGACAACACACCATTAAAGGGAATAACACCAAGAAACAAAAGACATTGTGCTAAACAAGTGTAACTCGTACATTATTTTTACATGATAAAAATCAGATACGACGGATGAAAAACAGATAAGGGTCACAACTCACGCCGAAGATCGTCACATTCTGCTTTATGCATCTTCGACACTGCTTCCGATCTGCAACTTGCAGAACTCCAGGCTTTTAAAATCATTGAATCAGCACTTCTACAGTCTGACGACGGCTGCTTTGATCTTCATGCAAGAAGAGCGTATCGAGGCCCGGTCCTGCAACTGATTCATCGTCACAACATGCTAAGATGGAGCCAGCAGCACGTGAGGTGGACGCGGCTGGAGTGGTGACAATTGTAGGCCCCAGATGAATCAGTTGAGACGATAAATCAGTTGCAGGACCGGGCCTTGATATGCTCTTCTTTCATGAAGATCAAAGGAATACAGACGTCATCTGACTGTAGATCAGAACCACTGATTCAAGGATTTTGAATGCCTGAAGTTTCTGCAGCTGCACGAGTTGTGACCTTTGGTCTACCAGACTGTTGGCAATCAGCTGCAGTGTTCGTGTCTCTGTATCATCTTGCAAGGTTAGATCTGGGAGCAGCCAAGGCGTTGCGCTACCACGTACACACTGCGTGTCGCCACTCTCAAGCATCCCTATTGCACGGAGGCGTTGTTCACTGGTCAGGTTCAATATAAACTGTTTTTCTGAGCGTGTGCATGGCAATGTTAGGTGTATAGGCAAATGAAATAATGCAAGTCTCTACACCAAGGTTTTCTTTTAGCAGAAAGGTCAAATTAGGCAGTTCACAAGTAGAGAGGCACTTAAGCATGTCATGCTCAATTTTGGGTTACCAATTGGTGAAATTGACAATTAGGATTATCTGCCATCAGTCATAAACGTTTTAACATATAAAAAATAAAATCTTTATAAGTTTCTTTTGATGCTCAGTATAAAAAAAGTAGTGTACGAATTATACTTGTTCTAAATTGTTTCTTGGATATACCGGTACATGTACATATGTAATTCTCCTTTAATTGTCAGCAATGCCATTTTAGCATCACCAAACACTTGCAATGCAAAATACACTACATTGTAAGACAAGTATCAATCCGTCAGTTCTCCTGGGATAAGATACCGCAACGACGTTAACGTATCAGCACATGCCTTGATGAGTGTGCAAAGCTGTGTGCTGCCCTCTACCGACACTGTACCTTTCAGCTGTTGGCTGGCCCAGAGAAGCTTGCCCGTGACGACTTCCATGGACTCGCGAACTATGTCCGGCGTCGCTTGGGGGAGTTCCAACACCCTCCCTTGTGGACAGTTTTCACATCGGCGGGGGAGGGCAGTAGCTGTGTTCATCTTGGTCGGTCCGCTGTTAGCAACACTTGATGGTGCGTGGGGTAGGGACCTCTGTGGGGATGTGTCTGTCTGCCGAAGGCGTTTCCCAGGAGGCGTGGCATGATGAGGGCTATTGTCAGCCACATTTTGATGTGACTCGTATGTGTAATTGTGATCTCCTGTACATGTACTCAGTTCATGTTCCTCAACCTGTGATCTGGCTGCTTCAGCACTCACAGCTGAACAAAACAAAAAAGGGGATAGTTTGTGCCTTTGTATAAGAGTGTAGAGTCTAAAAGTCGGCTCACTAATTTTACAGTTTGATAAGAAATTTGAAAATTAGGGTTTGTTTTGCCCTTACCCGACGTAATTATTAACACTGTATACTCAGTGCTTTCCAGAGACACTATGAAAAACGTCATAGCGTGCTCGGGTGGGACTCAAACCCTAGACCTCCTGTAAAAAAGGCAGTTGTCTTAACCACTGGACCACTAAGCTAGCCGGGGTTGAATGGCCGGTTCGAATCATTTCGCAACGGGGATCGCAATTAATCAGAAATTGAATCAGCTTGCGTCGGGGAGACTGAATATCAATTAGGTTTTTTTTTTTCCTTACCTGATGTAATTATTAACACTGTATACTCAGTGCTTTCCCCCGAGACACTATGAAAAACCTCATAGCATGCTCGTGTGGGACTCGAACCCACGACCTCCTGCAAAAAAGGCAGTCTTAACCACTCGACCACCAGGCTAGCCGGGGTTGAATGGCCGGTTCGAATCATTTCGCAACAGTGATTGCAATTAATCAGAATTTTTTCAAGGCACATGTAGGACTTTACATACACTGAAAATGTTGACATTTCATGGTACTGCCAGAAAAAATGTTGATAAGTAGTATTTAAAGAGGAGGGAGGAGGGAGGTCTTGAAAAATACTAGTCTCTGTAGATCTGTGAGAATGTTGAACCTTAGACGGCCCCAACCTACGTAACAAGGACAGACACTTGTGGGTCATTCCATGTCAATTCAACAAGCTTTTGGACCTGGGGCCGATTTCACTAACGCTTTGCGATGATCGCTAATGCCCAAATCAATCGCTAAACTCGAAATCCATCGCAGTTTAGCGATCAACTTCGAAGAGCGATTTCACAAAAACTTAGCGATGGCGTTGGCCATCGCTAGTTGTTATTTAGCGATGAAAATTTAGCGACGACTAATTTGTCATCGTAAATGGAAACATTCATCGCTAAAATACAATTTCGCGCCATTTGTTTAGTATTTTGAAGGTTTGGTAATTTTCAGTGTGTCTCGAAATGGCGTTTCAGTTGTTGTACATAAACAACGCAATAGCATTACCGAGAGAGAGGGTTTTCAGGGACAGGACAAATCCTCTGGATTCATACAATGACAAAAAGGTGCAGAAATATTATCGGTTTACGCGGAATGGTGTCATGAGAATTATTGACATTTTAGAGCCACATCTCCGCCCTTCAACTCTTAGGAGCCACGCAATAGATGCAACCGTTCAAGTATTAAGCTAGGATGCTTCTATTCCACAACATCCGAGCATCATGCATGGCATATCTGTCGCTATATATAGTGTCTGCGCTGCAGTATCGTGCATCAAGTCACCGAATTTCTGGTTGTTTACGCGTTACTAGACGATCGTCCTCGTCCAATAAATGTATTTTTAATTAATACTCATCGCTATTGCGACGGCTTTAGTGAAATGCAAAATCCATCGCCATCGCAATAACGATAGATTTGAATTTAGCGATCATTCTAACGATGGTCGCAAAACAGCGTGTTAGTGAAATCGGCCCCTGACCCTCGCAGATTGAAATGAAATTTGGTGTGCTGATTGGACTCCTTGAGAAACCCAGAGAACTATTAAAAATGTTATGTCATTTGGTAAATTAATTTTTGAGATACAGGTCAACGAACTTTTGACTAATTAGCATTACCTACAATGTTTGGACAGCTGTATCTCAAAAAGTGTGTAGGACTTTACATGCGGTGTAAAATGTTGACACGTCATGGTACTGACAGAACAAATTTTGATGAGTAGTATTTCGGGAGAGGGAGGGAGGTCTTGAATACTACTCTTTGTACTATGTGTAAAAAAAAACGTCCTAACTTTTAATCTTGAATAACCTTGCCATTTTCCAACGGATTTACACCAAACTTTCACATACTGTAAACAAAACCTGACAAATTTAACTGAGTGATTTTCAAAAGTTTTGTCCAAGAGGGTGAGATTTAACATGTTTAATTGCCATACGACAAAAAAGTCAATTTCAGAATTCGCCACTTTCGACTTCGCCTCCTTCAATGTCAGTACATCGCTGGAGACGGTGGTGGAATGTGTGCTGCAGTCAAAAGCTTATGAAGAAAGCCAGGATCACTCCAAATGTTATTGCAAACCATCTTGAACGCTTCGAGCATTTCATCAGGAGGTGCAAAGGGACCTTGGATATAGACAGTTTACTTGAAAATGGCCGATGCCAAGTCGAAAGTGGAAAATTCTTAAATTTAGGGGTTTTGTTCGTATGGCCATTAAATCTCACCCCCTTAGACAAAACTAATGAAACTCACTCAGTTAAATTTTTCATGTCTAGTTTACATCAACATGATGTGAAATTTTGGTTTAAATGCGTGGGAAATTGACAGTAGGACAGGTTTTTTTTTTGACACGTAGTAGAACTGTGAAAATGTTGACAACTTTGGACAGCCTCTTATTGAGGCCAAACTTAACACATCTTCACTCATACAGTACAAGTTCATTATCTTACCCGGATCATCTTTAGCAAGGTCAGTTTCCAACTCACTGCAGCACACACAGTAATCCTGCTGCTGGCGGTCACGGAGTAAGATCGTCTACCAAGGAAAGTAAACACAACATAGTGAGCTTTAAAAAAACTTGAGAGCTCAGAAAGCCAGAATTCCACATGGCAAGGGAAAGGGGTCGACCAATAATAATAATATAATAATAACGAACATTTATACTGCGCCGGTATCCGTCATAAATGACGCTCATGGCGCATAACAATGAAACAGAATACTTAGACTAACAAAAGAAGGTTAAACATGTGTGTTTTGAGTGCACTCTTGAAATCAGAGAGATTTGTGAGTGAACGGATGGTCTGAGGAAGTTTGTTCCACAGGAATGGACCAGCATGTAAAAATGATCTATCTCCCCATGTGTTGGTGGTACGTGGAACTGTCAGCTGGCAAGCACTGGAAGAGCGGAGGTAACGAGCGCCATGTTGCTGTAATTTAATTATACTGCTGTTATATGCTGGTGAAGAGCCATGTACAATATGAAAAACTGTCAGAAGAATTTTGAACTCAATTCGTTGTAGAACAGGGAGCCAATGAAGCGAATGCAGAATAGGTGTAATGTGAGTTCTACGTGTACAACGAGTTACAACACGAGCTGCACAGTTTTGGAGTTTCTGAAGACGTGCAATTTGAGATGGTACAAAAGAGAGTTACAAAAATCCAGACGAGATGATATAAGTGCATGAACCAGTTTTTCTGTGGCCGATCGCGTTAAGTACTTACGAATTAAACCAAGATTACGGAGCTGGAAGCGAACTGACTTACATACATTAGAAATTTGATCCGACATTGAAAAGTGAGAGTCAATCATCACTCCTAGATTTCTACAGGATGCCTTAGCAGTGATGACTGAATTTCCGACATGGATACTAGAAATGTCGATCTTAGCTAATTGTGCTCTAGAACCACACAGAATAAACTCAGATTTACCATTATTTAGTTGCAAAGAATTTACCACCATCCAGTTTCTGACATCTTCAATGCATTCTTCCAGTATCTTTAAATTACGAATTGCATCATCTTGATTTGGACTGAAGGTTACATATAGTTGGATATCATCAGCAAAGCAATGATAATTGACATTGTGACCACTGATTACATGACCAAGTCTACTCAGATAAATTGAAAAGAGAAGTGGTCCTCCAACAGAACCTTGTGGAACACCACATTCTACGGGTACAGGTTCTGATTTGGCCTGACCAATACACACTGACTGCTGGCGATTATGTAAATATGAAGTGAACCAATTTAGGGCTGTCCCTTTGACACCAAGTGAGGATAGAATGTTGACAAGAATACAGTGGTCCACTGTATCAAATGCAGCGGACAGGTCCAATAAAACAAGAGCTGTAATCTTGCCATCATTCATGCCACACAAAATATCGTTGGACAGGTTTAAAAGTAATGTCTCTACACTATGGTTCTTGCGATATGCAGACTGTCTATAGTCCAGGAGATTGTCGTCTTGGAGATGTTCAGATAGCCTGGAAAAGGCAACGCGTTCAAGCAGCTTTGAGGTATGGTAAGTTGGAGACTGGCCGGTAACTTTGTAGTGAGTTTTCATCCAAGGTGCGAATCTTTAGCAAAGGGTGTACATGGGCCATTTTGAGTGCTTTGGGAACCTCTCCGCATTCCAGGCTCATGTTAACAATGTTGGAGATAATCGGTGCCATTGTAGAAGCATTGTCCTTGATGAGCTTTGTTGGGATGGGGTCAAGTTTGCAGGATTTGCAAGGTGAGCTGTGAATTAGTGACATGATCTCTAATTCTGTTGTGGGATCCAGAGAATGGAGAGCAGATGATGTTTGGCAGCGAATAAGCGAAAAGTCCGGAAGCAGGTTTTTACGGATGATTGAAATTTTGTTTATGAAGAAACGGCTGAATTGCTCGGCAAGGGATAAACAACAGCTGTGAGTGGGTAATGAAGAGGATTGCTTTCGATTTAAGAGTTTGTTGGCAACATGGAACAGACGCTTGGAATCATTGCCACATTCACAGATCAGATTATTGTAGTAGTCACGCTTTACCAGACGAATTAAAGCAATGACGTGCTGTCGCTGTCGACAATACTGTTGACGGTCTACTTCCAGCTTGGTATGACGCCATTTGTGTTCAAGGATCCTGCGTTTATGCTTCTCTTCTTTAATTTGACTGTTGTACCACGGAGCGTTGCAAAGCCGAAATGAACGGGTTCTAGTTGGGGCATGATCATCGATGATAGAACCAAGGATAGAATTGTAACAGTTCACTGCACAGTTTGCATCCGAAGGAAGAGAAGACAGCGGACTGTCCTTAATGTCTCTGGCAAAGGATGTGTGATCAATGGATGTAAGATTCCTAACCTGCCATGACGTCACACCTGTCTTAGGTTCCTGTATATTAAGATTACACGTGATGGCACGATGATCTGATATCCCTGTCACGACCTCAACGCGAGAGCAGATTTGACGATCGGTATTATGAGTGATAAGTAGATCCAGAATGTGACCTCGGTCATGTGTAGATTGCTGAATGTGCTGTGAGAGGTCATGACTTACAAGAAGATCCGGGACTCTCTTAGTGTCCGCAGAAGATGAGTTATCAAGGTGAATGTTGAAGTCACCTGATATTACAATCGGAGACGATTTACTAAGTGTCTCGTCTAACAGTGTGGAGAAATCATCGAGAAACTGTGAAAAAGGAACCCTAGCTCCAGGAGGACGGTAAATAATAACAATATTCATGCTAGAGCAATATTCATTTAGACCGCCCATCCCCTCCCATTGTACATGCTGTACAGGGTGTCTCTATAAAAAGTATACCCATTTTAAAATTCAAATTATCGCAAAACTACACAATATTTCAGAAAAAGAAAAATACCTGTGGAAAGCTTGGAATGTCCTCTGTCCATTGGTATGAGGTTCATTATGTCACTGTCATGGATGACTGAACAAAAAATACAGTTATGAAAGGTGTCGAAATCAGCACTGTGACAAGTTGTTTTCTGGAATGACAAAGCTCAGACGGGTGTTCTTCACAATTTCTTTGCTGTTACGTAAGACTTCATAGGTTAGGGATGTACATTTATGCATCACATTATGTAAGTATTCTTGGATGCACCAAAAGTGTTGCATGCCACAGAAAAAGTTCATACCAACAGCAAACATGGTGCAGCTCACAACTCAACAGAGGACATTTGTTGTCAAGACATACCATGAGACAAGAAGTTTCATTGCTGTCCAAAATGCCTTTAGGAACCACTTTCCTGAGAGGCAAGTGCCAACCAAAATGACTATTTGGAAAAATGTGAGAAAGTATGAAGAACACGGGACAAGCTTAAACCGTAACAAGGGACATTCTGGGCACAGACGAACTGGAAGGTCAGAGGAACATATCAACGTGGTTAGAGAGGCGATCGAAGGTAACCCAACGCTAAGCACCAGGAGGAATGATACAGGATTACCTCGTGCTACCTTCAACAGGATCACACGTCTGGATTTGCATCCTTATCACATCCATGTTCAACAGCTGACCTTGCCAGACGACTTGCCTTTTCACAATGGTTTGTGGATAAATGTCACAGATAAACACAGTTTCTGCAGTTCCTTAGTATCGGAGATGAGGCAGCCTTTTCCATGAATGGGAAAGTGAATTTTCATAACGAGCACAGTACGCTGAACTGCATCATCCACCGGGTTTTTCTTATGACGTGAACATGAGTAGGGAGAAAGTTAATGTGTGGATTGGACTTTGTGGTAATGGATCATTGTTAGGACCATTTTTCTTTGAAGGAAATTTGAACGGACAGGCATACCTGAATATGATCAATGACTTTGTGGTACCAGAGATGGATCAGATCTTCCATAGACAGCGACGTGGAGCCTTCAGACGGGTATGGTGGGCTCAGAATGGAGCCCCTGCACACAGACTTATTGCTGTGAGGAAGCATCTAGCAGAGCTTTTTGGTAACCGGGTGATTGCATTATTCCACCAGGTTGAATGGCCTGCAAGATCACCAGACTTGACACCATGCGACTTCTTCCTGTGGGGTCACTTAAAAGGCAAAGTGTTCACGACACCCCCAGCTAACATTCAGGAGTTAAGAGCCCGGTTAGTGGATGAAGTGAATCATCTCCGCCAAGATCATGGGATGATAAGGCGAGCAGAAAGAGACATGACACGAAGATGCCAACTATGCATCGTCAGAAATGGTGGGCATGTGGAGGGTACAGCACCCTAAATGTGTCGGGTAGCCTACATGTAAATACCACAATTAAAGGAAAGTATCATAAAAATGGTGTTGTTTCTTCATTCATTGTCCGGTCACCACTGTCTACAAACTTGTCACAGTGCTGATTTCGACACCTTTCATAACTGTATTTTTTGTTCAGTCATCTATGACAGTGACATAACGAACCTCATACCAATGGACAGAGGACATTCCAAGCTTTCCACAGGTATTTTTCTCTTTCTGAAATATTGTGTAGTTTTGCGATAATTTGAATTTTAAAATGGGTATACTTTTTATAGAGACACCCTCCTTCTCCACTATACATTGAGCATAGTGGAGTGTAATACAGATGCAACGGTAATTATGTTTCGTGTAGCGTAATACCACCCAAAATTGCCAATTTTCAGCCGATGGCATGGGTACCTATCCAATGTGGTTGAGGCCAAACAAAATAAATGGTGTATTTACGGTAACCTACCTTGAATTTTTACATTTTAAATGAGCACTATTTGCAATAATTTCCAATGAACATAACATTTTCTACACTTACATAGTACTTATGAACATGTTTAATATTGTTAATAGTGAGTTTCAAAGATTGCAAAACAACATGTAATCAGTAAGCCGGTGTGCCCCCTTAAACATTTGCATGAAGAAAGCAATGTGTGACTCAGGAGAGAAATGTCAAGGTATTACTCCAATGCAATCAACCACAGTGGCCACATGGGTAATTGGAATTTCATTAAGATTCAGTGAAGATGCTGTTTTTGTCATTTCGTGCATTTTGCAGCCTCCAATAGACATGTTACAGTTAAAATCAATCTTTAAAAAACATACCAAGGAGGTTGTTCTCCTCTCAAGAATTTTGTGCATATATATCGGTTTTTACAAATGACTCTTTTAAACAGTAAAAAAAATGGTGTCGAACGTGCAATTTAAAAACAAATTTATCGTGGAAAATAGTGATTTAGGCGTGACGTCATTCTGCAGTAACAATAAAATAATCACAGGAGGGCGGGCTCGCTATGCGCTGGTTGGCTTGTGAGCATGCCCTCTTGTGGTTATTCCATTGTACTGCGGCATGACGTCACTCTAATCGCTGATAGATTCTCTGTACAAAAACTAACAAAAACCTAATGTCCGACAATTTTTCTGCTGTTTAGAAGATTCATTGAGAACGACCTCCAATGGTATGTTTTTCAAAGTTTGAATTTGACTGTAACGTGAGATTTCTGACATGTAAATTGACTGGAGTACAGAATTTAACACTGATGCGATTTTCGCCGGCCATTTTTTGCTAACGACTTAAAAGGGGCGTCTTCCCGTCCAAAGGTTAACGCCAAAGAGACACTTTTAGCCTTCTTAAAGTACAGCAGGACCCTAGCATCCTGTTTGAATTTGACTGTAACATGAGATTTCTGACATGTAAATTGACTGGAGTACAGAATTTAACACTGATGCGATTTTCGCCGGCCATTTTTTGCTAACGACTTAAAAGGGGCGTCTTCCCGTCCAAAGGTTAACGCCAAAGAGACACTTTTAGCCTTCTTAAAGTACAGCAGGACCCTAGCATCCTGTACCCCACTCACTGAGCAACAGGACCCTAGCATCCTGTACCCCTTCAGGAGGTAGTCTCCCATCAGTCTGCTCACCCCACACACTGAGCAGCAGGACTCTAGCATCCTGTACCCCTTCAGGAGGTAGTCTCCCATCAGTCTGCTCACTCCACACACTGAGCAGCAGGACCCTAGCATCCTGTACCCCACTCACTGAGCAACAGGACCCTAGCATCCTGTACCCCTTCAGGAGGTAGTCTCCCATCAGTCTGCTTACCCCACACACTCAGCAGCAGGACTCTAGCATCCTGTACCCCTTCAGGAGGTAGTCTCCTATCAGTCTGCTCACTCCACACACTGAGCAGCAGGACCTTCCTGTACCCCTTCAGGAGGTAGTCTGCTATCAGTCTGCTCACCCCACACACTTAAATTAGCAGCAGGACCCTAGCATCCTGTACCCCTTCAGGAGGTAACCTGCCACCAGTCTGCTTACCCCACACACTGAGCAGCAGGATCCTAGCATCCTCCTTCAGGAGGTAGTCTCCCATCAGTCTTCTCACACCACACACTGAGCAGCAGGATCCTAGCATCCTCCTTCAGGAGGTAGTCTCTTATCAGTCTGCTCACCCCACACACTGAGCAGCAGGATCCTAGCATCCTCCTTCAGGAGGTAGTCTCCCATCAGTCTGCTCACCCCACACACTGAGCAGCAGGATCCTAGCATCCTCCTTCAGGAGGTAGTCTCTTATCAGTCTGCTCACCCCACACACTGAGCAGCAGAACCTTAGCATCCTGTACCCCACACACTGAGCAGCAGGATCCTAGCATCCTCCTTCAGGAGGTAGTCTCCCATCAGTCTGCTTACCCCACACACTGAGCAGCAGGATCCTAGCATCCTCCTTCAGGAGGTAGTCTCCCATCAGTCTTCTCACACCACACACTGAGCAGCAGGATCCTAGCATCCTCCTTTAGGAGGTAGTCTCCCATCAGTCTGCTCACCCCACACACTGAGCAGCAGGATCCTAGCATCCTCCTTCAGGAGGTAGTCTCCCATCAGTCTGCTTACCCCACACACTGAGCAGCAGAACCTTAGCATCCTGTACCCCACACACTGAGCAGCAGGATCCTAGCATCCTCTTTCAGGAGGTAGTCTCCCATCAGTCTGCTTACCCCACACACTGAGCAGCAGAACCTTAGCAACCTTTTCCCCCATAACACTGAGCAGCAGGATCCTAGCATCCTGTACCCCTTCAGGAGGTAGTCTCCCATCAGTCTGCTCACCCCACACACTGAGCAGCAGAACCTTAGCATCCTGTACCCCATACACTGAGCAGCAGGATCCTAGCATCCTGTACCCCTTCAGGAGGTAGTCTCCCATCAGTCTGCTCACCCCACACACTGAGCAGCAGAACCTTATAGCATCCTGTACCCCATACACTGAGCAGCAGGATCCTAGCATCCTGTACCCCTTCAGGAGGTAGTCTCCCATCAGTCTGCTCACCCCACACACTGAGCAGCAGGACCCTAGCATCCTACTTCAGGAGGTAGTCTCCCATCAGTCTGCTTACCCCACACACTGAGCAGCAGGATCCTAGCATCCTCCTTCAGGAGGTAGTCTCCCATCAGTCTGCTTACCCCACACACTGAGCAGCAGGACCCTAGCATCTTGTACCCCTTCAGGAGGTAGTCTCCCATCAGTTTGCTGATCTTGTCAGAACGTTCCCGACGAGCCTGCAGGACCTTCATCTCGGCTTCGCTTGGAGGTTTCCAGTCAAAGTCCTCTTCTTGGCCTTCCATTCCTTACTTCAAGCACAGACTATAGATGCCGTCGATTAGGAATGAGCTTCAATTGGATTTCACACACCTGGAGTTAGGTTGATAAAATTACATATATCAACAGTCATGACACCCATTTCTAATCTTTTAATTGTTTTTACAAAGTACATGTAATTCTTTCCTACAAACTGATTCCAGCGAATTACTGAAGTTTAACTAAACAAACATGACGTACATGTACCGGTACAGCCGGAGTACGGGTGTGGGTGAAAAACGAACCCTCCGGATCCTTCCAGATCTTTTTCAAAAATGGCTATTTAATGAACAGGAAGTGCTTAGTTTGACTGCTTAGTTTGACTTCTTAATACGCTTTCATACCTTTTACCGCCATACAGGCCTTATTTTTAAAGATCCGGCGTGGAAAAAAAAAAAATTCTTTTTTCTTAGTGTCCTGCACTTCCTACGCCTATTTCTTCGAAAATTTCACTTTGTGGATAGTCGATGTAGTGTATGATTACAAATTGGTGCAATACATGGTAATAAAATGTATGTAAGCATATTTAGAAGTCAAACTAGATACTTTCTGTTCGTTAAATATCAATTTTTAACAAAGATCCGGAGGGTCCGACTTTCACAGACTGCCCCGGAGTACTGCTGAACAGTCTAGTGTGCCGTACTGAACACCGGTTTCAATGTACACATATAGTGGGTTAAAATTCAAGCAGCACCATAGTGCATGCACCCTTGGGCAATGCTCTTTGCCATACATTGTCTCTCTCCACCCAGGAGTAAAATAATGGGTACATGCACCTTTGAGGGTGCCTATTAAACAGCTAGGGATGAATCCTCCCCAGGGAGCTGAAGTTCGTTTAATTAATCAACAATAAAAACAAATCAACAATTGCAAGTGTAGAACAAGCTTAACTTTTGCAATCTGATCCTGATCGTTGCGGCCATCATGAGTGAAAGAAAATAGTATGCACATGTGAAGCAAGAGTGGCACACGAATCCTATTTTTCTGCAGCCAATCAGTGTACGGAAAAATCACGCCATGGAATCATCGTCACATCGAATCGTGAGTGACATAAGCATGGTTGTGATTATTTTGTGTCGAGATGTCGCTTGTTTAGCAATATTCAGTTTTGTGACCTGAGCATACTTTTTTTGGCTTGGTGCCTAGTGTTCCGTCGCGGCGCAGAATTTTGTGTAAGCGGGGGAATTTTGTGTTTTCAAATTTATCAAACATTTTATTTTATTCCTACAGAATTTGGAGAAACATGCACTGGTTGGATCGTGAGCCCGCCATCTTTTAATTATTCCATTGTACTGAGGTACGACGTCATGTCTATAGCTAGTATTTTAACGATGACAAATGTACCGTGAAAAATCTAACAAAAAACAACGTCCAATGATTTTTCCACTGTTTATAGAAGATTAATTGGGAATTGCCAGAAGAGCGTGATCCAAAACTGGTAAACACTGGATGAAAATTTCAAAATTTCTTAAATTAATCAAAATAATATCTCGAAAAGATATTTTACAATCATATTTCAAAAATTAACAGAATAAACTTGGCTGGGCACACTGTGCCATCACATTTTCAATAAATAAGTTGAAAATGCATGTACAAAATTGAACTTTTTGTAAATTTTATCGATTGTCCGTCCCTCAGGTATAAATACAACCTCTGCATAAAACTGTAAAGTCAATTTCAACATGTGATAAACTGGATGTGTGTATTAACATCAGTAGAAGGTAAACATACAGGTTCACTTTAGTTTTCATTTGTTGTATTGACTAAGCAGGAAAGGCATTTGTCTATTGATTTAAGTCCCTCGCATGAGGGATGGAATTGAATCACGCTCAGGAGGTAATTTCCTTAAAATCATTGGTATTTTTTTTGTTTAGATTGAACAAAGATTTTAAGGAAATTATCTCCTGGAATCAACAGATAATTCAATTATAAGATATACCGTAGACCTACTTCCCACTCGACTTCTGTCTGAGATAAATAATTAATAAAATTACTGCAAAGAGTAATGGACAAGATCACGGTGTGTAAGCACGACAATAGAGTGTGCTGCATGCGCGCGTACATGGTTCATCTTGCAGTTGCACATGTCTTGTGCACCAACTAAAAAACCTGAATGTAATTTTTATAGGAGAGTGTGATTTTTCTTTAGAAAAGCAACATTTGCGACAAACATGACAAAAGTGCATGTGGAAATTGAATTAGGCCCCTAGCATGGAGCTATACACCAATCCGGTAATAAGGTCTTCTTCCCTGTACACCCGCCATAGCTGGGGGGCTTCCACTGAATGAACTGTATGTTTTTGTTGTTGCTGGAGCTGCATTTGTTTACTTCAAACAACTTGCGCGTCTTTGTAGGGTTGTGTGCGCGCGAAGGCGGGCGCGTCATACGCGAAGGAGGCTCGTTCGTGCATGTAATGGATGAGCGCTTTACGTCCAGACGTTTATAAGGTCAAGTCTGGTAACCAATGCGCATTGGTATTCCTTTGTACACAGACTAGACACTTGGTTGTTTTTGAACAAGACAAAAACGGTTAGGCTGTGAGCATACCGGTTTGTTTTGCTGGAATTGTTGGCAAAATAATCATCGTGGCTGGTTATTTCCCTCAAGGACCTGCGTAGTGGTTATGCCTGGCAAGGTTTGGGTGAGTTTTAGGGGGAATTAGTGTGTCACGGTGAGAAAATGACACATTTGTTTTGTCCTGTTTTTGCGATGGCGGGTTCATGTTCATAACTTCTCTCAGCTCTACACGTGAAAAGACCACATCCCAATGAAAAATGATAAAAAAAGAGCTGAGATTATCTTAGCTAGTGGTCTAGCAGATTTTTTCATGAAATTCGAGCCCTGATTAATAAGGGATCAAAACATTGATGTTTTGATCCCTTATTAATCCCATAATAATTTGCAAAAGGGCGCCCTCTGTTGGTGAAACACGATCAGCAATATACCTTATTGATGACGATCCTGTGCCATTAAAATCTTTGGTCAATCTAAACATGGAGGAAGATGATCTAAACGAAAAAATACAAAATCTTTGTTCAATCTGTTACTTGCTCTATGGTTCAATGTATAGGAAACTTGGGAAAGAAAAAACCTTTTCAAAATTGTTTTTATTCATAATCAACTTCTCAATTCTTACCCTCTCACCTTTACACAATTTGAGAAAACGCCGTTCGGAAACAGCAAAACACGACCCGAAACTTGTTTTAATACGCGTGGCCGGCGAAATAAACAAAACAGCAGTATGGTACACCTGCTCCATATAGACATTTCAATGCTGAATCACCCATACAAAATAGGGTCCAGCCTACTTAATTACAAAAGTGTTCGTGGAAGGGCGCCCCCACAACAGGTCTCGAGTGCACAGGCCGTGGGAGGGGGAGGGGCGACGTCGGAGGTAAAGGTGTACCAAATGGTCTTTACAAGGAACATGACACATACCCTTTTCGCCCACATGACATTAAGGGTTCATAAAACTGGCACATCTTTACGACGTCGTCGCTAATCGAGCCAAGGTAAGGAGGTACCTCGAATACGTTTTGTTTTCATTGGTGCATGCAAGTTAATAATATTCATAAAAAGAGAGTACCAAATATTTATTTATTTATTTATTATTTATTTATTTATTATTTATACTGCGGAACCTATATTCAATTTATAAAAACTGTTCTCCCATAGGTCCCAGTTAACAGTTAAAATATGTAAAAAATAAGCATTAAAACAACAAGAATAATTGATTAAAAATACAATCACAAAACAATTACATATTTTGAGAGAGGTGCTCCTTAAACGTGTTTAAGCTTAATTGTTGGAAGAGGATTCTTCAGTAACAATGGCAGCTTGTTCCATGATTGCACACCCCGAAATTGAAAAGTTCTCTTACCAAATTCTGTCATTGGGCAAGGGAGGCAAAGATTACCTGCAACACATTGCCTAGTTCGATAAGAGTGTTGCTCACTAACATAAGAAAACAAGCTGCTAAGGTATGTCGGAACCATACCACTTAAGCATTTGTAAACCATTACATTAAGATGGCGTTCACGTCTAACTTGTAGGCTATCCCATCCCAATTTGTTAAAAACAAATGAGCTTGATGTTGTAGGTGGAACCTTTAAAATAACTCTTCCAGTCCGATTTAACATCCATGCCATCCTACGTCTACGTCTACGTCACCATGCTTCGTCTACGTTATGACAGTTTGGTTGCTTTATGTGGTTGCTTTATGTCATTCTACCATACAGTGGTGAACATAGTATTGAATCATTCTGTACTTCACACCTTCTGCGTGCACCACACAGCAACAACAATTTAGTCTGGTCAAGTGATATCCACTATGTGTGCATGTGAAAAGACGTACGTCAGTACACCAGACGCTATTCACGTCAAACCATCGATATATATACACTGGATGAAGTATGCAATAACGGTTGGCTATACGAGAATTGAAGCCATGCGCCGGCCGCCATTGTACCCCACGAACAATGCTTGGCCTAGACTGCTCCCCGGTCCATGCGATCGCTTACATTCCACTTAACACATGTAGACCATGGCCCGCTGGCGATATTTTTTTCCGTACCGCTGTTTAGCGAACATTGCTTCTGATTGGTTTAACCCATATGCATATGTTGCATACTGATGTGTTTTGTCGATAACTACCTCAACATAACCTCACGTACCATACCACACTCTTTCCTCAATTAATAGTGAACAAAAATTAATACGACTCAAAGGAGATTCGAACCTGCAATCTTTCGATTGATAGTACTACGTCTTAACCACTAGACTACCAAACGACTCGACAAACCCATAAATTTTCTTTCTTATATCCTTTTATTTAATAACTCTTGAAGGCGCTATATAGAAAATATGAATATTCATTTACAGTGCACCAATCAAACACCTCGATGAAGCCCCATAGCGAATATGTGGTACGGAAAAAAATATCGCGGCCCGCTGCGCCGGTCTCCCAGGAATGGACTGTCAAGAATCTGAAACCAGAAAATGCAAAAAACGTTATGTAGACTAGTGAAGACAGTATGACCAGTCTAGGCAAGGCATTGTATTTGGTGGGGTACAATGGCGGACGGTGGCTTCAATTTTAGACGTCGTTGCTTCATCCAGTGTATACATATGTATGTATCGATGCGTCAAACACGCGAAAGGTTAATTGCATACGTACGTACACGTAGTTTTAATTGATGTATGACCGCCTTGGCCTGTCGTTTTTATGGAAGCTAAAAAGCATCGTTTGTTTTGTTTACAGCGTAGGCTATAGATCTACTGGACATGTTAAATTGAGCGTGTAAGCATAAATGAATTAAATGGCCGAGTAATCTCCAGCGTGGTTTTATTTATATAACAAATGCGGCTTTTGTTTGTTGCTGTCATTCGGTTTCTAAAAACAAGCCAACTGGCCAAAAAAGAAAATTGTTTTTTGTTGAAGTGGCGGGGATTTTTCGCACTTCATATCGAGTTGTTATAATAGACCATATTCATGCATTTGAACGGTATAATCAGGCTTCCTGAATCACTTCTATTGAATGCAAGCTGCTGGTCGGAAAGGTGCCCGACTAATTATGCGTTCGAATTAAGCCTCGGCTTCAGGTCGAGGCTTGGAATGCATACATAACTGGCACCAAGTTCCAATCGACAGTTAGATTCAGGGGACACGATTGAACCTAAACGCGTGTTATATAGCCATTATAACACAAAAGAAGACATTTGCAGACAGTCCCCTGAATCAGTTTGTCATAAATTAAGGCATGTACACTGCTGATTGCCGTGGCGCCAGTTTACTTTGGTACACATTTTCGAAGGCACTGCAGGATTCGGCGTCACACGCGCTTCAGGCTCGAATCTTTGCAATTTTCTGTCTTCTTCTGTGTGTAGTTAGGCTGTAAATACACACCGATCATTTTCTTCACGTGTTAATGCACCCTCCCTTCCCCGGGCTGCCCCACCTAAAGAGGTGGGGATTAGGGAGGTTTAGATGCACGTAAAACGCGAACGTGAACGCGAAATTTTTTTCAGCACCGGTCACCCTATGTTTAAAATGTACACAGACGGAAGAATGTTTGTGCAAAAACAGTAAAAGTTACTGTTCGTTTTTGACTTTTTCAACAGAAAAACGACTGTAACACAACACAATTTTTTACAGTGATATAGACGACCCCTATCTTGACAAAATGGCTCTCAAAATTATTCTTCAGTTTACCGTTTTTAGCTGAAGGCACGAAATGAAATTTATTATGAAATACATGCATGGAGAGGTTTATATAAAACATGTTGGCATATTGTAATGCTTTTTTTATTTTCTTTATACCAGGAAACAGTTCGGTGTAATTTTGCGATCATAACCATAACCATCATTTACAGCGACTTTGCATACAAAATCTACACTGAATATAGCAATTGACTAAGATATTTGGGTCATTCTATAAATTTGGGGTCCAACGTGTGACATTTTTCTGTCCCCGTTACACCTGACATACTGCTATTTGCCTTACAAGTATCATTAAAAATGCCTTCAAACCATATTTTTATGAATTGTATTTTATGTAATCACTCTTTGAAATAGAAGGCATTTAAAGAATATTTCCTGAATTTACAAAATACAACATTTTACAAGATGTCAGATGTAACGGGGACAGAAAAAGTGGACCCCAAATTTATAGAATGACCCATTTATTAGTTGATATTTAGTTATTTAAATCTGTTTTCTCTTGTAAATTGAGAGTACTGGTCATATGTCCCCAGTTTCTGATTTTGATTTTGAAATCACAGTGTTTTGTTCGTTTTGCCCGCCATCGAATAGACCATGTAAGTCTCGTTTTGGGTCACACTTCCGGAGACCAGTCAGGGAACGGCAATGGGGTTTTAAAGTTGCGACGATCTTCTTTGAATTATCACTTTACCGTACCGCGTTTGTAAGCGCTTAAACACCAGTAAATGGAAAAGGCACCTTAAAATCTATCGATTCAATAAATAAAATGAAGAAAATGTTGTCTGAGTTTGTAACAAACAAATAAAAATGTTTGACCTTTTGTTTCCGGTTTGCAAGTACCTTTACGAATGGCAGGCTCAGGCTTGGTACATCTCATAAATATTAACGTGGCTAAACAAATATCTGGTTTGAACGTCAACTTGAAGGTTCACTTCTGTCGAGAATAGATAAAACCCAACAAAAACCTGAACAAATAAAGTACATACACACGGCTAAGACAGAAAATCACAAAGTCCGTCTGAAGCGGAATCAAGTGGTTTTGAAAACGGCTACAATGCAACGTATTCGCGTCAAATACACGCGCAAAAATATTCGTGCCACTTGCGGACTACCAGCGATGCGCGCACTGAGTGGTTTTTGTACGTCAAGGCCTGGGATTACCAGTTTATCTCAGTGACGGAAATAAAAGATCCCCAAAATACTATCCATGGGAAGAAAACAGAAAATTTGCAATCCCCAATTTGGATGTGGAAGCAAAAAACGTTGGTGTAAATTCCGCACTGCTTTATGGAATCGGATAAATTAGTTTACTAAACTTTATAGTGGTTTCAAGTTTGACGATATTATACGGATTTAGAATGCGAAATTTCAGAATAGTAATGAGAAAAATATGACACATGATATAGCCCTATATAGTATCAAAATCTCAACACGCATGGAAAAAATGGGAGGCTCAAAAATGTGATCTGGTCACACACCTTTAAGCTTCTATACGTGGTCTCCGGAAGTGGATGAATCTCGCAGCGTACCGTAAGTTCTAGAGGTCAACTTACACGGTCTATTGCGGTCGTCAGCGAGTTTATCTGAGATCGGCGTATAATGCATAGTTCCGATTTTGCCCAGTTAACCCCTCCCTCTTGGATATTGTTGCTATGGCTCACACGCTATCGTCAAAATGGCGACACACAACGCACAAAGCAATGGGAAGTTCAACGGAAAGCACAGATTCATTGGAGAAAACTCAAAGGTATTCATGTTTCAGGGTCGACAGTTATCTTAGAACACACCGGATCATCGCATACAACACTGTACAAATTGTATGGGACAGAACATCGCGTGATTGTTGTTGTGAGACAGTGCACTTTGACCTATGTGGGTGATATCTGCTAGCTCTGTTGTGATTGGTCGGCGGGTTCGGTTGATTGACAGGTCGGAACTATGCCGATATCATGCAGATTGCAGAATGCATTTCAGCGGTACGTGACGCACTTGGAAGGACTAGCTCCTTCACAAATTACGGTCTCGACTACATATAATATGACATAAATTATTCGTAGCCAGCGAGGAGAGCAGCACTTTCACACACGGAAACTCCTCCCAACACATTATATACATTGAGGGATGGTTTCCTCTGCCCACTCCCGGCAGTTTGATTTATATAATTAAACACATGCGGCGAGTATGTGTGCAAGTTTTTCAATTACATGCATTTCACATTTCCTATTCGACAGCCGTGATTTAATTGGGTTAACCCAAAAATCAGAAATCCCACAATGAAAAAGACTAGCCTACAAGCTTTAACGAGAAAAGTTACTGCCTTCTGAAATTACACACAGTTAATGTTGTTTCAGAAAAAAAGAGTTTTATCGGCTCGTTAATGGGAGACTTTTCAAACGCGTCATGGCAGCAAACAAACCGTCTGAGCTATCTAAATTGCGCATGCCCAACATGACGTAACAATGGATACGGTCCGGATTGTTCACTGCCGCCAAGCGTCTGAAAAGTTTTCCATTACTTGCCTCATACATAGGACGCTTATTTTCATTTGGTGTCCCAAAAGAGTCTTTATAAACTAAACTTTGACCATGTGGTCCACTTACATTCTCTATTTATCGTCAATAATAATTTATAATAGGATAAACTACATTATGTACAAAAAGCTCCACAATGTGAAGATCAGTAATCCATTTCAAAATATATAAACTTCTCTTTTTATACAAATTAGTAGGGTGGCATTGTGTAACCATGTATATTAAAGTAGTTGTTTACGTAAAACTATGTGTATCAATTTACCGAAAGGCTTAAAGGAGTGTACCAGATCACTTTTTTTACCCATAACTCCCCGGGACTTACCTTATGGGTCATGAGGTTTTTAATCATAACATCCGTTATATTTGTCTGATTACGAAACTGAAACTCCCGCGCTTCTAGGCCGCATATTTCTGAGGATATCGTCGAAAATCCACCGATTAGTTGTAAACTAATTTTCCAGTATCAACGTTTATCCGCTGAAAGCCGACTCGATAGTTTTGTTCAATTTGTTACTGGAAATTGCGAATGTTTTCGGGTTTTTGGGACATGGGAGGTGTGTATGGGAGTTACTTGATAATATTGGTAAGTTACATCGAAAACTATTTTCCAGAAACTCTGGTCACGCTCCTTTAAAGTACTCTTTTATAAAAGTGTACATATATACTGAAACCACATACAATATGACCTATATGGTCTAAAAATGGCTTTCAACACACTAGATATTATAAGTAAAAATTATTTACAAGTACATGTACATTTGAAGTCAGAAGTTTACACATGTACACCACTACCATCATCACACAAAATGGTAAACAGGACTACCCGAACCATTGCAAGGTGTGCAAGCTATGTTTTAAGTACTGCAAACACGCGAGGAATTCCACAAAATCACGACTTTAGTAAAGACTGTTGCATAAATGCTGACAACGCAAGTTTAAGCACAACAAGTTTAACACAGTGGTATGTAAACTTCCGACTACAACTGTACATATTTTGGATTAATAACATAAGATATATTTTATGGGAATAGTTCAGCCCAACAGGCCTAGCACTATCGTCTCATAAACATTAATACAACGTGGAATGTTTCAACAGAACACTGCATAGGCACTGTGCACAAAAGCTTTCTGTCTCTCTCACTGATATAAATTACTGTATTTTCAAATAATTGTTTATTAAAAAAATACTATTTTCTTGTCAATCAACTACAAAACTTTGCGCTATAAATAGCAATATATTTTCATATTTACATTTTTGTACCTATACGCGTAAATCACAAAACACGCGGTTCTAACTATTTTTTTTTTTCTGGTATTGAAACCAAGGATTCCTTAAAAGTGCCCGAGGCACTGTAGCTCGTAAGCCTGAGGAAATCTGTGTAGAGAAGACGATGAAGAAATGCTCAGTTTTAGAGGTGGGAGGAAAACCCCAGCACAATTCTGTATAGGGGAAAACCCACGGAATCAAGCAGGGACTGAGAACCCAATCCACATACTGACTGGGACGGGATTCGAACCAGGGCCACATATGTGGAAGGCGAGAAAAGTACCACTATGCCAATGATTCCCCAAAAATTGCTGAGAGAGTACCGCAAGTACTCGAGTACTCGTGATCGATTACTCGATTACCTACGAATAGTTTCTTCTACTCGTGAATCTACGCTGCCCCATGCCTTCAGCACGGGCGGTTGGGTTTATTATTATTGTTATTATTTCTTTCTGGTATTCATACCAAGGATTCCTCAATAGTGCTCATTGCACTGTCACTCGCAAGCATGAGGAAACCCATGAAGAATTAGAATTATAAATGGCCAGAGACACCAGGGAATTCCCTTACTCTTCACGAAAGAATGCTCTGGGATCTTTAGAGTGCGTTACCATTACCCAACACACTGGACTAACGGATTTTCATCCCTTCCGAAGGATGGAGCAAGTGTGGTTGAGTGCCTTGCCCAAGGGCACAGGTACCGCAGCCGGATTCGAACCCGCAACCCCAAGTTTTCACCCATGATTGCGAGTCAATGACCCAAACCACTCGGCCACGGTACCCCACATGTAGCACTTTCTCCGCCTTTCACTTCTAACGTCCCGGGTTCGATTCCGGGGCGAGAATGTGGATTGGGTTTGCGGTCCCTACTCAGCCGCGTAGGATTTCCCCCAGGAAATTTCTCTTTTTTCTTTTTTCTCCCACTGGTCTTAAGGTCTGAAGTTACAAGTCGTATCTCTTGTTTTAAAAGTTCTAGGTTACATACCTTTTTAACGATTATCGTTATTACTAAAGATTACAAATAGAAATTAAGGTAGAAACATTCCGGTGGTTCCCGGACAGCTATAAAAGGCAACGCCGAGCTCTCTAAACCAACGACGGATGAATACCAGCAGAGAGCAGTCCAAACGTCACGGTCCTCATCACTGACGACAGTGACGAATGACAACATCGCGAGACAATAAATATTATATTTATTTCATTAGATGTCAGGGTATATAATGTACTTTCAAATTACATCACCAAAAGGATATCAAAGTGAGTTTGCGGAAATTTTGAATTTTATATACGACCGGTAAATATACAACAGATCCTTTGCACGGGCGGCCATGACAGGGGGCAGTTATTGTCACCGTACGTCACGCACGAGTAGGCACTTCGTGTACCTATTGTAACATAATTTAAATCATTATAAAAACCTGCCCCTGTCATGGCTGCCGAGCAAAGGGTTAATTACAATTCGATGCAAGATAATAAGATGACTTTTTGCTGCTACGTAGCATCGGCACAAAACACCACATTGTCTCTGGCCTGCACGTCCCCGTTTTCGCGGTTGAGCTTTCCAAAATCGAAGAAAAGTCCTTCTTGATCGTCACTCCACGAGATACTGCGGCGCAGGATACCAGACCGTGATGACGTAATGATGAGCGCGTTCCCCGTCTTCTTTATACTGGTCTGCACGTTGGGTTTGTCCAGGAAGCCAGTCGCAGCGCTGGTCTGCGTACTGGCGTCTTTAAGGCACCTGCCGAATTCGTCAATGGAGATCGTGAATGTTTCTCCGGATTCCCGATCATACTGATCGTACTTAGCCGACCGCAGGCTGACCTTAACTTGATTCTCTTTGTCGTGTTTTTCCTTCTCTAAGCTCGCGTTTCTGCGCTTGCTTAGCATTCTCCGTGCTACTCCCCTCGTCACGGACTGCATGCGGGCGGCGTTTTTCCTCTGGTAATGCTGGGTTACCTTAAAGGTCAGTGTCAAGACAGCCAGTCCAAGAATTAGGTACAACGCCAGGCAGATCTTGTAGATAGTCCGCGTCACCACGTTCAGCTTAGGTCCATTGCCTGCCACATAGTCACCGAAACCGATGGTACTAAGCGAGATGAAAGTGTAATAATGAGCCACGCCCCACGACCAGTCCTCCACAAAGTGAAGCACCAACGACGGCAGGAGAATGACAACAACGTACAGGAAGGCCACGATCCCGGTGTACACGGCCACCTTTTGGGCCGTGGGGAATTTGAGAAAGGCCAAGGATTTGTCGAATTTGTCCGTGAAGCTCTTCCAATGTCGCTCCGAGCATTGTCCGAACACGGTCAGGAACCAGCCCGTGAGTGGAATCCCAAAGAACGCGAACACAACGCAGAAGGCCATCCCTTGGCTTGTGCGCGGCGCCATGTTGCCGTAACCTGCAATGAAAAGAGGGGAAACGGTAAATAGGTTAATTTCGTTAGCGTTAATTGTGATTCGACACAAACTAGCCCTTATTGACGCAGAAACAAATGTTATACATGTTCCCCGAATCAGTTTTGTATTTGCTGAGATCAATTTTCGCGACTATAACCGCGGAAACATGCTTCAGACGTAATTGGGTTTTTCTTAGCTGCTTTTATAACTGCTTTGATTTTTTCCCAAAAAGATAAAATAACTATAAAGGCACAGGCTCGTCAGCAGGGTCTGCCGTGCTAACTCATTTTAGTGCGGCACAAGCACGTCTCGGCTTCAAACGTCGTGCTTCTGCCGTGTCGAATTGAATTGCAGTTCGAGGTTAGTCCGCAAATTTGTTCACAACTAGGAATGCGCATGCTCGCAGAGCGTATGTGAGTAAAGAAACAACCAACAAACAAGTGCATCAAAATAATAAAATGGCGACGTACAATGGACAGAATGGAAAATGCACGTGCACAACGTAATAAATATGGCGACGTACAATGGACAGAATGGAAAACGCACGTGCACAACGTCCATGACGCGCACGATACTCATCCGCCATGTTGGATGTATTTAAGCTAAACGTCGCGCTTATGCCTTGTCGAATTAAATTTAACTTGGCACGACGTTGGCACGACATTAGCACGGCAGTGGCTTCAAACGTCGAACTTAATTGCAAACTCCCAGTCGAGCTTAAATACATCCAACATGGCGGATGAGTATTGTGCGCGTCATGGACGTTGTGCACGTGCGTTTTCCATTCTGTCCATTGTACGTCGCCATATTTATTATTTTGATGCACTTGTTTGTTGGTTATTTCTTTACTCACATACGCGCTGCGAGCATGCGCATTCTGCCGTGTCGAATTTAATTCCAGTTCGAAGTTGGTCTGCAATTTTGTTCACAACTAGGAATGCGCATGCTTGCAGCGCGCACAAACAAGTGCATCAAAATAATAAAATGGCGACGTACAATGGACAGAATGGAAAACGCACGTGCAAAACGTCCATGACGTGCACACGTACGACTCACCCGCCATGTTGGATGTATTTAAGTTCGACTGGGAGTTCGCAATTAAGTTCGACGTTTAAAACCACTGCCGTGCTTGCGCCGTTCTACCGTCGCTCTAAATATAATTGTATTCGACACGGCACAAGCGCGACGTTTGAAGCGGGCCTTAAAGGGATACACCGGCTTTGTTGGGCTATTTTGGGCTCGAAATAGACCAAACATGATTCTGAAGGTCCTTCTGAAATAGACTGTAGAGAACCTGAAAAGAAACCACAAAATTTGGCCGTTTTTGAGCATTTTTAAAAAAAATCGAGGTCACTTGATTTATCGGAACCAGACTCTGGTTACGATAAATCACGTGTCCTTGGAGTTAGTTTTATTTCCAGCCGTATGGCCGTGTGATCATCAAATTGTAGGGCATCAAATTCAGCTCTGATTTTTTTTAAAAATGTTTAGTATTTGACAAAAGAGATTATTTATTCAGGTTATGAAACAAAGTTAAACATAACTCTGAAAATCGAGCATAACATTTTGACGCAAAGTCCGAGGAACCGAAGCGAGTTCCACCGTGGACAGTCTACCGGACAATGTGACATTTAGCCCCACTGCACACACACGTTGCCCGCCCACATTCGTGAAGACAAACCATGAATGTCAACTCCTCTACGGAAAACGGAAAAACCCATTCGGTCGTACAGGCTGTCCAGTGAAATCTTCAGCAGAAAATGAGAGATATCCAAAGCAAAAAGCTGCCAAGTGAAGAGCGAATCGTTTCCGACAAAGTCGTGAGTCTCGCGCGATAGTGAACGGCTGGTAAAGCGTATAACCAGCGTTGTAGTCGAGTACTTTTATCCGAGTACCAAGTATTGCCGAGTACTCAGACAGCCGAGTACCATTTCAGTCCGAGTATTTTGCCAACCGAGTACAAGTACAGGAGTCCAGTACCGATAACTTGAACATCCGAGTACAAGTTCGAGTACGAGTACTTTAACATCCGAGTACGAGTACGAGTGGGGAGTACTAACATCCCTACACGCAGTGCGTGTCCACATAGATGTAGCCGACCGCGCGCTGCGCTGGCCCCATGACGGTCATGCGGCACGTCCTGCTAAAATTGGGCCACCAATCTGCGTTTCAAATCCAACATTCCAAGGGTATACCTACAATTTCGAACAATGGGCGTTAGTTACGAAAACACCAACAAATTTCCCCAAAATGTGGCACAAAACAGAGGACGAATGAGACCGAAGTACATTAACAAACCCAACGAAGGCAACGCACGCGCTTAGCTAGCCTGCCATCCCTGAGCTTGCTGCGCACGCTACACAGATTTGGCGCGGAGATCGGTACCTTTCGTTACCAGACAGTACCACCCGATTAGATATGCCTTTTATATACTTAGACTAGTTCCGGCACCACATATCCAACGAACATGAGATGCGTGTTTGCATGTGGAAAATAAGGTCCGGGAAACCAGTCTAATATGTATTGCGCCTGGGATGTGTGTGGGCATACGTAAATGGGCCACGTACGGCTAGCTCTGAGTTACCATTTCGTGCTCGACGGGCGTACAGAATCGATTCTCTAATTGCTACTGCAGTAGGAATCGGGGGAAGTTTGAGTACAGTCTACACTTTTTTTTATCGAGTACTGCTATTCGAGTACGAGTACTTAGAGAGTCGAGTACAGTGTCGAGTCCGAGTACTTCGCTTACCGAGTACGAGTACGGACTGTTCGAGTATTTCGACCTTCGAGTACAAGTACGAGTACGAGTACTCTTAAAATGGTACGAGTACGAGTACGAGTACTACGCTGCGTATAACTCGACTATTGGCTGTTTTTTTTATTAATTTAAGCTTTTGTGGTTAATTACGGGACATTTTGACGATTTTTTTTCACAAGGACCATCCACAAATTATTGTCAAGGATGCCGTATCACTAAATTACGTAAACAGTAGGCCGGTGTGTACCTTTAAGCACAAAAAGGCTAAAACAACAGTCTGATATGCCTACAACATACTTTTCTAAAACCTGTACACATTTCCCATGAAACTTACGTAACAAGGACAGACCAAACTGTCCAACAAGTGTTTGTCCTTGTTAGGCCTACGTATAGTAAATGGCAAATTTGTACAGGCTGGTTTTAGAAAAGTATGTTGCTACACTTATTAAAGCCATTTTGGGGCTTAAGTTATCTTCTTAGAGCAAGTTAAAATTATTTATTTTACTTTGAGAGAAGATAAAAGCATTCGCAGGAAAATACTAATACTTTGCATAGGTTTAGCAAGCTCTTAAAAAGTGGGGGGGGGGGGGGGGGGAACAGGGGGAACATGATATCAGATCGTCACCACACCTCAAGTTGTTCGCCAGCCGGCGACCGGTGCTTAGCATTTAAGAATGCTGTGGAAAAATTTCTAGGGCAAACGATTTGGTACAATAGTACAATTTGTACAATTTGAGGAAATAGTTCCCCAAGTGTAGTTTGCACTTTTACACAGTCATGACCCATGTAAGCCAACGGCAGTTTATACAACATATTACGTTTTGTTCCGTACTGATACAGAATTACTTCAGTCAAATTGCCCCTTGCAAGCAAGCGACATTAATCGACCTGTCGCGAGACCCTTCTGTGAAACAGAACGTTTTATTGCTGCAAAATCACTCAAAGGCATAAGTTGCAAAGAGCACATTTATTTCTTGGCGTATTCCCTAGGTAAATGCGCTTTTTGAATTGTTGGTCCTTTTCTTAGTTTGAGTTCCTACTAATCGATTTAATTTGTTTTCCTTTTGAATCTCAATCCATGTTAATGTGGAGCTTGCGTCATTAGTTACCTATTCAACAGCGTTCATATTTTCGCGGATGTGCGCATTAGAGCAAAACATGTTCAAGAAACGGTAATCAATATATTAAAAATGAAATAAAACAAATACATTTGTTTAAAACATTTTTGGGCGGTCGTAAAAACAGGACCCTGGTTTGTTTGATTTGTACAGTGCATATGCTGCAGAAGCGGCGAGCGCAAGTTTGAGAACGTTGCATTATGGGAAAATTACCGCTTAGCTATGGGACGTAGGCCTAAAGGGGCGTTCACACTATCGCGGAAAAATCACACTGTTCCATTGGTTTGTACACAAACTGGTTTGCCGCTTGTGCGCGGCCTATCGCGACGCGCAAAACGTTTTGAGCTGGGTCAAAGTTCAAATTTGTTGAACTTTGACCGCGGTGCGCTGACCTTTCCAACGCGAAGCCAATGAGGTATCAGTGAAGCCCCTAGTTACCAGAGTGGAATTTTCTATTTTGGAATAATCGGCGATTGGGAGCTCATGCAATGCAGTGAGCGCAGCGCGAAAGTGTGATTTTTCCGCGATAGTGTGAACGCCCCTTTAAGGCGGATTCACACTATCGCGGAAAAATCACACTTTCGCGCTGCGCTCACCGCATTGCATGAGCTCCCAATTGCCGATTATTCCAAAATAGAAAAATTCCACTCTGGTATCTTGGGGATTCTCTGATACCTCATTGGCTGCGCGTTGGAAAGGTCAGCGCACCGCGGTCAAAGTTCACCAAATTTGAACTT
Organism: Henricia sp. BOLD:AAB3569; assembly: GCA_037783545.1. Lineage (NCBI taxonomy): Eukaryota > Metazoa > Echinodermata > Asteroidea > Spinulosida > Echinasteridae > Henricia > Henricia sp. BOLD:AAB3569. Next base: position 249,170 of record JBBELK010000570.1, read on the forward strand.
TGACCCAGCTCAAAACGTTTTGCGCGTCGCGATAGGTCGCGCACAAGCGGCAAACCAGTTTGTGTACAAACCAATGGAACAGTGTGATTTTCCGCGATAGTGTGAACGCCCCTTAAGGGTGCATTTACACTGAGCTTTTCGCTAGCTAATTTGAGAAATAGCGGTGTGCAGATAATTTGTAGTGAAACGACGCACTGAAAATCACAGAATCACAAAAACGCCTTCCGTCCAAGTTGATTCTGTGGTTTTCAGTGCCTCATTCCACCTCAAATTCCCTTCAAACCGCTTTTTCTCAAAGCGACGCGCGAAAACGATCATTGTAAATTCACCCTTAAAACAACAACATATGTAACCTCGATTACAAATAATTAATTACTTTAATTGTAAAAAAATAATAATAAATCACCCGCGGAAATGCGGTACGGAAATAAATAACTCTCCAGGATTCGACGTGCGATCATGCAATTCAAGTTATATTTAGGCTCTACAGAGCTAATAGGAGGTATCGGAATAATTAGCTTTCATGATATAATGAATCAGGGGTAATACGTACCCTAAGGAAACGAGTGTGGAAATGCTGCTAAATTTAGAATTATATGCTTAATTAAACAACAACAAAAACACTTTACACGAAATCAACGATTAATGTACATGTATATCACTAACAACAATCTGCAACGCAACTCGAAATACAGAACACACACGTACCTGTACCTATACATGTTTTCACTGGCAATCGGGGACGTCCCATTAATCTTTTGAAAACCTTTCTGTATAGGAAAGAATTTCTTTAATGACACCTAACTCAATTTTACCTAAAACTACAGAGCTGAAATTTGAAACGTAAATGGTTTGTGCCCCAACCTATAATGGTTTGTAAAACCTATAATATGTTTCACAAACCATTATAGGTTATAGGGCACAAACTATTATTTATAGGTGTCACAAACCATTATATATGTTAGGGCACAAACCATTATACATTGTGTATGTTAGGGCGCAAACCATTTACGTTTCACATTTCAAATCTGTAGCTTTAGGTAACGTCCACGATTGCCAGTGTTTGCCATAGGTGGGTTTGTTTTCACCGGCAATCGGGGACATCCCATTGCTCCACTTTCCTAGACATAGTTTTTTTTGCGAACGCCTCCATAGGATTTGCACGGGATTGGCAATCGGTGACCTGGGGTGAATCGGGAACCTATTGTCCCTGTTTTGTTCTCTCACTCTTCCCGTCCCCGATTGCCGGTGAATACAAACGCACACACACTACGTGGACATTCCTTTGTTCATATGTGGGATATATAGTTAAGAAAACTGCTGTAAAATTTCATTCACCAAAACTCTTCATTCACCAAAATTGAAACAGATTTCCCCTAAACTGTGCCCTGAACCCCTACCCTAATCTTCGACCCCCACCCTGACCCCTAACCTTGCTTTAAAGCTTTGGACAACCCGACTGTGGACCTGTGCCAGTCCACATAGCATCATCTCTTCATGCGAAGTGTGGACATGCTTTGTTCGCCAGTGTATGTAATGCTCGTACACGACAGCGGCCGAGAAGAGTGTTTTTACCAAGACCATTGATGGTTACAGACGAAGTATACCCAAGAAACAAAATCAATTGATGTAAAAAGTGAAACTCCTACATCATTGTCATGGAGAGAACGAGAACTATGACCCACTGAAAAGTGGATGCGAACTTCAAAAAAATTGTATTTGCAGAACTCCACGAAGAATGTCATGTGATGTTTACACAACACCGACAACTATAAACAGCTAAAGCAGAGGTAACGACATTTTACTCCTATTACGCTGGGAATAAGGCATTACTTTGGGGGTACGATAATACACACAAACAAAATGTCAACTTCACCAAGTAAATGTTGTTAGAACGTTTCGAAGAATTGAGTTGCGCAAACACGTTAGATAACGCTGTTTTATTTTTAGTGTTGTGTAACTTTGTTGTGACTTATCCTGTTTCTTTGTTTAACATTTATATATTTTTTTATTATTTAAAGGCACAGCTCGTCAGCAATGCGCGCTCGCCAAATTCGTGCCACGAAATACGTAGCTCCGTATAGCAAAGGCATGGAGCTGCGTATTGCTGACGAGCCTGTGCCTTTAATACATTGAATGTATTTTTTAAAGCACATTCGGTTGGCAATTTATCCCACAAAGGTACCATTTTACACGGGAAATATCATGTGGTGTTTGTTACCCACTACCAACGACGCGCGTCCTTAGGGCACTTTACCAACAACGCCGAAAAAATTACAAGAGCTCACCGCTTGTATAGCGCGCTACCCATAAGATTTCTTGTGGGAAAATCGCCGTTGGTAACTTCACGAGCGCTCACTAACGACTTTCAAGTTAACAACGACCGTCTGAACGCACCTCCCGAGCTAGATTGGTTCCCGATCCCTATAGATTGGTTCGCTTATTGTGAAAATATAGGGATCGGTAAAGGGCAGCCATGACGGGCAGAATTCTGCCCGTCACGTGGTTATTATTATTTTAAAAAAATTAGTTAGTGCGCAGATTTTGCATTGACATTTGTAACTTGGCCGTGCGTGTCGAACATATCCAATTATGTAAATAAAGTACATTGCCTAAAGCAAAGGGCTTGGCCAATTTTTAAATATAAAAAACACAATGCGCACGCGCAAAGACGACCAATTACAGATCAAGATGAAGCGCCCTTTACCTGTCCTTATATTCTCCTGTGTGGAATATGTGGACAGGAACCAGTCTACTCCCGAGCCTTTTTGTGCGTGCATTTGACGCGCATCGCTTTGAGAACAAGCAGTGTGAAGAGCATTTGAAATCACAAATCCACCCAAGTTGATTATGTGGCTGTCAATGTATTGTTTTACTGCAAAATCCCTCCACATCGATATTTCTCAAAACGACGCGCGTTGCAATTAAGAGCAAACAAGCTCGGTCACTGTGTGAATCCATCCTAAGGTCCACGCGTTTAGCGTGCGTCTCGGCCATCTTCATACTCGTCCTCAATGTTGACGCAGTGCTGGTCTATGGTTGTATATTAAACAACAATAGAAGCACCGCCTTTATATCACCGAACCCGGTAATCTAGATGTTGTCTGCGGGTGCGTTTATGAATACCACTTTCGGTAATTTGCGGGTCCCCGAAAAAAACATTCCTATACGGGCTCCCTACCGGACCCGCAAATTTCCGGATTTCTATGAATAAGGTCCCAGAGCCGCATTGGTGGAAAGAGAAGAAAGAACTTCTACGCCAACGTGGTCTCTCCTCACCCCCACAACTGAACATCGTCACACCATACGCAGTACAAAAAGCAAAAACGTGCAAACATAACTGTTATAACTAGAAATGTGTTCGTTGAAAACGAACACATGGCTGTTCCCCTCCTTTTTATAAACATATGTGGTGTTCGGGATGACCTTTGTTAGTGATTGTATATGAATAAATCACGATCGTATGTCAAACGGTTGAGTTTTTATCGATTTTTAAATATTGAATATTATTACATGCCACTTTAATCTGACATGTAGGGAAGGTCAAAGGTGTTGCTATATGTTTGGATACCCCACCCTAGTCGAAGTGTAACACAGTTGACCCCATCGTGATATATTGTACCCCTTTCAAATGGCAAGGCAAAATCTGTTTGACCAATAGGAAACGAGGTCAAAGGTCAAGCCATGTGCGCATCTTAAAGACATTTGTTAGTGATCGTATATGCAGAAGGAATCAAATTTGTAGGTCAAACGGTAGATTTTTTATTGATTTTTGAATATTTAATTACGTAATCATCTTGTCGCTAGAGGGCGCTATTTCCTACGATGACGTCATCACTTATATTTTTGGAAAGCTTAAGGGCCTCTGGTAATAACACCATTGACCCTATCTCAATACCTCCTTTCACTTTCAAACTAAGGGCCACTTCCGGTTTCGACCGGAAGTGAGCAAGGTCAAAGGTCACGGCCATATTTTTTGGATACACCACCCTAGGTCCAAGTGTAATACAGTTGACCACATCCAGATATCTTGTACCACTTTCAAATGGCAAGGCAAAATCTGTTAGACCAATAGGAGACGAGGTCAAAGGTCAAGCCCTGTGCGCATCTTAAAGACATTTGTTAGTGATCGTATATGCCACAGGAATCAAGATCGTAGGTCAAACAGTTGATTTTTTATTGATTTTTGAATATTTAATTACGTAATCATCTTGTCGGTAGAGGGCGCTATTTCGTACGATGACGTCATCACTTATATTTTTGGAAAGCTTAAGGGCCTCTGGTAATAACACCATTGACCCCATCTCAATACCTCCTTTCACTTTCAAACTAAGGGCCACTTCCGGTTTCGACCGGAAGTGAGCAAGGTCAAAGGTCACAAAAATATTTTTTAGATACCCCACCCTAGTCGAAGTGTAACACAAGTGACTTTGTCCAAATATCTTGCACCACTTTCAAATGGCAAGGCAAAATCTGTTAGACCAATAGGAAACGAGGTCAAAGGTCAAGGGGTGTGCGCATCTCAAAGACCTTTGTTAGTCATCGTATATGCCGAAGGAATCAAGATCGTAGGTCAAACGGTTGATTTTTTATTGATTTTTGAATATTTAATTGATTAAACTTCATGCCCCTTTAATCTGACACGTGATGACGTCATCATGACGTCATTAGTACTGTGCACAACTTAACATAGTGACCAATGTCCATGTGAAGTTTGAAGTCAATCATGAATGTGCAAGTGCCCGAAATAGCGTGCGAAAAAAGTGGAAGAAGGAAAAGAAAAAAAACTAGAAATGTGTTCGTTGAAAACGAACACATGGCTGTTCCCCTCCTTTTTATAAACATATATGGTGTTCGGGATGACCTTTGTTAGTGATCGTATATGAATAAATCACGATCGTAGGTCAAACGGTTGAGTTTTTATCTATTTTTAAATATTGAATATTATTACATGCCCCTTTAATCTGACATGTAGGGAAAGTCAAAGGTGTTGCTATATGTTTGGATACCCCACCCTAGTCGAAGTGTAACACAGTTGACCCCATCGTGGTATATTGTACCCCTTTCAAATGGCAAGGCAAAATCTGTTTGACCAATAGGAAACGAGGTCAAAGGTCAAGCCATGTGCGCATCTTAAAGACATTTGTTAATGATCGTATATGCAGAAGGAATCAAATTCGTAGGTCAAACGGTAGATTTTATATTGATTTTTGAATATTTAATTACGTAATCATCTTGTCGCTAGAGGGCGCTATTTCGTACGATGACGTCATTACTTATATTTTTGGAAAGCTTAAGGGCCTCTGATAATAACACCATTGACCCCATCTCAATACCTCCTACCACTTTCAAACTAAGGGCCACTTCCGGTTTCGACCGGAAGTGAGCAAGGTCAAAGGTCACAAAAATATTTTTTAGATACCCCACCCTAGTCGAAGTGTAACACAAGTGACTTTGTCCAAATATCTTGCACCACTTTCAAATGGAAAGGCAAAATCTGTTTGACCAATAGGAAACGAGGTCAAAGGTCAAGGGGTGTGCGCATCTCAAAGACCTTTGTTAGTCATCGTATATGCCGAAGGAATCAAGATCGTAGGTCAAACGGTTGATTTTTTATTGATTTTTGAATATTTAATTTATTAAACTTCATACCCCTTTAATCTGACACGTGATGACGTCATCATGACGTCATTAGTACTGTGCACAACTTCACATAGTGACCAATGTCCATGTGAAGTTTGAAGTCAATCATCAATGTGCAAGTGCCCGAAATAGCGTCTGAAAAAAATGGAAGAAGGAAAAGAAAAAAAACTAGAAATGTGTTCGTTGAAAACGAACACATGGCTGTTCCCCTCCTTTTTATAAACATATGTGGTGTTCGGGATGACCTTTGTTAGTGATTGTATATGAATAAATCACGATCGTATGTCAAACGGTTGAGTTTTTATCGATTTTTAAATATTGAATATTATTACATGCCACTTTAATCTGACATGTAGGGAAGGTCAAAGGTGTTGCTATATGTTTGGATACCCCACCCTAGTCGAAGTGTAACACAGTTGACCCCATCGTGATATATTGTACCCCTTTCAAATGGCAAGGCAAAATCTGTTTGACCAATAGGAAACGAGGTCAAAGGTCAAGCCATGTGCGCATCTTAAAGACATTTGTTAGTGATCGTATATGCAGAAGGAATCAAATTTGTAGGTCAAACGGTAGATTTTTTATTGATTTTTGAATATTTAATTACGTAATCATCTTGTCGCTAGAGGGCGCTATTTCCTACGATGACGTCATCACTTATATTTTTGGAAAGCTTAAGGGCCTCTGGTAATAACACCATTGACCCTATCTCAATACCTCCTTTCACTTTCAAACTAAGGGCCACTTCCGGTTTCGACCGGAAGTGAGCAAGGTCAAAGGTCACGGCCATATTTTTTGGATACACCACCCTAGGTCCAAGTGTAATACAGTTGACCACATCCAGATATCTTGTACCACTTTCAAATGGCAAGGCAAAATCTGTTAGACCAATAGGAAACGAGGTCAAAGGTCAAGCCCTGTGCGCATCTTAAAGACATTTGTTAGTGATCGTATATGCCACAGGAATCAAGATCGTAGGTCAAACAGTTGATTTTTTATTGATTTTTGAATATTTAATTACGTAATCATCTTGTCGGTAGAGGGCGCTATTTCGTACGATGACGTCATCACTTATATTTTTGGAAAGCTTAAGGGCCTCTGGTAATAACACCATTAACCTTATCTCAATACCTCCTACCACTTTCAAACTAAGGGCCACTTCCGGTTTCGACCGGAAGTGAGCAAGGTCAAAGGTCACAAAAATATTTTTTAGATACCCCACCCTAGTCGAAGTGTAACACAAGTGACTTTGTCCAAATATCTTGCACCACTTTCAAATGGCAAGGCAAAATCTGTTAGACCAATAGGAAACGAGGTCAAAGGTCAAGGGGTGTGCGCATCTCAAAGACCTTTGTTAGTCATCGTATATGCCGAAGGAATCAAGATCGTAGGTCAAACGGTTGATTTTTTATTGATTTTTGAATATTTAATTTATTAAACTTCATGCCCCTTTAATCTGACACGTGATGACGTCATCATGACGTAATTAGTACTGTGCACTACTTCACATAGTGACCAATGTCCATGTGAAGTTTGAAGTCAATCATCAATGTGCAAGTGTCCGAAATAGCGTCTGAAAAAAGTGGAAGAAGGAAAAGAATAAAAAAACTAGAAATGTGTTCGTTGAAAACGAACACATGGCTGTTCCCCTCCTTTTTATAAACATATATGGTGTTCGGGATGACCTTTGTTAGTGATCGTATATGAATAAATCACGATCGTAGGTCAAACGGTTGAGTTTTTATCTATTTTTAAATATTGAATATTATTACATGCCCCTTTAATCTGACATGTAGGGAAAGTCAAAGGTGTTGCTATATGTTTGGATACCCCACCCTAGTCGAAGTGTAACACAGTTGACCCCATCGTGGTATATTGTACCCCTTTCAAATGGCAAGGCAAAATCTGTTTGACCAATAGGAAACGAGGTCAAAGGTCAAGCCATGTGCGCATCTTAAAGACATTTGTTAATGATCGTATATGCAGAAGGAATCAAATTCGTAGGTCAAACGGTAGATTTTATATTGATTTTTGAATATTTAATTACGTAATCATCTTGTCGCTAGAGGGCGCTATTTCGTACGATGACGTCATTACTTATATTTTTGGAAAGCTTAAGGGCCTCTGATAATAACACCATTGACCCCATCTCAATACCTCCTACCACTTTCAAACTAAGGGCCACTTCCGGTTTCGACCGGAAGTGAGCAAGGTCAAAGGTCACAAAAATATTTTTTAGATACCCCACCCTAGTCGAAGTGTAACACAAGTGACTTTGTCCAAATATCTTGCACCACTTTCAAATGGAAAGGCAAAATCTGTTTGACCAATAGGAAACGAGGTCAAAGGTCAAGGGGTGTGCGCATCTCAAAGACCTTTGTTAGTCATCGTATATGCCGAAGGAATCAAGATCGTAGGTCAAACGGTTGATTTTATATTGATTTTTGAATATTTAATTTATTAAACTTCATGCCCCTTTAATCTGACACGTGATTACGTCATCATGACGTCATTAGTACTGTGCACAACTTCACATAGTGACTAATGTCCATGTGAAGTTTGAAGTCAATCATGAATGTGCAAGTGCCCGAAATAGCGTCTGAAAAAAGTGGAAGAAGGAAAAGAAAAAAAAACTAGAAATGTGTTCGTTGAAAACGAACACATGGCTGTTCCCCTCCTTTTTATAAACATATATGGTGTTCGGGATGACCTTTGTTAGTGATCGTATATGAATAAATCACGATCGTAGGTCAAACGGTTGAGTTTTTATCTATTTTTAAATATTGAATATTATTACATGCCCCTTTAATCTGACATGTAGGGAAAGTCAAAGGTGTTGCTATATGTTTGGATACCCCACCCTAGTCGAAGTGTAACACAGTTGACCCCATCGTGGTATATTGTACCCCTTTCAAATGGCAAGGCAAAATCTGTTTGACCAATAGGAAACGAGGTCAAAGGTCAAGCCATGTGCGCATCTTAAAGACATTTGTTAATGATCGTATATGCAGAAGGAATCAAATTCGTAGGTCAAACGGTATATTTTATATTGATTTTTGAATATTTAATTACGTAATCATCTTGTCGCTAGAGGGCGCTATTTCGTACGATGACGTCATTACTTATATTTTTGGAAAGCTTAAGGGCCTCTGATAATAACACCATTGACCCCATCTCAATACCTCCTACCACTTTCAAACTAAGGGCCACTTCCGGTTTTGACCGGAAGTGAGCAAGGTCAAAGGTCACGGCCATATTTTTTGGATACACCACCCTAGGTCCAAGTGTAATACAGTTGACCACATCCAGATATCTTGTACCACTTTCAAATGGCAAGGCAAAATCTGTTAGACCAATAGGAAACGAGGTCAAAGGTCAAGCCCTGTGCGCATCTTAAAGACATTTGTTAGTGATCGTATATGCCACAGGAATCAAGATCGTAGGTCAAACAGTTGATTTTTTATTGATTTTTGAATATTTAATTACGTAATCATCTTGTCGGTAGAGGGCGCTATTTCGTACGATGACGTCATCACTTATATTTTTGGAAAGCTTAAGGGCCTCTGGTAATAACACCATTGACCCCATCTCAATACCTCCTTTCACTTTCAAACTAAGGGCCACTTCCGGTTTCGACCGGAAGTGAGCAAGGTCAAAGGTCACAAAAATATTTTTTAGATACCCCACCCTAGTCGAAGTGTAACACAAGTGACTTTGTCCAAATATCTTGCACCACTTTCAAATGGCAAGGCAAAATCTGTTAGACCAATAGGAAACGAGGTCAAAGGTCAAGGGGTGTGCGCATCTCAAAGACCTTTGTTAGGCATCGTATATGCCGAAGGAATCAAGATCGTAGGTCAAACGGTTGATTTTTTATTGATTTTTGAATATTTAATTTATTAAACTTCATACCCCTTTAATCTGACACGTGATGACGTCATCATGACGTCATTAGTACTGTGCACAACTTCACATAGTGACCAATGTCCATGTGAAGTTTGAAGTCAATCATCAATGTGCAAGTGTCCGAAATAGCGTCTGAAAAAAATGGAAGAAGGAAAAGAAAAAAATAAAAAATAAAAAAAAAAAAAAATCTTAACGAAAACAAAGGCTGTTCCCAACCGTGTTGGAACAGCCAAAAAAATAAAAAAAAAAAAAATCTTAACGAAAACAAAGGCTGTTCCCAACCGTGTTGGAACAGCCAATAAAAATAAAAAAAAAAAAAATCTTAACGAAAACAAAGGCTGTTCCCAACCGTGTTGGAACAGCCAATAAAAAAAAAAAAAATCTTAACGAAAACAAAGGCTGTTCCCAACCGTGTTGGAACAGCCAATAAACGTTACATCTACGACCAGACTTTACATTATACCTCTGATAGCAATTTTGCCAACTTCCTTCGGGCGGAATATTTGCTACGCCGCGCAGCCTACGTGCCGTATTGCTTCAAAACTTTGCTCGTTTTGGCCATGGATAAATACATATCTGTCAAATTATAAATCATCCTAAACTAAAACATGGTCAAAGTGCGTTTTCAATTTTCACGTGTGCAATTCCGAGAACAGTTCGGTGTATACGTGTATCCGCCGTATACCAACCTGCATTATTTATGGGTTTGCCGTTGAGCCATTACCCAAGCAATATCGTGTTTTCGCGTCAGGTTTCGTGCTGCGCTGCGCTGATGTATCACGTTGTCAGTGTTGAAATTAAATTCAACTGAGTCCAAACTATTATGTGTACTGCGGGGGTGGGAGAGGGAGAGAGGTTGTGGGAGTCGAAGGGATGGTGTGGAAGAAGGGGCGGGTCGCTTTTACCAGCGAAGTGAAGCTTTGAATGCAATAGCTGATTATGCATATCAGAAAGTTACATACGTAATCAGACAAAATGTCTTATAGTTATGGTATAGACGATGTGCCCTCTGATGTCACAACAAACCAAAAAAATACGCCCGGCGTTATGCGCACGCATCATGTTTTACAGAAATTTGGTTTTGGGAATTATATCGCATGCCAAATTGTCTTTGCATTTTGTGACCTTAGGCATCATTACCAAACCAAATTTATGCCAAAGAGGATGCGCGCGCATAACGACGACCAATTTTCAAGAAAGGGCGCTAAAGATATAAACAGAGAGCACATCGTGCCAACATTGGTATTAAAGCCCAATACATCATTATTGCAGTCTGAGATACTACTGCATGTATGTATGAGGTTGACATTTTTTAAAAGGCAGTTTTCTCGACATACTTTTAATTACAAGTAAAAATAACGCCGTTTTACCAGTTTAGCAATCATTATCTTTAAATCCCGTTTACAGGATTTTCAATGTCCAAAAATCTTAATCAACCATTTGACTAGAAAAACCTCATTCAATTGGATGACAGAAGATTTTCCAATTGTCCAATGCAACGATTCCACATGAAATAATATCTTCTTATTGACTAATCCGACAAATGAAAACTGCCGTATTTACATGACGTCACAATAGAAATACACCGCAGTAACGATGGAATAAGCACAAGAGGGCAGGCTTACTAAATGTTGCTCGGATTACATAATTGAAAACGAATATATATAAACACGTGCGCACACGCATTTTTTAAAACAAGGGCTCCTTCGTGTCAACGCAACTAGGCCCCTAACTATACAGTGGTATTATGACTTTGTTTTCCGTGCAGAATAGCCAGGGAACCAGCCTAAATAGGACAGTGGTTTCACACAATTTCTTGAAAACAACGTTTTCATTGTTTTCTCGGAGCCTAGACGAGGTACCGAGCTGAATTATAGAAAGGTTGGTTTCCATCACAAACATGCTCAATCACACGTTGAGATAATGCTGTTTGTTGACAGTTTCCCAATCCTGTAATATTATATCATTAATTTGTACATTTGTTTTCTGTAAATGTTAGTTGTGAGAAAAGTGAGTCCCTGCGACCGAGTGGTTGGCAGGTCTTTCGAAACACCCCAACCAGCCTATGATCGTATACCAGATTCATTATCATTGCATGGATCACCGAACAAACAAGGCAGTTAATAATTATACTTCTTTTAAAACTTCTACTTGAAGATCATGTCTACCTTCTGCTTCATGCGTTGACAAGTATACAAATAATGAATGTTTATGAGTGCAATGGGAGGAATATTTTCATGAGGTGAAAGATGGAATGTTGCATTCAACGAGGCGAAGCCGAGTTGAATGGAACATTCCATCTTTCGCCGAAAGAAAATATTCCTCCCATTTCACGAATTAAAACATTCATTATTTGTTTAATATAACGCCCAAGTAGATCCTTGTCATCCTACCTTTTTAACAAATTATTCAGGCTTAAGGGGAGTTCACACTATCGCGGAAAAATCACACTGTTCCATTGGTTTGTACACAAACTGGTTTGCCGCTTGTGCGCGGCCTATCGCGACGCGCAAAACTTTCGAGCTGGGTCAAAGTTCAAATCTGTTGAACTTTGACCGCGGTGCGCTGACCTTTCCAACGCGCAGCCAATGAGGTATCAGAGAAGCCCCAAGTTACCAGAGTGGAATTTTCTATTTTGGAATAATCGGCGATTGGGAGCTCATGCAATGCGGTGAGCGCAGCGCGAAAGTGTGGTTTTTCCGCGATAGTGTGTTTCCGCCTTTAAGGGGAGTTCACACTATCGCGGAAAAATCATACTGTTCCATTGGTTTGTACACAAACTGGTTTGCCGCTTGTGTGCGGCCTATCGCGACGCGCAAAAGGTTTTGAGCTGGGTCAAAGTTCAAATTTGTTGAACTTTGACCGCGGTGCGCTGACCTTTCCAGCGCGCAGCCAATGAGGTATCAGAGAAGCCCCAAGATACCAGAACTGGAATTTTCTATTTTGGAAAGATCGGCGATTGGGAGCTCATGCAATGCGGTGAGCGCAGCGCGAAAGTGTGATTTTTCCGCGATAGTGTGTATCCGCCTTAACCCTTCGAATTTATTTCATCGTCCGTCATAGATTGGTTCCCGATCCCTATAGATTGGTTCGCTTATTGCGAAAATATAGGGATCGGTAAAGGGCAGCCATGACGGGCAGAATTCTGCCCTTCACGTGGTTATTATTATTTTTTTTTTTTTTAGTAAGTGCGCAGATTTTGCATTGACATTTGTAACTTTGCCGTGCGTGTCGAACATATCCAATTATGTAAATAAACTACATTGCCTAAAGCAAAGGGCTTGGCCAATTTGTAAATATAAAAAACACAATGCGCACGCGCAAAGACGACCAATTGCAGATCAAGATGGAGCGCCCTTTACCTGTCCTTATATATTCCTGTGTGGAATATGTGGACAGGAATCAGTCTACGTCCGTCATAAAGTACAAAACCCGCCATGTCGCTTGTGAGTTGTAGTAAAAACGTTTTTGTGTCAGGGGCCGATCGCGTTCACTGGTCGCGCTCGCGTCATACATTCGACACGCACATCACATGCAATATTAGGCATGTTGAGACGGGCACTACCTTCGAAGGTAAAGTTAACAACGACAGTCCCACTAACGACGAAGCGTGTTCACACGGTGCTTCAACGACGCGCAAGCATGCACACTGCCCATATACCAATGGTGCGCGCTCGTAAGTAGCGCGCTACTCATAAGATTTCTCGTTGTTAAATCGTCGTTGTTAACTTGTAAGTAAGTGCGTCCACACGGTCACTATTTACGAGCTTACTAACGAGTGCCTACTAACAACGACTTAATGTTAAGTTAACAACCATCGTCTGAACGCACCTACTGTACACGCGCACAGTGGGCGCGTGCGCACCGTGCATGCAATGGAAAAAACGTATGGAACAAAATTGCACGGCAGATGGAACAAAATTGCACGGTATAGTGACGTAGCATTAAATGGATTAAATATTAAACACAAATGAAGGTTGTCATGACATATATACTCCAACTGTTCTAGACTAGTGCAAAAACAACGGGACTGGAGCGTCGTGTAAAATACAGGGGTTAAACTAACCACCGTCCCCTGCAGCCGTCACGGCCCATTTCCATCTACCATTTTTGTCCGTTTTCCAAAACAATTTTTTTCACAAATTTCACAAATAGACCTAATCGAGGACATTAACAATGTATAGACTAATCCGACGAGAGAAAACTGCGGTGTATCTGCAAGGTATTTACATGACGTCACAATAGAAATTCACCGCGGGCGGGCTCACTAAATGTTGCTCGGATTACACTATAGTGTAATCCGAGCAACATTTAGAGAGCCCGCCCTCTTGTGATTATTCCATTGTTACTGCGGTGTATTTCTATTGTGACGTCATGTAAATATCTTGGAGATACACCGCAGCTTACCGGTAGTTATGATGTAGTGGAGCATTTTGATTTGAAATTCTAATTACATGTATGTTCTGTCGGAGAAAATAATCGCACAAAAGGGTGACATAATCACCCAGATTTTCCCCATCTACATTACGTTGTGTTATGTAATTTACCAATCAGAAAGCAAAGAGGATAGGCCTTTGGAAACTGACATTTCGCGGTCGAGGGAAAGGATTTTTATGCGGGATTAAAGATGGTCGGTCATGAGTCTATACATAGCAACCGCCAACAGGTATATTCAAACTGCGGCGCATCACAAACTAGATATTAATTTTTCAGAGGTAGGCCTGTGTTAACAGCACTGTGTGTAATTTTAAACCAATCTGTCCTGTGACGCGGTGTGGCAAATGCTCGTGCTTAAGGGGATGGCCGAGCGTTCAACTTCACACTATCGCGGAAAAAATGATCTCGCTGCGCTCACCGCATTGCATGATGAGGTCCCAATTGCCGATCTTTCCAAAATAGAAAATTCCCCTCCGGTAACTTGGTGCTTCTCTGATACCTCGTTGGCTGCGCGTCGGTAAGGTCAGCGCACCGCGGTCAAAGTTCAACAAATTTGAACTTTGACCCAGCACGCCTTTCTTAATATTTATTCATGACGGACCAAAGCGAGGCTATAGTTCCACTCATTTCAGTGCCGGATTGTGCGTGCGATAAGCCTACGAACGTACCGATGTGCTCCAAGTTGACAGCGTTAAACGTTCGTATTTTGGACCTTTTAGGTTTGCTTTTGTAGATTTCTGAGTGATAATGACCGACAGAAGGGGCACATCAAAATTAGGAGAGACGAAGGACAGATCTTCGAAGGACATTTTTTAAAAATTATTTTGAACCGTGTCCGGAAATTGGGCCATGCAGCGACGATGACTCTTTTTCCTCCCTCTGTCATGTCATGTTGATTTATTACGGGTAAGAATTTACAAGTCGGACATCACGATAAGTTGAAAAATGACTAATAAACTAATGTTAGCCGTCAGTAAGTGCATATCTGATTGAAAAACAAAAATTTGGCAGGAAGATCATATTTGAACAAATCTTTGCCATTTTTCAGCCGATCTCGTATTCGTATAATTTATGAGGCAGTAGAAGACGTCTGACTTGTAAATTCTCTCCTTTTTCATATAAAATGGTACCATTGGTAAGAGTTGAGAAGTTGATCAGAATTTATTTTCTTTAAAATGACCCATCTAGCATTGGAATGTGCAGATTTGATGGAATAAATTTCAAGTGGAAAACATTTAAGATTTTGTTCAGCCTGTGTCTCATATGTTTGACAATTTGCAAATAAATTATTTAGGCCTAGGCCTACCATTAAACAAAATCATGCATCAAAGCAGCATGTATTTTAAAGGTTTTTGAATTATTAATGAGTGAAATTTTAAAAGGCACCTTTAGTACTGTAATGCTGTGCGTACCATTTTAAAAGTTTACCAATCAATCGTGTCTTTAAACCTAATGAAGGAAAGCAATGATTGAAAGATAGGGCCTGAACATTTTCTTGTGATAAGCAGATTAATTGACGTTATTATTAGTATACAGCTTGCTGTCTTAGTTGCTAATGCAGGCACGTCAGTCTTTCCACAAATCTAATTTTTTAATAGAAAAATAATTGTCCCAAGCACTGAGTGATGACTAGAGTCTATACATGTAAATTGTAAAGAATAAACAAACTTGGAGGTCAGAGTTCAATTGTAATGTAGCATTTATTTTGTGTAGTCGGAGGCATGCATGCTTCCAAGTGGACTCAAACTGTCAAAATTTTGTTCACATGTACACTTGTCTATACAGGAGCAGGGGTCGATATCACAAAGATTTGTGACGCGTCGCAGATATAGCCACATCCATCGCAACTCGCTGAACCTGTTGCGAGATGCAATGAATTTGGTATACCGGTACTTGCGACGCGTCGCAAGTCTTTGACCCCATGGGTGCTGTTTAATCTTAAAGGCACAGGCTCGTCAGCAATGCGCGCGCGCCAAATTCGTGCCACAAAATACGCAGCTCCATGCCTTTGCTATGGAGCTGCGTATTTCGTGGCACGAATTTGGTGCGTGTGCATTGCTGACGAGCCTGTGCCTTTAGGCAGGAACATGTACATGTACCTTCATAGCTCAGAAAAATTAACTTTCAAAATCCACTAGCTAATCTCATGACATCAGTAAGCCAAGCAGCACCGTGAAATTGGGCACAGTGAGCTTTAATAAGAGCACACATAGTGTGTCTACATGTATTCACTCCTTGGACAGTTTGCTCAAAATTTCAACAAAAATGTTAAATACATGTAAAGTGGAGGTTCATTCATGATTATCAAATAACTGTCGTAGGCCTAGTTGCATGTACATCTGCCAAGTAGGCCTCCATGGAGTGTACATGTACTTATATGTAGCTGATAACATGCTCAAAATAGAATGTGTCAAGCAAGGCTTTAACACAGTTTTGTGTGTGGTTGTCCTTTGCAATTAATATAAGTCACAAAGTCCATACTGTACAGCTAGCTTCAGGGCATTTGGGAAAAAGTCTTGTGTAGCTGTAATTTTATCATCATTTATCAAATATGGAAGCCCCAGACACGAAGTAGCAACAGGACATTTTACTTTAAAAAGACCAAAGCGTGGAGACAAAGGATTGCACACTTTTCTGTCGGGAGAAGCCGCAAGTAGTCAGGAAGTATACGGACTGATTAGAATCCCGTGTAGATGGAGGTCAATCTTATTCCTCATTTTCTGAAAAAAAAGCAAAGGAATCGCTTTTGTTAGGAATTTGCCTAAAACAGCATTTAATTGTAATTACTAAATTCATTTTCCCATGGCTCATCAAATGCACATTAAGGACACAGCCTTGTCCACCTGGTCTATCTCTACTACACTGTATCAAGCAGGTACGAGTTGTACATGCACACAGTGTATAAGCACTGCAAAAGTGCCCTGTTTTAACAGGATTTTTGTAATATCAGCATAAAAGCTTCTTATAAAGGTGGATCTATTCTTGTATTAATAATTGTTGTCACTGTTCCCCTAGTATAGAGACTGCAAAAGTAAATACATGTACTAGTAAATGCTCAACATGGGTTTGTGCCCGGTGTTTGTGTGTGCCAGCGTGGGTGGATTGACTGCTACCTTAAATGTGACATTGGAATTTTTGGTTGAAAAAAAGACCCTAAATTACAACAAATTTTACCTCGCAGAAATACTTTGCCGACAGAGATTCCATCTTCCATGCCGTACTTTATTGCAACTCTGCTAATTTGTGGGTCTGAGGAGTAGAAAAACGAAAGAGAAAGAAATTGTTATAATGCAATGGAGCATGACATAATTAAAGTGTTTTCATTGCTAAAATCAAGTTTCCTGACCGAATTTACCCTAGTATTTGTCCTCCAGATTGAAAGTGTGAATAATAGAGCCCATGTTTTTCTGCTAGCACTGCAGCTACGTGCGTTTCCTCACATGGCTATTTTGCCCCCCTCCTCCCCCCAAAAAAACATATGGAGGACAAACTTGGGACGGTCGTCACCTTGACAAGATTTGGGAAGTTGATCATAAAAATGTTTCATGTTTTGCGCAGTATGCACACAAGGTACGTATACATGATCAATTAGCCATGATCAACTTCTCAATTCTTTCCGAAATTTAACATTTCCATGCTAATATTACCATTTCTTAACAGAATTTCACGTTTTGGTGGTTGATTTTAATATGCCGTAATAAAGGAAAATGTAGTGCAGGCATTTCAGTACAATTTTACCACGAAGTCGAAGGCACGACACGAGCATGACGAGTGAATCTGCATGTACTGTGTACATGGTGTAGTGTAGGCATATGCAAACATGCATGTCGTTCGTTACGATATTTCATCAGGTTATGCGGATGTAAACACCACCATTTTACAGCATTCCTACCTTTCAAATCTTGCACCTACGCCGCTGAGAAGTACCTGCATTCTTTGCAAACTGTCTGTCTTTTGATATAATCCTGGAGTCGACCATGAATCGACGAAACTTGAGGCTAAGCTAAGGTCCCTTGCGTTGACGTCGATAGCTGCCATGCATTGTGCGTGCGTTGAATGGTTTGTTTAATTTTCGGAGGAACTATAGCCTCGCTTTGGTCCGTTTATGAATAAATATTAAGAAAGGCGTTATAGCGGCAAACTAGTTTTTGTACAAACCAATGGCACAGGCGCGCGCAAAGCCGTTTCTCCGCGATAGTATGAACGCCCCTGGCCCTCTAGAGTGGATTCACCTTTTCGCGCGTAAACTTGACGTGTTCGCTTCGAGAAATAACGGCTTGGAGAGGATTTGAAGTAAAATGACGTATTGTAAACTAGAGAATCAACTTGGGCGGAAAGTGTTCTTGTGATTCTGTTATTTTCAGGTCGTCGTTTCACTCCGAATCCCTCCACACCACTTTTTTCTCGAAACGCGTCGCATTTATTTACGCGCAAAAAGACCGAGTGTGAATCCAGACGCGCTTCTGTATAGTTACACCGTAATGTGTGCGAACGTCAGTCTGGTAATCCTGCGAACTGTTGCCCCATGTGCAACTTGTTTACATTTTCCCAAGGATGCTCAAGGCGCTATACCCCTGGTCATTGGGCTCAGCAATATAATTTCTTAATCCTTCTCAACTCCCTGAGGAGCATGCAGTCCCATGTAGCTTACGCGAACTGGGACTATTAAATCAAACACATGGGCTTTCCTCCCGGGTGTGGAGAGAGGCAGTTTATGGCAAAGTGCCTTACCCAAAGCACACGCACCACGGAGGCGGGCAGGCCTGGATTCGAATCTACGACCTGCAGAATTAACCAAGGTCTGGAGTTTGATCCACGAGACCATTCGGCAATGGTACCCTACAATAGTGTATACTAACCTATACAGGAGGCGCCGGAACAATTACTACACTGCAAAAATTGTGGTGTTAAGTTAACACCAGTGGTGGTGTCTTATATATATATATATATATATATATATATATATATATATATATATATATATATATATACCAAGCCTGGTGCTACGTTTTAACACCACAAGTATTAATTTTAAAACCTAGGGTGTTAAAAATAATGCATTTATTCCAATTGAGAAATACAAACTATATAACACCCATGGTGTTAAATTTTAACACCAGACTTGGTATCTATATAAGACAACACCACTGGTGTTCATTTAACACCAGAGTTTTTGCAGTGTGGTCGAATGTATTCGTAGCTGAAATTGCCCATAAGGCTGGCGTAAGATTGTGCGTCACATTGCCTGTTAACATTTCTAGTTACATTTTTACATTGATACCGACCTCATTTGACTATTTTAACACCAGAGTTTTTGCAGTGTGGTCGAATGTATTCGTAGCTGAAATTGCCCATAAGGCTGGCGTAAGATTGTGCGTCACATTGCCTGTTAACATTTCTAGTTACATTTTTACATTGATACCGACCTCATTTGACTATAGCATTTTTACGAATTCAGGAAAGGAATTCAAGGTACAACAATTCCAGGGCCTCTAAAAATGTAATTTAACCCGTGTATTTGCAGTGATCGCCTAATGCGTCTGCGGCGACATCGCTAGATGGATCTAGAGCACTCAATGGAACTTGATCAAACTATGATAAGAGAACCTTGTGATGGCGAAGCGGACTTTGCTCTTCAGATCACTAACATTCGTTTCCCAGATCAAGTCTTGGGGTTACGATGATCCGGTTTTTAAAAGGACAGTTTATTCCTCGTGGTAATTGGAACCAACAAATACGAATATGCTGTCTCATGTGGCCAGCGTGCCGCGTAGGGACTGCGATGTTTCTGCAACCAATATTGCCTGATGAAGACGTGAAGTTTCCTGTTCGAAACTTCGTGGTCACTTCGTTGGAAAATGAAACATTTAATGAAATGAAAGATGTCAAATTATGCAAACGCAGGAAAATCACAGGCAATTGCGCATAAAAGTCCACCATTTTCTTTTTCACCTCATTCTGTGAAATAAAAAATAAATATCTATAGGTAAGGACTTTATTATTAAATATGACGATAACTCAAAACAATTGTTATCTCTCCCTTTAACTGATCAATGAACTACCCAGAGTACTGATGCAATGTCTCATAACCACTCGACCACTGAGCTTGCCTGCGGTGAAAGGATGGTTCGAGGCCTTTAGCAGCGGGTGACTGCATGAAATGAGGTCATAATTGCGTCGGTCCAAAATTTTTTTAATGGAATTTAGTTTCGGCGGTACTCGTTTAGAACTCACAGCATTTCAAACCATTGTTTTTCGTACGGTTATTTTTGGAAAGACGGGTAGCGCCCCTTTAGTCCTCTATATTACATTGTGTCCTTCACTCCACATTGTCTCTCTCCACCCAGGAGAATAAATGGGTAAATTAATACTGGTTGGAAAACCAACTAAACTGCTGGGGTAAACCTACAATGGACTGGCATGCATTTAGGAGGAGTAGCAATGCTCCTAGTCACTCTATGCCATGGAAACTAACAACCTGTCGGGAAAATCCTACTATAACTGCTGGGGTAAACCTGCGATTGACTGGTATCCTAATCAGAGGGAGTAGCAATGCTCCTAGTCACTCCATGCCATGGAAACTAACAACCTGTTGGGGGAAACCCAACTAACTGCTAGGGGTAAACCTGCGATTGACTGGCATCCCAATCAGAGGGAGTAACAATGCTCCTAGTCACTCCATGCCATAGAAAGTAAAACCCTGTTGGTGGAACCCCACTAGCTGCTGGGGTATCCAGCAGCTGTACCGGTATCCTATCCAGGGGAATAGCAATCATAGTACAGAAGCTCAACACACTATAGACCGATACTCTACCAGCTGAGCTATATGAGACACGATGGCATTGTCCGTTCGTTTTCCCTAAAAGGTAATTCGTCCCTCACCAAATAAAGGTTTCCCGCACGTTTTAAATTTTTTTTCCCCAATCATATCCGGTTAACTTCAATTTCGTCCCAAGACGACTGAGATGCACAAATGCTACAATTGATTTGGTCTTTGGTCTTTTGGTCAACCAATTCTAAAATGTTTCCATCCAATTTCGTAAGATTTCAATCGAATTCGACTCGACTGATGATCATCTACATCACGTAAAGATTAAATTCGTATTTGTCCAACCTATTTCAAGAATTTATCGATCAAATTCGTCGGATGGTCAAACTGTATATTGCTTTGTGTATACAAGCTTTTTAAGAACATCTTAAAATGTTCATTTCTTGCACTTGCTCTCTTGCTTCCGAATCTTCAACAAACATCACATGTCAATGTTATACAGGGTGGATAAAAAAAAAACGAAACCGAGATATTATTGCTAATTGTAACTGAAGTAAGGCATGTATGAATGAACGGGAGATATGATCTGTTAGGATGGAATCTCCTCTTTAAAATGACACCCTGATCATGTCATTATGTTTCCGGTTGACTGAGCAGTAATCAATGTTATGCAAGGGTTTAGTTATGGATTTGCGCCACTTTCTTTAATGCATGGCATAGCCTGTTTGGACGCCGCACCAAGTATCCAGTAGCCAAGGACGCCTCGGAAATTAACATGTCGAAAAAAATGTTGGTGGGGAAAACCTGAATTTTCCTACATGGGCATGCAGCGAGTTTTTGTTGAGTCCAAGGTCTGGGCGAAGGAGAACTGGTCGGTAATCCGAGAACATTAATGCAATTCAACAAGCCCTGCATGCAGCAGGGAGAACGCAGCAGTCATAGACAAAATGGTTTAGCCGTGACTGGCCCTAACCATGTTCAACACAATTGTTCGGTTGTACCCTTACAAAATTGTGGCTCGTAAGACATCAACTGCTTTCTGGCGATCTTCAGAGGCATCTTAGGTTTAGCCAATGGATACTTGATCGTCCAAACAGGCCATGCCTGTTTAACAGACCCTTGCATAACATTGACAACTGCTCAGTCAACCGGAAACATAATGACATGTTTCAGTTTCAGTTAAGGAACATTTATTTCAATGTTGTCATTTATCACAATAAATACAAACAATACATATTGCATAATATTGATGTGTTGAACCAAAATAATGTGTACAAAGCAGTAGCAATAGTGTACATGTAATTTGAGCAAGAAAATTAAATACAATGGACAACATCTAGGTATTAGGTGAAGCGATCAGCTTTTGTACCCTAACCTATGGACAGACAAACATACAGGACCAGGGTACTAGACATAAAAATAGGACACACAAACAAATACCAACAAATACCAGTGTGAGAAAAGTCCAAATAGATATACATGTACATGCTAATCCATTTATAATGCATTAGTATGAGTATGAGTCAAGAAATCGACCCTTTAGGTTTTTGGTGAATACAAAAATAGTGGGTAAAACTTTTAATGAATCATCCAAGTTATTCCAGTATAAAGTTCCTCGATGAACAACACTGTTCTTGGACATTGACGTTCTGTTATATTGTACATATAAATTACCTCGAACACTACCTCGAGTGTTATATTCATGAACATTTGATGTTAAAGTAAAACACGATTTTAAGCAAAAAGGAAGTACATTACTCCTTAGTTTAAACATGAATTTTCCCAATTGGAAATAGTATATGTCATTACATTTAAGCAAACCCCATTTAGAAAATAATGGATCGGTATGATCACGATAGTCCGCCTTTGAGATGATACGAACTGCTCGTTTTTGTAAAGTGAGTAACTTAAGACATTTGGATGACGAACTACCCCACATCAATATTGAATAATTTAAATACGGTAGCACAAATGAGTTATACAATAATAATAAAATCCTACTTGGAAGGTAATATTTTAATCGATTCATTATACTAATGTTCTTGGATATTTTTATTGCTATATTGTCGATATGATGTTTCCAAGTAAGATTTTCATCAATTGTTAAATCCAAGAATTTAAATGTTTTAACCTGGTTAAGCCTTGTATTGTTTAAAATCAAAGGAACCGATTGTGTATATTTGAATTGGCTTGAACAAAATATCATATAATTTGACTTGAGAACATTGATACAAAGTTTATTTGCAAGAAGCCAAGTGCTTATCTTTTCAAGTTCAATGTTGAGGTTTCTAATAGCATCATTTACATTACTATGGGAATATAATAGACTTGTATCATCAGCAAACAAGCAATAAGTAAGAATATCTGAAGCATTACATATATCATTAATATAAAGAAGGAATAATAAGGGACCCAACACCGAGCCTTGGGGAACACCACACTTAATGACTCTAGTAGTAGATTTCGCAGAATTAAACATCACATACTGCTTTCGATTACACAAATAGCTCTTTAAAAGGTTTAAGGCTGTTCCACGGACTCCGTGATGTTCCAATTTACTTAACAAAATGTTATGATTTACAGTATCAAAAGCCTTGCATAGTCATGGCTTCGAGATCACCGAGGGCCTATAATCTTAACCATGACCCGAATAAACAGCAGTCAATATTTGTTTTATATACCGAATGTGTAGATTTTTGTCATCTGGTTGGTTAAAAGTAACGAGACATGATACATTCATGACAGTGGTCCTTCGCGTTTCGATTTCGGAAGCTGGTCTACGGCGGAAAAGTTGTATATTTACAGCAAACATTGTAGCATAATCACCTGGCACTTTAGTAGCACATTTCACCTGACACAGTTTTCACTGTAGGCCACTTCTCTTACTTTCTTAAGGACTTCATCATCTACGACAGACGACAAAATGACGTCGAGATTCCGCCATTACCGTCCTGATGAATGTTTACGTGAAGCGCACAGCTGCATAGTTGGTGCACAGCTATAGCTATGCTAACACATGTAATGCGCCTGTCCGGAACCCGCTAAATGACTATGCCCGGGGCATGGCGAAGACTATTGCCCGGTGGGCCGGGTCTAGCCGATTCAATGCCCCCACTTTTAACCAATCAGATGACTGGAATCTACGCATGAGGTATATAATTGGTAATATTATGCTTAGGGTATCATTTTAAAGATGAGATTCCACCCTAACAGATGATATCTCCCGTTCATTCATACGTGCCCTACTTCAGTCACAATTAGCAATGATATCTCGGTTTCGTTTTTTTTTATCCACCCTGTATAGGCCGACGTCAGGCAACCATAATCTACGCATGTAAAACAAATATGTAATAGGAGTACGTGGGGAAATATCCAATGTCATCATGCAATCAATGAAGTGACGAATTCAAATAAATATATGAAATTGATTTCCAATGACGAAATTGTTCCATTCGTCGTACGCTTGGCAACTGCTGACGACGAAATCAAATAATCATTTTTCGAAAAAGTGTGAAAACGCACGAAATGGTTTGGACAAATACGAATAGAAGCAATCAATTATGAAATCAAGTTCTGAATTTTCGGGACGAAACTGAAGTGAACCGGTTTCGTAAGTCTCAGGTTCAAATCCCAATTTTAGCAATCCGTGTTTGGTCATTTCACTTATATTGAATTATAGGAAAGATTTTGTTACATCTAACTAACCCAGTATAAGGTTCAACGACTTGTGCCTCATGTGTGTGTAATGTGTATATACATAAGTAACCTTTCCCCACGGCCCACGTTTACTCCAAATGTTTGTTCTAAATGTCAGCATACATGTCGAGTGCTTGGGGTTCAAATGTGTTAAGTGCAATTTTGGCCATATTGAGTTATTTGCATATTCTTGGATATTTTGGGATGCTCTTTTCAATGCACCTATCAGTTAAGTGCTAATAACACATTGTCATGGTGAAAACTGCATGAGAAGTATGTGCAGATTGTCAATTGCCCAAGCTAGTTTGGTGCACAAACATGTTAACTGCTTCTATCACAGATGTGTTAAGTACTTTTTTAGTAAATAACTTCGGCTTTTAATTAATTTTATGACCCATGTCATATTCAATCCAAAGTATATTATTACAAGAAACATCATTTGTAAGGAGGAGCATGTGGAGTACACCCCTGATTTTTCACAACTATTACAACATTCAACTAGATTTATCTAAAAACTATAAAATTGCACTTAACACATTTGAACCCCAAGCACATATACACTACTCAAAAGAATAGTTAAAGGAACAAGAGAACATAATGTTTTTGTCATGGTCTATATGGGCTACCGTTAGAACAAGAGGCATTAAAGTTATGTGAAAATCATTCAGGTGTTGTCAATTGATTCTCAAACAATACTCAACAATGTATGGCGAGATTTATTGATGTGGTAGCCTGTTAACATGACTAAAACATGAATGAACAAAAATATGGACATAATCATCTGGCAGGTTATCATGACTATCCGTACATTGTCCACGTTTTGGCAAAGTAATCGTTAATTAATCATTGTCTAGTAACTGGTATGACCTCCACGTGCTTGTATGCACTCCTGACAGCGTCGATGCATGCTTAAAATTAACTGTCTTATGGAGTCTTGAGGAATGTTCTCCCACTCTTCAACCAAGGCCTCTCTGAGTGTCTGTACAGAGTCTGGAGCATGTTCTCGACCTGCAACACGTCTGCCAAGCATGTCCCATGCATGCTCTATAGGGTTTAGGTCAGGAGATCTTGCCGGCCAGGGCATCGTGCTGATTCCCTCATTCTCAAGAAAGTTCATGGACACTCGTGCAGTGTGTGCACGAGTGTTATCTTGCACCAGGATGAAATGTTCACCTACGGCAGCAGCATATGGCCTCACAACAGGTTCCAGTATCTCATCTCGATACCTCAAACCTGTTAGTGCACCACCAGCTACCACGACGAGGTCCGTACGTCCTTCCAGGGAGATACCCGCCCACACCATAACTGATCCACCTCCAAAGTGGTCAAATTCGACAATGTTGCAGTTGAAATATCGTTCCCCCGACCGTCTCCAAACCCTTACACGTCTATCATTGGTTGAAACAGTGAACCTGCTTTCATTTCAGAACAGTACTGGTGCCCACTGGTCCATCTGCCAAAATTGATGGTTTCTAGCAAAGTCCAGCCGGGCTCTGCGGTGTACTACGGACAAAATGGGGCATGTGGCTGGTCGTCTGGCTCTCATACCATCTTCATGCAGACGATTCCTGACTGTTTGATTGGAAACACGGACATCAGTTGCCCTGTGGAAGCTTGTGGCTAAGGATCTTGCAGTAGATCGTCGATTTCGACGTGCCAGGATCTCAGGTATCGGTCCTGGGGAGGGGTAGTCACACGTCTGCGACCTTGTCCTGGCCTCCTGGTGTACAGACCATCTTCCTGAAAACGTATCCACAACCGGTTGATGACACTTACGGACACATCAAAATGTACAGCCACCGCACGCTGTGTATTGCCAAATTGAAGGAGCTGGACAGCTCTAGCAACCTCAGCTTCAGTTAACTGACGGCGAACACCAGTACTCAGTCCCAGCAGACAGACAACAAACAACAGACTGAATTGGAAGAACCTTCATTTTGTTGCAAGAAGTGATAACAACTAGTGATGACAAGTCTACCAATACCAACACCTTATACATGGTAAAAGAACACGCCTGTGGACACCCCCGTGTCCACGTGTTAGAAGACACGCATGATTTCACCAACATTGTTGAGTATTGTTTGAGAATCAATTGAAAACACCTGAATGATTTTCACATAACTTTAATGCCTCTTGTTCTAACGGTAGCCCATATAGACCATGACAAAAACATTATGTTCTCTTGTTCCTTTAATTCTTTTGAGTAGTGTATATTCAGAGATGTATTTTAATTTCTACGAACAGAGCATTAATTCATTTGCCTCTTACAATCATGTAGACCTATGTACATGTAAGTTGCTTTCGAGGACACATAGTGCGTATCCAGGACACAGGGGACTTCCGTACCAGGGTTGTGGCGTTTTGTTTCGTATTGCTTCATTTGTTTGTTCATCTTTGGTGGTGAATTGGACAGGGAAAATCAATAGACTGCCGAAGTAAATACGTCATCTTTTGTTGGTTGCCTATAGGCAATTGGCTCTAAACTAAACAAATCACTGAACCGTGTCCCTGTGCTATTGCAATGGTACTTTTCCGACGGCCATGTTAGTTTAGAGCCAATTGTCATGGCAACCGACGTCACACTTCGGTTGTCTATACAGGCTTGAGGGGTGATTCAGGCAGTGTACTGATCGGACTGAAGTGGCGCCAACGAAAGTACGTGCATTTAGCTTTTGTAAAGTGACAATTAATTTATTATTTTTATCACAACAGTTTTGCAAACTGCGCTGTAGAAATTCATTTGCTTCCCCCTCCCTTTTTTCTCGGTGGTGAAAAGGACGTGGAAAATCAATTGTTATGCCCGAGGGGTCCTTCAGGCAGTGTACTGATGAGACTGAAGTTTCACAAAGGAAAACACAACATGATTTTAGCTATAGACATAAAAAACAAACACTTTGTAAGCCGACGATATTTGGATTGTTATATTTTGTAATGACGTTATGAATACGTACAAACTGCATTCATTTAGGACCGTCATGGATTCCGTTAAATATCAGCTTTTTTGGCTGGATAATTTGAGGGAGGATTTTACTGCTTGTGAAAAATTTCCTGGAGCGGTATTACTTTTTACATGCTCTCATACAAATGTAATAGACATGCTATACAGTATATTATAGTATAAGAGTATGTCAGGTGGTGAATTTCTTCTGAACAAAGCTTCCCAGTTAATAAAGCTGAAATTACGAACTTTTTGCCGTCTCCTATTTCCGAATGCACAACATTTAGAGAAAGCACCAGATTTAGAGGAAATGAAGTCAGACTTGTAATTGTGTTTTTGGTTGCCTTTACCAAGGTTTGAAATACAATTGTTGGTACTAGGCCTATACCATTCTTTTAGTTATACTTATAATGACCACTTATGTCAGGAAAATGTCTCGAAGGGTCTCAGCAAAACCTTTTCGAGACCTTTGACCAAAAATTCACTTCGATTCATATAATTTACAATCTTCCACATGAAAATACATAGATCTTCGTCACGACAGGCTCTGGTACATTTATGTTAATATATACAAACACACTAAAATCACAAGCACATTAAAAGTATTATACATAATGACCTCATAATTTGACTATACATATACATATTAATGACCTCATGTATAACGTGTTCAAACTATTATTAACATGCTGTTTATCAAAGGAGTGTGGAAATTCAGTGGACAGCCTTTGTTCAGTGTCATGCAAACATACAACTTTTCTCGGGAGGTTCTCGAATACATTTCAGATCTATATTAATTGATCAGAGGAAGGTTATGTAAACTAGGTTACACACAGAACACAAAATCTGCAAAATAAAAACAACAGTCTTTTAAAAACACGACCCATCCTTTGCGCCACACAATTCACAGCTGTTCTATAGGTTTATCCGCTTAATTTAACTCCGAACTAACAATTAAGCCGTCTTTTTGGTATCCGAACTGACAAGCCGTCTTTTTTTTCACCCGAAATTAACCGCACTTTATCAGTCAATATTCAAGTATACCTATAAGTTACCTAAGTTACGTAATATTGAATGACCGGATTTTGTTAACAGCTGCGTGGCGTGGAAAGGAGTCGTGGTGCACACCAAAGCCAATCAACCAACAGTCTGGCTGCTTTATGCCATTCGGTTCTACCATGAACATGGTATTGTTTCTGTACTTTACACATGCCTCGTGAACCATGTAGCAAGAAACATTAAGTCCGGCCATCTGGATAGTGGGTACTTTACACCTGCCTTGTGCACCCTGTCACATTACACAGCAGGGATAATAAATGTGCATGTGAAATAGACTGGTTCCCGTCCACATATTTCACATAGGAGAATATAAGGACAGGTAAAGGGCGGGCGCTTCATCTTGATCTGTGATTGGTCGTCTTTGCGCGTGCGCATTGTGTGCTTTATATTTAAAAATTGGCGAAGCCCTTAGACTTGAGGTCAAGTCTCTAGACAGTCGTATTTGGTCCGCCTGACGCCTATAATCCCCACACGCAACAGTCGTTGTTATGAATAGTACCTGTCTAGAGACTTGAGAAACCTGTTTTCGCGCCAATATTAATGCTTCATGGCGCGTAATATATAATCACGCTGTTGCCATAGAACCAGCCAATGACATTTCGTCCATCGTGCCGTGGTAACGTCCACTTCTACCAGAGGGGATGTAATGTTATCTGATTCGGTTAATGCGTGTTTTAAAACTCCAATATTGTTATTTAGAGAAACTGTGTTAAGCGTTTAGTGAAATATAGTATGTTAAGTTACAGTCAAGAGCATTTATGATGTACAAATAAATGTACAACAATATTCATAAAAAAGATCTCCCCTATAATGATTATGGGAGATCTTGTATCAGCTTCTTTTGATGAATGTGTTCTAACAGTATATTCAAGTATTAAATCGGTATCAGTCCCTTTATATGTGATTGCGCCAGTTACTTGTGTCAAGGGCTAAATACATCGATAAATTAAACAGCCCTTTATAACGTCGCAGAAAACAAATGAAGCTGAGCAGAATGTATTAAAACTACTTTTACGTTCTTTTGCTTTATCGTTTTCCAACTTTCGTGGCACTGCAGTCCAGTTAACGCACCACGGACTAAGATGCGCTTTATGTAAAATTGAAAGGGATCGAGCGCACTGCCAACTTTCCAAACTCGACGAACGCGTAAACGATGTGAGCTAGCGGGTCAGAAATTTTGCCCGGTGTTTGTTTTTTTTTTACTACAAATTGGATTTTTGTTTTTGTCTGTAACATTCTTCTTCGACTAGTTGGTTTTCAAAACGTGTTGCTGGTGGCTAAAATGGCCAGCATTAATACCCACAAGTGGCGTGCGTGCTTAGTTTGTAACACGACTTTACTATCCTGCAAAAACTATTACAGTCTTGATAAATCAGATCTTCGCTCCAGATTAAAAAAAGTCCTGCAAACAAATCTTTCCTCACCATCGAAGATCTGCGGTCCTTGTCATACAAAACTGGCAAATGTTGAGAAGGTGACAAATTTGACCTAAAGCTTGAAAAGCACATTAAAACTGCCATTTGCTTAGCGACTTGGAAAATAAATTATAAATTTATATTTTGAGTTAAAACCATTTTCACACAACAGACGAGTTGTGTGAAACAGATATCAAAAATACTTTTGTTGCAAAAATTCATCAAGCGGTTCCTATTTTATGCTTGTTAAAATGTGTCAAATTTACGTGCGGAATTGTCAATGAAAATGAATAGACAGCAACTTCAAAAATTGTGATGTGATACAAAGTGCCCTCCTTGGCACGAAGCACGTTATTTTTTCTTGGTTAATTAGTTTTAAATTCAAGCGTTATATATTTATCTTGTCCTTCAAGAGCAGACTGTAAACAGGGCGCCATCAACTGACAATAAACAGCGGTGTCAATACGTAGAGCATGACGAGGGCACTATAGGCGCGGGCTTTGTTATGCCTGTAGTCATGCCTGTACTGGTGTCTTCAATCAATTACTATAGGTAGTTGACGGCGCCCGCCAACTGCCGATTTTGGTGATATTTTGGGGCGTAAAATCTCACCACTGCACAGGTTGATTTGCGTGATATTTGGCACAAATACAAAGAAAACCAGCCCCAATAGGCCTGTAACAAAAAGAAATCAGCCTGGCAGATTAAATAACAGAAACTAAAGGCAGCATGATTTACAGTGCAATTTCACGCAGCGGTCCATCAAGCTTGCAAACTTCGGTTACGGATTTGACCAATAATACTTGTCACGACTGCGTGGCTGATGATGTCACATATTTCCAAGTCCCTAGCTTCGGCTTCAACGATCGAGGCCGACAACCCTATTCTTTGGCGCCCATACTCGACAGCACTGTTCAAAATTTAAGCTCTATCTTTCTCCATAACCACGATCTGACAATCATGCAATCATCAGCGTTTGCGATTATATTTTAAAGAAAAAACATCGATAATCGCAAATTCGCATAAATAGATCAAGTCGAATAGGCTTACGTACATGTACATGTATGATATGTAGCCTAGCCTAAACAAATTTGCACTTCAAGCTTGCTGATGCGTTTGATGAAGATGAAACCCAAATCAAAATTCCCAAAAAAACATCCTTTTAAAGGAGTAACATGAATATTAATGTCGTCCTGCGTTTCGACCAATCAGCTCTCTACGTCCAATTATGGTAGCAATCTCTCTATAGACCGTGTACAAAACGGAAACAGGTTTCTCAAGTCTGTAACTAGAGGTCGATTAGACTTGTTCCCAGTCCATTCACGACTACGCTGCTGCCGTTTACGAAACAACCGGTCTAGTTACAGACTTGACATCAAGTCTACGAAGCCCTTTGCTTTAGGCAATGTTTATTCACATTTGGATACAAATGTCAATGCAAAATATACGCACTTACTAAAACAAATAACATAAAATAACCACGTGACCACGGGCAGGTTTCTGCCCGTCATGGCCGCCCTTTACCGATCTTTATATTTTCGCAATAATATATAAGGTTCGGGAACCAATCTACACTGAAAGTGCGTCAGTACACCAGACGCAATGAAGGTATTCATGTGCAACATCAATGACTAATTTATAAATAATTATCAGCGATGGAGCTCCGATAAGACAATTAAGGAACGCCCATACCAAGGCCAATGACAAACGCAGTTTTTCCCCTCTTCTGTCTTAGCTAACCAGTTAATGATTACGTTTCCTTTTCCTCAATGTCAATGAATCTTGTTTTAAGCAGCTAGCTGGAAGTGTTGGTGCGTATTGTGATGAATAAGGCGAGGCAAGCATGCTGCTATTTTTTAGTGTGCTCCAAATTAGATTTTGTAGTTTTGGTTCATTGTTATTTTTCATCAAATGGGACATTTTGTTATTTATTCTTTAAAAGAATGTAGACAGAAAATCGTGTTTATGCAAGTCATCTATTCGAAGCTGATTTGAATATGTGATGTGTGATATGTGACAGTGGGATCCACGCTGCTCTGTCCTATGAGGGTAATTCCCTAAATTAGGGGTCCAAACGTGTGACATGCTTTTAAAGATTTTCAAGTGTGTTTAGTAATTGAAAGTGGTTTTCCAGTAAACAAAAAATTATTTTTATTTTCAAAAATGCCGCTTAAATTTAACGTTTGTGTGTGGATAAGGCACCAATGTTAATGTAAACTCATTCTACAGCTAATTTTGATTGGCGTAGGTAACCCGGGTCACCAAATTCCTATTCAATATAATAGAACAAATTATGAGACTTTATGGTCTTTTGTTTGAAATATTTGTCAGTAATCACAGAACAAAATATTCAAGAAATTGGTGCTGTCCCCTAAAATCACAGGCTACAGTCTATTACTGAGAATCTTTGATTATGAGAGGCAATTTTTGATGCACAGTGTATCGTATATGCATAACTGGGACACCAAACGTCTTGGATCCTTAAAGGGCCCCTTATTTAGGATTTTTATCAATGAAATCTATGCTTTAAAACCACTTTACTCAGTTAAAGTCATAAACATCCCATTTGGAGCTTGCTTTGGGGGTTAAAACAAAGGTTTTTAGTTTTTATGCTAATGCAAATATGCATATTCATGACCAAGGTCACGACGTCACAAGAGGCAAACACAGGAAAATCGCATTGAACTGTGCACAAAAGATTCCACTTTTTTCTCAATTTTCCTGAAACTTTTGTAATCCATGGCTGTTTGAGTTTGTTTAACATGTTGCCTGCTGTAAGCCATGACAAAACTGGGGGTAGAAACTGCAGCAATTTGCCACAAGTCCAACTTGAAGTCTAATGTTTTTTCTTAACTTTCCCCTTCTGTCTTCCTTATGTGATGCACTCAAAACAGCGCCCTCTGTCTGTGATTTATTGCAATGAAATCTTCAAAGTTGAAAAATGCCACCTTTTATTGATTTTACATCGAAACGAACAATAGTATGTCTTGCAGAACAAGTAATCTGTCATTATGAAGCAAAACTTAGGCACAAAGTTGTTTAGGATGTCACAGGCCCTTTAATTTTGGGAATTACCCATAGACCTTTAACACGGGCGGCCATGACAGGAGCAGTCACATTGTTACCGTGCGTCATGCACGAGTAGGCACTTTTGTCACATCATTTAAATATGAAATCTCCCCAAACCCCCGGTCACAGGTGCCGGTGCAAATGGCCTATTCTGCCTCAAACATTCAAGAATCATGTTATGGGGTATTCGATGAAAGTGCGTTGGCCTTATAAACAATAGGCCATTGTACCATGCACAGATGAGTTTTTACGAATGTCAGAAACAAAGGTTACGTATAAACTAGGTTACACATGGAACACAAAATCTGCAAATTATACAACAGTGTTTAAAAAACACGACCCATCCTTTACACCACATAATTCACAGCTGTCCTATATAGTATAGGCTCCTCCGCTCAATTTCACACTCATTTAGTGGCCGATAACACCAAGCCCTCTTTTTCCCTCGCGCCAAATTGACCGCACTTTAATAATCAATATTCAATTATCTAAATACACCGTTTAATTTGATTTCATACTTGGGGTGTTCAATTATGCACTCGAATCAAAGCTGCCCATTAAACAGCTGCATGTTTGGTCGTTCAAAATCAAGTATATATGTGTATAACCAAGCATTTTGTGAAGTAGGAACAAGCGAATACACGTATGGTGCAATTCATTGCTCATTGTCCTATATAGGCTGGTTCCCTGGCTTAGCAAACTGCACGGGAAACGCAACCATAAAAGCGCGGTACTCAGAGGCCTAGTTTTGATCACATGAGGGCGCACTTCTAAAAATGAGTGTGCACACACATTCATATCCATTTATCTTTTATCGTTTTTATCATAAAATACATTTTCTTTTTGCGATTTGTTTCCAGTCAAAAAAGTAAATTTTGGACATTAAAAATTCTGTCTGCGGGCTTCTTATCTTTTAAATTTGCTATTGCTTTTGAATGTGTATGCAGTGTATACGTAATAACATTCGGTGGCCAATAGTGTCGAAAGCGGCACTTAGATCCAAAAGAACCAAGAGTGTCACCTTCTGGCGGTCCATGGCCATGAGAAGATCACTCTTGATTCTTAGCAATGCCGTTTCTGTGCTATGAAAACGTCTATAGGCAGACTGTGTCGCAGCTAGTAACAAATTGTCATTAAGGTATTGGTGAATTTGTTTTGAAGCAGCACTTTCCACGAGTTTGGATCTGCAGATTGCTAACTGGCCTGAAGTTTCCAAAACTCGGCTCAAGACCTGGTTTCTTGAGCAGAGGCCTAACTACAGCTACTTTCCAGTTAGAGGGAAACTGACCATTATCTAGAGACAAATTTATCATTTTCGTGAATACTGGTAACAGAATATTAATGCATTCCAAAGTGAGTTGTCAAGGATTTCTTGCTTTATTGCTGTATGAGCTTTTCCACCTCAATTTCTGAAAGGAGTCTGAACTTTGTTAAATTTTGACGACCCTCAGCATGAAAATGCACCTTGGTACGTGTCTATGGGCAATATATCCTGATTGGCTAATGTCGAACAAATAGTTGCATGGATGTTAAAGATTTTGTTTTGAAAAAAACTGAACAAGATCATCCACAAAGTTACATATGACCACGTTTGGAGACATATCAACATATTTTTTTGACATATTCAGCAGTATAGTTTAGTAACATTAAACAGTTTCTTTGATCATTACCACTTTCCAGTATGTGTTGGAATAGTATGTACGGCGAGCATTATTCATCATGAAAAGTGTCATGTTGCGGGCCAGTTTGTACCTCTCGTGATCACGAGGCAGCTTTGTTCCGACCCATTGTTTTTCCTGCTTTTCTCCGTTCTCTCTTCACGTTCCTAATTTCGTTGTTAACCCGTGGCACTTTTGGACGTAAATTAATGCATTTCCTGATTAATGGTGCGTACTTATCCAATACTGAACGAAGTGTAGTATTATACAAGGCAGCCAGTTCACTTAAGTCACCCGATTGATTATGACAAAGATCACTCTCAGCAATATCTTTCGCAAACGATTTAATGTCTATGTTAGCAAGTTTACGGAAAGATATGTTTCTGCTTGACAATGGTGGTTTGCTACAATTAAGCAGGCACATAACTGAGTAATGGTCTGATACAAGAAAATCTGACCAAGGTTTATTAAAGATAATATCATCGGATTGACGAGATATGATCAGATCAAGTGTATGACCATGTATCTGAGTGCAAAAGTCAACATGCTGGACACAGGCAAATGACTCTAAAAGTTTCTAAAAGACACAGACTCGGGTTTTCATGGACATCAATGTGGACGTTAAAATCTCCTGTAAATACAAGTGTTGTACTGCATAGCAAATTTTCGTGTAAAAAGTCACTGAAATCAGATATAAATACCGAAAATGAAACACGATGATTATCAGAGTACGGGGGTACGGAGGTAAATAATCTTATGACAAATTATTTAAATGACACAAGATATTCAGCAAACTCAAATGAGTCTTTTTTCCCGGCAGAAGTTTGATAAGCAGTGATGGTTTCCTTATAAAGAAGACCGGTTCCACCGCCACGACGATCTGATCTTGGGTGATGAATGAACTTGTATCCAGTCGGAGCAATATCATGAATTATTGCAGAGTCACAATCAGTCAGCCAAGTTTCTGTCATAGTGTACAAGTCTGCTTTGCTATCACAGACAAAGTCATATATTGACGCTGATTTACTCCGTAAAGAGCGGACGTTGTTCATTGTACATAGTTTGAGATGACTATGACAGGTAGCTATACGAGATGTTGAGACGGCTTGTTGGAGAATTATGAGGTTGACGTCCAGAAATCCTGGAAGTGATTTACACCGGTATCAGTATACACGAGTCATGATGAGAGGGAACTTGAAACGATGCTTCCTGGACATCGAGATGGTGGGATGAAGACAGGGCATGTAGCTTGGCTTTTATGGTTAACGGTAAATATCTTAACAAATTCAATTGTAAGTTGAACCACAGGGGAAACGACACCTGAAGTAGGCTATTTTCAAAATTCGGAGGGAATTTTAAAGACTACAGAACGTATTGTAAAAGGGTAACAACCTGTGATACGTCGAACGATTTTATTAAACATTGCCATATAAATAATTGAACAAACTTTGCCTGGAATGGTAGCTGCTATAACATATTCAATATCCGATGATACCGTCAACTTGGAACAAACACGGGCGCTTAAATTAGGCCACGAGGAAAAGCTGACAGAGAATTATGAAAAGCTGACAGAGAATATTAAACTACCTACAGATCTGCGGCAGAAATAAAGCAGTCGGGCATTTGCCACCGTCCTGTTTGCATAATTTGGCAAGGACAAAAACACATCAAGGCTATCCGATGCAACCTGAACTACCTGTTTGTATAGTTTAGTGGCCTCACGTTCCGACCTCTGCAACAAAGTGTTTGTCAAAGAGAATTTGACAGGAGAGCCAGGGGCAATTACAAAGAGACGCAGTCAGCAGATATAGGGCCTTGGCATGGCGGACATCCTGGGGGCGGTGGGGGAAAGGGATGATGGGTAGGCACTTTTTGGTAACACCATTTTAAATAAGAAAAGCTGCAACAGTGTCTATCGAGATAAGTCACAGCTGTACAGTATCAGCGAAGATAACTGTTCTTGAGCTGAAACAATAATCCAAGAGAGAAACGAAGATCTTCTTTGTGCAAGTCCATTCAGAGCGATATTTGACAGAGGGGATCCCATGTCCCCATTGTGTCACAAACGTCTACGAAATTTTTAAGGGATTCTTTCAGTTTTCGAGGGTTTAATTCATTAATAATTTTTGTCCGAAGAATGTTGGCACATTTCAGCAAAATAATTCAGCAATGTTTAAAAAAATCTTTAAGACCCTTACTTTTTTTGGTTAAATGAATGTTAAACAAGCAATATGAGTGCTCATTAAACATCCTCGGTTGTCAATTTCCGACAGACTGAGCAGCATAATGGTAGTGGTGACGCCAACAAGGCAATTAGTTGAATAAAACGATGATTAATTGAACGCAGTGCGTCAATTAGCCCATACGCTGCTAATTGTTTTACATTTCACGAGAACCGCAATACCCAAGCTATATACAAAGTACATGAGTTAAGGGGGCATTTTAGCAACACAGACCGTATTTTCCATAAAATACCTTTGTCTGGTGTTAAAATAACAGAAATAAGTTTCAGTTGTTCTGAAGAGATAACTTAGGCCCAAAAAGGGTTACAAATAGTGTAACAACATGCCTTTTTAAAAACCCTGAGTACTAATTTTCAATATACGCTCGTAATTAACCGGGACAGCCTAAAATGTAACACAAGTGTCAGGCTAGTTTACCAATTAACATTCTTCCTTAGATATGTTACACTCTTATTCCACGAATCTGTAAAAGTTTTATCTTGCAAATGACACAATAGGGCAGCCAGCACGATACATCATTTGCAGTTAACCCCAAAATTCTACTTCACGAGTTTGACAAGAAAAACCTGACTAAAGTAGAACAAAATACCGCATGATTTATTTCCGTATAAAATGGTACCTTGTGAGAGAAATTTCCAACTGAAAAAAAACATCAATGGATTGTTAAGGTTTTCTGAAGATTGTGACTAAAATTTCTACAACTTAAGGCAGTTGTAGATTATGATACCATTGCTATATTAACACGTCGTGTAAGGTTTTTCTTGTCAACTCATACAGTAACCATTTTGGTTATTCCAAACGATTTAATGAGCCTTTAACCCGACTGCTTTTACTTGGAAATCCATTTTGAGTACATGTACATGTAATTTAATAAGGTTCGACTAAAAAATTGCATATTATTGTTTCCTTTATTTATACAGGGTAAAAGCTCAAACAGCATAAAGCTGGTTTTCATTGAGGCCTGTTATAATGACAAAATAAAATAATATAAAGTACATCATTGTTTGTTTACAATTTTCTAATACAAACTTTTATAAAATAAAAATAATTCCCAAAGTAAAACCACAAGAAAGTAACGTTTTTAGTGATAGACAAATTAAAAAGAAACAAACAAACAAACAAACAAACAAGCAACAACCCAACAAACAACCCAAGTTATACAAAATGATTACGAATTACAAGTTCCATCCTCTATGGGCCTGCGATTCGGAATATATTCCTATAGACTCGTGTATGTTTATGTCTACTTTTTCAGTGTTTTATGGTATGCAAGACTGGCTTTATAGCTGCTATTTTTAGACACTAGTGGATTTAGGGGTTACAGCTAATGCATTAGGATCACTCCTTCAAGTTGGAGAACAACTTCAAGACACCTGTCCATGTAAATTGTTCTCAATCATGTTTTCATTGCATAGGCTATCTCTCACCGTTTATGAAATTCTTGTTTTATGCGTATGCTATTTGGACACTTCATGCTTAACACTGCTCAGAACAGTCAAATATATCTGTAGTTTGTGATTTCTTAAAGGAGCTATTCAGATTCCCCCTCCCCCAGAAAATGGATCTCATTCTAAACTAACAATCATTTAAAATACGTCCCCAGAATACTATCCATGGGAAGAAAACAGGAAATTTGCCATCTCCAATTTGGACGTGGAAGTAAAAAGGTTGGTGCAGTGTTTTATGGAACGGATAAATTAGTTTACAAAACATGTTTTGTTTTTTTGCAATATCCTTGAAAATATACGGGTTGAGAGCGCGAAATTTCAGTATGGTAAATGAAAAAAATGTGACACATGATATGGTATCAAAATCTCAATGCTACTGTATATATGAGGTACGTGGGCGGTAAAAAGGGATCTGGTCAAGTACGTTTACTGCAGTGGGAAATGCTTTTCTTTCTAAAATGCATATTGACTGAAGTAGCTGGGCTGGAATGAGACACAGTTTTTGAGATATGTCACAAAACGTGACCCAACTTCATGGGTAAACCAATTTACAATCCAAACACCGAGATGTTCAGATGTTTATTTTCATAGATGCTGGACAAAAGGCAAGCAAATCCCTTATTGTTTGGTTCTCTGACCCAACTCCAGCAGATAAGACGAGAAATCCATATACACTGGTGATTGCGGTATCATGGAATAAATACCAAACGGTCTAAGCATGTTATATATGGATGTGCAGCCGAGCATGCGGAATGATTAAATTGGGTATTTTGTCCAATTGCAATTACTACAATTGATACGTAAAATCCACTTTTCATAAAAATGTCAGCACATTGTGTTTCAGGCCATCATTCACTGTCAGTCGATTTGGTAGACTTGCTTTTTAATACTTAAATCCTGCATAGAGGGGCCTTTAGATAAACATAACAAATTTGTGTTAGAATTTCAGATACCTAATCCACCATCTCGAAATCGTAATTTTGTCTCCATGCAGATTTTAGCTATATTATTTTTAATTTCAATCGGGAAACTATCTGCAGCTATCTGCGTAGACTTGATGTCAAGTCGGTAACTGGACTGGTTGGTTCATAAACCGCGGCAGCGTAGCCGCGAATGGACTGAGAACAAGTCTAGTCGACGTCTAGTTACCGACTTGAGAAAGTTGTTTGTCACTTTGCACACGGGCTATAGAGTTTGCTACCAGAATATAAACTCAATCTACTGCCAGAATTTTCTATACAAAACTCAATAAGTTTCGATTTACCATCCCCCAACATATTAAAGCGTGTTACTTATCTTTCCAAAGCTATAATATCTGGGTTATACTCGCGGATAAAGTGAAAACTGTAACTGTTGGGTTGGGTCGTTTTTACCCGTTTATTTGGTGTAATCAAACCTAAACGTAGAAACTTCCTACGGGTATAAGCGATCTAAAAGTTGGTACATGTAGTTGCAGTTTTTCACCCTATTAATATTCGTGTGTGAATATATTATCCCAAGGAATTTACATTCTGCAGTATTGGGCGATTTTGGGCGACAAAACGAGCCCGTAAAATTCACGCAAAATATGAAAAGATGGGCAAGGGATGAATACGATGTTTTACATACTGTCCTTCAAATTAATTAGCTTTCTACAAGTTTCACGTACGTGAATACCGTCTGGTTTTAATTACGTATTTCCCTTCACATGCACACTTAGTATCCACTCGACGAGACGAATGTTTGTTGCTATGTGGTGCACGCGGCAGGTGTGAAGTACGGAATACATTTTGTGTTGGCCGTAGGAGAGAATGGCATGAAGCAACCAGACTGTAACCAGAAAATAACACTTTGTATAGTTTAGGGGACACATTTCGTATCCCATCCACGGAATGACCAATTTGTAAATTAGTTAATTTCTAAAATAGAAAATTATGCTATAAAATGATATTCTAAAAATGCAAATGTCCCTTTTTTACTTCGGGGATGGATTGTGTGACTTGGCCAGGCAGCCACCTATAATCTAAGCGAAATGGTTCTGGTGATTCCATGACGACAGCGATAATAATAATGGCCACGGTGCCTATGAATAACAGTCATGTTAAATACTGTGCGCCTGAAAAAATGCTCTGATATATTATTATTCTATTAAAAAGCTTTCATATGCTTATTTAATGAAACGTTACAAATTACGTATAGACAAGCAAGGGAGGCTCTGTTTACTTTATTTTCCCCCGCGTTAAGTGGTTCTTCCACAGTAAATGTTTGCACTCCGGCGCCACGGCAATAACTTCCAATAAAGATTTCAACTAAAGCCGTACCTTAAATTAACTCCATCAATTTACGTGGAAATGGAAAGGCACCGCGACCGAATGGGCGCCATTAAGGAACCAGTTTCGTGTTAAACATTTACCCTGTGTGGACCAAGCTGTTTGCATGGGCCGTATGACTCACTAATTTGTACAGAGGTATAACGTTAGAAAGTAAAATGCCTTCTTTCTCGATTTATTAAATGTCTTTTAATTTGCATTTGGAAATTTTAATTTG
The DNA here is from genome assembly GCA_037783545.1 of Henricia sp. BOLD:AAB3569. Classification (NCBI taxonomy): domain Eukaryota; kingdom Metazoa; phylum Echinodermata; class Asteroidea; order Spinulosida; family Echinasteridae; genus Henricia; species Henricia sp. BOLD:AAB3569. The sequence goes on from JBBELK010000570.1 coordinate 289,977, forward strand.
TATGCTCAATACTAGCTGAGGTTACCTCGGCTCGAATTTTATCATGTGGTAATATGTTAGATTACCACATATAACCACATGATAACAGATAACCACAGATAACCACATGATAACCACATGATAAAATTCGAGCCGAGGTAACCTCATGCAGCTAGTTCAATACATGGTGCATAAGGCCCATATGACTTTTCTCCCATTCCAAGTTTCCGTTCAACGGTAAATTTTATGCACCGCGCCGAACATTGCGTTCAACACACGGTACAGTATTTCATTATGATGAAATATTCGTATTATATTTAGTTTTATATTTATTTTCCCGTTTTCCAAATTGAAAATTACTTTTAATTACAATTATTTTATTGCCGTTTTGGTTTCATGTTGAAATAATTATTCACCAAACGTTATTTTTTACTTTCTAGTGAATGATCTATTGGATGAATTTGTACGTGCAATTTAATTCATATGTGTCCGTTTCAACCAATGTGTTCAACCACTGTTATACGGACACAAGAGTGCGGACAGAATGATGTGGCAGTAATATTTTTGGACACAAATGTGTGGACATAATGGTTTTTCGGACACATGCTGCGGACATAATGGTGTACCAATGGACACGATGGTGCGGACAAGTGGTACAAACGGACACAATGGTGCGGAAACTGGATTTTTTGACACAATGGTGCCGACAATTAATTCTCTGGACACGATGGTGCATGCGGACATATTGGGCCCAAAACATCTGAAGACCCAATGGTTCAAACGAACACAATGCTCCTGAACAGATTTCTCATCATAAACCGTTAAGACTTACCTATTGTTGTGATTACAGTAGTTGCAAAGAATAGAGAATTCGGAAAGTCCCATAGATGATGTCCGTAATTATCCAGTGTCCAGTCATCTATAGCCGGTTTGAGACCGTTGTCAATGGAATAAACTACCTCATCCACGAGGTCCAACAGTTCGTCTGAAGCTATACAAGAATGGTTCCTGAGGAATAGGATCACGTAGTCCTTAAGTCGCTGTTGGAGGTTCTCCTCATTGCCTCCTTCGGTGTATCTGAAGATGAAGGCACCAGTGACGATATAGACCACGTAGACGCCGAGGAGTAGGACCAGGCGCTTGACAGAAGCACCGCTTTGACGACGGCTAAACCCCCGTACAGAAACCACGGATGAGGTGCTTCGAATGGACGCAGTGGTGTCCAACTGGGCCCGAAACATCTTGTCGCTTGCCCGGTGATTGTTAGTGATTGTCTCGCAACCAACACAACAGGCTTTATATAGCTGTTGTGTTTTAGCCAGCCATATAATGCGGGCACGCCAGGCGTATACGCTTTGTTTGCCCAAACCTCTCACGGGATCACAGCAAACCAATATTGCTCCGTGACGTGATCATCCTGATTATAGTTTTCGTCGTACACGTTTACATGCATTCGCCAACGCTTCTGAGCGGTTTTAATAAGTAAACATCATCTTGTTCCCAAAGCCGCAGCTGATAATGCCAAAGTGTGTTGGGATCTTTTTCAATCCGCAGAGATTTTCCAGCGGCAGTCCGAATGAATAAATTCCTGGTGACCTTATCGATATACTGCGAAGTACTTGTCATTTGCATTGGCGTGGATAATGGTGAACCTAACACTGCTCCAACCATTCCACCGAACACACCTCGTGTTCACCTCGCAACCTACATGTATCTTAAAAATGCACGATTCTTGGCACTTTGGCGCGCGTGCATTCCTGACGAGCCTGCCTTTTCGTCTCAACTTATTATAGTTACATGATTTGTTTTATTTTATCTATACATACATGTAGTGCACATGTTTGTAATTTCAAAACAAATACTGGATATTCTTTGCATTTGTTTTTTTGTTTGATGATCTGAAATAATTTCAAAACCTTGTGATTGCAAATATACAAAGGTATCTACATGTTTATGTTAATTGATGCTTGGTAATTTAACAACATATTTAGTGCGTTTAATATCTACGGGGTTATCTAAAGGTTTTGCTAATAAAAGTAACATTTTGTGAATGAAAACAAGACAAACATATATACATGTACATTGTTTTGTGTTTGTTGTATAAAAATGGTGCTCTTTTTTATTAACTGATTGGATGGGAGGGTTTTGTCAAATGTTCGGCATTAAAACTTGCTAAGATGCCTAAACATCTTTTACATTTGCAATAACACTCTTAAATTCGGGTCATGATTTGTTTTATTTTTTAGTTAAACAGTTCTTTAAAACCATCAAAGTATTCTGTTTTGTACTAGGCTACATGTATCACCATATGATCACTCGAAACAAGACAAGGCTTAATTCCAGAGCTTGACCTCGGACACAAAAATGGTTTTCAAACATTTTTGAAGCAGATAAAATATCAGTATTTATCTGCTTTTGATTTTTCTCCTTTTTTTGTACAAAGGTGTAGGTGGTGCCCTCTTTCCCCATTTTAAGCACTTCATAGTGCAGCTTTTGTCACAATTAATTGCCACATCTAGTATAGGCCTGTCTATGAAGTTGGGCGAAAAAAATCTCCACGTAGTCTGGGCAGAGGGCGCCCTATTCGGAACTGACATATCGGTTCGAAAGTCGCCAACTGACTGGCGATGTTCCGTTGGCAAATTCACCCAATTTACGAGCAGCTTTGCACAAAATGATGGTTAAAATCAGAGAAAGTTGCTACACTTCGTAGGGTCACAGTTGTTTTCAGAACAGTCTCCTCGTGATCGCAATCAACGACGATGTGAAACCCGGTTCGGAACTGGGCAAACAACTGTATAATGCAAGCCTCTCGACTGTTGCTGGACAAATAGCATTATTCAAGCAGCATCCCAGTTTGCTTGTTTGGATAAAAGCACATCGCTGACTAGTATTATAGTAAGTCATGGCCGTTATTAACCAGGAGGCCGAAGTTGGCCAGGCACGGCATGGGGCATGGATTATAATACTCACATGTGGGAAGCCTCGGTAATATAACATTGCACCTGCGCGAAATCCCCAACAGAATCCCACCGTATCCCAAATATCATCCGCTTTGCATTTGATTAAATGTCATCAAACAAAAGGTGGCGCTGTTGATTATGTGCGGTAGATAAAGGACGAAATAATTGCTAGTTCTTAAACAAAGTATACAACTTTTTAAAATTCAAAATTAATGAATATTTTTAAAAACAATATGTGAAAAGGTTAGAATGTCCTCTGCCCCGTGGTACGAGATTCACCCATTGCCTTGGGTGACTGAATAAACAAGACGGTTAGGAAAGGCTTTGAAATCATCGTTGTGATGACAGGTTGGCCGTAAAAAAAATGGCTGAAGCAAATCATGGAGCTCCATGAGCAAATCATCTCCGCCAAGACAGTGGGATGATAAGGCAGGCAGTAGGAGACATTCATGAGACAAAGATATACATAGCCATGGGGTTCATTGGTTTTTAGTTCGTGTTTCATGACTACCAAGAAAAAAACACTGTTACCAGACCCCACCCGGGTCAGCAAATTAGGTCAGAAATGACTGAAAACGTTCAAAATGGGACTAATCATGCATTTAGAAATTTGCCTGAGATCCTCATCTTTCATATGAGTGGTTGATGGTCACTCACTCAAAGATCGCGATTTTCAGTGTTTCATAAATGATACGTATTTCTTGCAACATTAAGTGTGGTATGAAGTGTCATCCCGTAGGATGGGACTTTTGTGCTAAAATTGATTTTTATTTTTGCTTTATTGGGTTGATTTGAAGGTCAAATTATGGGAAAATGACGACGTTCAAATTTTCCGACCCCTCGATGGGGGCGGGGTCTTCAGTTCCCTCTCCTCCAGGCTGACTATGCCAGGCACCTATTTTCGGAAATAATGAACTGATTTACACATACTTAGGGTCGTTCCTGATATTTTCGCCAAGTCCATTTATGACACTTTCAAAATGACCAGAAGTGGCTATCACTGACTTCCTGCAGATAACTCTTGTACACCATTACCATCATCATCCACGTCAGATTCAAGGTCATTTTCACACAATTCTCTGTAGATTTTACTATATTGGAGCCTTATTGCTAATGGACGCTGTATAATGACGTAATAGCCATTAAAACATTCAAAAACTGGTTCGGTGGATACTACCTGCCTGTCATTATAACTCGTATTTTTGGCCCAGGACTGAATGACAAAATACTCGTACTCGGCCCGTACTCTGCACTAATGCTATGTTTACACCGAAGCACGACCAAGTTACGGTCGATTTACGAGTTGTAAAATTCTGTATTTCCCCCCCCCCCCCCCCCCACCCCCCACCAACCCACCCCCCCCCCCCCCCCCCCCCCCCCCCACCCCCCCCCCCCCACCCCCCACCCCCCCCCACCCCCCACCCCCCCACCCCCACCCCCAACCCCATGGACTATGGCTATACAATTTGGTTACGTAGTTTGTAGTCATATTCCCATCATAAATGTGAAAGCATGTCAAAGTTGGACGACGTTTGTGATTTTGCACCAAAAAGTCCTGTTTTTTGGGTCTCCTTCCCTGTATATCCACCATAGCTGGGGGGCTTCCACTGAATGAACTGTATGTTTTTGCTGTTGCTGAAGCTGCATTTGTTTACTTCGAACAAGTTGCGCGTCATTGTAGGGTTGTGTGTAGGCGAAGGCGGGCGCGTCGCGTGCACGCGAAGGCGGCCGCGGGCGCGTCGCGTATACGCGAAGGAGGCGCGTTCGTGTATGTAATGGATGAGCGCTTTTCGTTCTAGCAGCAACACAAAACGCACAGCCCATGCACTGGACGCCCCCAGCTATGGCGGATATACAGGGAAGGAGACATAGTTACCGATTGGTCTATACTACAACTGAAAATAAGCTCAAGGAATCTGAGGATTTTTGCAATAGGCCTAAGCCAGTTGCGTGATAGATTTGCATAAATCCTAGAGTCCTGCCTCTGCGCTATGGCGCTCGCATATAAGAGAGTCATGAACCAGACTACCAGGCCGTTGGCAACGGTTGCCAAGTGGCAAGGGGGTGCACGCTGGAACATGTTAGCCAGCGCGAAAGTCTGTACGGTACCTGGAATACCTCGCACATTACTCTATGCATTTTGAGGCTGGACCATCCAAAATTACATGTTGAAATGAGGATGTTGAAACATGTACGGTGCAAAGGGTGTATACTTGTTTGGTTTCCTAGAAGTTGTCTCGACTTGATGGCGCACTTCAAACCAACCGTTCGGGCGGCAAATCCGTGAGCGACTGTTGAGTTTCGTGAGGGCGCCATCGCACAACAGCGTCAGGCTGAGGGTAAATTAGACTGGTTCCCGCTCCACATATTCCACATACAACGACTGAATATGAGGACCGGCTACCGTGGTGTTTAAAATCCGTGAGCGACTGTTGAGTTTCGTGAGGGCGCCATCACACAACAGCGTCAGGCTGAGGGTAAATTAGACTGGTTCCCGCTCCACATATTCCACATACAACGACTGAATATGAGGACCGGCTACCGTGGTGTTTAAAATACAGTGAAACCTGCTATTAAGGCCACCTTGATAAACAGGCCTCCTGCATATAGTGGCCACCCACCTTTGGTCTCAAATGCCATGTGTGTAAATGCTTTAAAAACCTCTGTAAAGAGGCCACCTCTTATTACAGGTCGTATTAAAAAAAGTATACACTCAAACAAATGTCCATAAAATAAACATTTTATCAGTTTCAGAATTTCTATCTATACCTATTAGTAGGCAAACATTTCAAGCTTTAAATGACACCATGACCATCAGGTCATGACACCATGACTGATCAGGTTATTGTTTTAATTCATGTTAAATTTAATTCATTCAACAGCAATAAGAAAAACACGATAGTTATAGTAACAAACACATTTTTTTCCCAGTAAAATAAATGATGTACCTTTGTGGGAGGAAATTGCCAACTAAAGTCTTTAAAAAAAAGACAAAAATCTGCAGAAATTTTTACCATTCATTCAACAAAAAATGCATATAATTTTCACGTTTTCTGCTTCTATGAGGCTAACATTTGTACAAGGTATTCATCAATATTATTATTTAGTTCTGTAATGCTGTTTCTGTCTTTACAAGTTTTCCAATCAAAGTCATGTAATCTGTATTTAATCCTCAACATGCATGGCCACTATTTCTTCGGATACAGACGTCTGCCTGTGTGTGCACGACGTGTAATTGATACGCACTACACAAAGCATTGACATCAACTACATGTTACGATATTCTGCGGCAAGCATCACGCAAGCAGAAACGGACAGATTGCACAAATAATGGAATGTGGAGGGTTAACATAGATATAAATTTAAAGTTTTGGGTCACAAAGAAGAGCCTGTGCTGCTTTTGTCTGTGATAACTTTTGACTGTGTTAAAACATGCAAGTTTGTGCACAAGCCAAGTTTGCCAACACTAATTAAAAAAATAACCGAGTCATGCGTGAAGTTTTCCAAATGGCCACGGTGTCATTTAAAGCTTGAAATGTCTGCCTACCAATATGTAAGCCTATATAGATAGACATTCTGAAACTTCTAAAGTTTTCGTTTTTTTGACATTTTTTCTGAGTGTATACTTTTTTTGGATACAACCTGTAGTGGCCAGTTCTTTACGGTCCCGAGGGTGGCCACTATAGACAAGGTTCACTGTAGCACTAAGCTTACCGTCATACATTTTCTTTTAGGAGCGCATAACCGTTAATTTTCAAAGCACGCTGCGCGCGCTACGGCACGAATGTATCATACCAATTTGAAAAGGGTCATTCCATATTTAGCCAATAAAGCACATGCCCCATTATAGCATCAACAATCAAATAAATTCAAACATTGTCGGCATCGTCGTAAATATATGACAAATAATATGTTATCAAAATATCAACACCCATGGGGAAAATGGGGTGCTCAAAAAGGTGATCTTTACACGCTCCTTTGACGCGCCAACTTCTCTATAATCTGAAAGGAATTTCTTTAAAATTCCGCAGATGTTTAAGACACAATGGGGAAACAATGGAAGGTATACCGTGCATGTGACACTTATCGTGTTGCATATGATTTGGGTATGTGGGGCAGTAGCCTATTGTATTTGGCCAACAACTGCTGTGCTTTGCGTGTTGTGTTGGACACACATTTCTGGAACTGTTGGAATTGTAGTTGCATGAGTGGAAAGTTCTACATTGCCTGAATTAATGGCATACATTGAACGAAAGGAGAAATGGATTCGGATTGTTACCAGCATCGGAGCTTTGTATCTTGACAGCTGTCTCCATGGCGCCATTGTGCCGCTTGTTGCTAACTGGCACTGGGCTGTGACCGAGAGCGCGGTTGGTGTCTCGACCCGCGGGGATGGAGAGGACGACGTTGAAGTACGGGCGAGCCTTGCAGTGGCGGCAATTTTCCTTGCCACGGGAGTGGTGGAGGTGTGTCTGTCGCCCTTTGTAGGCATGCTAGCCGATCGCTCCGGGTTTGACACCGTGGTTCTGGTGGGTCTCGTGATAGCCACGTTAAAGTGCCTTTTGTTGGGATGCCTGCAGACAACTGCTGTGGTCGTATTGGCAGCTCGAGTTCTCCAAGGGATCGTCAGTTCCTGTATTCAGACCGTAGCCATGGGCCGAGTCAGAGACGTGTATGACCAGGCCACGGCTGAATGTGCCAACGTCATGGCCGCAGCCTTGTGTAAAATCGCCTTCAACTACTTTGCTGGACTTATAACGGGTGAACTATATCGTTACCTGAAGCACCGTGTGTTCATGCTGTTTCTGCCAGTCGCCTTGCTACTCGCCGTTGGGATAATAATGACATTCAGAACGACCAATTTTCACTCCATGGTGGATAAGGACGAACAGGCCAAAACAAAAATTCCATCCTCTGGTAACATGGAATGGAGAGTGGTTCTCGACACCCAGCTTATGATCATTTCCCTCCTCTTCTTGGTGTCTAATCTCGGCCAGTCTGCCTTGGAGCCATCATTCGCAATCTGGATGAAATCCGCTTTCGGGGCCGGACCTGCCTCCAGTGGATGGATTCTAGGACTGTGTGGGTTGGCAATCATTTTAGCCAATGCCACAAGCGCTCAGCTTTTGTCGTGCTTTAACGGCTGGACCTGGATCTTCTGCATTGCAACCCTCTGCGTCACAGGGCTCTCTCTCGTTCTCGTCGGCTTCTCCCAGGACCTACCCACTGCCAGCCTGGCCTTGGCTACCTACTTCATCGGCGCCACTGCAACCCGCTACTGCCTGGTATTCATGGGCTCAACCATTGCAATCCTCCGGTACCCAGCTGCCTATGGCATGGTCTTCGCCATGATGAATATGGGTTGGGCTGGCTCGTTCCTAATCGGGCCTCTCATAGCCCAGTATCTCTTCGGTCCCTATTGTGGTATTTGCATGATTGGTGGAGCGTGCATCATCAGCTCCGTGCTGTGCGTTCGCCTACGGCAATTCGGTTCCAATCATGATGGGTATCAAGTAATTGTTACAAACGACAAAGTTCCATTCAAATACGACATTGCCGAGGTCACTTTACAACCAAATGCAGGCACTAAGTAGATTCGTTACCGGCCTTGAAATTGTGTACGTGTACCTGAAATTAATATCATACATTTATAATATAGCCGTTGTTTAATAAAATTAATGTTAATTCTACCAGAAGCGGTTAAAGCAAGATTAATGAGACACAAAACTTAACGCCACTAGTACCACGCTCTACGTTAACAAGCTACAACGTGCGAGATAGATGCTGACAGGTGAATCTCTATTGGATTTGTAGGCAATAGACCATTTGCATCGGAGGCCATGACAGGGGCAGGTTTTTATATATTTATATTATGTGACAATGGATCCACAAAATACGTAATCGGTCATGCATGACGCACAGAGAGAAATGATTGCCCCCCTGTAACCGCCCGTGCAAAGGGTCTATACATTGTCAGTGCCAGAAAGCTTAACATAAGTACCCCCTGAGCGATTTTTCATAGTTATTGTTGGAAGGCTAAGTGAGCACTCATTACTTTAATTGCATACAAAAGGGGGTTGTTGCCGTTTCCGTAATATTTATGAATACGAAATGAAACTATATAAAATAATGCTATCATGGACATAAAATATTTATAAGTACTCGAAATATTTAATGTGCAATGGAACTATTAATAATAAATGTAAAAAGTGAATGAATGGCTTCGCAGAAAAAGAAAGATCTAAGATATTATCAACTACAATTAATTTATTTTCTACTGAATTAGACAATTATTGTATAGCGGAATAAAATATGACCCAATTATAATTTGTAAAACAAATATCTATTGGCTTCTAAACATACGATTTATCTATTGTAGTTATGCTGGACAGAAGGAATTGTAAATGTAATAAAGTGTAGATGCAAAAAGTGCAGTTTTTCATTTTATTTCGGGCATTTCGCAATACTATAAGCACTACCAAGAGTTTCTTTTCGGAGAGGGCATTTTTTTGACTGCACAAGCACAAAAACCATATGCATGGATTTTAAGGTTTTTGAAGTATCACTGCATCCACATGTAGCTGGCATTTCTACATCTTTTTCAGATACATTTGTTTAGCTGCTGCTGTTTCAGTATATCGTAAAAAGTTTCATCATTTGTTTTTCTCTAAATGCTGCCTCCAACAATATTGTAAGGGAACAGATTAAAACCCCACGACCCAACAATCCATCGATGAATAAGAAGTTCCAGATATACACCCATCACAAAAAGTTAGTTCCCGTCTAATACCTTTTGATGTAACTCAAAAACTGTTCTATTGATTATTGTCATTCAAAAAGTTACGTGTGCCCCGATGTCTTACGCACACAATGAGTAGACACCGTTTTCACTAAGAAATCAGGCATTTTATAAAATTTTGCGCCAAAACAGAAGTTGCACCTTTGTCAATATGTTCACTTTTACACACTGGAAAATTGTTTTCTGGCCATTATTACCCCTTGTCGTAACTTCAGTTAAGTAACAGAGTACTTATCTACAAACGGCATGTGCAAACGTTATCTTGAGGTGATTGCAAAAGACGGCGGACCCACTCATTATTGAACAGTACTAATGTAGATACTCTGTTACTTAACTGAAGTTACGACAGGGGGTAATAATGACCAGGAAACAATTTTCCAGTGTGTAAAAGTGAACATATTGACAAAAGTGCAAATTCTGTTTTGGCAAAAATATTAATAGAATGCGTGATTTCTTATTGAAAACTGTGTCTGATCTTCTGACCAACTGTAACCACTCATTGTATGCGTAAGACATAGGTGCACACATCACTTTTTTAATGACAAAACTTTTTTTGTGATGGGTGTGTGTCAAAGAGACTCCCATATACCGCCCCTATAGACCGTATCGAATAGCCGCCATCTTGTGGGGCAGTTTCTTTGTCCCTTGGAGACATGCATGGTTGCACACATTGTGCTTCCATTGTTAAACAGTTTAAGTAACAAAAGGTGCCCCACAAGATGGCAGCTATTCGATACGGTCTATACCTCAACACACTCCGAATTCCGAAAACCTGAAAGGAATTCCTTTAAATTTCCAGGGACACAATGGGGGACCAATAGTTGGGAGGCGGAGTATACCATTTGTATCGTGCTGCATATGGTTCCAGGGCACCAGACAAGAAACACGTTTTTTCTTTCTTGGTTTCTCAGTGTTGTAGGACTCGAGTCCAGGACTCGGACTCGAGTCCGACTCAAGTTACAATTTTCGTGACTCGGACTTGACTCGAGTCACATTGGAAAATGACTCGGACGCGGACTCGACCATGATGACTCGGACTCGAACATAGTGACTCGTGACTCACGAGTCACATATTTAAAAAAACGAACAAAAGTATCCTGGAGAAAAACAGTCCGATGCGTGCTTATGAACACTGACCCACTATGCCGGCAAGGAGTACGTCATCATTTCGCATATTGTGTGAACGAAATAATAGCAGATTCAGTTTCATTAATTTGGCGAACAAGTGACTCGTGACTCGAGACTCGGACTCTAGGAAAGTGAGTCGTGACATCGGACTCGGACTCGATATTTGCGACTCGACTACAACACCGGTTTCTGTTGCACCACTATGGTGTTCAACACCTGCCATCTCGCATCTTGCCTACCAAATCTCGCGTTACGTTTTGAATCTCGCATCTCCCATCTCGCATTCTATACTTGGTAATTTGTACAATATGAAGGGTAAAATTCTTGTGAAAGATGTGCGTTCATTTTGGGGAAATTTTTTTGGGGGAAAATCTTTACAGTTTAGCTCACTGGGGAAAGGTCCCTTTAACTCCCTAATTATGTACTAATCATTGAGGGGTTGAAGCTGAAACCAAAATTAACTGTGCCTGGGACTAGAATCAATTTGAAAGTGTATTAAAGTTGTTAATTTGTCCTGACACGAAGGGTACACATTCTTTGAAAGATGTGCGTACAGATAGGTGTTTTTGCGCAAAATCTTTACTTTTTAGTCCCTTTTATTGTCCGTATTCCTGAACGCGTGAGGGCGCTCGAACAAGGTGATTTGGGGGAAATGTCCATAGACGACAGTAGAAAAGTGGGGGTACGTGCATAGTACGTGGGAAAAAGTCGCGTACGCGGAGCGCGCAGGCCTGTGGCGCGCGCACAGATTTCCATTCAAAATAAACGTTTGTAAGGCGTGTGCGCGTAGCGCGTTTTGTGTTCGAACATAATAGGGACCATTAGAAATGGTACGCGTACGGGAAACGGATGCGGCTGGGAAAAACTGGATGGTTGTACCAACAGTTTGCGCGGTAATTTTGTCTGCACAGCATATAGGTAATGTGACTTTTTACATCAATATAACCATGTACACATCCGCACATTTCTTGAACAGCCACGCAAAATTGTGATATAACAACCCAGATTTTGCAAGCCGCACACGTTTCCCCTACGCGTACCATTTCTAATGGTCCCTAATGCACGACGGGCGCGGACCATTTGACAGCGCCCTCACGCGTTCAGGAACACGGCCTATTGAGCTGCTGACTGAAGCTGCAACCAAATTAAGTGTGCTTTGGACCAGAATCAATCACACTTTTTAAGTTGAAGAGAACAGTGTGATTTAATTTTACTGGAGTCTGTCTAGGAAAATTATGAAATTGTTTTGACTTCATTAGCCCCGCGTGGAAAATATCCTCTGACGTATGTATTCTGGATTTTCCCTCTTTTTCGAAAGTACGAGGCATATATGCATCACGACGTCTAAAGATAAACCACGGTGATTGTGCTCCAAAACTAGTCTGTTTTCAGTCGTCGTAACACACCCTTTTGTGTATATTTGTACATCGGACCATTGGAGGTCCTGCCTCCATGATCGGACTTCAATAACATCAGATAAATCGAACCGATTTAATTTATGTGCGTCCTTGTATTTAATGCACCTATCGATTGTTTCCCCCACCCCTCCCCCCGGGCTACCCCACCTAAGAGGTGGGGATTGTCACTTTTTTGTTACAAAATCCCCACCCCTGGGGCATGCACACAGGACCGCCTCTGAGACAAGGTTCTAAACCACAAACGGCACGAAGAAGAGACTACGTCAATCCGCTGGTTTTGATGCAACAGGGAACCAGTGGCAAAGACCATACAATGTGTATGGTTGGGAACGGTGGTTTATCTTCACATGTCGTGATGCATATATATCTCAAAGTACGGCTGAAATGGCGGCTAAATTAGCGGACCGAATCGGCAGCTAACCTCAATAAAGGTCAAGTACAGGATGCGATATGCGAGATGCGAGATGGCAGGTGTTGAACATCATACACCACGAATATAAACGTTTTAAACGTTAAGGTAGTGTGTGTTACGTATGTAGTCCCAAAGCCAATCCTGTATTATTTGAAACGTTTTAAAACCTATTACAGGAACAACAGCATTACATAACTAAAGAATAAACTGCCTTTCAGAAATTTCAGTTACATGCAGTAATGCTTCAGAAAACCTTAAATATGTATGGTTTTTGTGTTGAGTGAATTGTTTTTAAAAAATCAGTTGCCAATTTCCCCAACAAAGGTACCATTTTACACGCGAAGTAACGACGTGGTGTTTGTTACCATTGCTATCAACACTTTTAATCAGGTTATTCTTGTCAACTTATGAAGTAAAATTTTGGGTCACTGCAAATGACGTAATGAGCTTTAATTATCAGCTGTGCACTAAATGTGCTAATGTGGGCTTACTAAAGGCCCGGTCACACATAGACGACGCACGGCCCGCGCACTGAAAATTCAGCAAAAAGGATCGGTGCGTCGTTGTGCGCCCAACTTTTGTCAGGATTTGGGAGAGGCTAACGAGCTGACACCGAATGCATAGCGTGTTGCTGACGCGCTGCGCGTATACTGGGCGCATACAAAGCGCATACAGACCGTATACAGAGCGCACGTGTCAAAAACCACAACGAATACATCACGTGTTGCTAGCGTGTGGGACGAATGGCCAGCGCATGCACCGCGCGCTCAACGCACAGCCCGCGAACGTCAGCGGTCACGTGACTGTGCCTATAAAAAGCGTCGGCTCGTAGATCGTATTTCATCTTCTGAGGTGGTTCTTCTAGACACGATCAGTAGGAACCTCTGTCATCACCCATGAGGGTCGGAGGAGAAGTGATGAGGAGGTGGTGCGGGACCCGCTTATTTACCCTATGACTACACGCTACGTACACGTATACGTACACGCCAGGTATACGCTAGGAACACGCAAGAAGAACGTTGGGTGCGTTAGAGACCCGTTCAGCACGCTCATTTTCGCCGCATGTTCGCTGGGCATGCGTTTAAAGCACGCTAGGTGTGCGCTAGGTGTGCACTAGGCGTTCGCTAGACCTCAGCCGCCGAACTTACAACGAATACACAGCGTGCGCTCCGCGTATGTCTGGCGTTGGTCTAGCGCGCTCTGCGCGTGTCTGGCGTCCTTTTGACGTGTACATTCATGCGTCGAGCTCCGCGCACATTTTTGTGCATGCACAAAAAATCCTGACGCACACAGCGAATGACGTCGAATGCATAACGTTGGTCCAAATGGCTCGACGAACGAGTAACGCATAATGACGCACACCTAGCGAACGACAACGCACTGGCCAAAATTGCAATTTTTTAATGCGCGGGCCGTGCGTCCCCCGTGCGTCGTCTATGTGTGACCAGGCCATAAAGGAACGTGGTCGCTGCGAGCTACGAGAGGCTGACTTCTGGGCCAAGGCTGACTTTTGGGCATCCAGTTATCGGTTTCTCTACGGCGGAACCAGGATCGGAGCGAGTCACATCAGAAGGCTGACGGATTGCAAGCTGGAATATACGGTAGGTTGCTTGCGCCGGGCAAGGGTGAAGCAGCGGAAAGGAGAGCTGGCGGGCGTGGGAGGCTCCCGCCCAGCTGGCAGGAAGCGCACCGTAAAATAAGACTCACGTGGGAGGCGACATTTTGCAAGCATAAGGGAGCAATATGTCAATAACATAAAGGCACAATGAAGACTTGCACACCACCAAATAGTGTCGAGGATCAGCAACAAACCGTAAGATTTTGTTCCTGTACATCCATTTTCTTAGTCCCCGATGTCTAGAAGCTTAAACCTCTTAAACGGACATCCCCACCATCACTGTAAGCTACAAATGGTGGCTGCGGTGGGATTCTTTCACTTAGGAACCTTTCAATGACGTGGAATGTCGCGGGATGTGCAACGCCGCCTCCCAGACGCCATGACGGATGTGGTTTAATTCATAAACATTTGGGCAATATCGGTCGCTTGTTTAACCATTACATTTTGTTGTGGGTAATCGCTGTAATAATCTATAGAGCCTCCTGAGGCTTCTTCGCCAGTCGGCAGTCGTCCAACAAGGACCAAAAAGGCTGAAGCGACTCAACCTTTTTTAGGCACGTAGCGCTCATTCTACAAGAGTTGGTGAACACATTTTCACAGGAGAAGCATCGGTGAGAATCAGTGTGAGAGGCGCAGGAGCCTCCGGCTGCGAGCCTACTATCGAAGCTGGGAGGTGTATTGGCCATGCCTAGGCTTGAGGTACTTGAGGAGGAATATATAATATACATAATCCCTAAGAAATGAAGTAAGACAACACTGTAAAAGTGTAAAATATTGGGCAAATGAATCGTTTGGTAAACATAATTCTGCATTTATTGGTCTTTATTTTTTTTAGTTGTTGGATATTGAGTAAATTCTAATTTGTTGTCATGTTAAGAGTCACGGAGTTTGGGCATATATTCATCAAGGAATGGGTGAAAATGGTTCTGGGTAAACTTTGACTATGCGATGGGGGAAGCCGCGACTTGCCCAATATTGGGTAGATTGGCTTGGAGATGTTTGCAGTGTTGGTTAAAGCGCGCTAAGTTTGCAAATTTATTGGTGAATTCCTTTCACCCAGTTGTTGATATGCCGCTTTATTGCCCAGGTACTGTGTAAATTGCTGTAGGCTACCCATCGATTGTGTTTTGCCTCATAACTATTTGCTCAACGTTGGGCAAAATGTTAGGCAAATATTTACCCTTTGTTTTGTTCTACAGTGAAGGACTTGAACGTTATGGCAGTCTATTCCTTGGGTAGAGTCAGCACTGACTACGACAACAAAACGTGGGACGACCAGCAACCCTCCAGGGTCGACAAACTCTCCATGTACGGGGCCCGGGGAGGAGTCAAGAAATGTAGCACTGAAAAAAGGAGGCGTGAGAGGCTGACCAATCCTCACTGAAGGCTGGTGGTCCTGGACATTGGAATTGTTGGTTGTCTTTATTGTGGCCACCACCGTGAACATTATTACCTCGACAGGAAACTACTTAAGAATCAATCCCTGGATTAGACTCAACAAGTATTCCAAGGAGTTCTGACAAAAAGAAGTTTTGGCGCAGGTTGCAGACCGGCTTCGTCGTTTCTTGATCGTGGAATGCACGGTTCAGGCGCCACCTCCACGTATGGAAGACACGGAAACGAGAAGAAGGGCCACTCATGATATGACGATGTCTGTTACTTGTGCAAGAAAAAGGACACTTCTCGCGTGTGATCCCCTGAAGGAATTTGGTTGCTGAAGATTCGACAACGCAAGTCCTTGCTAGGTATAGTAACTTTCAGCTTGGCCACGAAGTGCGAGAGAATGGGGGAAAATCATCTTTACAGATGGAAGGAAAACTCCACACAACGCACGTGTAGGCTGTACCCTTGGAATCAAGCCTGAAGGGACTGAGAACCCAATCCACATACTGATTGGGACGGGATTTGAACCAGGGGCACAGAAGAACGCCAACCTGATTATACATGGGGACACTTCTGGGGAGTACTAGCGCCCGGGAAACGAGGCCCATGCAACTCTGCGCCCCGAGAAGAGGGTGGATGTACCTAGTAAACAGGGTCAACAGGGGATTTCCACAACCGAAGGAGTCTATACCGAAATGCTGGAAGAGGGTATAATCTCGTACCCAGACCTGCTGTGGATGCTCGCACATCTGATATGCGAGCATCCACAGCGGGTCGGGGTACGAGACTAGAGGGTGTAGCACCATTGGTGTCACTAACGCACGGAATTTACGCGAAAAGCGATTGCGTTCGATAAAGATACCTAAGATTACCTTCCTCGCAGAGGAAGCAGTGCATATTTTTGGTCAAAAAGAATATAAAGTTGTAATTTACGCAAGACATTAAAACGTCACGGACAGGGTCTACTGAATATCCACTTTACATGGCAAGCACGATCACTAAGAACTGAAGCTCTCAACATAATTCGTTTTAAAGTAATTTTGATATACTGCAGTGGTATCGTTCCTTTAAATTGACAGTTTTTCTCAATCCACCCGAAACGATTTTCCCGGCGTGCGGTAAGACAGATGCAAAGTATACGGTGATTTATCGGAACATTACCAAGCCGGCCATTATTCATGACAAGCAAATCGATGAATAATTTATCCCGGCATTAACTCCGCGAAGAGAAAAGGCCGTGATATATACAGAGACTGGAGAGCCGGCCTCGGACTGGATGTCAGGTTGCCAACGGCAGATGCGTACTGACGGACACGGTGTGTACAACCGCTCGGCCCAGGCACTGCTTCAAGATGGAATAGAGAAAAGGATTGGCTTTATACGCTGTGCTGTCCGCGCACATGCTAAAATTGAGTTTGACAGACCCGAAAATTGCCTACTTCAGCGGGGACCTGTGCATAATGGGCAAACAGTACACTGGCGCTGTCGATAAGCGCACATCACTGGTGATTTGCTGGGCGGGGTTTGGTTCAATCCAAGCCCGTGCTTGCCACTTGGTATGACTACTATAGCAGGCTTCGTTAACCGGCAAGGATGAGTCTGTTAATAGCGGACAGGTGATTCTAATCAGCGGTAGTTACGCGGATCAACCAGGCGAGTTTTAGGAGGACGCACGGTGCATTGTACCCCTGCGCTAGGCTGGGATCCCGCTACCAAAGATGAAAGGCCATCGCTGGTGCACACGGCAAAGGAAATGACGAACAATGAGCAGTCTGCACCGGCGTCTCTCGAGGTAAGCTGCATGATAAAAAGACCGTAAACGACCTAAAAGCTTGTATTCCCATGCCGCCGCGATTCGAGACACGTTTCGGTGCGGAGGAAGGCGATTTGATCAAATGATAGTGTCATTTTGATTAAAATGCTAGCGCACGCACGCACGTGTACTACATAAACCGCACCATTTATTCGGTTCTTGCAAACGGGAGCTGTCCGAAGTGACGACATTGTTAATCCCAAAGGCATTGGTATTTTTAGCATTTATTTGTCTGCGTAAAGAACACGATTCATTGAAAGTAGCCGACGAAAATATTATTTATAATTTATTCATGAAGATCTTCCGTCATTGCTGTTGTAGAATATAATTCTAGATTCCGACAAAGTATATCTTTTATGAACATGTTTAAGATGGTTCAGCAAAGAAGGTCACCATGCTTTAAAAAAAGTAAATAATTTCGTATAGTTTATCCGTTTTAAACTGTCTGGACGTGAATAACTGTCCGAGGCGAAGTCCAGGCCCGTAGCCGGTTTTACACATACTGTATAATAGTACCCCAACTACACATTCAAACCCGTTTTCCAATACCTGTTCGTACATTTGGGGGCACAAGAGGGGCACGGCATTTGTTTTAGGGGTGGGGGGGGGAGTGGTGTTGGGGGGGGCGGGGGGGGGGGGGGGGAGGGTGGGGAGGGTGGGGGGGGGGGGGGGGGGGGAGGTGTCGTTGGCGCCTTGCATTTTCTGTGTGTCCGCCTGTCTAATATAAAAATGAATGGCAACTCCCCCCCCCCAATTAAAAAAAATAATGGGGGTCTGGCGTGAAGATGGCACCTAGGCCCCCCCCCCCCCCCCCCCCCCACCCCCCCCCCCCCCACCCCAATTGACTAAATAAAAACTTACGATGCCAACTATTTGGTAATTTCAGCGGCGTCGCTAGATCATTTTGAATGGGGGAGGGGGTGTGGGGAGGGGGGATGAGCGGTTAAGAGCCCTCGCGGAACAACACATGCCGTATAATAGCATTGCCGTATAATAGCATTGCCGATATAGCCGTGCGTTTTGATGACCGGTGCTATATCACTATAATTCTTCATTTTCTTCATTTTTTTGGCCGACAGCACCATGAATTTGACGACAGCACCTCTAGCGACGCCGCTGGGTAATTGAATGCCAATCTGCATGCTCATTAAAAAACATTATAATTTGTTCCATTCTGAAATGATGATATTTCAGGCGGTATAATGCCACACTGACAGTGTTTTGGTACTGCGTTTATTATAGGTTTACTATTTATTTTCTTGACAACTTGTTGGCTCAAAGTAAACGCTACGCGTGATCTTTAATGAGAAATGTTAGTTCGCATTTGGGAAAATTATAGTGAATTGCGTCGCGAATTACAAAGAGGAATGCATATTTTTTGAAAATGTATCAGGACTATGAAAGCTACTCTGATGCAGTTCGTCTTCGTAATTGCTAGGTTGTTTATGAAACTAATGAACAAGTAATGTAATGAGGATTTAAAGCCCTATAAATCATTTGCAGTTACAAAACATCTTACTTCATGAGTTGACAAGAAAAGTCCGACTAAAAGTGTTGATAGCAGTTGTAACAGACACCACATGATTTGATTTCCCGTGTAAAATGGTAGCCCATTGTGGGAGAAAATGGAAGCGATTTGTTTTTACCATTCATTCAACACAGAAACCATTAGTAATGCTTTCTAATTAGTATATTACTGTATCTACTACGTGTACTACTTTTGATCTTGAATAACTGTATCATTTTCAACTGATTTAAACAATTTCACAACATGTAAACAAGGCATGACAAATTTCATTGAGTGAGTTTTATCAGTTTTGTCCAAGAGGTTGAGATTTAAACGCAATATGAAAAAAAACCTAAATTTGAGAATTTGCCATTTTCGACTTGGCATCCGCCATGCATGGTCTGTGTCTTTGCACCTCTTGATGAATTGCGAGAAATGATCGAGATGGTTTGCGTAACATTTGGAGTGATCCCGCCTTTCTTCGGAAGCTTTCGGCTCAGCACACACATTCCACCACCGTCTCCAGCGACGTATTGACATTGAAGGAGGCTAAGTCGAAAGTATAGTGAATTCTGAAATTGCCTTTTTTTTTCGTATGGCCTTTAAATCTCAACCTTTTGGACCGAACTTATGAAATTCACCCATTAAAGTTGGTCAGGCCTCGTTTACATGATGTGAAATTTTGGTTTAAATCCAT
Source organism: Henricia sp. BOLD:AAB3569 (assembly GCA_037783545.1). Lineage (NCBI taxonomy): Eukaryota > Metazoa > Echinodermata > Asteroidea > Spinulosida > Echinasteridae > Henricia > Henricia sp. BOLD:AAB3569. The sequence goes on from JBBELK010000570.1 coordinate 309,694, forward strand.
TGAAAAATGACAAAGTTATTCAAGATTAAAAGTAGGACATGTATGTAATGCTGTAATCCTGGAATTCGTAAAAAGAATGTTTTGTCTGCAAATTATGTTAACGGGCCCTTTAAGGTTCAAGAATCGTGAATCGCGACAGCAGTTAAAAGCATATAGACTATGGAGGCTACTTTCTTGCCATTCGTCTTCATAATTGCCAGGTTGTTAATTCAAAAACTAAGGAAATGTATGTACAAATGATGTAGTATAATGAGGCTTTAACAAGAGACACTGCCGTTCTGCAGCCACTGATGTTCTTATATTCGCATCACGACGCGCAGTAGGCGTCAGGATGTTTGCTGGCTATATATCAAATTGTAGTTTCATCTGTCATATTGGCTGGGATGCGTCTCTGTCGTGTAGAGTTTCGATATTCATTCAGTTAACGGAAACCCCGCTGTCTGCAAGAAAGGCTTGAATGAGACTGAGGAATACTAAAGAGATTGTAACATAATCAGGCTTTTGAATTACATTTACAAAATAAAGTGAAATTGACACTTGTTTGGTCGGTGAATTCAAAACATTATCATGGTAAATGTGAACACAATTAATTCTGAATTAAGAATTAACATTTCGAAACACTTTCATTTTGGAAGTGTTGTTACTTTACGAACCAATTAAAAGTTGAATTTAACACTTTAGTTTTATGCGTGTATGTATACTGACCGCAAATATACTTATTTGCGGCGAACTGATGTTGAGCGGCGAACTAATGTTTAATGAAAAAATTAATAATTTATTGCATTATCCCTCTCCTGAAACCTTTAAATTGCCTTAGATTGCAGGAGAAAGCTCCTAAATTTCAAAATTAGGAGCCACAACCCCACAGGCAGTATACATGATTGGTATCTCAAAAATCAGAAATGTTCACAGATTTACGCCTAACTAAGGCCTACACAATATAAACATGATGACCGTAGAAAACTTCCCCTGAAATTGTTTTGTCTAAAGTGCTATTATAGTCTTTGAGAAATGAGTAAAACAATCAGTTTTCGTCTCACGAGACGAAAATTCATTTCACCCCAAAACCATTTCGCCCAAGTGCCATTTCACCCCCAAACCACTTCGCCCGAGTGCCACTTCGCCCCAAATCACTTCGTCCAAACACTACATCGCCAAAATGGTATTTCGCCCCAAAATCACTTCGTGCACAGGCCGTGGTTCATGGCAAAATGGTTCAGGGCGAAGTGGTTGTAGGGCGAAATGACTGCAAACCATTTTTTGACTGTTTTCTCAAAAGTTAGATGAAGTACGGAGCTGGGTTTTGCTCAGGTTGGTTTTAATCATGCATATCTTTAATCACACAGGGGAATAAAACTATTTGTAGCAGATTACCAATCATGTATACTATCTTTAACCAAAAGCCGGATTTTCAGTTTCGTTTTTAAATGTATAGGTCCTAGCCAAAAATGTCTAGATTTTTTTTCGTTCAATTGCTCATTTCTGCTCATGAGTTTTGCTTGAATCTAATTTTAACAAATGCAACGGGCGGGCCTAAAAATATATACCTTTCTAATCTTCAAAATAATGATGCTTGCACTCCGTGTATGTTACGTCGGTATACCCCGACACTGTGACAGCGGATGTTACATTATAAGTATGTCTTCTGCATATACTGAAATTATACACGCACAGAAGCAAATCACATGGGAGTACACAAGGACACTAGTACATCATTACCCGATATTGCGATGTTTCCTGTTGACAGCAGCATTATGCATCATTAGCAACCACCAACTAGCAAAAAGGTTATTTCGTAATAAGAAATTATTACGAAATAACCTTTTTTTTTAAAATGTATAAGAGAATAATAGTGTGAATATCTTGTGAAATCATGTTACGAGGTGTGCTGCCATTTTTAAGAAAGGTAGGATTTGTTTATAAATTTTCAAGGGGCGGTCGTGTTCTTTCCACGCCTTTCACTTTTGGTGTCCCAGGTTCGATTCCTGTGCGTGTGTGTGGACTGGGTTTGCAGTCCCTACGTGGGTTGTCCCCATTATATTATCTCGTAGTTTTCTTCCCATTTATAAACAAATGCCTCCTTCTTTATTATCTCTAGTTAAAGTCCGTATACAGGATGTGCATTCTGTCAAAATTGTAATCAACCGTTTTTAACCGTATTAAAATGGAACATGGAAGTGGTATATAACAACTGTTCAATGCAATGATTCCGATCGAGGTGACATCTTTTATCAGACCTTTGTGTGAGAAAATGCCAACTGAATGTGCTTTTGTTTTAAGTTGTCACTTTTTTACCAGTCATTCGTCAGGTTTTCTGAAGTATTACTGTATCTATGTGGCTAAAATTTCTACAAGGCAGTTTATCATCTCGGTCAGATTCGCCAATTGGAATATAATGGTATTGTGTACAAAGACGCATTGGTACAAGGCAACAAGTAGGCTTATGAGCATATTCGCCCATCGCCCTTCCAGAAGAGAAAAACAAAATAATGGCGTCTGGTGCCCAGTTGATGAATGCAAATAGCGCTCTTGTCAGCCAAATGTGTTTTGTGGTGAATTCACGGCGCACCAAACGAAGTCATATTAAGTCTCTTTCGTATGCACGGGCACGGCCGCGGCTAAGTCCCTGTACTAGAATAGCGTGTCCTTCAGACGCCATTGCGTGCGTGGGGGACGCACAGGCGGTTTAAGTTACACCCGTGCGTATTCGTTTTCCCGCCATTTTCGATGTAATGATTTAACAACACGAGGCGCCGAATTCTCCTGTGTAAATCCAAGTAAATTATTATTCAGCCATTTTGCCTATTAAACTGACGTATAGTAGACGTAAATGACGTGCTACAAATCGACATGTAATCCGCATGCGCAGCTCGCTTTTATGTAAATAAACCTGTATTTTTATTTATGATTTATTTACCAATTAAAATCGTAAAATATAAAGAATGCTTTAATTGATTTTTAAAAATGTGTAATCACGTGCGTTTCTATTCTGGTGAGAGTGTGTGTTTATTCACATATACGGCGAGTTTGCGCATGCGAAAATGAAATACCTAATTGGCGTAATGTTTTCAGTGCTGTGTACCTAACAATATCAAACGTGTTGGTTTTGCTTGGCCTGGCTTTTATCTCATACATTATAGTATAGTGTTTGTTTTCAAATTAAGAACCTTATCATATGAAATCACTCGCTTGATTGAGCACCCGCAGTAAACCCCGACTTGTATCTCAAATCGTTTGATATCTTCACCGAATGCGCCTGTTTTGGAGCATCTTTCATCATTGCGTACTCGTCACGGCGCCAGCCCGTAGGCTCACAAACTGCCCGCCATCAAGCGTAATTTACTTTAATTCAGAGCGAGTGCTCGCCTCTGGTTCATTTTCATTAGGCTGCCGTGCGGAGTTCTCCATTTTCTGCCCTTTTTCGTCCGTGGCGCACCAAGAGGCGGATGCCGGCAGTAGTCGGGCGAAGCGAAACCAATCTGACAGGACCTCTAACGCTGCACTGCGAGGCAAAGAATATCGAGGATCTCAAATACCCGACCGTGCCGAACAATCGATAGCTGTAGCCTTTATAAACACACCCGTAGCTCCTCGGTAAATATATCAGATTTATTCGCGTTTTATTAGTTGCCTCTACTTCCTGCCGTGTCGTACGCTGGACGTGCCTGCCATCTAAGGCACATCGGCGCAAGATTGCACACCCGAATCGCCGGCCTGTCCTCCACGAGCCGAAATTATTGGCTTTCCATCAACCTAAAAAGCTACTAGCGGAAACAGGTCGATTTGAAAGCCCAGTGATGGTCAAGGTATCGATGGAAAGTGTTATTGATACGCTCGATGTGGAGCCAACTTCCTGTAGAAAAAGGGCAAGTTTAAATTTTATCGACAGAACAGTTCCATAACGCTGCTTTTCGTTTACGCCATGACGTGGATTTAGATCAAACCTAATCAAGGTTACCAAATACTAAACTACCCATGACTTCATTTACTTACGAAAACATTGTGAAATTTACCAATGCAACAATCAATACGCGTATGCGAAAGTGAAGAAATTTGTTAATGCAAAATTAGACACTATAAATCTCGCCAGAATAAAACTTGTCAAACTATGTAACACCAAACTATCCATTATTAAACTTGTATACCGATATCAAATCATCTATACCAAACTGGTCAGTGCCAAAATGGCCAGTGCCAAAATGGCCAATGCCAAAATGGCCAATGCCAAAATGGCCAATGCCAAAATGGGTTGAACTAAATTAGGGAGTACCAAACTTGCCAATGTCAAACTGACCAATAACAAACTGCCCAATACTAAAAAACGGCCAAAAAACGGCCAGCACCAAAATCGCCAGTTCTAAATGTGGCTAGTATCCATCTACATAGTTGGTATAATCTGGCGAGTTCCAAACTGGTCACTACAAAGCTGGTCAGTACAGGCTCGATGGACTAAGTTGTCCAGCACCAATTTGGCCAGTATAAACTGTTCAAGCCCAACCAAAACTACACCCAACACAAAACGTTCCCGTGAGATTATTTTGTTGATTTTTGTTATTCAAAAAATGATGTGTGCACCAATGTTTTACGCACGCAATGGGTGGTTTCTTTTGGCCAGTAGACACCGTGTATACTAAGAAATCACGCATTGTATACATTTTGTGCCAAAACTGAAGTTGCACTTTTATATAAATATGTTTACTTTTACACACTGAAAAATTGTTTTCTGGCCATTATTACCCCTTGCCATACATTCAGTTAAGTAACAGAGTGCCTATCTGCAAGAATTGTTGAATAATGAGTGGGTCAGCCGTCTTTTGCAATCATCTCAACATGGACAAACGCATGCGACAGGCAAAACTGACACAGATCAGAAGATGACAGACTTTATTTTATAGCCACTTTAATCCCGAAGAATTTTAACATAACAGGGTTTACATTCGGTGTGATTATGTAATATGTTGATGACTTGTATAAGGGTATTGTATTAAAGGAAGAAAATACATTTAAAAAGTTATACACATGTAAATTCAACATTTCTCAAGTCACCAACCGGTATTTGGAAGACAACGGGATTGAGCGTAAGGAATGGTCAGTAGGGTTCCCCGACTGCAATCCTAACGTGTATGACACATTACTTTTTGAATGACAAAAATCAATAAAATCAAAAAGTATTAGATTACATCAACAAGTAATAGACGGGAACTTACTTTTTGTGTTGGATTGTATAAACCGTCTATTGTAGTTTCCACATCAGGCCAGTACCAATTTAGTCAGTGCCGAACTGTACGAAGCTCACCAGTGTTAATCTGGCCATCAAACTGGCCATTAACAACCAAACTGGTCAATAGGCCCTACCAAACCATTGCCAATCTGGACAGTACCAATCTGGCCAGTACCAAACTGATTATAACAACTAAACTTGCTAATGGCCCAACCTCGCCGACCAGTACTAAGCTAGCACCAAACGGATCAGGACCAAAGTGGCCACTGCCAACAAAGTGGCCTTCCGCACGGGAAACCCAAAAAGGATACCACTTTGATCTGCCACCGTATCTGGCTAAATGTGTCGGTGGTTTGTTTGCTTGTCGTACTAATTGTTGTAACAGTACCACTGGTGCACTGTAAACAAATTTCACATCAGCTCGTTCTGAAACCGAGGCTTTTTTCTCAAGTCCGCAGTACGCATGCGCTACAGGTACCGTATTGTACCTGACTGCGTGTGTACGTGTGCTGTTCTGCGTGGCTGGGTAAACTGATTGTGCATTCACATACACGTTTACTTCCAGGTTTGATAAAGAAGCTCTTCGTGTTAAAGACACAGGCTCGTCAGCAATGCGCGCGCGCCAAATTCGTGCCACGATTTCGCGCTATTTACTGATAGAATGGAACTAAATGGACCAGAATGTAACGACACGTATTATATACTGGACGTAACCGACACGTCAGGACGAGGCATGAGGGGTCGAGACTTCGGTAGTTCGGGGTGACAACCGGAGATCATCTCGCTCAACTTGTCAATGTGCAGCCAGGCTTTCCCTTCTTATACCCAAGAATGATTATTCCTCGGTGCGTGCTTTGCTCATTGTCAGATAACCCAATTTTCATCCCGTTCGCCTCGAGCATGTACCGGTGAAGATGAAAATGAGATTAGGCGCGGATATTGTCTCTGGGAGAATTGAAAAGAACGCGGCATGATTCAGCTGTATTGTTCAACATACGATAACCACATGACTGGAACAACTAATGAGCAGGCAGTAATTTGTTCCAATTGCAATGAAAAATAATAAACCTTAAACAAAACAAAACTAATAATTATTAGTAGGCCTATTTCTAAATTTAATAAAGTAAAATAAAGAGTTTAGGATATTAGATAACTTTGGTCGAGTGCTTTGAGCATTGAACCGAAGACCTTGCTTAATTCCAAACAATGTGAGTTCGAATCTTGACCGTGTATGGGTGACGTTGGGCAGGAATAAATAGTTACCTGTGTAATATTTCCCGTATAATAATAACATGTAATAATTAGGTATCATATATTAAAAAGGGGAATTTTTTTTTATGTAAGATTTGTTCTTGTGACCATGTATATACAATTAGGTAAAACTTATATACATAGGTATATACAATTAGGTAAAACTTATATAATACAATTAATAGCTGTTTATGTTGACTTTCCAAAAGCAGTTATAGTATCTTTTTTATTTTACCATAGTATTCCAAGAAGAATTTCAGCGCAATCTTCAACAGTACTACTCTTAATCAACTTTTCAATAATTATTTGTATGAATTTACACAACTTTCTTGAGCTGATTTAACACAATATAAAGTAGCATAAAGTTGAGTCAATTACGTTTCGATTCGCGAATCTTCTTAAGAACTGATTAGAAATAAGGTTCTATACAAGTTCTACGAGTTCTATACGAGTTCTCATCAGTCCTGATGAAGATTCTCGCATCAAAACGTTATTTAATCCCCAAGAAATGCATGTGTATAGTAACGACAACAACAAACCAGCTTTATTCCTTTAATTTAAATTTGTGTTATTTTTATTTCTTGACATGCAAATCCCGGGATACAAAATGGCATTTACATCCAAAATGCTGCTAAAATTGTACGTTATCCCAATACACTCAGAGTACTGGTAATAGTGGATTCACACGCGTCGCTTTAAGAAAGAAACAAAAACAGCTTAGAGGGAATTTCGAGTGAAACAAAGCACTGAAAATCATCCACAGAATGACAAAAATACCATCTATTCCGGAGATGAATTTAGAAACACGAGAAAATTGCAGTGCCCCGACTGGGATTCGAACCCAAGTCCTTGGCATACATGGCCAACTGCTCTACCAACTGATCCATGGATTTGCCCCCCCCCCCCCCCCCCCCCCTCTCTCCTATGGAGGTAAGATCTCTCTTCACGATAGGCCATCAGTGTAGCGAAATTGGTCGGCATGGATTTGCCCCACTGCATTGTTGGGAAAAGAGAGGCAAGCACGAGATTGTTGTGATGTTCTGGCGGGATGCCCAGATAGCTTAGTTGGTACAGTTGGCCATGTATGCCAATGACCTGGGTTCGAATCCCAGTCGGGGCACTGTAATTTTCAATTGTCAATCCTATCATATATATATATACCTTCAACCTGCTATTCCGCCCGCTTTTTCTCAGCAACGCGCAACAACTTTACGCGCGAAAAGCCTCAATGCGAATCAAGCCTAATAATTATTGTAAACATGTGCTTAATTCTAAAATCCTATAGTAATTGTATTATGTAAACTCATGTAATCAATGTGTATATGTGTGCTTTCGAAGCCATAATGGAAAGCAAAGAGATAAACAAATCTGTTTGTAAAAATCTTGAAAAGCACTGTGCTTTAGGACCCGTTGCCGAATTATGCAACACATACCCTCTTATGAAGGATATTTAGAACCCGAGTTTACTTCAGGTCGGAGCAGTCCGGTACAGGTACGGTTAATATTTAATTCATTACATTATTGTCGCGTGTGATCTACCGTGGCTTCTTTGACGGATGGATGTCCATCGATTTACCCGCACGCTGCATGACTTGGGGCGATAAACGCCTCGTAGGGATTGCTATGCTATAATATAGCACGGAGTAAAATACAGCATGGACTTGTTGCAAGTGAAGGAGGTGGCGCATGTAAATTATGCAGAATACAGTGTACGATGCAAATATTAATGAAACAACCAAACGCGCTCGGGACTTGTATTTTCACCTTGTCAGAAAGCAAGGACGTGTTTGTTCGGACGGATTCGAATCCAGATATGCGCAGACCTAAGGTGCACTCGTTCACTTTGCGCAGATTCTGATAAAGACCTGTGATCTTAAGAATTCTTCACTCACATAAAACAAGTTTGGTCATGTGTTTCAGAAAAAAATTGCAGGTCTGGACAGCCCATAAAACATTAGCAAACACGTACCAGCAAACTTCACCAAACCGTGGTTGCCGGTGTTTTATGACCGTTCTGAATTTGCTTCTGTTTGCCAATGTAGAGACACAGAAAAACATCAGCAAACGTATCTGTTATAATATGGTGATGTTTGCAAACAAAATGTTTACCAATGTGGGCGAGGCTTTAGGTTGTTCGTTCAGCACAGATGGCAAAACGGTTACGCAAAATGGCGACATAAATATTGCGATGATTTTTCTGTGAATTCTCAGTGAAGACACACAATGCAAACACATTGAAGCTCTTTGTTTAGGAACCCATAGGTTCCTGACAGGGCAATCTCTGACATCACAGCGCCAGCCGCTAACTGCGAACTCACCCTTCCTAATTATAAGCCTTTTTGCATGTTTCGCATGAAAATAGCGTCTGGTGTATACTGACGTACTTTCTTTTACATGCACACTTGACCAGACTAAATTGTTATTGCTATGTGGTGCACGCGGCAGGTATGAAGTCCATAATCAATACCGTTTTTACCATAGGAGAGAATGGCATAAAGCAAACTGACTGTTGGTTGCTAGGCAATGACGTGCTCCACGTATCAACAACATGGTAGTATGTGACTTTCTAAACTGCACCTCCATTTGCATTATGCATATGTTACATGCAAAAGGCAATTTTTGTGGACTGGCGTGAGTAAAACAAAAACCAAAAAAAACACGTATATCTTCACAAGACTGCTTTTCGTGTCTGTCGCTTATTTGGCGTCGTAGTTGGTAATTGCGTCAGTCAGCACTAAGCAGCAGCAGCGTCTGGTGTGCTAGTAGTATGCGATGAGACATTTCCAATTCCCAATAGCAGGCATAATAATTGGCCAAGAAATCAAATTACAGCGCCATATCTCATGTTCGATTCCTCACCATGATTGATTTGAACTTTCAAGAACTTCCTACGACAGGATCGACTAGTGAACATGCAGTGCACGGCTGTTGCTTTTTGGCGTCGGGTTTATTAAAGCTTGTATACAGAATTATTAATCAACTATTTCAACCTCACTCAAAGGGAAGGTAGAATATCCCACTGCCAACCCGCCCGAGGAATGTTTTTGTGTGTGTATACATGTATAATTATTATGAAAACGATAATGAAAGATGAATGTACATGCGTGTGTACATGCGTGTGTACGGCGCTCTCATTGTAAGCGAAAGCAGGCCCCTGACTACCGTTGTATTATGGCTCTGTTGTCCGTGCAGTATAGTCAGGGAACCAGCCTAAATAGAATGGTGGCTTCGCACAATTTCTTGAAAGCATGGACACAGATTTTCATTTTTTTTCCAGAGTGTGGATGAGCTACTGAGCTGACCTATACAGAGGTGTGTTTTTTATTTTTTAACAAAATACACCCTCAAATGTATCGGTTTTCTCAATCCTGTAATCTTCCTTTAATGCCATGTCCCCCTTCGCGGTTGCTAGGGAGACATCTGACATGTCAGTCCTGCGCTGAGGGTTCTTTATCATCACCGAGTCTTCACAGTCGGCTCGTCCGTCCAGCGGCAAACACCGCTCGTCCTGGCCCGACGCGAGATGTTCGCCCATCCGTAACCCCAGCACATTAACGGCTTCACTGGAATCGTGAGAAAAACATAATTGTTGGCGGCTTTCAATTCCATTAGATTGTCGTTATCACATACTGACGTCTATTGCTCTTTTATAAATTGGACGAACCTGCGTTAAAATAGCTTTCGATGAAAATTTGATGAATTAGTTGCAAGAATCGTTTCGTTTGTGTGTACAATATGCCTCGTAATAGGCCTCACGCATGGCCCTGCCTTTTTGCGACAACTTTTTAATGTCTTATTCAGCTACTAGCTAGCAACTTCCATCTTTGATGAAAAAAAAAACACCTTCAGCTGGCAATTTCTCCCACAAAGGTACGATTTTACAGGGGTACAAAATCATGTGGCATTTGTTACCAATGCTATCAAGATTTTTAGTCGGGATAATCTTGTCAACACATTTTGGGTTACTGCAAAATGAAGTAATGGGGCTTTAAAAAGACACTTGCCTTAGTCAAGGCAAAAGCTTATAAAACTGTCAATTAAAACATGTGCCTGACCAATAAGAGAAAATTACGCATGATAAAATTAGTAAAATATCCCGAAAAAGAAAGACAAAATAAACAGCAAAACGCCAAAAAAACACATGCCCAAGATACTCAAATTATTAATGAAATTCAGAAGTCCCTTTACTTTGCACATTCTGTACGCATCCCTTTAAAAACCATAATTGCATGTACCAATTTTCGTAGTTCCCAGATTTCCCAAATAACCCCGCCCATTAGTTACTGTTGCTATGCCTCACAAGCAATCGCGAAAATGGCGACACACAATGCATGCGACAATGCAAACTCAGCGCTTACATGGCGACAGACAACGCACGCGACAATGCAAACTCAGCGCTTACATGAAAAGCATAAATTAATTGGAGAAAATCTCAAATGTATGTATGGTCGCCGGTTTATACCTTAGCACACACTAAGTAAAGGACTACTATATATAATAGGGATGTCCCCGGGATGTCACATAATAAAATACGCGCTTTCTTACCTTTGAACAGCGAATCATCCGACATTTAAACCAAAATTCATTCGGAGCCACTGCATACAAGCAATTGATCACGTTCAAACGCACGTGTTTTTGTTTGTGAGCAATATGTGAACGCTGTCTGCGTAGCTCGGTTGTGATTAGTCAAAATTGTCACGCGGGTTCGGCTTGATTGACAGGTCCAGTTTAAGAACGGCGGTCACGTGATTCGACTCTGTTCATCGTTTGAACTTTTAAGTACCGCAGTACGTGAGCGTATAAAGCCTGATTTTTTTCTTGTCTTGGAAAGAAGAAAAATCCCCTTTAAATTCAGCAAGTTCTTGCGACGGGATGCGTCTGTCAGTTGCCCTCTCCCGAATAATTGGCCCAGATTTCTCTCATCCAAAAACTAAGCTTCCGGCGATAATTCCTAACACGCGGGTTCCCTCTCCTTTCTTGGCTCTCTCGTCCAGAGTTTTTAATGAAATGGAACTTGAAATTTATCGATCAAGACGGAGGAGTTATACTATTCTCTCGACCAGGAAGCAAAAGGGGTTTCGATCCCCGGGCCTCGTATGGCAAACATTTAGCGTCACCACAGAACACAGTGAACTGTGATTCTAAACTGAGTTTGTAGAACTACGTTTTCAACGGTTGATTGTAAAGCGTTTTGACCGCGGGGTGATGTAGCGTTTTACCCTGTTGCTTGTCGACCTCTGCTGCCCTCAAGCGACAAGATAAAAATAACTCGTGTTTCACCTGGTGCCCGTAAGCTAGAAACACGAGAGCCTGCAACAGGGTAACCCGCGGCGACTTGTTCATTTAGCCCCAGCTGCACACTTGTTCGTCAGTCAATTTCGCTTGTTTCTGCCAGCAGCCATTTACATGGTATCGTCTGTAATTGAATAAACACCATGCAAAGAAGGGTCTACGTGGATAATAGACATTGCCGTTAGATAATGGCAGACATAGTTGTGCACATCAGTGAGATGTAAATACATGTATACCAATGTGGGGCCCATGCACGGCGTGGTCGAAAGCTGCATTTGATTAACCTAGATTTTAAAGAACACCCTACAAATTCAACTGTTGCATGCGCGCGTTCTCATAACTCGAATCGCTAGTCACAGCACATTATTGGTCAATGAGATATTCGACGCATGCGTACTACATGTATCTACACGCGCCGCTGACGCGCGCGTAATGTCTTATTAATGGCGGCTAATTCATGCAGTTGGATTATGGTCTATAGACCTCGTTCAATTTTCAGTCGTGTCCCCAAAAATGTAAGTAAAGGTGCAGTTCAAGCCTCACATTAATAACGAGGCTTGTAACACATACGTAGCACGACATGTAGTGGTGTGCGATTAGTTAAATTGTCTACCCAATACCCGCGAAAAAAATACTGGCAATTAATCGAGTACTTGACGGATTTCCCATACGAGAGGAATGACGATGACGTTTTTATCGTTTTTCTGTCTAGCTGCATTTTTTTGTAGCGTATTAACAAATTGGTTTTATATGCCGACCTCTATAGATGACATTGTTTGGTTTATTTTGACAATATGAACTGGCACGAACAGGTTCAAGCCAGTTGAAGTTCATTCCCGTGACCTGGCGATCCCTTGATCTGTAGGTTATAGTTTCATTTGGAAAATGGTCGCGGAACGAGACATGGATGTACACCAATGTCCGTAGAACAACGGACTTATCTGTCATTCGAGGGACGTTGGTCAAATTATTCGTGTCCGCACATGTTCAGAGGATCAGGAATGCACGCAGAATTTTCCAGAGGAAAACGATATGCCGGCAGGGGCTAAACACGTAGTGATCGTCTCTGGTTATGCAAATATTGGGAAAATCCTTGCCGCCAATTCCACTCTTTCTCCAGTATGCGTGCCCTTGCAAAGTGCATTACCGGCGTGTCAATGTACTAATGGTGAAAGTAACCTGTCAAGCTCGGTGTATCTGAGTGAGCTAAAAGGCGTTAAAACACCTGTCGATCAAAGCTAATCATTTGTTTTCCATGGCTGTGATTAGAGAGTCTAAAAGTGTTTTATTTTATTCTGTATTAGCACAATCGTTATAGACGTGCGATACGCTTATTTTGTACTGAATGTTTTCAGACTTTTTTCCTTTCTGAATGCACATACATGTATTTGTTATCCAAATCGCACACTTTGTTTTCCTTCAATGATTCACCGAACGTTGACTGAACGAATCGCCACAGCAGTTTCCTCGCTAGATTCAACCTCCCACGGGAACTCCAACGAAAAAAAAAAAAGGGGCAAAAAGCCGAGCGTTTGACAAAAATTTACCGAGTGCATTTCACGCGCATTAATAAGTAACCCAGTTACTTAATTGGTCATTGGTCTTAACAAGACCGCGCCCAGTATTGCGCCATATTACCCGGCCAATACACGTGTGAATTAGGTCCCCTTGTCCCTGCGCTATTACGCTAACGAACACAGGCAAGGTGTCCTGAGCGATATTGCATTAAAACCTCGTCTTCCGTCTTTGCGCGGGAACTTAGAAAGGGCTGATGAGATTTGCAAATTCACTGACCGTACCCAAATCGCTCTCCCAACGTGGGTAGGTCAGTAGCTAGCTCTAGGCGCTCCTTTTATTCCAGCTGTTAAAACCCAAACGGGGGAATCTTTTCCTGTATTGATCTCTAATCGATTTCACCTCTTCGAACGCTTAAAATGTACTGCAAAAATGGCAACAATTCTGTTTCAAGCTGGCGTTTCGAGCTGGACTGGGGCATTAAAATGAAAACACTGTCAACTGTCACATGTTTTATTTGTGTACGTCGTCCATAAAGTCTAAAGAGTTTTGAAGTTAAAGGCCAAACAAACTTGGTTCGTACGGTGGACTGTGGGCAGGTTTTCTTATTTAGATTATTATGGCATTACCTTTACGTTTCCCCCAAGGTGTCCGCTATGGAAATAGTCCATAGAAAGGCGTACACGTTGATTTATAATGGAATATGTATAGGCCTACATTGCATCCTCTGTAATGCAAGCATTTCACAACGCATAACGCCACCAAGAGGTTTTGCTGGAGAGGGCATTTTCTGACTGTGTGGTTTAAAGAGGAATTTTAAATTGTCATCGAAAACGAGGGTCTCAGTGCCTTTTGTGATATAATTTGCAATTTGCAAATGAAAAGAGGTGAGACGTTATACAATGGCTCAGCATCTTAGACGAGGCTTTAAGTGCTAATATGAAATTTGTCAATTGTAAAAACAACTCCGAAATTTATTTAAAAATAAATATCAGATTTATAGGTTGGATTGCATTTATGAAGCCTTGAATATTAAAACACAGGAAACGGTTGTTGCGAAGAGAAACATTCAATCTATGGCTATTATTAAACAACGTGCTATGAGATTTATCATCAAGCAATGTCGTGTTGACGTTTATTAATTGCATAGAGATTGTGACTATAGGTCAACTGATCCTCTAGAGTTTAGAACTGAGTGTTCAAGTAATCCATCGAGTGCTTCGTTGTCGTGGCGGTCATCTTGTTGTATGGTTGAAAGCTTCGTTTGCGCTCTTGAAAACAGTTGTTTTCTCAATTCCTGCAGTTCTTTTGGATTTACTTACTGTCCTTTCAGAGAGTCTTGCGAAACTATACCATTTTTCACAAGTAGCTGTTGAATATTAGGCGAGAACCATTTGGAAAATCGGATAAGAAATCCACCACGTCGACCGTTGTTGCCGCCACGTTCATCTTGATAGAATCAGCGTCATGCAGGGAAGTTGGTCGGCGAGACAGCTTCATCTCTTGAATCCCTTTCACATCGTCATTCTGTATATCTTTATTGAGTCTTTCTACAGATAACACTATGGGATGTGTTCAAAATGGTCTTGATAAATTTGTCCCACCCAATTGACCGCGCTATACGATTTTCAGCTTGCCTACATCCTCACGTAGTTACTATTCCCAAAGCAAATGTGAGATATTCATCTAGTTTCTTCCCGCGCACGGCTGCACTTTGGAATTCCTTAAGTACCAGAATCATTTGATAAAAAATATCTCACTCTAAGTGCAACATCAACAAATATCTTTCTATATACATTGTAAACACATCTTTAGCCCCCAATCTGAGTGATAATTTCGCATTGTTTGGTTGATAACGTCGGCGAACGTTTCTTCAAAGTTATTAATTTTGCGGTAAAATCTGACTTGGGTACAGACAATGAGTTATTGTTAAGAGATCCATGCTTCAATACTGCAGACTTACAACTCTTTCAACCGGCGCCTATTGTGAATAAAACTAACTATTCAGATTCAATCACAATAGTATTCTGTTCTTTTGTCGCTTGTGAATGTACGTGTTTTCATTAGTCGTGGGTACATTTAGAAAATTTGATTACGAGTACATTTCTATAGCAATAGGCATACTGAGCACAATAACCCTTAAGACATTCGCCATGTTATATATTATTAGCAGACACGTCTTTGTCCTCTGCTTTAGAGGTTTTCTTTAAAGTGCTTTTAAACCACGTACATAGGCATGATATTACAGCAGTGTATCAGGGCATTGAACCACACTATAGCTTTTACTTTCAATACATCCCATGAGATGTCATTATGAAAAATGACATCTTACTACATGTATATACAGTCAAAACACTGTGATAATTGTGTAACTGACAGCAAGATACATTATATGGTACGTTGATGTAGTCGAGTGATGCAATTGAAGTCTTTCTCTTTTTAAACATTGTTTTAAAAATATTTATTGTGTCTCCCAACTGTTATCTATTGTAAATGACATACAGTTCAGTTGTTACTGCTATAGGCCTATGTCATGTTTTTAAAGAGGTATTGTACGTGCGTTTGGGTGTGGCACCTCGAAAAAATAATTTAGCTTTTCTTGAATTGATATTTTCTATGGAAACATACAAGTTATTCGCTTTCAAGTTCGTTCTGAGAATTTGCTGAGAACCACGGACAATATAACGTTAAATTAACCATAAACTATAAACTACCATCACAAATCCACGTTATCTTAAAGAATTTGTTTAAAAATACCCAGGATTATTTTTCTAATGGTTTGTTCACAAAAATATTTTTTTAGGGGTTTTTGAAAGTTTTTGTGACCGTTTATTGTTATTCCTGCTCTCGGTACCCATTTTGCTCCTGGGTGGAGAGAAGCAATGCGTGACAAAGTACCTTGCTTAAGGGTACACGCACCATGGATGGACCGGACTGGGATTCGAACCCCTTTGGAACTAACCCAGCTTTTAAGTACGATCCGCTAGACCGCTCCGCCACAGCACTCCCGCACTCCTGCTCTCGGTCAATAGAAAAACAGGAGGTGGAAACCACAGCAGGTTTCCATACTTCTAGTTTGAATTCAAATGTTTTTATTTTATTTTTCACTGGTAGGTTCTTCAAGTGACATCACTTAAATAGCGCCCTCTCTTGGCAAAGAAAGTTGAAAGGGTAAAAAGAGGCGCTTTCTCTTGATTTCAAACCAAACACTTGCGATGTCTTGTCGGTAAATTAAAGCCAAATACATTATTTGCAGTTACCCAAAATTTTACGAGTTGACAAGAAAAATCCGACTAAAAGTGTCAAGCATTGGTGACAAACACCACATGATTTTCCCGACACCTTTGTGTTAAAAAAAAATGTCTGCAGATCGCTTTACCATTCATTCAACACGCACACAAAAATGCATGGATTTTTCGTTTTGCTGAAGTATTACTGCATTTATGTGGCTGAAATTTCTACAAGGCAGTTTATCAACATTGTTGTTTAGTTATGTAATGCTGGTGTTCTTGTTTTTAAACGTTTTCCAATCACGTAATCTGTCTTTAATCATGCATATTGCAAAGAATGCCGAGTGAGCCTTCGAGAATCGACTGCAACAAAGATTGTGTTGCCGGTGTTCAACTGTTCTTACACGTGATTTTATTGTTGTCTGATTTGCGATTGACTTGACTCAGACGTCTATTTCTGATGCAGTACAGGCTTCATGCTTTTGTGGACCAATATTCTTTAATAACTACGTATTAATCCAAATTTTGACAATTTTGTTTAAATTTACCGAGATATAATGCTTGTTCTTTGGGGCGATGCCATTTTTAAAGGCAGTATGATTTGTTTTTAAAATGGATGCAATTGGGTGGTTTAAATTGGGTAATATTGCTACATCAAAACACTAACCTTCTATACGTTCGTGTTCGTCGATCATGGGGGAAACACTGTTAATGTATTGTCATGTTCCCTGACGCGCGTACCGTACTGAGCAACACCGGTTTCCCAATGTTCCTGTCATCTGAAAATAATGTACATCTAAAATTAGACGAAACAGCCAATTTGTTGTTTTCCAAGCCACTTATGGCTGCTTCTGCTACTTGAATATTGTCTAGTATGTATATGTGTGTCGTCACACTAGACTGACTCGATATTACCCACTTCAATCTAAGGAAATATTTTACCTCTCTTGTACATGGCGCCATCTTGGCTTGGGTACGAGGCGTAAGGGTTCATTTAGCTAAATACTAGATTTTTCTCTGCCACGGTGCTTGTCACAATTTTTGTGTCTAGACTAAGTCTTATCTCTAGACTAAGTCTTATCTCTTTTTCTGGAGGAATTTGAATTAAAAAGCGATTTGCCGTGAAATTGAACACCAAGGAGAAGTATTTTCTGTTGCGGGATTAATTGGGAATAGTCGACGTGCCCTCTGGCGTCACATCAAACTAAAACATGCCCGGCGTTATATGCGCACGCATCGTGTTTTGCATAAATTTGGGTTAGGAATGAGGTCGCATGTCAAATCGTCTTTGAATTATGTGACGTTTGGCACATTACCAAACAAAATTAATGCAAAACACGATAGAGGGCGGTGTAGATATAAACAAAGAGCACATCGTCTATAGGTTTTATATCAAATGTAAAAGATGTTTGGTTTTTGTGTGGTGAAGGGAGTGGGGAAGGGGGGGGGGGGGGGGGGGGGGGGTGTGGGGGGGGGGGGGGGGGGGGGGGGGGTGGGGGGGGGGGGGGGGGTGGGGGTGCCGCGGCGGGGTTGGAATAAAATGTTTCAAACATGAGCATTCAAATACATGCCCTGTAACAGGCTGCTCAGCAAGTTATTTCACATGTTTCATGGAATGCCCTGTGTGTTGGGCATTACCAAGCTGATGTGCACCCACACATTTAAAAATATGCACATGTGTGTCCCAGGCGTAACACCAAATTTGCTGATTTATCACTTTGATACCTGTTAAGTGCAATTAATGACCGCGTTGAAAAGTACTTTTTATATAACATGTATGTGGTGTACACTATAGTTCAAAATCTGTAGAGGTGTGGTTAGTTCAGGTTACTTCAAATTTTGACACGGTATGTGGAAGAGTTCACACCCTTTCAATTTGTTTCCACATTGTGTGTCAAACATCTGATTATGTTACTTGAAAAGTTGAGAGCGGATTTTTCCCCAAACCAAAGTCAAAGTTGGAAAAGCGTCTGGTGCACGGATTCGGAAATGCATCCACTTAACACAACACATAATATAGATTTCAAATGCTTTCTCAGAACCTCAGAACACTACTAAAATGTCTACAACTACATGTATTTGACCTTTCCTTTTTAGATACTGTATTGTAATGTCGTTGTTTCAGAGATTAATATCAAAAAGTTTCATCTGCAAATGATATGGTGGACAATTGCAATGTCCCAAAATTATATTCAACCATTTGACCAGAAAACCTTACTCAAGTGAAAGATAGAAGTGGTTTCAACAGTCCGAAAAAAATAATTCTACTAGACGATGTCCTTTTAAATGAAAACGAGAACCGAAGATAAATTCATATGCGAGCACACTCATTTTGTACAAGGTCGCCCTCGGATGAACAAAACTAGTCCCCTGACTACCGTGGTAGTATGGCTCCGTTTTTCGTACAGCGTAGCCAGGCGACCAGCCTATGATGACGGTGGCTTCGCACAGTTTCTGAAAGCATGGACACAGTTTTTCCTTGTTTTCTCGGAACGTGGGTACTGAGCTGATCTAAACACAGGTTGGGTTTTATCATACACATCCTTAATCACACGTGGAGATAACTCCGTTTGTAACAGTTTCCGGTCATGTAATATGTCTTTAAATGTACAGCGTTGTTTGCGCACGTGTGCATTTCGGGGAGCAAACTGCATACGTATCTTGTAAGACTGAAAAGGCTCCAGGGCATGTGGTTCATCACGCGTCTGCTCAAATGAAGTAGTTCGTTAGCAATTCGTCTGCAGCCTCGATCCGGGAACACGAGACACCTGGCTCATCTTGAACATAGCCCCGGGAAGGAGGATGCCACAGCAGCGGATTGATATATGCGTGATAGGTTTATACATGCAACGGTGGACTCGATTAATGTATCGATGCGCCTGGCGGGAATAGCATGATAGAACAGCGAACTTAATGGTTTGCACTGTGCGATGTAACTATCTGCCTTCGGCATTAAACTTGCAAGATGACGAAATTGTATCCGTTTTCTGGAATGATCGGTTTGATAGCGTACACGACTCGCTTGCAAGAGAGAAAACACCTCGCAGCATTTCTCATTCCATGCAGGGAATGATCTTCGTGCGTCCTTTCAAACACTTCTCATCAACCCGAGATGATGTTAGGTATAGGAGGCTAAATTAAAGATGAAACGTTCTACCCTATAGCTCGGTTGATTGCGATGTCAGCCACCAGCAAGTGAAATCATCCACCCTTTCTCTCCGTGACGTGTTCGGTAAAAACACAGATATCTTTCCGTCTGGGCGTATCCGACGGACGGCTACGTTTACGGGGCCAAAGTGGCCCGAGGTCCCACGAGGCCAGACGGACAGACTCGGTATCCACAGATAATTGGCGTGGCAATTACAGCCTCTACCCAGTTTCTAGATGTTTCACCTTCGACAGATCACAGGCCCGTGGATACTGGCTTTCGATCGATTAAGCCGAACGATTGCCGGATACCTTAGTCCAACAACCTTCAACTACCCCCATACTATAAAGGGCACAAAGGTTGTTTCTGCTTTTAGTTACAGCTTTTCATTTCACGTTGACCGACGAAGGAAGCCGTCTGTCGTAGTCGGATACTTTGGAATTCTAAAACTTGATCTTATATACGTACACGTGACGGAATGCCACTTGATAGATCATCTGTCCGGTGTGCGCAGAGATTGGTTTTGAATCCTGATGAGGACTGATCAAGCGCCTTATCTCAAACAGTATTGTGCCAATGTAAGCGTGGAACTTAATTTGTTGCTGCTTATACGGACAAGAGTTTATCATTCTTATCTTATTCCCAAATCATAATGGTTTTGCTAAGCCAAATCGCTTCATTCATTTGAAACCAATTGGCTCGGCTCTCTGAAGCAGCCTTGTTAGAATAAATCACAGCAAGAGTCCCTTTTAATTCCCGTATCACAATTGAACAAATTACGCTACTCGTAACTCTCCGTAGAGTTATTGCCTGTGCTTGGAACCGATTTAAAGGCCCTGTAGATGATCTGTTTTTGAGCGATTCTGCGAATAAAACCGTTATAAATCAAAAGAAAGACATAATAACTCATCCGAAGAAATTTCAGCTTTGTCAAATGTACCACGTTTAAAAAAACCATGAAAATCCATATGCGTTTTCCTGGTCTTGGCGGGGTGTTTCAAATATTCGTTCTCAGTTGATCGGGTACTATGTGGCTTGCGTCATGCACTCTGTGGCGCACATCATACATGCGTGTGCGCGCGATCCATAAAAATGCATCGCGTTGGAACACGCACACGCAGTACACAGCGCCCATGCATTTTGGACCGCGTAGATGCGAACCAAAATTAAGTAAATCGTTTGCAAACGATCTAAATAATTTCATCTTTACGGATTATTTTCTGGTACAATTATATCATTTTGAGCGGAAACCTTTCATTGGGTAGTTGCTATTACTACACCTCATAAATATTCATAAACAAATTGGAGCGCGTCATTGGCTGATTCAGGCGCGCGCTTGGGAAGTAAACATGCTACGCGCCCAGGTGACGTCAGCCCGGTGAGTATCCAACTGGCTGCCGTGCGGTATTCTTTTTGGTAGCACCAAAAATTCCCTCTGGAACCCGCCTCGTAAAAAATGTATTGGAATCTTAACGGAACCAGACTAATTCAACTATATTGCCATGGTACGGATCTCTGCAGCTCATAAAACAACAATGGCAACATTTCTAAGTTTGTATTACAAGAAAATAAATGTTTTGTTGTAATTGTATACTGGCCTTGAATCTGTTATTTTGTCCATTTGCTCATGAACATTTCTGAGGTGTAGTAAAACAAATACAGCATGGTTTATTTCTAGAAAGTAGTGGGAATTACTGGTCCCTTGGTGTAGGTCAGCTTGACTACCTCCCTCCGCTTCGCGTCGGGAGGCAGTCAAGCTGACCTACACCTCGGGACCAGTAATTCCCACTACTTCCCCTCAAACCATGCTGTATTTGTATATTAATTCAATCTTTACTTTCAGAACTTTTCCCCCTGTAAACTCGTCGATTACTTTTTGGAGTCATTGCAAATGATACACTGGGCCTTTAAAGCCCAAATAGGCTACATAATTTTCAGGGCCCCGAAGTTTGACGTCATGAGTTGACAAGCTTACTAAAAGTGTTGATAGCAAAAGCAACAAACATCAAATTTGCAAATGAAAAGTCACCTGATGCAATACAAAGCGAGGCGAATAGTGCTAATTGTAAATTTGTCAATCCCATCGTTTTAGTGTACCATAAACCTCCTCTCAAATACTGCTTGCATTGATTTGTACAAATCGCGCAACAGTACTGTGGGATTTTTCCTTAAATCACTATCATTATAACATTCCCACAATGCAGTTCTAAAACAGACAAGTTCTGACAAGTTTACTCAAGCAGTATTTGCGAAAAGGTTAATGTTGATTGTGCACACCATTTGTACATAGAGCGCCCTCTGGTGTTACAATTCATTTTGGGCTTTCGTGCAACTTTGACCTAGGGCGCCACCAATAGGTGAAAAATAATTCTGACGTCACTAATTCTAATGCAATTAAACACGGATAACAAGCGCACTGTTTGTAAGGGATAATGCTGAAAAATATTGCAGGTTCCAAGTTTTGATTTTGCATACTGATAACACAAGGTTTCTGTTGTTATAACAAATATATAAAACCTTGTTATAAAAGTTGTGGACTGTATGGGGTATACATGATAGTAATTCTTGATAGTAAAGTCCATGATAGTAATTCTTGTCTTTTCACCGTTCTTCGTGGCATGTAAATCACGTTAGAACGCAAAAAAGTATACACAATAACACAACTGTAATTACAATATCTGACGGCATAAAATAATTATTCACGAATTAATACGCTGGCTCCTCTGTCGGTGTTGTGTTATGACGTTAGGAATTGCGTATGTCAAGCGTTTGCATTATTATAGTGCACTGTATTATTATATTATTATAGTCTATAAGGCAGTGGAAAGTACACATAATACAGCAAACAGTAGTGTAGACGCAGAGCAAATAACCAAAACGGCAGCACACGATGAAGTAATTTCGTAAAACTACTTCCTTTGATTGCCCCTATTGCTCATGTATTTGCTAAAAAAAATAGCTGTCCCTAGTCAAGATGACGTCATCATGACTCAGATCACACGTCTCCTCGGTTGGACGCTATATGCTAATGTCTGCGGTTTACCTTTTTCAAAGACAGATTCGTTACATGATTGAAAAACTGTTAAAAATGTGTGATAAAGGATGTGTATGGTCAAAACTAACCTGTGTATAAGTCAGCTCAGTACCTCATACGTTCCAAGAAAACAATGAAAAACTGTCCATGCTTTCACTATAGAAATTGCGCGAAGCCGCCGTTCTGTTTAGGCTGGTTCTGCGGTTATATTGCACGGACAACGCGGGCATAATACCATGGTAGTCAGGGGCTTAGTTTCTTTAACACGAGGGCGCCCTTGTAAATAAATGTGTGTGCACACATTTATTTAAATTTATTTTCAATTATCGTTTTCTTTGGGCGGACTGATTGCATTGGACAATTGGAACCACTTCATATTTTATTTGAGTAAGGTTTTTTTTTCGGTCAAAAGGTTCATTAAAATGTTGGGACATAACAAATTGTGTATGGGCTTTAAATAATTGTATAAAGGCCACGCCAATTCTTGTACCATTTTAGACCATGGGCCGAGTTCAATTATCGTGTTCGTTCGTGGTCTAGTAAAAGGGAGGTCATAATAGGCAGATAAATATGTAGCAAATATTCTTGTTAACAAAAAAGTGAATGTTGAAGAAATATGACCGACGATTGACGTTTTTAGAATAATTGAGTAAGCCCAATGTCCGACCAATCAAAGTGTCTCTCTAACGGAGAGCTCTGTCGGGACCCAATCGGCGCGCTCGTTAATACGCACAGCTGACACACGATCATAACTGCATTAAACATGGCGGCTTCGAACGCGACGACGTTCTCGAAAAGTTGCCTCTGTTTACCTACATTTTGCACTGTGATCCGTACAAAGCTGGCCTCGCTTCCTTGAGTTTGCTGTCAAGTGGAAGAATCTGAAGGGAATACAGGCAGATATAGCGACATACTTTCTGGCCAAACATGACGACTCGCGACTCGGAGTCGGATTAGTGGCACTTATGGTAGGAGAGCGGCCGGGCTGGCTTTGTTTACTTCCAAATACTGAAAGGCACCCAGGCCTGTTTTTTGCTGATATGTGCTTCTGCTTGGCCATGGGTGACTTTCAAGATCGGCACTTTTTTTCCCCCATCAAAATCGTTGCTCAAAATGGAATATTTAGGCAAGTCTTTTTACAGGAAATTGCCATTTTTTGGTAAAATCAAAATCTCTACACGTTCTACATACCTCCCTGGCCGTAATACTCTCAAAACCTGCGTACACAGCTTCATTTTTCTCAAATTCACAAACTCACCTTGCGTGCGTGTAGAACCATGTCAAACATGGCCGGGTGGCTGCCGCATTGAATTATGGGATGACACCATCCCATAATTGATTTTCATTGTCCGTCCATAGCAACAGCCATAGCCACAGCCAAAGCCACTAATTCGGATCGAGCCATGGTGTCATCCCATAATTAAATGCGGCAGCCATCCGGCCATGTTTGACATGGTTCTACACGCACGCAAGGTGGGTTTGTGAATTTGAGAAAAATGAAGCTGTGTACGCAAGTTTTGAGAGTATTACGGCCAGGGGTGTATGTAGAACGTGTAGAGATTTTGATTTTACCAAAAAAGACTTGCCTAAAGATTCCATTTTGAGCAACGATTTTGATGGGGGGAAAAAAAAGTGCTGATCTTGAAAGTCACCCATGGCCAAGCAGAAGCATATATCAGCAAAAAACAGGCCTGCATGGGTGCCTTTCAGTATTTGGAAGTAGGTTTTGTTCAGTAGGTGGACCACCGAAATACGCTGGATATCATCGATCTTGCTATGCCCGATTTACGGACAAAGTAAAGGCTGCCCAAGAGAAACGACAAAGTGCAATCTCTGAAACCGGTAGGTGACACATTTTCACATAATTGGAACCAAATAAGGTATTTTTTCGTTCAGATTGAACACAGATTTTTGTAAAATTATATATTGAAAACGATAGCTATTCAATTATAAGATATACTCCCCTCGGTCGGAAATGTTGCATTTCTGAGATAAATAAATGATAAAATTACTGCATAAAGTAATGCACAAAATTAAGGCGCGAGCGGTCCGGCCATTGGCGCGACAACAGAGGGCACTGCGTGCGTGTGTTAATGATTATCTTGTGCACTAACTGAATGCAAGGAGAAAATGTGCAACATTTGTGCAAGTGGGAAGTATATCTTATAATTGAATAGCTAGCTATCGTTTTCAATATATAATTTTATCAAAATCCGTGTTCAATCTGAACGAAAAAAATACCTTCTTTGGTTCCAATCATGTGAAACTTAGTGTGACACCTACCGGTTTCAGAGAGTTTACTTTGTCGTTTCTCTTGGACAGCATTGCAAGAAAGGTGATATCCAGCGTTTTGCAATGGTCCACCTACTGAATATAACCCAGCCCAGCCGCTCAAAACCAGCTTTTTATATATAAAAAAATGGTGAAATGCTGCCTTTCGCTCTCGGATCACAGTGCAAAATGCAGGTACATGTATACAGAGGCAACTTTTCGTCAGAATATCCCACTTTGGATTGTCATTTGGACTATTGACATAATGCACGTTATTATGGGGATTTAAAAATTAATGGAGATTTGAAAATTATGCATTACAATTCCCCCTTCTCTGTCAATCAAGAGTTTTTGTTTGAATGAAAAGGTTGAGAAGATACATGTAAGCTAAGTCTGGACTACAGTGATAATACATTCAAGGTCTCTTCGTAATTTTTTAGAGGCTCTTTTATTTAATTTGTACACTGTACATGTATATGTTTCAAAATCGCCTATGCAGAAAGTTGCAATACTGTAGCTTAACACTTGCATTAGCAACTACACAAAACAAGAGCACTAAAACAATTTATGCATCAAGCGGGATCGCTTTTTGCTCACTTGTATATACAACTGTTTTTAACTTTCTAAAATTAACAATAAAACATTCTGATTTAAAAGTTTAGATTCTAAACTTTACATTTTAAACTTTTGATCTTCTTGAACTTTATATCGTTTACACATTTCATTATTGGTAAAATATTCTCAGCCATACACTTCACATGTACAATAGATGAAAAATATGCAGGGCATATACATTTAAACCAGATATAAGCCAAATGAATGTGTAATTATGTATGGTTAGGATGAGAAGTAAAACATTTTACAATTTCTTACCTTTAAATTTTCCCCTTTGGGAAACCAAAAACAATATGTATAGGCCCAGCTGTTCGTAGATTACTAAACAAGTGAAGGGCAAAATGTTATATCCTTTTAGCACAAAATGTGAGAAAATAAAGTAAAACTTTTATCCAAAAGGCACTACCTTCACCTATAAAATGTTCCAACGAACCCCCACTCATTTTGTTCCAACTAAACCAACTGGCCCATTTGACATTTCCAAGCTTACTGCCCAAAACAGGGACGACAATTTGACATTTCTTTAACCTCATTTTGTAGCTTTGTATACTATACCTTAAAGTACTCAAAAAGTAGTGGAGTGAATCTATGAACACCATTAGCATAATGCAACATTTCTGGAAACAAATTACTCGGAAGGTTGAAAAACAAACATTCCTTTCTCATTTTAGGGTTGTAGCACATGTGCTGTGGAAAATATGTTGGACGGCTGCTGCTAATAGCAACATATGAGTGGCAGGATTTCATAAAAATAACTACAGCAATGAAAGAAAATATCAATGTTTTAACATACCCCATGTTCAAACTAACCCCATGTTCAAACTAACCCCATATTCCAACTAACCCCACGCTCCCCTAATTCGTATTTATTAACATAGACAACAATAAATTGGACAAATGCATGACGTAATGCTTAGTGCTATTTTAAACACGACGGTAGCCGGTCCTCATATTCAGTCGTTGTATGTGGAATATGTGGAGCGGGAACCAGTCTAATTCATAGGTTAAAAAGGGGGTGATTTTATTATTAAATTTAGGCGAGAACAACCAACTCGCCCCATGCCTTTTCGCCCCTAGAAAATCTTCGAAGTTTTACATTTAACTCTAAAAAGTGCCACTTTTGCAAAAGTGAACATCGGAAATGTTGTTTAGTATGTCCTCAAGGTCAACTTGTGAACGTTTTATCAACTACATGTACCCCGGTGAAGAGCACGAAAATGATTTTCTAGAAGGAATTTTCTACTACGTCCCATGGTCTATTTCACGAGCTTAAAATTAAGCCTACACCTTTTAATTCAAACGTAGGCCTATAGGTCAAATTTAAAAAGTATACTTCAACGCTTGTATAATGCTGAAAGAGGTATGACCCTTGTAAAAGCTCGTAAGGGACGACAACGCAAAAATGGTCTTAATTTTACATTAGGACATGCATTATGTTAAGGAGAATGGACGAGAAAGTGTAGATTCGTGAAAAGAATGGGCGAGGCGAAGCCGAGCCTATTCTTTCACGAATCTACACTTTCGAAGCTATTCTCCGACTTAAACCATTCCACCATCCAGAACAAAGAAACGCGCCAACAAGCCACCCAAAAGAATTACGTAAGCAGTGGGCTTTTTTCCCTTGGATACAATGCACGGCGTTCTGTTTTGGTATAAGAATAGAATCACTCATGTGAACACGCTGCATTCTGGCGCCTCAGTCATTTCGTTCGTGGTGTGCTGCTAACAACAATTGGGTCTTTCTATAAATTAGGGGTCCAAAAGTGTGACATTTAGTGTCCCCCGTTACACCTGAAATGTGGTATTTTTCGTAAAAAAATCATTAAAATGGCTTTTAAACCATTTTGACTGTATGAATTGTACTGTATGTACTCACTCTTTGAGATGGAAAGTATTTAAAGAATGTGTCCTGAATTTACAAAAACAAGATGTAAAATGTAACGGGGGACACCAACACCCCTAATTTATAGAAAGACCATATCGCCATATGTCTGATGCAGAAGATTTTGACATTTCTGGAGTCATTTTGAAGTTTGGAGACAACAAAAGCGGAATTGTCTCGGGGATTAAACAGTGAAACTGCACCTTTTGGAAACAAAACTGTACGAAACTGAGATTCGTAAAACAAAAGATTTTACGAAACTACAGTTTTGTTACGAATCTACAGTAAACTGTCGATTCGTGAAAATAATCTATAGTTTGAACAATAGTGTTACGTCACAAGAATGGTTTAATTAGTTGCAATTGCTTCGCTAGACACCATCTTGTCTCATTTCTTTAGTAACATTTACATCAAGTAACACCGATTTTATTCAACCATTACCATAATCAAAATCTAGATTGTCACATTTCCAGTGTAAACGAGTCTGTTTCCATTTACTCTTTACTGGTGGGCTTTTAAAGGCACAGGCTCGTCAGCAATGCGCGCGCGCAAAAACAAATCGTGCCACGAAATACGCAGCTTCGTAGCATAGGCATAGAGCTGCGTATTTCGTGGCACGAATTTGGCGCGCGCGCATTGCTGACGAGCCTGCGCCTTTAAAAATTGACATCACAAAACGCCCTCTTTTGGCAAAGAAAGTTTTAAAAGGTAAAGATGCTGCTTTTTAAAATTCCAAACCAAAATGAATACTTGCAATGTTTTGATAATAATAATCTTGCATTGCTGCAAATAATGGGACTGATTTAATTGACCGTTTCAGGGGCTCGTCAACTTAGTAAAATAAATTCAAGGATTTCAGTAGAGAATGTCTTGCTACCTCTAGAATTAGGCTTAATCTTGTCATAGCCCATATTATGCCGTGTAAAAACGAAAATTCCCAATGCTACTCGATCTATCCCATAGGCGTCATTCCTCTCGCAATTTTACAACTTTGTGTTTGCTCAGAGATCCACATAACCACTAGGGAATCATCAAATGAGAAAACCCGGGAGTTTTGTCTATTTACATTTCTGACGCAAACCACTCCTTATATATCTTACAAGGAACCGAGCGGCGCGCATATTTAGAGCCAAATGATAATATTTGCTGGATAGACGTCGCTGTAGTCCCATGTGCTTTACAGTAAAGAGAAAGTAATAAGTACATGGAAGCTTATTTTTCAAACCGTATTCCTTCTGACCATTTGGAAAATCACTTTTAATTTGCGTCTAAATACGCAGCTGCCATTTCGGCGGTCGGTTTTGCAGTTCGGCGTTTGGACTCGAGAGGGCGGTTTTGCAGTTCGGCGTTTGGACTCGAGAGGGCGTGAATCAGGTCACAACAGATTTTGCATACTTCACGCCTCATTGGAGTCGGGAAACAAGCGTTGAATCATGACGTCATCCATGCAACTGTTGCATGGATGATGTCATCCTCCATTTCAAAATTTTAAATATGGCTTCGTGTTGCCGACGCTAAAAACAAGTGCCCTGGATTCCCATGAGGGTTTGTGCATCGAACATATGACGATAATTCAAAACCAGTGTTTCCTCTTCCTTTAACAAAACATGAATTTTTCGAATTAATTAAAGAAAATCTAATAAACTACAGATATGGGTCTATACGTACTACAATACTTTTCAAAATTGTTTCTATTTTTTGGCAAACGGAACTGAAAAGGTGGGAGAAAAAACTCTTTTGAGAGAAATCGATATGCGCAGCTTTAAACACGCTTCGCAAACATGCACCACCCTGCCTCATCAACAAAAATCGTCTTTTCTGCAAAACGGAGAAGACTAAAAATCCCGGCCGTCTATAGCTGAATATAGCCTATCGCTCGGAGCCGCGCAATCTCCATCAGCTTATCCACGCACGTATACATTGGGCAAAAGACTCCGTGTAATCAATCAGCGCGTCTTCATTTATTAGCCATGCCACAGCTTGCCCGGATTGAAGCAAAGAAAAGACGGTGGTTGGCCGTATCGTAACCACAATCAAAGGCATATCAATCAACTAGTGGGTCTGCCCTGTGGTGGTTTAAAGGTATATTCTGCTCAAAATTTTGATATTTTTCCCGGGGGTAGGGGTCGGGGGTGAAGTAGATATCGCGATTACAGAAGTACCCTGCTCATGCACCTATGACTCAAACAAAATTTCCGTAACATGATTTTCGATCTTAAATGTTTGTGTGTGTTTTCTACAACGAATGTACAGTAAGCATTTTTGATGAATGATAACATAAACTGTGCAGGTATGTCTTGTTATACCAATTACTGTAGAAAACGTGAACAAAAGTTCAAGGCTGAATAATAAAACCAAATGTTGCGAAAATGTTGGTTTAGTCCTTGTTTGTTTCTTCAAAATGTGTCGTTTCGTTCTAAATATCGGAATAATGTACGCATTAACCCTAATACTCCTTAATCCTCCAAAATCAATATGATTTTACATACACCCTATGGAGTTAGGGTTAAAGTTTTAGGAACCAAATTTTTCGACGCAAGCAACAACATGACCGCGAGGTCAATTTCTGGTCGATTGTATTTGCACTCAAATTCCCCTGAACATCAGGCGTTCCTCAAGGATCTGTTCTCGGACCTGTACTATTCTCTCTCTACATCACACCTCTGGGACAAATAATCCGCAAGCACGGTCTTCAATATCATTTCTATGCTGACGACACCCAAATCTACACCTGTTTCGACCCTGAACAAAGCTCAGCGGAAACTGCGGTACGTCATCTTGAATTGTGTATTGATGAGATCCGTGATTGGATGTCAACAAATTTCTTAAAATTGAATGATGATAAATCAGAATTTATCATCTTTGGTTCAAAACATCAACGCAACAAAGTTAACATACCCAATATTCGTATTGGAACATCTTTCGTACCTGCATCACAAGTAGTGCGCAACCTGGGAACCATACTAAATTCAGTCATGTCATACAGCGACCATATCTCGTCAGTCTGCAGGATTTCTTCATGTGTTTTTTATACTTGTGTGTTGCTGCGCCCTGAGCATCTTTTTGATGGATACCGGCGCATTACAAATATTCATTATTATTATTATTATTATTGAAGTTATATGTCCTATATTTCTGGTTTTGAACATTTATATCAAATGACATTGATATCAAAAATCAAATATAATTTAAATTTCAATTTCTGTCAGTAATATTTATCATTTGCCATCTTACAAAATTAACAAATGAATAAAATTCATCAATATACTGAAATTACCTTTAAAGGGTGTAAAATTATTGTCTGTGCTTTCATTTCATAACTGCAGTATATTTAAATTAAACAATTATATGTGAATTTTAAATTTGAAATTCATCTGCAGACAATATATCTTTAAGATCCCGTCTTAGCTTGCGATGCGCAATCAAGTCGAATTGCTGATGTTTATTCCAAGCACTAGATCTGCCTGGTACATTTCAAGCACAGAAATGAAGAAGGGCACTGAAAATGCCTCATCTCAGTTGGGTTTAATCTAGAAGATGAGATTGGGAAACATGAGAAATGCCAGTAAAATCACCCAAAAATACGGAGGAAAAGTCTTGACCAATATTTGTTTTCACAAATGTACCTTTCCTAATTGGAATGAGTAGTACACACTCAAGTAAGAGAAAAAAGTATTGCAATCTGTAAATAGTATGTTAGATATAACATCTTAATACTGAATTATTTTAGTATATGTAAGTAGGGCGTTGAAAAATACTCGGTCGCGTGCACGACGGGAACCGGTGCAAAACAACTGCTTGTAAAATCGTCGTCAGTGAAATGTAAAAACATATTTAGCAGGACTTGCGACCACAGAAAACAGTCTGCAGAAAAAAGAGTGGTCAGTGATGTGTACCACATGGGCACCAGAAGAGGGCGGTAAAAACGCTGTTGTGATGAGATTTTCTATCTACATTTTTTTGGGTGATATCTGCTGGCGGTCAGTTATCTGAAATTCCATAACACCTGTAGAATGTGTGACATCTCCCTAATCTGTAATTTCTCACCTTTGCAAAGATCGTGTTACGTCGATCATTTTGTTAGCGAGCACGATCAAAACCACGTTTTAAAAGAGACCACCCTTTTTGACCAATAATCAGCTTTGTTCGCCATCTACCTCAAAAACGGCACCCACTAGTCTTGCTGCAAGACCCTAATGTGGATTATTGCAACCAACTATCGCCGAGAGGGGGCGCCCTATATACTGGCTAGCTACGCACAACAGCGTCTTGGGACTTCACCAGACTCTTGGTATATGACCTCTACCTAAGGTTATGCAACGCTATTTGCATTAGAGGTCAACAGTTAATTAGGCAAGGAAATAACATCTCGCATAATAAGCAGGCCAGCCGGGTAACTTGCAAAACTATGCACAAGCTCATTAGCCTTTTTGAAGTATGGCGGACACAATAGGAGGGCGCACTTTGCAGTGGGTATAAAATCGACTAAAATGCAAAATAACTAAGTTTTTCACTTTACACTTATTAATTGTATTTATAATTCTGTCTATGTAAATCAAGTTTTTGGAAAGAAATACAATTGATAAAAAAAATTCATACCCAAATGAAATTGCGCCCTCTCCTTTTGTTCCGCCATACTTCTAAAAGGCTCATTGATACCAAACCGCATAGTGATCGGCTTAAATGTAATAAGCATTGCACCATATATACATGTATTCGCACCATAATAGACAGCCGAAGTGTGACGTGTTGCCATGGCAATTGGCTCTAAACTATCATTGCAAAGTACAATTGCAAAGCACAGGGACACGGTTTAGTGATTTTTAGTTTACGGCCAATTGCCTAGGCAACCAACAATAGATGACGTAATCACTTCGGCAGTCTATAAGGCATGCTTAAAGTGTGCTAGGACTTTCCCACTTGGAAATGTTCCAAGACGCTGCTGTGCGTAAGATAGTCAGTATATGCATGGCTCCCTCTCTCGGTGACGGTTGGAACAATCTGCGCAGTATCGTCATCATGAAGACTACATCCGCATCCACCAGAAGTCCTCTGGGTGCACACAAGTAAATAGGGCTCCCATAGGAACCAATGCTAAATGCCCAATTTTCAAAAATCATTTAAAAATACTCACAACTCTTTCAGCTTCTCAGGACAACAACCAGAATACTCACTGATTTCTCATCTTTTTAATTCTGTTCAATTTTATGGGGGTAATCCGTCACTTTTATTCCCTAATTTCCACTTGAAACAAAACTAAGCCTACAACAGTGAAACTTGCTAATCAGACCTGCATCCATTTTGGAACAAAGGCGCATACGCTACTGGGCAAAATAGGGCCACTTTTAGGAGCTACAGTGTCCAAAATGTTTGTAGTTGAAAGAAAAAATACCCCACATCGCGGCGATAGTCATATTCTACACAAGACCACACTCGTTCAGCTCGCAATTCTCTCTAATATAAAAGAATTTCATGAGCTCGGCGCACAGATCTTGCCTATTTACTTGTGTGCACCCCTCTTGGGCGGAAATGTCCGTGAATTTATAAGTGCCTTTTCCTTACTTTGTTTACATTTACTGCGGTTTCCATTATCACTGTTTCCTATACTGCATTCCTGTACCTGGTCCTATTCCAAGTTTATTAGCAAGTTCATGTATTTAGACGGTTGTGTAAATAAACCAATTATCTTGCTCATCGCCCGTTGATTCTTTATCCGATCCAAGCCATATTTCTTTTACATCCGTTGTAGATAAACAATGCAACAACATAAATAATTGTTTAATGTACATTTCTCCCCAAACACTGATGTTTGTAAACTGTTAGGTGCCGATTTTGGTAAAAAGGTAACATATCTTTAACATCCCGTCTTAGCTTGCGGTGCGCAATCAAGTCGAATTGCTGATGTTTCTTCCAAGCACTTAAATCTGCCTGGAACATTTCAAACTCAGAAATGAAGAAGGCTACCGAAATATAGTCTCATCCCAGTTGGGTTTAATCTCCAAGGAACTTATTAATGAGGATAATCTTAATCTTGCACAAAGATATTTCTGACGGTCGCTTTAGACCATTGTGCTCAGGCCGTAAAGGTATTCTTAATAATAATAATAATAAAACCGTGTTTTTATAGCGCCTTCCGAAACACTTCAAAGCGCTTCACAGTGTATGTACATTATATAAAAAGTCAGTATAGCGATGAAAAGAAATAAAACATTTGGGTCTTTCTATAAATTAGGGGTCCAATGTTGGTGTCCCCCGTTACATTTTACATCTTGTTTTTGTAAATTCAGGACACATTCTTTAAATACTTTCCATCTCAAAGAGTGAGTACATAAAGTACAATTCATACAAAATGGTTTAAAAGCCATTTTAATGATTTTTGTACGAAAAATAACACATATCAGGTGTAACGGGGGACACCAAATGTCACACTTTTGGACCCCTAATTTATAGAAAGACCCATTTAGGAATTATTCAACAAATAATGTGATCATGCAAGTAATAACCTGATTATGGCTAAAAAACACATACACACTGAAACAATAACAACGTCTTAAATAAACCTCTTAGTGTCAAAAGAAAGAGAACACGGTGATGAAACTAGCCTTAACAAGTCATTAGACATGATTCATCCGTGGTCCGTTAAAAATAAAATCAAAATTAATGCCAGTAAAACTAAACGTATGCTAATTGGCTCAAAGAAAAAGATAAGCGCGCATGAGCTCAGAGTACACATCAATAATGATCAAGTGCATAACGTTAAATCGTTTAAATCCTTGGGTGTTATTATTGACGAAACCTTAAGTTGGAACCATCATGTCGAATATGTAAATAAGACAGTTTTCTCGAAATTAGCTATCTTAAAAAGAATTCGGGACTGTGTAACTCGAAAGCACATGAACACCCTTATGTTAAGTTTATATAGGGCACCATGGCCGAGCGGTCTAGTGATTCGAACTCAATGCTTTGGTCAGTTATGTAGGTCGTGGGTTCGAATCCGGGTCTGCCCGTGTCCGTGGTGCGTGTGCCCTTGGGCAAGGCACTTTGCCATGAATTGCCTCTCTCAGAGAGGAGACGGGTGCCACTGAGTGAAACATTATCACCCATTGAAACGACAATGATGGACAGAGACACTATCTTGTGTTTCAAGAGCAATCAGCATGTCGCCCCAACGCCCTCCAAGCTACGGGACATAGACACTATGAGCAAAAACATGTACATGTTCATTGTAACCCCATTGTTAGTAACAATGGTGTGTGCCCAATTTCCATTGTTAGATGTTCATAGTGAGATAGATAGATAGATAGATGTTAAGTTTAGTCATGCCTCGTCTAGATTATTGTTGCCCAGTATGGGGTGACCGTTACGCATCTCATAACACTGTCTTGAACAAATGCCTCAAACGTGCAGCCAGAATAATACTGAAATGCGATTTCCTAACGCCATTAGCTGACATGTTTAAAAAGCTCGACTGGCTTGCCTATCCAGAGAGAGAGTTAAATACAAGAAAGCTATGTTTGTCTTTAAAAGCATCAATTCCTTGGCCCCGTAGTATATGGCAAGTCTATTTACACCTTACGTACAAACTCGAGAAACTCGTCAATCTGCCGAAAAGACACTGAAAATTCCCTTTGCACGAAAGGGGTCTTACGCCGCAATTTGGAACAGCCTTAGTACACACCTTAGAACTATGTCTTCTTTGAGCTCATTCAAATCGGCACTTCGCCAAACATACACATAATATTCACATGAACAACTTCAAGTGAGAAATTTACGAAGGCGTATGACTTGGTTGCCATAAAATTAAACTTTAATTTTGGAGCCGGAGGGGAATTTTCCCATTTTTGTTCTCTTAAAAAGGGTTTTTGCGGGTTTTTCGCCCTTCCCGTAATTAGCGTAAATTTTAGTGTCACGTGCATGTATAATAATTACTTGTGATGTTGTTCTTCTGTAACCATTAGTTTTTTGATGTTGTAGTTGTTGTACAAATGTATCTTATTCCAGTTTGTTTGTGATTGTGAAGTTGTTAAATTTAGTATATTTGTTTTATGTGTGTTTGCAGGGCCCCAATGGAAACCAGTTTTTGTAAACTGTTTGGGCACACCCTGGGTAAATAAATGGAATAAATAAATAAATAAATAATCCTCAGCAAATTATACCGAGTAATTAGCAATTTAATCTTTGATAAGACGCCCTTTGGGACTATATGCATATAGCAGGAACCTTGTATAAGGAACCAATGAAAACACTGCAGAACAAATTATTGGGACCTCAAATGTTTCGTCGCAGAATGTTGCATTAACAGTTCTGTTATTGAGGTTTGACAGTATATTTAGCAGGATGTTATAGCGGAACGCCGCATTGAGCAGGATCAATCTTAATTGGGCAGGAACACTACGTGCTCCGAAAACCTAAGTTTGCTGTGTTGTGCTACAATCAATTAAAGAATTTGTGTTCCATTTCCAAACGAGCATTATAAATGGCTTTGCAATCTGGAGTTTCTGCTACGTCCAGCTGCACCTCACTCGTCGAGGAAAAATAAGCCAAGTAGCAGCTGTCCTTGGCGGAAAACCAAACGAGATTACCCCGCACGAATGTCAAAATAATAAAGTTATCATTGACAGTAAACGCGGCAACCCAAGACGCAATCCACGGCCCTCGAATATGCTTATGAGTTGCAAAATCCTTCCTGGCTCAGGATACTTACACGGGATTAATATTTCTCGCCTCTCTCTCTCGTAATCTTGATGTGACGTGTTTGTCGGTGAGTGGTGTTTTTCTTATGCTGAGATGGTTACGGAGATTGGATTTGGCATTAAGGCTTGACAAGGCAATGTGCGAGAATTATCAGAAGAGTGGGCCTATCGGAGACGGCACATATCGGCACTGACAGCTCGCTCGCTCGCTCGCTGACAGCTCACCCGGTGGTTGTGTAAACTTGTTGCAGCCCTTAGACCGAGCTAAAGCTGAAACAAGCCATGGCCGCGACCGGAGGCGAAGGCCCATCGCTGGCTGATGAGCTTAACACGTTGAGAACGGATATCAACAACCTCATCTCCTCCATTGCCTTGCTGCGTCGTCAGATGGCACAGGTTCGGGCTAGATTCAGTTTTAAAAACTCAAACGTGCCTTAAACAGACCGTGCGGTTCGACATTTTGTTCAGCAATTTTTTGGGGGGTTTGACTGTTTGTTGTATTTAATTGTTGACAAGAAAGGCGGAAGGTGTGGTAACGTTTGGGATGTTCGCAAGCGCTGTCAGAATTTTAGGGTTAGGTGCAAAGGTTCACATTGCACATTTAGTTGTATTTGATTATACTCATCTAAGTTACTGTTATTTACTTTTCTTCACAGCAACGACCTATCAAGAGGTCCTTCTGTGCAACCCTCCGGGACGAGACCCACTGGAAATGCCTGATCCTATCCGTGCTGATGCTGGGCAGTCTGACGGTCATTTTGTGGTGTGAACTAACCACCGTGGAAATCGTAGCTTACACCTATCGAGGAAGCGCAGTCACGGTGCAGGACAGTCCCTGTGAAGATGGCTACATGTACATCCCCGTCGCCTTCCTGGTCTTACTGTACCTCGTCTACCTGTTGGAATGTTGGTACAGTGAGATACGGATTGAGATATACTACAAAGAGGACAACAGGACGGTCTACGATCGCGTCAGGCGGATCAGGGAATCCTTTCCCGTGGTGTGGTGGCGCGCGATATCATACCACTACAACCGCCACACCAGGCAAGTCACGCGCTACCGCCATGGCGATACGTACACAACCACCCAGGAATACTTCGAGCGGATTAACACCCACTCCGCAGCCAGCGCCTTCGATTTCACGGAATGCGGCGTTAAGGACGTCTCCAAGCACCTGATCGACCTGGAGGAGTATCCCATTACCCGAATCAGCTTCGCCAAGAACTTCATGTTTCTGAACGAGGAGGCAGAGTACGACTACCTGTCGCAGAGAGCGAGGTTTTTTGGAGAGAACGATGGTCGGGATGAGAACATGGAGACTCGAGAAGGACTGACGCTGACGGACGTTGAGTTCACAGATGACATGATATCCTACGCCTACTCACCCGATAAGCTTCCTTGGTACTTGACCATGTCCGTATTCTGGGCCATGTCTTTCATTCTCCTCTCCTGGCCGTACAGAATTCTAGTGTCTTACAAAACAACCGTGGTGGACTACCAAATCGAGAAACTGTTCGGAACCAACTATTCCAGCGGCATGTTTTCCATGGAGAATTGGAACGGGGAGACTATGCAATTAACACGGGTAAACACTGTGGGTAGTAACTGCAGTCTGGAATCCATGATACGAGGTAACCGGCATGTCGTTCCTAGCTATTCGGAAGCTGTTCTCATGGATATAGCCAACGGAAACACCCCCAGGATCGGACAGACTCCAAATGGTAGCACGTCCTTAGCTGGCGCTAGAACAAGAAGCGTCGGTGGAAGCGATGGCTTCCTGGCCAATGGCATCACTGGTAGGATTACCAACACCAGCGGATCTAGGAGAAGCAACACCCGACGACTGTTTTCATTTTCTAATGCCAAAAGATCAGCCACGGCACCTTTACACGGCAGCGGCGTACTGAACGGTCGCTACAGTCCCTCCAACCAGACCAACGTTACGTCATCGGTAAACTTTCTAATAGCAAAAGACCGACTGAAAGACATACGCAACGGCCGAGCTTCACCCATCAGCATCCAGGTAACACCTTCCACCAACGGCACGGCTACTATTCATCTAAATGGGACAAATTTAGTCCCTAAAATACCGATACAAAACTCAAAGAACGAGCAGCGCTCAAGGCTGGCAGCTGCTGCTCAGATTTCGCCGAGACAAGAGTCAGCTGGCGTACCCAGACCAGCCACAAATTCTTCCAGTGAGACCCAGACGAACAAGACAAAGAAACGACCGACGTCACTACCGCTCTCCTTCACCAATATGACTACCGATACCGCGGAACGAGCCGACCAGCAGTTTCTGCAGTCGTGGGTGATCGCAGACGGTTACGGGGTACGGACCACCGTTGTACAACCACAACAACAGAGCTCGCATCGACCCACCCAGGCCCGGCGGCCACCGCTCGCAACACCTGAAGAGCCGCCACCGGCTTACGAGTTAGCTCTAGAGATGGAGGTACCGCGACGGCCTGAGACTGAGCGGATATCCCAATTGGAATCGTCTGAACCACAACAGTCCTCGGTCAACATGGAGACATCACTATGACAAACTCGGTACAAATACGAGTGCGGAATTATCCTATTCGACTGTCTGATGCGCTTCCACTTGCAACAAATATGGAGTTATTGACAGTTTTATGAAACACATTTTTACTTTGTTTTCTATATCATTCCAATTTGGAAGGATCACTATGACCTCGTGTACGGACGTCACATGCAAGGTACGTGGGATCTATATTTCAGAGTATGCACATGGTTTATAAACTTATATTTTATGAACACATTACGTGTATATAAATGTAGCGTAATGTCGAGATCGAGTTGTCATTTTTGCACTTCGTTGGTTTATCAATGTACGAGCGCGTAGTGCGTATTCACGCGCAATGCACATCACCAAGTTATGCTGTGGTGCACTATGGTATGCTACGTTATAAAGTATGGTATGATGGTAAACTCCGGTATGCTATGATGGTAAACTATAGTATGCTATGGTAAACTATGGTGCGATATGGTAAACCATAGTATGCTATGGTAAAGCATGGTATGCTGTGGTAAACTACGGTATACTATGGTAAACTATATGCTGGTATGCTATGTAAAATGGCAAACTATGATGTGCAATGGCAAACTACGGTATGCTAAACTTCGAAATCACGTGATAATCAACGGTGCCCTATGGCAAACTAGTATATGCTATGCTAAACTATAGTGTGCTATGGTAAACTGCGGAATCCCGTGGTATGCCATGGTAAGCCTTGGTATGATTTGGGGACCTATAGTATGCTGTTGCTATGGTAAACTATGACATGGTATTGTAAACTATGCTTATGGTTTGCCTTTGGTTTCATATGTGGGGTTCCCATACTTATGTGAAACCGGTATTCATGACAGGTCACCCCTGGATTTATACAAAAGAACACACGTATAGCACCGATGTTTTCTCACGAAATTTGTGAATTCCACCAGCAAAAGAAACCACAATGCATTTCGTCACTATGTAAACTAGTAAATGTACCGTAGTCTTTCGTTAAAGATAAAGATAACTATTGTTTGCAGATATCACCTTGAAATTGTTTGCTGGAATTATTAGCTTTGAACTGAGACACGTACCGATCAAAATAACCCCCAGTTGTTAAATTCTGATGTTTCACCACTGCTTCATAAAGTACTTTAACTTTTTGTTTGTGATTTCAAAATAGTGGTGGATTTGAACAGTATTCCATTCAAACGATAACATGGGATACATGATGAGTGCACATTTTGAGCTTCTGGTGTTAAGAAAATTAAATGACACAAATTTCCCCCATGGCTGATACGCAAAAAAATATATTTTGTGCACAAATCTATGGAAATGTCAGCAAAGGACGGGTTAATGACCCAATGTCTCATTTGCAAGATGAAGCTTTTTACAGATTCCTGGAATAAGGGCATAACATATCTATAGAAGAATGTTTGTAAACTAGCCTGCATACATTTTGGCTGTACAGGTGCAGCAATGCTTCAGAAAATCCATGCATGATTTTTGCGTTAAGTAAGTGAAAGATGTATGTGCACACACATTTTTTTAATCGCTCTCAGATATTAATTTCTTACTGAAAGTACTATAATAAGGCGCGGATCAAAATAGAAACGGTCTGTATACCGGGAAACGGTACATAAACAATACACTGTTGCAGATTTTCAGTGAACAAGCAAACCATTTAACTTGTCTGGCCAGACGATAGATAATTGGCAATGTTCAACCCAGCCCACGTTCGCTGAACAATAGAGAGCTTATCGGATTACGGGCCATTGTGTGACTACTCCTGGCTGACTGGCTGCCACTGTTTATCACGTGACCGCCCCAACAAAGGTGTTTAACCACAACCCATTCATGCCCTGGGGCGCGTCCGGCTGGAGGGTCGGGCTGCTCCCTTTGAAGTCGTCGGCCAGTAGCAGCATTTTGTTCCCTTCGTGCAGCATATGCAGCACGGTATGTGGCAGAGGGTATCCCCCCTACCATTGTTCCCCCATTGTGACTCAAACATCCAAGGAATTTCCAAGGAATTCCTTTCAGTTTTTAGGGGGGAGGGATGGGTGGTGCGTTAACAAAAGGGAAGAGTGTGTTGAGGTGCAGGCGGTTTTCTGTCAACAGAGAAACGATTTGAAGAGGGATTAACTCGAATCGTTTACCGGTATACAGACCGTTTCTATTTTGACCTCGCGCCTAACTTGGACAGAAATAAATTAATGTGGTGTTTTTATCATTCATATTAACACTTTCAGTAAGACTGTAAAAATCTGTGTGATTACAGATAATATAATATACCTTTAAGCGTATAATAGCCTTATTTGAGACTTTTCTCCAGGTGAAATCGGCCCCGATCACAGACAATATACCTTTAAGTAAAACGTTGTGTGATCAGTGTAGGTTCTGCATTCTTTCTATATTAAAGAACATATTTATGCAACGAAAAAGACTGTGTTTAAAGGGTAAATGCCAAAAGAAAGTATAGTTTTTCGCGTGTGTACATTTTTATAAACAACGAGGTGTATGGTTTGATTTTTGTTACCTTAAACGCATTACTGATACAGTTGAAGTCAAAAGTATAAACACATGTACACCACTACCATCATCACCCAAAATGGTAAACAGGACTACCCGAACCATTGCAAGGTGTACAAGCTATGTTTTTAAGTACTGCATGCACGTGAGGAATTCCAAAAAATCAAGACTTTATTAAAGACTGTTACAAAAACGGTGTAAGCATTTATACTTCTGACTTCAACTGTACCAGACTATAACTGTAGGCCTGTCCGCCGTTAAAAGAGAAGTATACTCCAGAAACAAAAGACAATGTGCTAAACATATGCAACTCGCACATTGTTATTATACAAAAACTAAGAAATATGACCCACTAAATAGCGGATACAAACTTCACAAAGAATGGAAAATGCAACAATGCTTTGAGGTATGGGCGCCGCCATTTTGTCCGAAAATGTCACATTGGTGTAGGTTTTATGCAGGTGGGATTGTATTAAATTTGTATTAATAAATCACTAAAATAAGAGAAGATGGTTTCGTGATTTACGTTTCTGCACAATATTAATATCTGAGGCGTCTCTCGCTTGAGCATTTCGGATCGTCACTTCAGGGGCGCCGCTGCTTGTTGAGTCTTCAAGAAAAAACACCTTTGTGAGGATTTTGCATCGTCAACTGAATGTTTAGAGTAATATGGAACGGATTTTACTTTTACAGAGGCAACCTGAATTTTTTCAATGCTAACTGTTTGATTCGCGTTTTGTGAACTCCTCAGCGGCGTAGCTACGGGGGCCTGGGGGGGGGGGGGGGGGGGGGGGGGGGCCCTCACACAATTTCATAACTTAAAACCATCTATGGGAACAAAACATGAAATTTACAATCCCTACTTTTTATGTGGAAGCAAACAGTAGGTGTAATCACTGCACTGCTTTATGTAACCGGATAAATTCGTTTACTAAACGTCGGTGGATTTTTGACGATATCCCTACACTCTCAGAACGTTGGTTAAAAATTTTAACCAACTTGGTTAAAATTTTAACCAACCATGTATTACCAGGTGAACATCCCAACAGTTGGTTAAAACCTTAACCAACCCAGGTTGGTTAAATTTTAATACGTGGTTGGTTAAACTTTTTAACCAATTATTGGTTAATTTTATTTTAACCAATCTGTTGGTTAATGCTGAGTTGGGCAAATTTTAACCATTCAGTTGGTTATACCCGAATGGTTGGGCATTTTACTGAAATGCTGTTCACAGTAATTGGGCAATATTTTACCAACAGTTGGTTAATTTATTATGTTAAAAGTTTAAAAAAAAATATATTTGGGTATAAAGGACACTAAATAAAGAAAAACACCACACGATGGACTTGACAGTTCTACAATTTTTGTATTTTATTTATTTTGTGATATTTGATGTACATCCCTATATACTTTAGCAGCAGGTGTAGGCCAAATATATACTGGTATTTTCTAAATGAAAGTGTTTGGCTTCCTTCAAACATTTTCATCTTTAAATGTTTCACATCACACTGTGTTAACAATGAGTTCGAGAATGCTTGTATGACGTTTAGCTCAGCTGCACTATATGAAGTCAGAGAAGAGCATACTTTTATTTTTGTGGTTTACACAGCCAAAGAAAGGTTAAATTCAGATTAGGAAATAACACTTGCAACATTTCCGAGTTGCAATTACAATGGCAAGTTCGTTCTACAGTGTGAGTAAAAAAAACTATATGTACACTTTTAAAATTACTTTTTGTGTTTTAGTGTACCAATATTTATATGAGATGTTCTGACATGTATTTTGGATAGGTTCTCCTGTGTCCTTTAAATTATGTTTCATGCATGACCGCACATGAGGCAAATAAGGGTGTCAGGTGGAACACAAATTAATTATTTTCCAAAGAACCTGTTGCAAAATCCGGGACGGATGGCAGCTCTGCACTGGTTCAAATCCTTTTCTTTTTCCTAGCCATACTGAATTGGCGCAAGTCGTGTTCCACCCGACACCCTTATTTGCCTCATGTGCGGTCATGCATGAAACATAATTTAATTGAACTGCTACCAAATAACACAGCAGAACTTATCCAAAATACAGGTTGTCAAAACATCCCAAATAAATATTTATACACTGAAACAAAACAAGTAATTTTAAAAGTGTATATTTTTTTTTACTCAACCTGTAGTTGTGTCGAAAAAGTGGTCAAAATGCAGCTTTGATCAAGAAGACGTGGTTCACGCCGAAGCCTTGCTTAGCAGTAGCCTAGTCAGATCAACTGATGTGCACGATGAGTGGTTATGCCGCCTTGGCTTCTGCTGTCATAGTTGTTGTCGAGTAACAGTTGCTGCCAAGATGCCAAATCCGATCCGATCATCCCCTCCTTTGTGGATAAACAAAATGAAACAAGGACTATTAACTATTAGTAAGATCCAAAGGCGGTATTTATGTGACCCATCCATTCATACTACTATTAAACTAATAATAGCATCTGATAATCTTTCTGATGGATACCGTACCGGCGCATCACAAATATTCATTATTATTATTAATATTGCACCTATCACTGCCCCCACCCCTCCCCCGCGCTACCCCACCCCGCGATGCCCCACCCCTTAGGTGGGGATTTGGTCGGACGATTTCCGTGCCCCAGGGTGGGACTTAAACGCATGGAAATCAAATTGTCAGCGCACAGGGAGCAAAACGTGCATCTTTTGCCCCATGGGTGGGGAGTTTGTAACCCAAATTTTTCCCCACGGGTGGAGAATTGTCATTCGAAAAGTGACAACCCTGCCTCTTATGTGGGGCAGCCCGGCGGGAGTGGTGGGGAAAAGTTACAGGTACGTATATAGGCCGTGCGTAGCGAGTATGGTGTACGATGTAGTTTGTGGCGCGGCCCGCACTCGCTGCACGTGCACACGGCCTACAACGTGTACGTAACGTTATACTCGTGACAACCCGTATACGGGTAAAAAATAACCCTTTCGGCTTAAATTTTCGAGAAAGGTTTCCAAAACCGACCGCTAGCAACCACTAAAATGTCTCCCCACCATTCACCGATCAGACCAGACAATTAACGAGGCAGAACTTACCTTAAATTAGTTGTTTCGGCTCGGAAACACGACTACATTTTGCAAATTTGCCGTCAACACATCCGCCATGACACAGTCCTGTATACGTTTGTGTATAGTTTTACACGTACAAGGCACACACACACGAAACGAACGCGCGTTGGCATTTTATCGCTGCTGCTTTTCTGCAGACAATCTAGTCACTAACCAATGGTAGCTTTCACTGGACACCACGTGACATGGTTGGGCGAATTTTTTAACCAACTTTCGCTTTGTGGGGGGTATGAATTATAACCACAGTTGGTTAAAATACAGCCCTCTGATCTTATATTTTACACAACCCGCAGTTTACCCAACCAGAAAGCAGTATATTTCTTAACCAACCCCTGGTTAAAGAAAAATTTACCCAACTCGGAGAATTTAACCAACATTGGGAGATTTTTAACCAACTGATTTTTAACCAGTGATATTTTAACCAGCGTTCTGAGAGTGTAGAAATATACGAATTGAGGGCACGAAATTTAAGAATGGTAATGAGAAAAATATGACGCATGATATGGTATTAAAATC
This sequence comes from Henricia sp. BOLD:AAB3569, assembly GCA_037783545.1. NCBI lineage: Eukaryota > Metazoa > Echinodermata > Asteroidea > Spinulosida > Echinasteridae > Henricia > Henricia sp. BOLD:AAB3569. The sequence goes on from JBBELK010000570.1 coordinate 354,508, forward strand.
TCAACACCCATGGGAAAAATGGGGGAGGTGTTGTCAAAAAGTAATCTGGTCACGCTCCTGTGAATGGTAAAAAAATATGTGTGCAAACACAATTTTAATTCACCTTTAATTGTTAAATACGGTGGGCCTAGACACGTACTATCAGTTAGCGCATTGGATTTTTGTCCTTGCATGCTGCTTCGGAGTTCGCCTTCCCCGAGGCAAAATACACCTTATGAAGAGAAGGAGTGTTTTCCTACCTCAGGCGCTTGTATTGGCATGCTCTTGTTACACTGAATTGGCCACAGCCAGCACATCTGCCGGATATAAATTATCGGTCGTGTTTTGCCAAGACGTATCTTGTCACAATATTTTTCCAAAGAGCCGGGAAGTTTTGTTTTAGGGCAAATTCTGCATATTTTTCGGCACGATCTTTGAAACGACGGTTGGGTGAGTATACGCGTATAATTAAATCAGCTTGGCTAAAGCACACACAAGCATGGATGTAACTCAATTGAAAAAGATGGATTGGGGATTTTAGTGGGTTGTGATATGGCCTGATATCGTCTATTTCACAAAAACAAATTTGTGGAAATCAAACAACTTGTAGCATGGCCTAGAAAATTAGATCATAACAAAAAACATGTTTGATTAGCATAAACAAGCCTCGAACATGTAGTATTATATAGTCTATGGAATATGAAATCATTCTAAATCCATGTTGTTGTATACATTACTACAAAGACATGGCCGCAATCTGAAAACCTTTTTGAGGTGTATTTACAGGTATGCTGGCGTAAAAAAAAAAGGAAATCGGATATCACAGAATGTTTTTGCAAATACATGTACTTGCGATGCCGGTTTTTCTTTCGCAGATATACCTTTGCAATTATTTGCAATGTCGAACATTTTTTGCAAACATCTTTGCGAATACTTGCGATGTCGCAAATTTAGTAGCAAATATCCCTTCGCAAATATTTTGCAAATATTTGCGTAGTCGTACATTTACAAATATCTTTGCATTTCTTTTTGGCAATGTTGCACATTTATTTGCAAATATTTTTGCAAGTATTTGCGATGTCGTACATTTATTTCATTTCGAAAAAATAAATAAATACATTTGCAGCTTTTTAGTTCAGTGTGGCCGGCTCTAAATAAACTGTGTTGCCATTTCGAGACCTTTAAACTCGTTCTGACAAATTGCTATACAAACACGGTCTGGCCACCGCCTCAAATGGAAAACCAAGGTTACACAGAGGCTTATCGGTAAACCGGAGCTCGTACTAAATTTTGCAATTTCAGCGAGACATGCCCAAACTCACAGCTTTGGCTTGATCGATTGCTGTGCTTATTCCCCACTCGGGGATTGACATTCTCGGACGAGCGGGAAAATAAACTAATTCCCCTGACCTTGGCGTGGTTTGAGCTTCGAGAAAGATGGAGAAAAAAAATCAACACACATTGCGAGATAAACAGAATAGAAGGCCGTTTCAGTCAAGCAGAAACAAGGCTGCATAAAGCGTGAATGCTGTATTCGAGAATTTTAACGCATAAATGCTCTTTATGCTTTTAAGTAAATTGGACAGATATTTATGAGCTCAGAATTCAATAAAATTCTATAAAATTAGATTTGTTGTTTTTAATTACAAACTTTCGAAGAAAATATTGATGAAAGAAATCTGCTAAAGGTAAACTTACGGAATGAAAATATTGGTTATATTTGCGGGACTATAGTTGATTAAGTTTACCTTAATTCATTTCATAACTTTTCCGCTGATGCACGGATTTTAAAACTTTCATTCAAAAGATGATACTTCAGCAAAACACGACATTTATATTTTTTTCATAAAACATTATTTGTGAAGGTGAAATAGGCTCTGCGCACATACCTGTACCTATGGGCTATCAACCTCTAAAGTTACAAAAAGCACAATATATATGGTGTTATACACTTGATCCCGAGCTCGGGATCGAACACCGAGCTCGGGATCAGCCCCGGATCACAAATAGGTGTAAACGCTCTCGGAACCAAACTGGCCCCGGATCAGACCCCGAGATTTTGGTCTCGCGATGGCGGAGGGTTCGATCCCGAGCTCGGGATCAGTTTGCGGTTAGCTGGGCAATAAATCTTCCTCACATCCTGTTGCGGGCTAAAGCGCGCGAAAATTCCAGGGGAGCTCGCGCTCGTATTATGTACACACGTGTACACGTAATACATGTATATACATGTACACGCACACAGGTACCACTGGTTCAATGCATTGTGTGCAGGCATATATGCCATGACAAAATGCATGATACCCCGACGCGACTCATGTGATGCAACGCTGAGAATCTCGATCGCTGGTGTCCGTTACGAAAACACAACGTACTACAAACGTAATTGGTATCCTGCATTCAGCGATCTCTCTTGCGTGTCCGATACAAACTTCACACGTTGAGAAAAAGTTTTTCTGTATTTCCTCTACTTTCTGCAACTTCTCTACTTTCTGCAACTATCTAGCGACACTTTGTCATTATCATACAGCTTAGTTTTTAGTTGTTATATCAAGGATTTCGGAGTGTCATTCAACGATTTCCGACATAGCATAAGTTGACATTATTTCGTCGTGAAGAGAAGTTGACGAAGACGAAGTAGCCGAGTCGAGTTGTCTTCGTGTAAAAAGATGGCAAACGAAGTTCGCGGGCGCTCGTGGAGCAACGACAAACTGGCGAAGTTTTTGGACATTTGGGCCTGCGCAGAAATAATGGCTAAACTGGACGGAACATCTCGGAATTCTGCTGCATTAGCTTGACCTTTGACTGCAACTTCTGGCTCCGCGCTCGGGATCAACAACAGATATAAACGCGGCACTCGAGACCATTGCGGTTAACCTCAACACATTCTTATCAGGGGGTCAATCTTGATCCCGAGCTCGGGACCAGTGTAAACACGGTCATAGATGACATCGTCAATTAGAACAGTAAAGTAATCAATGTGGCGCTGTTTTCTAAATATGGGAATATCAGGTTACCATGGAAACTGTGGCCATCTTGGATTGATAAACAAAATAGTTGGCAAGATTTGTCTATGACTACTGTTTATTTTAAGTGGGTAAGGTTTTGTGTTGTATCAATTTAAATTTATTTGTTTGAATAATGAAATTAATCGCTCCCCAAAATTCAGCATTTCCCTGAAAATGCCTTTTAATGCAATTTGAAAAGACCCGTGAAGATATTTTAGTATATAGTTATGGAGACATATCTTACCTGTCAAAAATTCCATGGCACCCAAATATGCCCATATTGTACATTAATTCACACAATATAAGGTTTTCATTACATTTTTGAGCAGTTCGTTGAAACATTCTTACTACATGATACATCTGCTTGAAATTTTACGCACCACGTATTCTTTAAGAATTCTCGAGTGACGAGTATGTGTGATAGGTCTTATGTGAGCAATTACCAAGGAAAATTCAGCCCTTTTTGTTTTTGCCCTTAGCACTGAGCACTGAGTGCTAATATACGTCGGGTAAGGGCAAAAACAAACTCTAATTAGCATATTACCAGTTCACTTTGTTTTTACCCGCCCCCCTTCCCTCATTAATGATGAGATTTTGATACTTGATACCATATCATGTGTCATATTTTCTCCATGACCATTCTGGAATTTTGCGCTCTAAATCCGTATATTTTCAAGGATATCGTAAAAAAACATGAATGTTTTGTAAGCTTATCACAGTCATTACACCAACCTTTTTACTTCCACATCCAAATCGGAGATTGCAAATTTCCTGTTTTCGTCCCATGGAAGGTATTTTGGGGAGGTGTTTTATACCGTTTGTTAGGTTAGAACGAAATATATAGTTTCCGGAAAGATCTGACAGAACAAGCTCCTTAAAGCTACAGTCACATAGAACACGGTACGTACACGGTGGCGCACGGTAGAGTACAGTAGAACGCGGTGCATGCTATACCGTGCTCTACCGGCCCGAGAGTCGACGGTCACTGTCCCCCCTGTAGGACACGGTTCCCACACGGTACAACACGGCAGAACACGGTGTCAACACGGCGCCTTGCAACACGATGCGAACACGATGCAAATGCGGTAGAGCGCGGTAGAGCACGGTAGCCTCACGGTACATGCGGTAGGAACACGGTACAGCACGGTAGCAACACGGCACAGCGCGATAGAGTGCGGTAGCCACATACCGCGACATACCGTGGTCTACCGCGGTCTACCGTGTTGCTACAGTGTTCAAACGTACCATTCGGTAGAACACAGTAGAACGCGGTGTCTACACGGTAGCCCCGGCGCCAACACGGTGTCCACACGGTAGAGCCGGTGCCAGCACGGTTCCAACACGGTAGCGCACGGTAGAGGCGACGCAGCCGGTACAGTGCGGTGTCCGTGCGGTGAATTTTTAATTTTTAAACATTTTAAAAATTAGAAATCCGTTTCCCGGCACAGCGCGGTAGCCCACGGTACAGCACGGTAGAGCGCGGTAGCCCACGGTACCGATACGGTTACCTCTGCGGTAGAGCACGGTAGACGCCGATCTTCAACCGTGCTGTACCGTGCTCTACCGTACCTCCAATGTGACTGTAGCTTTAAATATTCTTGGCACTCACTTTCTTGACAACCGATTGCTATCCGCCATTACTGTGTCCATACTATGACACGCCAAAGCGAAAATAATTCAACACTGATAGTTCTACCATCAACCCTGAAAAACGGTTTCAACATTTTTAAAAACTTGCCAAAAAATGCACGGTATGCCAGTTTCAAACAGTCTATCAACATTTAAAAGTCATGCCAATTTTTTTTCTTGCGCAACATTTGCGAAAATATGCGTCAACATTAAAGTATCAGTGTTTAATTATTTTCGCTTTGGCGTGTCATAGTATGGACACAGTAATGGCGGATAGCAACCGGTTGTCAAGAAAGTGAAACCCAAGAATTGATCAGATACTGAAAAACAAATCAAGTCCAGTCTCATTATGTAAGCGGCTTGTTGAGTCTATTATTGACCAAAGTCTATATTATCGACCAAACCCTAAAATCTGCACCTTTCTAATTTTACTTTATCATGTTTTCAAATCATGTATAGATTGTTCTAAAATAAAATGTATAAATCAATAAAAACAAATTAAACGGGAAAAATTAAATGTGATTTTAACAGTCTGGTTCTAGATCTCGGTATCGGGAGTGGATTTCAATAGAACTTGTATAGAGGGTCTCTGTGCTTTTTGTGATGGGCAAATGAAAATACGCGTGCAGTGCTAATTTGGAGTTTGTCAATATTTTGATATCTGCATTGACAGGTCGAATTCAATGACTTTTTCCCGACTGATTGCAAAACTCTGATTCCTGAAGTGTGTGGGACATCAACTGCTAAGTAGCGAACCTGTTGCGGGGTACCAACTCTTCCGTGTAAACAAGGACCAATTTTGTGCAGTTACGACGCCGCGGAGCCGCGCTGTCGGGTTTTTCACTTTGAATTCGCGCCGATTTCCCGAGGGCAAATGGTGTATATAACTGGGAAACTATAATGCAGCAGCTATTAACTCTGTATGTCAAATATGCTTCTCATGGTCGGTGGATAACGATATAGAATTCCAAAGCTATAATTCCCACTGAAACTACTGTGAAAAACATAAGAGATGTATTGGAAAAAATATTCTAAGAATTATAATCTCTTCTAAACTACTTTAATATGTGTCATTTGAACATTTATATTCTATTATTTTATTACAAAGGTTAGTTTATAACAATAGCTACAAACGTGAGTCATGCTACTGAGTTTGACATTTCACAACATTTCTTGGAGCGTGTATAATTTCTTCTCTTTTTTACATGTAACGTTCTCTACTGCCAGAGATTTGTCGTTCTCAGAAATGTTCCAGTTTAGTAAAACGTTGCAAACGCAAACCTGGAAAAATATTCCATTCAGAGTGATTGCGTAGAAAGGTGAATTTGAGTTTACTTCGGTACATAGGCTAATTTTGTCTCACTGTCATACACAATAAGTCAGAGTCGCAGGGCACTTCAGGGATTCGCCAAGATAATGAGATCAAATCCTCCAATAGCAGCGGCGTACTTAGGGTTCTCTCCATAGGGGGAGGGGGTGGGGTTTTTGGGGGGTGGGGGGGGGGGGGGGGGGGTGGGGGGGGGGGGGGGGGTCGCTGGACGTGTCTGTGGGAGGGCGGCCGTGTAATACCAAAACATTTCGCTAGTCCATGGGATCGGAGCGCCGGCGTCGCTCAGCGGGGTGGGGGCTGTGGTGGTTGCGGGTGGGGGCGGCGGTGGGGGGCGGGGGGAGGGGGGTGGGGGTGGGTTTGCGGTGGTGGGGGGGGGGGGAGGGGGGTGGGGGAGGGGGTTAGAGGTTAGGGGGGAGGGGGGGGGGGGGGGTGCTAGGGCTGATGCCCTTTTTAAAAAATATTTGTTACATATGTGACCCGCTCTGCAAAAAAGAGTCACAAGTCGCGCTGGCTAGTATTGTTTTTGCGACCATAAGAAGAAATATGTGGCATTTCTACGCTCATTAAAATACCGAAACACAAAAGAAATTCCAGGCGTAACACAGACATTCCAGGGGGAACACAGACATTCCAGGCGGTATCTGGGCACCGCCAGGAATTTCCATTGTGTTTTGGTATTTTATTGAGCGTGGATTTGCCGCGGATTTCTTTTTATAGTGATCAAAATGTAGATGTTTTGAAGGCACACTCGCATTATACTAACCCTGTTGCGTTAAGATCCTTCCGCTGACGAAGCCACGTTGCATCCATTAGCCTCGCCCGTCTCCCGTGGACTCTGCTCTCTTATCCGTTATCCCATCACATCTACCAAGCAGTGCGTGTACATCTCGCTTCGCTAAGACCTCTTTCCGTGGACGAGAACTGCAGAAAAATATCTCGACTACAAGAGAAATCGCCAGAAATTAGCAATTATTTTGCTCGCCTTGTGGCCTCCGGGATGAAGCGGCGTTTTAGTCTCGCGTTCCCAGTGGGAGCTGGGGATGGGGGTGATGCATATCTCCAGAATTATCAAAAGTGGGTTATAGGCCCTATTCACGTGTTTGAACGGTTTAATCGGGGCTCCTGAATCATTCCTATTGAATGCAAGCTGCTGATTAGAAAGGTGCCTGACTACTTATGCGTTACAAGCCTCGTCTTTATGTCGAGACATGGAACGCATATATCATTGGCACCTTTCAAATTGGGAGTTTGCATTCTACATAACTGATTCGGGGGACACGAATTTACCGTTTGAACGCGTAAATAGGGTCTATTACATGGGTCTAGCAACGCAACGCAATGCAATGCAACGCGATGCAACGCAACGCGTCTTCAATGGGAGCTGCGATTGGAGTGATGCGGAACTGCCTAATTATCAAGAGTGGGTCTCCACGTCCATAACCAACGCAACGCAACGCAACACCATTTTGGCAGCCATATTGATTGTAACTGCAACCTTTAATACGTAGGCTATGTAAACAATATTTCACTTTGAAACCATAATGCCCGGGGCATATGAAACCTTTTCAAACGTAAACAAAAACCACAAGTGACAATTTTTAAAAATATAAAATACCTTATTTGACTGAAAGTGAATAATATTGTGAAACATCGAGTAAAATCATGATCCATTGTGTGCTTTCATTTTGGTGAACTTTCCATCAATTTTCTGCGATGAACGAACCAATTTATTTGAAATAATGCAGAATTATAAGGTAGGACTGCAACTTCTAGAAAAATCTCGAGAAGGTCTTGGAAGGTTTCGACTATATCCCAACTAGTTAAACGACAGAAATAGACACTGCCCGTGGCATGCATCCGGGCGGCCCCGCATGATGACGCTGCAGAGCTCTGGCGTGCCACCCGTATCTCTGACGTGACGTTGATCGGGACTTTTGACAGACAACTGAGGCTTTCTTTCTCTTTCTACTTTTGGACTCCCTTTTTCACCATCGACGAGGACTCGGCACTCCAGATATCATCTGGCTTCGTAGCCCTGTCAAACACTAAATCTAGTGAAATAGAGCCTTTGTACGGCGGCCATGACAGGGGCCAGTCACATTGTCACCATGTGTCATGCATGAGTAGGTGCTTTGTGGTTATATTGTTACATCATTTAAATAAGAAAACCTGCCCCCTGTCATGGCCGCTGGTGCAGAAGCTCTATACCACGTATAATATCAAAGTCTTGAAAATTATTAACTTGAATGGAGCAAAGGATTTTTGCCGTATCTATATAATAAAGGGCTAAAATTGTATTTTTATTAATGGAATTTATGCTATGCAACTACTCCATTCAGTTACAACCATGAAAACCAGATGCACTTGTACATTGTACGGGGTTTAAAATCAAGGGTTTTTATGTTAATATCAATTTACATCTTAATGAGTAAAGTTGTGTTCTCACAATAGGCAAACTATTGCATGTGCACAAGATACCACTATTTTCTACAACCCAATGAAATATTTGTAACCCTTGTTTTGCACGTAGCCTGTTGTAATCCGTGAAAAAACAACTGGGGTACTGCAGCAACAATTTGCCACATTTCTAGTTTGAATTATGTTTTACTCAATTTGTTTCTTGTTTGTCCCTGAATTGATTGATAGGCATATGCCCAAACAGCGCCCTCTTTCCTTGAATTGCCGTGACTTTAGTTTACGCCAGAATGAACAGCAGTTGATGAGTAAATGTCTTCCCAAACAAATGTAAATGTCTTCCTCCAATTACAGCAAGATTGTGCATAAGACGATTGTGCTAAATAAAATTATTCAACATTTCGGGGCCATTTTTAAACGGACCACCACTCTGGGAACTAAGGAATCTGTGTCGCTTCGTATGTTGATTTTGTCCTAATATAATATTTGCCGAGGGTCAAATATCATGTAAAACACGTATCTTTTGATTGATACGCACAGCAGCAAGAGAAAAGTACTCACGGAGGTTGGACCCAAGGGCAATATATCATCCCATTCAACGTGTCCAGCCAATGGACCTAAACCTCTTGAGGTTATTAATTTATCCATCAAAGTACACGAAGAAGGATGGGTCGTGTAATTGTGGGTGCGGGGTGGATCTTTTTAATCTTGTCTGCATTTTGACAGATTTGATGAAATATTCCCTTGATCAATTACTGCGCTTTCCTGCTCTACGAACTGCTGTGCGTTTAGGACGGAGTCAACAATTTATGTAAAACTAAGATGACCTTTATACGCGAAGACAATTCGTCATATCGTGACGTGGCGATTACATGTACTGTTTACCTTCTTCTTTTCGAAATCCAGTCAGTGTCAATCTGAATTGATAACGCTTTAAAGAGCTGATCAAACAATTTTTAGCAGTCTCCTTTCTTCACTCTTAATTAGTACATGTCTATGCATTGACAGAGTTTATTACGGTACCTTTTTGGGACAACTATTTTCGCGTGGCACTGCGGCGCGCCGGATTGAAATTTCCTCTCGAGTCAAACGATAACAGTGTTTATTAAAAGCCCCGCCTGGCAACCACCTTTGACCTGTGTTCCTAGAAATCAAAGCGAAACCCCGTGGCGTTCGTTTTGCATCTTTTGGGGACTTCCCCCGGTGTAAACCCGGTGTATGTCGGTGTAAGCATCTCGAACGTCCCTATTGTACGATTACGGTTTCACGAGGCGCTGTGACGACAGAGGGCGCAAAAGAGCAATCGGCTAAAATGTGGCGCAGGCAAAGTTTGACGTTGTTGCCATGGTAACTGGCTGTATCCAAAATGCGCATTTCAAAAGCACAATGAAACTGTTCAGTGTCATGCAAACTATATAGTCAAACTATCGACTTGAGCTGAAGTCTATACTTCTTCCTGAATATCGTCACACTCGGCGTATAACGACTTGGATGCACAATATAGACCCTTGGCACTGGCTGACATGTTAGAGGACATGATGTGACAATGGATCCACAAAGCACCTATACTCATGCATGACGCACGATGACAAGATGACTGCCCCCTAAGATGGAGCCGTGCAAAAAATATATATTATTATTATTGTCATATTATCCACTGTAATTCACACAACCTTTGTAAACACGTGTATAATGGGTACTCGGACAAATAGGGTTTTTGACTGCGTAAGGGGTTTTACAGTCCGGTCATTTCAAATAAACTTAAACACAAAATTACCTGGAGTGACAGTTGTCACTTAATTGCAAAATACGGGTAATTTTGGCAGGAACTCAAGTGCAGGAGCCCCACGGGCCACAACAGACGAGACAAGTAAACCCATCTGCAGTGTCCAGGGAGAGTTAAAATCCGGCACATTCGCCCTTAAGATGGAATCTTTTATGTTTGCCGCATGGCCCAAGAGGTTTAGCGGTGTAATACCGAGATTAGTCTGCAGCACCGCGCGCCGCGAGCAAACTGTGCTCATTAATTTCCAATGATATAAACGCCGCCGACTCATGAAGACAGTATAAATTACTGATGATCGTCCGAGTGCTGTCTAATAACGCTCACGAATGCTGAAAGGCTGTCATTTGCTAGTGGGGATGGATATTTTTATCGAGTAAAAAAAAAAAAAAAATTGAGAAACGATCACAATTTCTCGACTGATGAACACACCTAGATTTGAGGTTGATTTTGGACTTGAGTCGGGGAAATTGAATGTTAAGTAAGGTTGTTTTTGCCCTTACCCGACGTAATTATTAACACTGTATACTCAGTGCTTTCCCGAGACACTATGAAAACTTCATAGCGTGCTCGGGTGGGACTCGAACCCACGACCTCCTGCATACATGGCAGACGTCTTAACCACTCGATCGACCACCGAGCTAGCCGGTGTTGAATGGCCGGTTCGAATCATTTCTGACTATTGCAATCCCCGTTGCGAAATGATTCGAACCGGCCATTCAACACCGGCTAGCTCGGTGGTCGAGTGGTTAAGACGTCTGCCATGTATGCAGGAGGTCGTGGGTTCGAGTCCCACCCGAGCACGCTATGAAGTTTTCATAGTGTCTCGGGAAAGCACTGAGTATACAGTGTTAATAATTACGTCGGGTAAGGGCAAAAACAACCTTACTTAACACACCTAGATTTGTCTTCTTCAACACTTATCAAGCCATCGAATTATTTTTTAGATTGTTTGGTTTCTTTTTACTTTAGAGACTGTTGTAAACAATTCAACAAAACAAATGAATATCATTTGGGGCACGCCTGCTTATATCCAGTAAAAATAATCTTGCATGTATAAAGAGAAGACTTGATATTGGTGTTTTAGTTTGACCAATCAGATGTTCTGATACGGCAACAGTTGGTATAGGAGCCTGCGATTCACCGATGATTTTCATTGGATGAAGAGCGAGAATCAGATCCCTTATAATCATCGATATATACACTGGATGAAGCAACGACGTCTAAAATTGAAGCCACCTTGAAACAAAATGAACCTATATATGACAACACCACTGGTGTTAGTTTAACACCACAGTTTTTGCCGTGCATGTGTTAAGTGGAATGCAAGCGATCGCATGGACCGGAGAGCAGTCTAGGCCAAGCATTGTTCGTGGGGTACAATGGCGGCCGGCGCATGGCTTCAATTTTCGTATAGCCAACTGCTATTGCATACTTCATCCAGTGTGTATATAAATATCGATGCTTGCAATAGACTATGGAAGTGTGACGGCAGTTACCATGACAAATCGGTCGAAACATTCACTGGTAATCTAAAATGTCCAATGCTGGGTGCTAAAGCGTATAGTTGTGCCAAATAACTGACAATAGAAACGGTCTGTATACCGGTAAACGATTCGAGTTAATCCCTCTTCAAATCGTTTCTCTGTTAACAGACAAATGTGTGCCGGTTTGAAGGGAACCGTTTCCAACTTGCTGGGTTGGTCGATGATTGACAGGTTTACAAATAGCCGCCTACACGAAGAGAACAAAAGGCTGCTACTGGCCGACGACTTCAAAGAGAACCGCCCGACCCTCCAGCTGGGCGCACCCCGGGCATGAATGGGTTGTGGTTAAACGCCCTTGTTCAGGCGGTCATGTGATAAACAGTGGCAGCGAGTCAGCCAGGAGTAGTCACACAATGGCCAGTAATCCGATAAGCTCTCTATTGTTCAGCGAACGTGGGCCGGGTTGAACATTGCAAATTATCTATCGTCTGGCCAGACAAGTTGAATCGTTTACTTGTTCACTGAAAACGCTGCAACGGTGTATCGTTCTTGTACCGTTTCCCGGTATACAGACCGTTTCTATTTTGACCTCGCGCCTAAGGGATCAGATTTTCACAATATTGGGCATGAAAACGCCATATTACGTAATAAAAGGGATACATTTTAGACTTTGAATCGCAAGTGAATGATCGTCCTTTAAGGTGAATGTTTTTGCTACAATAATAACGATTGTAAATCAGTTTCATCACGCAGAGCACTTCTCTCATCTTGGACAGTAAAATTACATTACAAACGATTCTGTAAGCTGCACATCCTGATCATGCGTGAATCCAAGCAGCTTCATTACGCATATGGTGTTGCATGGTTTATTGACCGGCAGTCATTTGACACGTCGCTTAATATTTCATGGATCTATCCGCTTGGCATGGACGTACAATTCTCAACAGATTCCCTGCTGTATACAAACGAATAGAGGCTGGAAAATGTACGGTGTTCCAGACGTACCATCCGAATTATCGAAATCTGGAAAGTTCTTTCAATATGATTTTTACAATGGTATTTTCTGAGCCCCGTAGTGCCACACGGGTCGTTAAGATCTTATGTACAACCTCAGGTCCTCAGATTGAAGCCACACGTTTAACAAAATGGATCAGATATAGTTTATAAAAGGTCTAAGCAAAAGCAATGCACCTGTTGTTCCGAAGGTTTCATGTGGCATGGCTATTGTATGCAACGTCATCTGATGTCCGTCTATAGAGAATCGAAATGACGTCAATCTTTCATGATCAGTTACCATGGTGATGGGTCTTCAGTAAAACTACTCCAGTAGTTTCTCTGTGCTTTCACAATGTGCGTTTTAGGCGGGTGATCGATGTTTAGAGCCACCATATAACGTCACACATTCGGTTCTCACTTTGGGCGCGTGATTCCGTCTCAGGATGACAGAAGACACCATCTTATTATATCATTTACTGTGGAAAACACGAAACGAATTAAAGTCCGGAAAATACATTGAAAATTTTGTTTGAGTTACACTTTTGTGGGAATTTTATACAAACAATTTCAATTGCACAGCAAAAAGACAAACAGGACATAACTAGAAGACAAGCAGTTATCAAAATCAATAACTGGCCATGTACGACTGAGCGATTGATACAAATTGGTCTAAATACAGCGAAACTTGTGTATAGTGGCCACCCATGGGACCGACAAAACGTGGCCATAATACGCAGGTGACCTTATATAGAGGTTTAGCGTACACGTGCAGGAATATCCAAACGTCATAAAACATACCACAGTGCATGTCTGTAGACATCCTCTTGCAACAGTGCCCCTTTAACGCACTCCCTAACTCCTGCGTACAGTGGCCCTGTTGAAAAAGGCCCCATTTCGCGGTGGGACTAGCGACAGAAATCTTGTCGCCTCTGCTGGACCAATCAGGACGCTTGCATGTGCATTGCAGCACGATTGCAGACATTCAAATGTAACGCGCGCAGATTGTAAATACCGTTCATGCATGTGATACATGTACTCGGTAATGCTGGCCGTTGTCCGCGTCGACGATTGGCTGCTATTTAAAGCATACTGGGGAATCCGTTCCATTACATTCGTCAGCATGCATCCCTGTTATTAATTTGAAAAACCTCGGAGTAAATAAGGTTCGTCGTTTGAAAGTTTGGTAGGAATGGGACAGTCATAAGGAACGGAACCCAATACAATTTCTGGAAAGTATAGAAATTGTTTCTTTTCGGCATAACATGACCAAATTGATTAAAGTACATCAAAATGACTCGGGCGTGAGTTGGCTCAAGACAACAGCCGGCTCGCTCCACAGATTTGCGTGTATTTCCTCAGGGTATTGTTACGTCGCTTTGCAGAGTGGAAATTCCCTGAGATCTCAGGATGGTCTTTAGATGAAAAACAGCTAAAAGTGAAGTGTATGCAAGGTTTCCTCATTAAAATTGTTTAGTTTTTAATATTTGTTTTAAGCTCCTCATAAAATTCATTGAGGCAATTTACTGTATGTGGCCAGATTATCCAGGTTCAACTGCCATAGGATTGTACACACAGGAATCCAAGTGCCCTGGCCACTGGCCGCGTTAGAGAGGGTTCCACCTCCATATGTTTATGTACAAACAAGTTTGGGACCGAACAAATGTGGCCACTTTAGACAGGTGGTCTCTTTATAGAGGTGGGCCTAAGAGCAGGTTTCACTGTACGAACATTAATGAAATTAGGTTTGAGATTCCAAATGCGTGAATTGCGCCAACACAATCATGGAAAACAAAAACATTGCATAGATGTGGAATTCAGTTAGTACCGATCACGGGCTGCTCATTTCATTAAAATTCGCATGGATATTGCTTCTACATTAGATGCTCTCATCCCCTTGTTTTCTTAAGACGCCAGTTTCAAGCATTTGAAGAAGGTGAATAACCTAGCGCGGGATGAGCTGAAATGCCTGCCGTGGAGGTATCTGCGGGCCTCAGCCGGATGAAATGAACCCGGACCGGGGTTCTTTGGAGTGGGCCGCGGTGAGTTTCCGTGGCCTCCCCGGGTAGGTATACTTGACATTTTACGGATGTCTTACGAGAGATTCTGGCTAATTTGACGTGCTAGGTTTGTTCTAATGCTGAGTATGCTATCGCGCTAATGCGCATGAGCATTTCAATTAAACCAAAATTGATCGGAATTTATTGATGACAAATTAAAGGAGTGTTTCAGAAAATTTTACCCCTTTTTATGGGTTTTGAGATCTTGATGCCATGTGTCCTATTTTTCTCATTCTGAAATTCCGTTGACTAGACTATTTTTTGTTGCAAAGTGGTGCACGCGACACGCGGAAGTAAATAATTTAGGGCGCCAACCGATATGCAAATGTTACACGCAAAAGGCTAATTACATTAATTTTGGAAATCATTTTAAGATTACAAGTATACCACGACCTGCCCCGAACCCCAATTCTCCAGGTTGTTTTCGTGAGATAACTTAATGGTTATTTTTCGTGGACAAAGCCCTATTTGAACACTCCGCTATCGAGTCCATACGTGACTTCTTCAAGCGAACGCACAGGAAGCGAGCCACGGATCTCCGTGACTGCAGAGCCCCGCAACGCGTTAAGCCGGTTATTGGGCCCGTAATGATTGCATAAAGGCATGGAGGTGCGGTAATTACACCCGGAGTGCACGGAGATGCTCAACTCAGTTTTGGGTGAAAGGCTTTTCGCCTCTCAGCCACTTACGCCGTCCTTTTCTTCCCAACACCTCTTGCGGAACATGATTGTCTTCAATGGAAACTGACTTATTGCACTTTTTTTTAAACACAAGTTTTTATAGGCATCCTTGATGGAAGTCTAATTCCTGATAAACTATACTGAGCATCAAAAGAAACTTATCGATTTATTTCTTTTTCTTTTTGTATGTATCTATGTTGAATTGACCGATGGCAGCTATTCCTAATTGTCAATTTCACCAATTGGTAACCAGAAATTGAGCATGACATGCTTGAGTGGCCTCTCTACTTGTGAACTGCCAAATTTGACCTTTCTGTTGAAAGCAAACCTTGGTGTAGAGACTTGCATTATTTCATTTGCCTATACACCTAACATTGCCCATCCTGAGATCTCAGGGAATTTCCACTCTACAAAGCGACGTAACAATACCCTGAGGAAACACACGCAAATCTGTGGAGCGAGCCGGCTGTTGTCTTGAGCCAACTCACGCCCGAGTCATTTTGATGTAATTTAATCAATTCGGTCATGTTATGCCGAAAAGAAACAATTTCTATACTTTCCAGAAATTGTATTGGGTTCCGTTCCTTATGACTGTCCCATTCCTACCAAACTTTCAAACGACGAACTTTATTTACTCCGCAGTTTTTCAAATTAATAACAGGGATGCATGCTGACGAATGTAATGGAACGGATTCCCCAGTATTCTTTAAATAGCAGCCAATCGCCGACGCGGACAACGGCCAGCATTACCGAGTATTGTATCACATGCATGCACGGTGTTTACAATCGTGCTGCATAATGCACTGCAAGCGTCCTGATTGGTCCAGCAGAGGCGACAAGATTTCTGTCGCTTGTCCCACCGCCAAATGGGGCCTTTTTCAACAGGGCCACTGTACGCAGGAGTTAGGGAGTGCTTTAAAGGGGCACTGTTGCAAGAGGATGAACATTGCCATGCACACGCTCCGAAAAACAGTTCATATTAAACTAGACTGGTTCCCGCTCCACATATTCCACATACAACGACTGAATATGAAGACCGGCTACTGTCGCGTTTAAAATAGCACTTTAAGCATTACGTCATGCATTTATTTTTAGGAGCACATACTAGTAACCGTTAATTTTCAAAGCGCGCTGCGCGCTATATCATGGCACGAGTGTACAACAATTTGAAAGGGGTTATTCCATATTTGACCAATACAAATTTAATATATTCAAGGAGTGTGACCAGATCACTTTTTTTTACCCATAACTCCCCGGGACTTACCTTATGGGTCATGAGATTTTTATATCATAACATCCGTTATATTTTTCTGATTACGAAACTGAAACTCCCGCGCTTCTAGGCCGCATATTTCCGAGGATATCGTCGAAAATCCACCAATTAATTTTCCAGTATCAACGTTTATCCGCTGAAAGCATACTCGATAGTTTTGTTCAATTTTGTACTGGAAATTGCGAATGTTTTCGGGGTTTTTTTGGACATGGGAGGTGTGTATGGGAGTTACTTGATAATATTGGTAAGTTACATCGAAAACTATTTTCCAGAAACTCTGGTCACGCTCCTTTAACCTTAAAATATTAAATATGCCCATGTTAATATACATTATAGGCTAGCATCAAAAAGAAAATTCAAACCTTGTCTGCATCACCCAGTGAGCTCCATATTGTACATGTAGTTTTAATCTGCTGTTTCAATCCCGTAACTGTAGCCATGCATTCATACGGTTACCGTAACCATGGAGCTATATGCCGTAACTATAGCCACTGATAGCCACTGCGTAGTTTTAAATCCGTGGCATCACCATAAATACACACGCAGCGGCAGGCGTACGTGCACGCGACGTCAATTCAAATTCTCGAAACAATGACGAATTGTACCCGACGATTAACGGTAACGTCCGGACGACCGGACGTGCATTCGGGTAACTTCGGGAACCTTTGGAAAAAGGAGGAATTCCTCCTGTTTCAAAATGGCGGAATTGGCGGCTGCCGGACCTTAAATTCAGTCTAGTCAAACAATTTTTGGTCCGGGTACCAGACTAATATTAAACATGCCGCGCCTGACCAGTGAACAACGATTCCGTGCAATAGGGATGTTTGAGAGTGACGACACGCGGCGTGTGGTATCAAGTAGAATCGATTCCACTTTAGGAATCGGTATCGCAATTCCAGATTTTTGAGGAATCGATTCCCAGTAGAAATCGATTCCCTTTTAATTATATTCGATTCCCAGTGATAGCTTGCCGATTCCAGAAATTACCTAGCAATTGCGATGGCAAAGCTAAAACTTTTGTAAGAATATTGGGCTATTTTAGCCTCTGATCATTTCCACATTTTTAGGTACAGGCCGGCACCACTCGGTGCCAATATTAAATTGGGTAGTCGTCGGCACATGCACAATAAGTATAGTATCGTCGATGTACATGTACATAAACACGCTCATTTACCTATTAAACACGCTCAGTATATTTAGTGTTTTCCCGCGAAAAATTGAATCGCGATTCTTTTTGGGAATCGGAGTCGACTCCGAAAATGCTATAGTCGCCCAAGCCTAATCCGGTCATGCCAATAAAGTGCAAGTCACGGTTAGTTTCGCGCCTGTAGTTGTGTCCCAACTAAACATAAGTTGCCTCATCTTCTTGTGAGTCCATTCCCATTTTTCAAAACAGTAGTTTTGTAGTGCGTGGGGGTGTGACAAGGTGCGCACAAACTTCGCTCATTCCCAGCGCGCCTTACATGGCGCTGGAACAGGCTAATGTGCCTGCACAGATTTCTGTGACGGAAACACGTGACGCAAAGGTCACATATGCAGCCCCGCGGAGCATTGTGGGTTGCTTGCTGCCAGACAAATGATTAATAAATAGTATGTTAACGCTTATAATATCCATTGCAAAAATCTAATTTACGAATAAAATGAGTGTACTTTGTGCGAGACCTACCTTGTCTGCTGGAAAATTGTATTTACGTCTGTTTACAAGAAAAAGACGTGACCTCGTGGTCACGTGTCGTATACAATTTTGGCCAATGAGGGCGCCAACAAATTAGCCTGTCCCAGCGCCATGTAAGGTGCGCTGGGAATGAGCGAGCCAACAGAGGGCGCTAGAGGGCATTTATAGGGTTCTGAAATTATCAGTAGGCCTACAGGAAAACATAATTCGAAATGGAATTGTGCCAAATTGCTTGCTGAATTTGCTTTTCTTGACTAAGAATAAGGAACACAATGCAAGCAATAACAACCAAGATTTATAAAGTTAAAAAAGGTGAAGTCCATTGTAGGTCAGTGGCCCTTCAAGCCCCATACATAATTTTGCAGTTTACCCAAAATTTTGCTTCATGAGTTGACAAGAAAAACTTGACTAAAAACGTTGATAGCAATATGGTAACAAACACCACATGATTTTTTCCCGTGTAAAATTGCGCCTGTGTGAGAAACTGTTAAAATTAAGTGTTTTAAAAAATCGTTTGCAAACGATTTTGTTTTTTGCTATTTATTCAACACAAAAACCATGCATGAATGTTCGAGGTTTTCTGAAGTTATACATGTATTTATATACTGCATCTATATGTGACTGAAATTTCTACAAGGCAGTTTATCAACATTATGCTTTAGTTATGTAATGCTGTTGTTCATGGAATTCGTAAAAAGGTTCATCTGCAAATGATATAATGAGAAATTGATTTAGCTTGCGTCGGATAAACTGAATGTCAATTAAGGTTTGATTTGCCCTTAATTACGTCGGGTAAGGGCAAAACAAACCTTAATTAACAAATGATATAATGGGCCTTTCATTAATAGCCAAATTTCCGCATCCAGGGCCTACATATTAATTATATCTCCTCTTTCTGCATGCAAGGACAAAGTATTTCTAATTACCAAAATAAAATAACAAGGTAACGGTTTCGGTAAACGCAATGGTTTCGGCAAACGCAATGGTTTCGGTAAACGCAATGGTTTCGGTAAACGCAATGGTTTCGGTAAACCGCAATGGTTTCGGTAAACGCAATGGTTTCGGTAAACGCAATGGTTTCGGTAAACCGCAATGGTTTCGGTAAACGCAATGGTTTCGGTAAACGCAATGGTTTCGGCAAACGCAATGGTTTCGGTAAACGCAATGGTTTCGGTAAACGGAATGGTTTCGGTAAACGCAATGGTTTCGGTAAACGCAATGGTTTCGGCAAATAAATGATAATTTTGCATGAGCTAATGCATTAAGAGACAATTAAGCTCCGCAAACCCATCTGAAAATCGTAAAAGGGAAACGATTGACAGTTTAATGAGTGATGATATGTGAGCCACTCCACCGAAACATTGTGTCAATCCGTCAAAAATTGACAAAATTATGATAATTTCCGTGATGACCAAGAGCACAATTTTTTAAGAGGCGCTTTAGAGGAAAAAATGGCGTAGAAGGTTTTACTTATCTGTTAAGGCATATAAAGTCCTTAGCAACCATGCAAGTTCTGACTCCAAAAGCTTCATGGCAACTTGGCAACCGTTGCCAACGGCCTTGTAGTCTGGTGCATGACTCTCTTATTATGCGAGCGTCATTAGCCTTTTTGAAGTATGGCGGACACAATAGGAGGGCGCACTTTGCAGTGGGTATAAAATCGACTAAAATGCAAAATAACTCAGTTTTTAACTTTACACTTATTAATTTTATTTATAATTCTGTCTATGTATTATAATTACTACATGTAAATCAAGTTTTTGGAAAGAAATACAATTGATAACAAAATTCATACCCAAATGAAATTGCGCCCTCTCCTTTTGTTCCGCCATACTTCTAAAAGGCTAATAGCGCAGAGGCAGTACTCTAGGATTTATGCAAATCTATCACGCAACTGGCTTATTCACTGCGCGCGGTACATGACGCAGTGCATGATGGGATAGAAATCTAGTATACTTTGCCTCGGCGCTCAATCCCCTCGTGTATAATCGAATGATAATTTGCACGCTTTGGTATTTGTGCACAGAAAGTTGTATTTCAATGGGTCAAAGTCCCCAACCCTATACTGGGCCACGAAAACGTGACCAACCCCCGCCTAAGGGGTCAGGCAGAGCGCGCGGGGAGGGGGTGGGGGAGGGGGTGCTAGAGGGGGAGGGGGAATGGGACATTTAATAGGTACATTACATTGCAGGAGATTTTACATTAATTGGCTACTATTGTCAGTTTTACAGACAATTTCTGACAACTCAGCTGACAGTAAATTACTGTAAAATTTGCAGTGAACCGAAATTTTACTTTGTGCGTTGACAAGAAAAACCCGACTAAAATTATCAATATTCATTCAACACAAGAACCATGCATGTATGTTAATGTTAATTTCTACAAGGCAGTTTATAAACATCATTCGTTACTCATGTGTTGTCTTTGTTCCTGTTTTTAAAATTGTTTAAATCGTGTAATCTGTCTTTAACTTGCAGAATTACATGTACATGGATTTTATTGCAAGTTCTTAGCTCACTTAACGTAAGAATCTTTACAACAGAATTAACTTAATTTCAATCAGCTTAGTTATGAAAATGTATGCATGACCCAAAATGAAGAAAAATAAAACATGCATGGGAGCGCAACTAGTCAAAGTATTACCCAAAACAACTTTTGCCCAGTTCCACTCCAAAAAGCATGCAACGCTGAGAGAAAAATTAGGTCCAGACAGAAGACCTGAGGAAATTTATCAATGTGCCTTAGAGCTCAGCTGGTATATAGAGCATCTTCCTGGTAAGTCGGGTATGAATGATAAGGCCCTTACGATTTTTCCCTCATCCCAACTTGAAGTTTAGTTGTTTAAAAAGAAGAAATAATGTTTACTAACAAGAAATCTGCAGTACCACGCTCATTAAAATACCCAAACACAATGGAAATTGTAGGTGTAATACAGACATTCCAGGCGATATCTGGGCACCGCCAGGAATTTCTATTGTGTTTTGGTATTTTAATGAGCGTGGATCCGCCACAGATTTCTTCTTATGGTCGCGAAAACTCGACCTATCCTGTGCGACTTATGTTACCTTTTCTCAGATCGGGTCGCAAATAAACATTTGAAGAATTATCAGCAAAGACACATTTTCAGTCAATCTCCAAGACCTTATTTGCCACCACATACAAGCATTCTTAAAAACTTAAACTACGCTTTTTTTAAATTTCGCTATGCATCTTTATTCGCATCGCCACGACTGATCAGACTGATAAAGCCCTTGCTCACTACATTATGTATTGAGAATCTCGAACAATCAGAAATGTTCACAGATTAACACGCAACTTAATCTGTGAACAATTATTGTTCGCCTCATGAGACGAATTATTGGCGGTGCGGTCCGCCAATTATTCAACGCGCGGTAAGGCGTAGACTTGCCCAAGTCTGACTCGCGTGTTTGGTCCGCAACGCGCAGCGCATATATAGTTCGACTGAAATTTGGTACCTTGTGGAGACATGGTTTCTATGGCGCACAAAGGGTTGTAAAGGTCTCCACAGGGTAATTCTAAAGGTCTCCACAAGGATGGCTCTGGTTAGTCTTGTGGATTTTAGGGACAATTTAGGGCTTTCTAAATTATTCTGGTCGAGCCCGCCGCTAGATTATGAATTTTGGCAATTAGGGACGAAATTTGGGCTCCGAAAAAAATTCTGCTTCGTACGGGAGGCGACTGTCGGAAATTTTTAGCAAATTATAGCCTTGCGTTGGGGGAACAAAGCCATGTCTCCACAAGGATGTGGGAGAGGGAAAGCGGCGCCTTGCGGGCCGGCAGCCTGTCAAATCTCCTATCTTCTGATTCTTCTGTCTCAGAAAGTCTTCTGAAACAAAATCCATACTGATTCATCTGCGAAAGTTCACCATAATTTTACTTGAGTATGTAGGCCTATATCTACTTTTTTGGAAGTAGTTTGAAGCATGGGAAGGCTGGTAATTTGTTAAAAAGGGGTAAACAAGCTGGGGCCAATTTCATAAAGCTGCTTAGCAAAAAAAATTGCTTAATCAAAAATGTGTGTGCTTTATAAAAGTGGGTTAATAGTCAAAATTGTATGTCAACTTGTGTTCTTAGCAAGAACAGCTGATATTCTTGTGAAGAACACAAGTTTACATGCAATTCCGACTGTTGATTGCTTTCGATGACGTAGAACATCCGGGAATGTTTGGTGGTCAACAGTCACGCGCGTACACGCGCGCGCCAATAGACGCACATGAACACGCGTAAACAATACTCACCAGCGTATTTTCATTCGAAGATGCCGCACGCGGGCGTTGTGATACGTTCAAATTATTGAGCAAGCACTCGGCTTGTAAAAACGAAAGTGCTTTTACTTGATCGCGATGTTTAGCCTGAAGAAATGCGTTTTTATCTTTCTCGATACAACAGCCATGGCACAACAACATAAAGCAAGGTCAAGCAACAGAGGTAAGTGCAACCAATGCGCTTTTCTTGCTCTTTTTGCCGGTTATTACTCGAGCCACGTGGGTCATAAAAAATGCCCACCAAAATTGTGGATGGAAGGGGTGACGTCACCGGAAAGCAATCAATTAACCAATTTTTAGAAAGCACACAAATTTTGAATTAAGCAAATTGTTTTGCTAAACAGCTTTATGAAATTGGCCCCAGCTCAACAACTCAACAACTGCAAGTTGCGTTTAATAACGTGCGCAACACGTCGTGTTCGTCATGCGCGTCTTGTGCGCAATACGCGTCATGCGCGTCAGTACAGTGGGAGAGAACATTGCAAAAATGCCCCAATCTGTTTTTAGCTTTACGCCCCCTATGCATGGTCTATAGGTTCTTTAAGTCTGTGGCTGGGGTCATCATTGGATGAAGTATGCAATAGCAGTTGGCTAAACGAGAATTGAAGCCATGCGCCGGCCGCAGTACAGTGTACATGATGTGTATCTCGAAAAACAGAAATGTTCACAGATTTACGCCTAACTTACACAATATAAACATGATGACCGTAGAAAACTTTCCCTGAAACGTTTTTGTCTGAAGTGCTACAGTCTTTGAGAAATTAGTAAAACAATTATTTTTCGTCTCATGAGACGAAAATTCAATTCGCCCCAAAACCATTTCGCCCCCCAAACCATTTCGCCCAAGTGCCATTTCGCCTCCAAACCACTTCGCCCGAGTGCCATTTCGTCCCAAATCACTTCGTCCAAACACTACATCGCCCAAAATGCTACTTTGTGAAAGACGGTCTAACGTTGCTTGGTTCGTGTGTTCGCGCAACGTAAGACAGTCTTTCACAAAGACTAATCTCCACTGTGCACGCTGCAGATTATGACCAAGCAACTACATGTACTTTGTAAAGTTAAAAATCTCCGGACATAATTCATTTTCCATTTTTGCTGCCCTTTCTACTTTCAGCACCCTATTCAAGTCCAAGTCATACAATCCTCTTTCGTGGTGTTTCTTGAAATTCTTGTAGTATCGCTCAATGAGTTTGACACACTCTTCACGGTTTTTCCCTGCCTTGCACCAGGTGTTCCAGTGGTTGGTGTAAAGCTTTTTCTGTGCAAATGCTTCGGATTCAAACAGCTGAAAGTTGACGGTATTATTGAATTTCTCACAGCCAACCGCCAGTTTATCCACGTAGCGTTTCGCCACACAGTAGCCCTGCTTCATCGGGTTCTCCCTAATGTTATCGTCGTAGTGTTTTTTGTGTACGGTGACGTGAAGATCTGGTGAAATGTCCCTTTGTCGGATCTCATAGACACCATCTGTGAACTTCTTGTTGTAATCTGCTAGGTTGTTGTTCACGTCGATGTGCCAGTCGTAGCGATCGTGCTCGAAGAAGTAGGCATAGGTTAGGAGAATGCAAACCGGACAGACTCGATGAGGATGTCGCTTGTTGAATCTCTTGAAAGCGTCTTCAAAACTGGGAACCTGCAGGGTATACACAAAATGATAACACATTTTCTGACTGCAATGGCAAAATGTTGTTCAAGACGTCTTTGGGTTTAGACATACCATTCTAATGACTAGTCCGCCATAGCTCGGACGCAGTTTTTCCAATCCACTCTGTGCTGTTTGTGGTTTTGCTAAGGGACGTTCACACTACAACTGAAAATGGCTTTGCGCTTTTGCACGCGGCTGTGCCATTGATTTGTACATAGTCTGGTTTGATGCTTGTGTATCGTGTGTGCGCGGCCCGGCCCGTCGCGACGCGCAAAACCTTTCAGATTTGTTGAAAATTGACCCCGGTGCCCTCACCTTTCCAATGCGCAGACAATAGGTGTCAGAGAAGCCCAAGTTATCAGGGTTAAATTTTCCATTTTGGAAAGATCGACGGTTGGGACCTCATGCAATGCGTTGAGCGCGGCGCGGCAGTGTGATTTTTCCGCGATATGTGAACGCACATGTCGCGGGAAAATGGCATTACGCGAGGCTATGCCATTTCTTTGTATACAGTGAGCATATTAAGTACTGCTTGTTCGCGGCCTGTCGCGCGCGACGCGGTGTGCTGACCTTTTCAACGGGCAGCCAATGGGCTATCAGGGAAGCTCCAATTTACCGTAGTACAATTTTCTATTTAGGAAAGATTGGTGATTCGGAGCTCATGCAATGCGGTAAGCGCAACGCATGAACGTGGTTTTTCCGCGATAGTGTGAACGCCCCGTTTAGTGTGGATTCCCACTGAGCCTTTTTGCGCGTAAATGCTTTAAGAAGAGGGAATTCCGACTGAAATTGCGTACTGACAATCACAAAATAACAAAATCACTTTGCAGCCAAGACAAATTTATGGTCAAGAAGAAGAAAACAATACTACCGATTTGAACCGGACCGTTTCATAGATACAGACTTCTTACGCGGGTTAATCGCAGACTATGTATATTGTTATTATTTTGATTTTGTTTGTCCCTTCTACGCTTCGGAAGGTATATGAAGGCCGGGGCATGAATAAAGAAATGTCCTAGTTATGACTTATAGCACAAGTCATATAGACTTACAGTTGTGCTCAGAATTATTCATACCCTTTGAAAAATCAACAAAAAATCAAATTTCCTCACTCCCAAAAACTATTGTGAAGGAACTTTCACTGTATCCCAGGACAGTTAAGGCCTGCGTCAAACGTCGTGCTTCTGCCGTGTCGAATGCAATTCATTTAGGTGCGGCAAAAGCGCGACGGTGTTTGCACTTGCGTCAAACGTCGAATTTAATTGCAAAATGACAGTCGTATTTAATTGTGTATGTATTTTTATGCCCGGCCAATTCCATATAAAAGATTATGCAATTTAAACATCCAACTCATTTGATTTCATTTGAAAACGAAATCAAACCCCTTACATTCAAAAAGAGTCATTCGATTTCATTAATTTAGCATTTACTCAACCAATAAAATATAAGTAGGACTATATATAAATATCATTAACGAACGTTTTCGTTTTTGTGGTAGGTCTTTGCGTTTTCGGAATCGTAAAGCACTGCAATATTCTAAGGATCAGTACATGTAGGCCTACATCACTCCTCCAAGTCGATATTGAACATAAAATATGCATAGAAAATGAAATAATGCACATACAGGAAATGAAAAGGTGAACCTTTTCCCTGCGCTTTAGCAATGGACGTATCAGATTACCAGCGAATGTTTAGACACGTTCAGTTGGCCTGGTCTATTGACAAACAATAATTCACAGAAACATTTTGTTGCAATCAAAGAAAATTATGCAAAGTAATCAAATAGGTCAAATTTGCATTTATATTTACGGGCTCAAATGTTGAAATTGATTAATCTTAAAATATATATATATATATAGTAGGCCTATAGTCTAGATAGACTTGAATGCCTTTAAAAAGGGAATTAATGTAAATGAAAAGAAAAGTGCATGCACGAAAACGGAATTTGCTGCAATGAACCTTGACTCACTGAACGCGAAATTTAAAAAAAGGTGAATTTGAAAACCTGTTAATGAAAATGAACCTTATAAGAGGGGAGGATTGTCCCTTTTCAAGTGACACAATTTCCACCCAGGAGTGCAAAAATTATGCGCATTCGGCTGCACTGGCTAAAGATTTATTTCTGTCTCAAAATCCACACCCACCGAGCATGAAAAACTAAACGAAAGCATTACTTTGTTTGTGCATGTTTCAACTTTCCTCCAAAAAGCTGTATAGATCAAGTCAATTCACTGCACAAACATTTCCCAATGGATAATTTTTTTCACCTGACAAAACGCTTTCGACTGTCCGAAAGCCACACCGCGGCACCCTGCGCTAGCGCTTCTGACATAAAATGCGCCGCGCACTGCGCCGTTGCCATTTTGGATTTGTGGGGCTGTTTGTTTGTTTGCTGTTTTACTCCTCGAGTGTGTGCTTGCGCATGCGCATTCCAACTTCGTCAAGCCGAAGTACGAATTTATTTTGATTCGACACGACGATAGCACGACGTTTGACGCAACGTCGTGCAACTGCCGTGTAGCACGGCAGAGGCCTAGTTGCCTTGCACAAGACCACTTGTTTTTGGCTTAGCACATTTGCATAACATTAGTAATGTCCAGATTTGCATTTTTGTGCCTACTCAAAATTATTCACACCCCTTACAAAATATCAGCATTTAGGCAATTATTTTGTGATAATGCACCTGATTTCAACATTATCCTAACATGCATGTTACAGCATAAGATTTGAATCATTAACATATCTGCTCAATTAAATTTAAATCAAAGAATGTCATAGAATAGCACTCTGCTTGTAGGCTGTAAAGTGAGGGGAGTTGATGCCTTTATTCTCAGGTTCTGGACTTGCGCATGATAGCTTTTGTCAATGGCCACAAAGAAGGGAAAGGCTAGAAAGCTCTTTTGAAGCAGATTACAGTGCCAGTTTCCACCGTTCAGAGCATAATTAGGAAGTACAAAGAGTTCAACACAGTGAAAAACCTTAAAGGGCGTGGTCGTATCTAAGGTGTCACCTCGTCTGGCAAGAAAAGTGTGCTGAGAAGCCAGTAACAATCCCCGCATTATCACCCCGTTTACACTCGATTCGGCAAAGGCGAATCGAACCCTGCAATTTCCAAAAAGGGGAGTTGAAGTCGGGAAATCACTAAGTGTAAACGCAAAAGGCGAATTGAAAAAGGCGGATCAGACCCGGGTCTGATCCGCCTTTTCAAGTCACCTTTGGGGTAGGGTTGAACCCTGCAATTGCGGGGTTGAACCCCGCAATCGTCAAGGTCGCTTGTAGTGTAAACGCTACCCGAATACAGATTCGGCAATTTGAGTGTCCTTGGGGCGGTACCCGCAGTGTAGCAGATTTAATTGACCAATCTGGAACTAGTGCATAACACCTAACAGCTCACGCATGCGCTGCATGTACAACTAGTGGTGACTTTTGCGGTTTCTGGAGGCGAGTTGAAGCCGGCTCGATGTGTAGTGTAAACGCGGCAAATTGCCGAGTTTGCAGTTTGCTCTGCGGTTGCAATAAAAATGCCGAATCTATATCCACCTTCGCCCGTTCGAGTGTAAACGCGGTGTATGAAGGGTCTCCTGAACATCCTTGGCCAGTCTGGGACCAATGTATCCAGGCAGACACTTCAGCGTACACTGCATTAGGGAGGTCTCCATGGCCGCCGACCTAAAGCCCAATTCATACTCGCTCGGCGACCTACATGCGGAACGGATATTGTGTCCGCCGCAGTTGCGGCGAGTATAGGTCAAACAAGTTCAACAGTGCGCGGTCAGTCCGCATCTGAGCGGACGGGGTCGTTTCCATCCGTTGCTATGAGCGCGCTCTGAATTAAAACGCGCATACAAAGTGCGCCACAGAGCCCGTTTATGCGGCGAGTGAGTTCGGCGGAGAAGTATGAACCTAGCTTGCGGAAACATTGGAAAGCTCGACTGGCCTTTGCTAAAGCACACCTGGACAAGGATCCAAGCTTCTGGTCATCGATTCTGTGTTCAGACGAGACAAACATTGAGCTTTTCGGGCACATGGATGTTGCTTTAATATGTCTGGCGAAAGAAAGGGAAAGTGTACAATCCAAAGAACACGGTCCCAACCGTCAAGCATGGAGGTGGTAGCATCATGCTGTGGGGATGCTTCTCGGCAAATGGGACTGGGAATCTCGTCAAAGTGGTAGGGATCATGAAAAAGGAGCAGTACATTAAGATCATCGATAAAAACATCAAGTAGTCCGCTGAGAAACTATAGCTTGGTTAGCATATGACCTACCAGCAGGACGACGATCCCAAACATACTGCCAATTAAGACAGTCACGAAATGGTTCGAGGACAACCATGTGGACGTGGCCGAGCCAAAGCCCGGATCTCAACCCGATCGCGAATCTATAGAGGGAACTCAAGACTCTGGTGATGGCAAGGAAGCCTTCCAACCTCAACGACCTTAAGTCTTTTCCGAAGAAGGGGTGGGTCGAAAATCCATGAGTTGTACTAAGTCATAACTATGGCTTAATTTTATTTTTTTATTCATTTCCCGTCTATACGCTTCGGTAATTTTAAACTTTTGATATAAAAACAAAATTAATGTAAATCACACAAATTGAATAGCGGCGCCCTTTGATTATTTCTTCATGGTGAACAGTTTTCTAACTTTATAGCCTTGTGGAAATACCCCGCACCTACGTAGGATTCCTGCCTCCAAGAGAAATAAGGTGTGATTTCCAAACTTTTGATATAAAAACAAAATTAATGTAAATCACACAAATTGAATAGCGGCGCCCTTTGATTATTTCTTCATGGTGAACAGTTTTCTAACTTTATAGCCTTGTGGAAATACCCCGCACCTACGTAGGATTCCTGCCTCCAAGAGAAATAAGGTGTGATTTCCAAACTTACCTTCATGCGTTTCGTGATGTAGTTCCTGCAGTTGGTAATGGTGTCCTTCCAGATGAACACTGGAAAATAACTCTTGAAGTTGGCAAACATCTTCCTTCCGAGGGCGATTTGCACAGCTCGAGCCCAAACACGATGATAAACATAGGCTGGTCGAATCGGCGCAGCCTTAACTCTCAATCTGTTGCCTTCGAAGATATTTTCTGGTATGACCGGTGTGCTAAACATGGCGTCCGAGTCCATCCAAGCAATGACAGAAGCATTGGTGTACAGATCCATAAAGAAACTGTTCCATACTTGGCGTGTATACCCCGCCAAAAAGCATTTCTGGTCATTCCGTATGTGCTCATACAAGATGTTAATGTTAAACCCAAGGAGGTGCTCCTGTTTCTTAATTCGATTTGCAAACTCGTGATCATACCAAGATTCCTCGTCCAGAACCATAGTAATACCTCCAAGCTTGGGAGACCAAAACAGCGCGGCAGATCGTAACATATAACAGTAAAGGAATCCGATGAGGCTCATAGACTGTCCATCCCATCCTCCGCGTACAGTCATCCGCACCATCATTTCCACGCTGTAGCCGTTGGTTAGCATCAAATCGGGCGCCGGCGCCGCGGGCGGCGTCACGGTAACTGCAGTATCGCGACGCAGAGCACATGTGAAGTTCTGGTTACTTTTCTCTCTAGAAATCGGACTTTTCTCGAAAACATTCACAGTCAACAGAAATGTTGTTACTAATACAGCCAGGACTGCAACATAGGAAAAGATGACTTTGGAAGTGTGTACACGCATGATGGTGACGTGTGTGAAATAGTGTCAAGTGTTTTAAACTCGGTATGAACGATCAAATACCCACCACGATCATAATGTAAACGTTGACCAAGTGCTGTACCCTATTCTCGTTATGAAGTGAACCATGGAGGAAGATGAGTGAACGTACATGTACAATCTCGTCGATGTGCATGTAGTGTGTTGCTCGGTATGGAAAGTGACCTATCTTGTATCGACATGTGAATGTCGCATGTATTGCTATATGGTAAGCACGAAATTAGAATGGGCGGCCTTGACGTTTTGTGTAAATAGAGGTCACTGAAAACCACTATACATGTGTGTAAATCCAACGGCGTCGCTTGACCATTTTTAATCCATTTTCGTGACATCACACTATTTTTCAAACTAGGGGCGGATCCAGGAATTTTTCCAGGGGGTTGGGTTTCGGCCCGTCAGATTTTGTTATATATATATAAAGTATGCAATCTATCACTTGTACATTGCTGAGTGATGCACTTACCTTATGATGGGGAAGACTTGTATATCGGGGAAAATAACCTTTAGCTTTATAGTATCGTGGACATTAACAACCCGACCACTTCACAAAAAAACACTGTTTCACGATCAGCGGCCGTGATTTGCAGATTTTATAGAACGTAGGCCTACACCTACAGCCCAAAATGCTATATACAGCCCAGACAGTACAGTCCGGGCTCCGTGGGAAAACACACTGACGAAAAACAAAATCTTCTTTGATTACACCGACGGACCTGATAGCCTAGGGAACCACACCCCATCTAAAGATGTTTATTGGTCAGAATATCAGACTATACCAATAACTGCAAAGGGGTTAGATGACTGGAAGCTCACAAAAGAAGCCGCTGCAGATGACAATACATATAATCTTGAACGACTGTCAGTCCATTCAGCAAGCCATGGCGTCTGAATGCCTTTTCGCGCGTAATATTGCGACTTGTGTCGTTTTGAAAAAAATGCTGTGGAGAATATTTGGGGTGAAACGAGGTCGAGTTGGTCCGAGTCGAGTTTGTATTCGGTCGACTTGACTGACATCCGTGCTAGCTTTTCACTCGACGACAGATCACACGATAAATGAAATTTATCAAACTCTAACACGTCACTTGCTTAATAGCAGTTATAATGTTCTGTACTGCTGACTCTTTTTCGTGGGTCAACTTCGTAAAATCAATTTTAATCTTCTTCGGACGGGAAGACATGCCGCCATTGTTGTTGTTGTTAATTTTATGGCATCTTCGGCAACGGCCCTTTTGCCATCAACTTTTCGATTTTAGCTTCAACTATACGTTTACATGGTTTATTATCAGCTTGAGATGACGAAGAAGGAGTTGCAGTTTTAGAAGTGGGAGGAAAACCCCGAGAGAATTCCCTGGGGAAAAACCCACGCGGTCAAGTAGGGACTGCAAGCCGCCAGAATTGTATCAGACCTGAGAGGATAATCAAACATTAGACAAGCGGGATTCCCGGAAAGAAACAGTTGCAGCAACGACGATAATGGCGAACATTATATACGCGGCACGCGGCACAGGTCGTGGTACCCTCAACCATTCAATTAAATTAGTATTGAGGATGTACCATGCACCAGACTAAATCCTGGTCCCTTACACTGAGTAGTTCAATTAATATACATATGGCAGGACACCAGCGATGTGTAGCGGTTGTAGCGTTGTAGGAACGCTACAAACTATCATAGGCATTATTGCTGGTCTCAAATGCGGCACCAAATGGAGCGTGGGAATGCAGCGAGCGACCCAAAAACAGCGCGTCGACCGCAGAGCGTGACCCAAATACACCGCGTGCACGCGCTTCGAATGGTTTAAACAATATAAGGCGGCTTACAAGAATCATCGAACATGACCGTTTTATCGTTGCTAATATTTTCGGTGGCATAAGTTTCTTGGCAAATGTTTGCGAATATATTTACAAACATGTTTGCAAAGGCGTATGACATCGCAAAATACATTTGTTTATGAAGATAATTGCGACATTGCAAATATTTGCAAAGATATCTGTGGTATGCCATGTCCCTTGTGTGCCATCATAAAACCCTCTGCAGCTATTTACATAAAACGGTACCGCCCCCAATGCTGAACTTCCGGGAGAAATTCCCAAGACTACTCTAGTGAGCAAAGGGCTGGCCAGTTAGTGCTGCAAGAGGGCCCACTACTGGGTATGGCCAACGCGTACACAAACCAATATCGACTAGAGTAGTCTTGGGCCAAGACTACCACAGCGCCCTTTCTAAAAGCGATGCGCATCAGAATAAGTGCGAAAAAGCTTGACTTGATGATGCGCTTCCGAAAAAAGTGTGAAAACCCCTCTACAGCCGCTGCGCAGCGTCAATTCGATAAAGAAAATGGCAACTTTTGTACTTCTCCTTGTGGAACTTATTACGCTCGTACCGTACTCACTGCCCTTATACAGGGCGCTGGGAGAGCTCTCATCGCCCATATACAATAAATTACACGACATGTGCACCATGGACATCTTTTTCTTGCGTAAAAATGGACGTATAATATTAACCCTTTCAATACCACCCACTCATATAAGACAGTACCCTTGTTTACCACAGCAATTACGAGCCCAGTGTCACTAGAGACCCACTGGTTTGGGAGACATTTCATTGAAGTGAGCCCTCTGTGGTTTATATGCACTAAATAGCTCTGATGATTTTGTGTACACCTGATGACACAAAAAGGAGAGAAATTTAGTGTGCATCTTTTTATTTATTAAGTGTAATTTCAAGCTAGTTTTTACACAACAAAAGTAATACAAACTGGTAATACAAGGCCCTGTACTCGTACATCAATATAAAAAAGAAAAACCTAATGAAAATACCTAAAAAGTATACAATACAAAAGAAAATTAAGCACTCAAAAGTTAAAAATCTAAGAAATTAAAAATGCTTGTCTAAAAAGATGTGTCTTCAACCCTACTTCTGCATGTACTTGTATTTTCTCTCGCCCCTCCCCCTCCCCGCCCCCCACCCCCCACCCCATTCAATGTTGGTTTGAATCCGTGGCTTGTCGAACCAGTCTTCAACATTGAATGGGGGGGGGGGGGGGGCGGGGAGAGCAGATTTGAAGGCGAGCAGATTGTACATATACATACTTACAATCATTTGGTATGATATTTTTCAAAACAAGGAACTGTGCACATTGGTTTATTACATTCTTTACAGATCATCCGGGTCTGTTTTCGCCCGTTTAATGTGCGGTTGCTACAAACAATGCAGTCGCGTTTCTTT
Organism: Henricia sp. BOLD:AAB3569; assembly: GCA_037783545.1. Taxonomy (NCBI): domain Eukaryota; kingdom Metazoa; phylum Echinodermata; class Asteroidea; order Spinulosida; family Echinasteridae; genus Henricia; species Henricia sp. BOLD:AAB3569. Next base: position 387,694 of record JBBELK010000570.1, read on the forward strand.
CCATTGCGGTTTTTGCCAGGATAGTGTTGTTGTCTTGCCAAATCAATAGGAATGTGGTATCTCGGCCGACTTGTTGCATTAGTACGTTCCCAACCTAACAGCAAGCCTTGTACAATACCTACACGAAAATCTAGGTTACTGACATGTCTGTTACCCTCTATGCCGTTAAAAATTACTCGGCTATTGACGATACAAATATCGAGCATACGGAAAAAAATTCGTTTCCACCATTTTAAACTCCTGTGCGTATGATTGTAGTACTGAAAACATTGATCTGCAACATCAGTACCTCCCATATTCAAATTATACAGGTCAACACAATTTGGCTTCAGAACGTCACGAAATCCACTTGTGCTCTTCTTGCACCAAATTTGCTTTTTTGACACATCAGAGTTCCCGATATTTGTTAAAAGTGTTACCGAATTTTTGTCCGAAATTTCGGCCAACATGCCATCGACGTCTGTTGCCATCATAGTTTCAGGATGCAAATGGCGTCTGTACTGTGCGTCCTCCCCTTTTATGTATCCATTCACGGCAAACCCACCCTATTGTTGTCCCTTTTTAGTTTAGTGAATTTATATAGGGCGCGCCACTGGTGTAAACTTGAACTGTCTTCATTCATGCCAATAGAGGGCGCCAAACAAAAAAACTCTGAAAGCATTTGCAGGTGGTGACAAAAGTCGCCTTGGTTCTCAACTGAAAGACAATCTCGGGCACCATTTGGTGCCTTTGGGATTAAAGCGAAAAAAACAAAGGGCTCCTTTTGGCGCCTCCGGGAATGAAAGGGTTAACAATAACATACTTTGACAAGATTTTCCATTTTTTTTTAAAGAGCAGAGGGGAGGGGGTGTTTGATCCCCCCCCCCCCCCCGGATCCGCGCCTGCAAACTGTACATTATTCCGACGAATCTACAATCCACTGTAGATTATTTTTTTAAATTACTCAAACTGTAGATTCTTAACACAAAAGCTTTTAAGAGAAAACAACGCACAGATTGACAAAAATGACCAAACTGACAATATTTTCATTGTTTATTATCGGATGAATACAATTTTAAATTACTCAGGAAATTACAGTGAAAACGAGAAAATGTTGATACTTAAAGATAGTATACATGATTGGTAAACTGTTACAAATAGTTTTATCCCCCTGTGTGATTGAAGATATGCATTATTAAAACCAACCTGAGCAAAAACCAGCTCCGTACTTCGTCTAACTTTTGAGAACACAGTCAAAAAAGAGTTTGCAGTAATTTCGCCCCAAAACCACTACGCCCTGAACCATTTCGCCCTGAACCACGGCCTGTGCACGAAGTGGTTTTGGGGCGAAGTGGCATTTGGGCGATGTAGTGTTTGGACGAAGTAATTTGGGGCGAAATGGCACTCAGGCAAAGTGGTTTGGGGCGAAATGGCACTTGAGCGAAAAGATTTTGGGGCGAATTGAATTTTCGAATTGAGTTATGAGACGAAAACTAATTGTTTTACTCATTAACGGTCATCATGTTTATATTGTGTAAGTTAGGCGTAAATCTGTGAACATTTCTGATTTTCGAGATTACCAATGATGTATAGGCCTACTGCCTTTAAAGGAACACGTTGCCTTCGGGTTGCGCTTTATTGGGCGTTTTTGGGCTATTACAAGCGTTTGAAGTATAATGAGCACGATCTGAAAGATGTTTAAAAAGTAGAATATAATGATCCACACAAACGTGCCTTAGAAATGCTTCAATTTTGCGTAATGTCTCGAAGCAGCACGCTCCGCCATTTATGGGAGTCAAAATCTTGACTCCCATAAATGGCGGAGAAATTATATTAGTCTTTTTTCCAGTCGCAGCTGTTGAAATACTTCTGAACAATTATTTCTATCGGTTTGTCCCATGACAATATTCTTACCCTGATTGGCGAGGTTTTCGTTTTTTTCTTTTTTGACGCATCTGCTGTGTTCTCTTGACGATCCATTTTTTGACAGCCAGTCGGTGTGTGTGTGTGTGTGGGGTGTCGTTGAAACCCGGAGGTCGGAGGTAGAATTTGTTGTGACCGTGTAGTACATGCTACAACCTACCTCCGGCTTGTTATTTTAATACTGCGTAGCTCCGGGCCACCGTCAACGCACCAACTACACGTTAGCAAAAACAATCTACCTCCGGGTACCTTTGGGTATCTCCGACCACCTCCGACTTCCGGGTTTTATAAATTTCCGTGTGTGTGTGTGTGTTTACATTTCACACATGTCTCGGGAGGCGGAGAATGGTATGGTACCTTGCGTTCATCTGATAGGTTTACCTGACCACTGGCTACGGCGCCAACCTAACTCCTGCTCGTCGCTGCATTTTGCCCACTACCCGGACGATTGTATTGACGGCTTGAAATACGTATACATTTCGCGGGACATGGGGGTCATGGGGGTCAGAGGTCAGTGTTTGTTTTTTTTAATTACCATTCACTAATTATAACACATTAAATGTGTTTTATTGCAAGAACAACTCTTAATAAGTATAAGGAACACCCTCAAACGTGAGATTTCGTGAAATCTGAAGGCAACGTGTTCCTTTAATACCAACAAATCTACATTCTATGATGTGTACCAAATATAGTTACCATATGTAAACATTTTCATGAACGAGAAAACTGAATTTAGTCAAGGAATTGCCGTTTTTCCGGTGAACATTTTGTACGAACCACTTTCATAACTTCACTTTTAACCCTATATAGTAGAGGAACAATCCTAATGTTCCGTGACACTTTCACAGGGACAAAGGTTTGAGAGTGGTTTTGGGTTGCATGAGGGTTAATGAACAAATCTAGCTTGGGTAACCCTTTTAACAATGTCAGCAATTTTTTGTAGGGGTCAAAACTGGGGTCAATGGGGGTCAAATTTTATAAATGCCCCAATCTTAATAACATGCATATCAAATTACTCATCTTGTCATACTGAATCCAAAAGTATATAGTTTGACCTATCTCTGACCTCTTGTTAGGTCACTGTGACCGGAAATGTGGAAAGGTCAATGCACTTTTGGCCAAAAGTCAAAATTGTCCAACACTTAAAGAGGAAGAATCCCCCTTGACGAAAATCCAGCATTTAGGCTTTTGTCGATAGTCTAAACATCCCTCTTGCCGACGTGGATTTTTATTATTTTTTAATTGTCGGTTTTAAGTGGATAAATTGCAAGCAAAAGTGCGCTTTTTGAAAATGAGATTTTCGCGATTTCTGAAACGCTCATTAGGTATTCATGATATGCGCGTGACCCCGTGACGCAATCCTGAGAAAGAGAAGTCAACACGATTGTTAGCTCCATACGTTTACACGCAAACAACTTGTTTTTTGAAAAATTTTGTTTGTCCAAAAAGCCAGATATATGCCCAGTAGCTGCGTGGTTGTATGTTTTACCAGACAATATGAAAACAAAAAGAGCAGAAAGATTTTTTTTTCTATTACCAAGAGAGAGAATAATGAGTCGCTCATTCTAACTTGTACCGGCCGATGTAACACGTGGGAACTATACGGCTCGCAGGGAACCGTTCAATGCTGCAGACAGACCGCTGTGAATGCCGTTCGTTCCGTGACAAAACCACCCGTCGCAATGCACCAGTATTTACTTCAAAAGAGCTTCATTGTGAGCCACAATTTCACCGTTTTTTCACAAAACAGGTAACAGTAGATTGTTGTCATATTACATGAAGTGTTTTTCACGTTTGTATTTTGAATTACAAGGACAAAAACAGGCATGATAAACATTCACTTCGTGTATTTTCCATTCAATACTGCACAGGCCGTTTTGTATGTTTCTCAGGATGACGTCAAAACCCTGTTTAAGATTGCCCGATTTCTGTGCATCTCTCCCCCTTTTCCAGCTGGTTTTTGCTCAGGTTGGTTTTAATCATGCATATCTTCAATCACACAGGAGGATAAAACTATTTGTAACAGTTTACCAATCCTGTATACCATCTTTAATTGAACCGGATCCTGCATGTTTATCTCCACTGTGCACGCTGCAGATTATGACCAAGCAACTACATGTACTTTGTAAAGTTAAAAATCTCCGGACATGATTCATTTTCTATTTTTGCTGCCCTTTCTACTTTCAGCACCCTATGCAAGTCCAAGTCATACAATCCTCTTTCGTGGTGTTTCTTTAAATTCTTGTAGTATCGCTCAATGAGTCTGACACACTCTTCCTGGTTTTTTCCTGCCTTGCACCAGGTGTCCCAGTGGTTGGTGTAAACCTTTTTCTGTGCAAATGCTTCGAATTCAAACAGCTGAAAGTTGACGGTATCATTGAATTTCTCACAGCCAACCGGCAGTTTATCCACGTAGCGTTTCGCCACACAGTAGCCCTGCTTCATCGGGTTCTCCCTAATGTTATCGTCGTAGTGTTTTTTGTGTACGGTGACGTGAAGATCTGGTGAAATGTCCGTTGGTCGGATCTCATAGCCACGATCTGTGAACTTCTTGTTGTAATCTGCTAGGTTGTTGTTCACGTCGATGTGCCAGTCGTAGCGATCGTGCTCGAAGAAGTAGGCATAGGTTAGGAGAATGCAAACCGGACTGACTTGATGGGGATGGCGCTTGTTGAATCTCATGAAAGCGTCCTCAAAACGGGGAACCTGGGTATACACAAAATGATAAAACATTTTCTGACTGCCATGGCAAAATGTGGTTCAAGACGTCTTTGGGTTTAGACATAGACCATTCTAATGACCAATCCGCCATAGCTCGGACGCAGTTTTTCCAATGCACTCTGTGCCGTTTGTGGTTTTGCTAGGGACGTTCACACTACCGCGAAAAATGGCTCTGCACGCTTTGGTTTGTACAGAATCTGGTTTCTGCTTGTGTGCGCAGCCCGAACCGTCGCGACGCGCAAACGTTTTCAGATTTGTTGAATTTTGACCACGGTGCCCTGACCTTAAATCAACGCGCAGACAGTAAGGCTGCGTTCGGGCGTGCAGTTCTCGTTACTCGGGAGTAATGCGTGCGCATTGCACTCGGGTCACATAACGCGAACGGCAAATCCGCAGTCCGCGTGCGCGAATGGCAATCAGAGAAGATGGACGTCTCTTGCCATCACTGCACAAAAAAATGCCGTTTCATTGCTCACAAGAAACTGAGGAAATACAGGCCGTAAGTCGTGAGAACCTTTGATGCCGTCTAAAACAAACCTCAGTGAGTTATTGTTTCAGTTATTGAGTTGACACGTTGAGCAAATTGACAAAAAATCCCACCCATATTCCACCATCTTCGTACAAATCACATGACACTTGACAGGAGTACGAGCACACTCCCCATTTGTTGGGGAGTAGTGAGAGCATACTCTCACTGACCCGAGTGTCGTTATTCTTGCCGTTCACGCGCGCAGGAGTATAACTCGTGTTAACACGAGTACACGCCCGAACGCAGCCTAAGGTGTCAGAGAAGACCAAGTTATCGGGGTTAAATTTTCCATTTTGGAAAGATCGACGATTGGGACCTCATGCAATGCGTTGAGCGCGGCACGGCAGTGTGCCCGGCCTGTCGCGCGCGACGTGCTGACCTTTCCAACAGGCAGCCAATGGGGTATCAGGGAAGCTCCAATTTATCGTATAGTAGAATTTTCTATTTGGAAAGATTGGTGATTCGGAGCTCGATGCGGTAAGCGCAACGCATGAACGTGGTTTTTCCGCGATAGTGTGAACGCCCCGTTTAGTGTGGATTCTCACTAAGCCTTTTTGCGCGTAAATGCTTTGAGAAGAGGGAATTCCGAGTGAAATTGCGTACTGACAATTAATTAATTAAAAGGCACCTGAAGTTCTACCGATTCAATAAATAAAATGAAGAAAACGTTGTCTGACCTTGTCACAAACATATAAATTTCAAGCTCAGGTTTTCATGGATCTCAGAAATATTTACGTGGCTAAACAAATATCTGGTTTGAACGTCAACTTGAACGTCCACTTCTGTGGAGTGTAGATAAAACCGCCAAGAAAAAACATAACAAACTAGAGGTCTTTTGTTTATCCTGTAATAAACACAAGGCTTTTTCGCATTCAAAAATACTGGTAATAAAATGTAGGCTCAAAGGTCATTATGTTAATTATTGTAAAACATGATCACACCTATATACTAGAATACCATCTTTCAACAGTTTTAATTTACAAGTCAAGAACTGTTTGACCAATAGGGAAAAATGCGTTTGCCTTTGCGTGAAATATTATGAACCGGGATTGTTTGTTTGTTGTTGTTTTTTACGTGCATTTTTAGGGCCAGTGCATTTATTTCCCTGCGTTACGAAGCATAGCGGGGAAATATGTCTGGGCGTTGCATTCAAGCGATACGCTTGATTTGGAATGAAAAGGCCAGGAATGAAAGGGCCGGAATGTACAGTTGCTTGCACAAAGGGTGCAGTAAGGTGGAGATAGACCCATGGAGTAGTGTAATCATTCTAGCCTCCTACGTCATACTGCACGGGTGAGCTTTTATATAAAAGTTTGCAAACGGTAAAGTTTTGTAGCAATATAGACTGCCGAAGTGAATACGTCATCTTTTGTTGGTTGCCTAGGTAATTGGCTCTAAACTAAAAATCGTTGAACCGTGTCCCTGTGCTTTGCAATGGTAGTTTTCCGACGGCCATGATAGTTTAGAGCCAATTGCCATGGCACACGTCACACTTCGGCTGTCTATTTCAACACAATGTTTTTCTTAATCATTACGACAAATAGTAGATTTTTGATTAAGGACCACAAGGTTTTCCAGAGTGTTTTACCTTATCTAGTTTATCTCTGGTTTTTTACCCTGGGTCAAGAAGTCTCCAAATATTTATTCTTTGTTAAACTGGTGGTGGTATTTCAGCAAGTTTAAAGAAAGGGGTTCATGCAACAATGTCAATAATTAACAAATATGCTTAACTATATATTATCAAATTTACGAGTTGTATTTTGTTTAAATAAATACAGGCCGACCGTGCATTAACTCGGCAGGTTACACCCAATTAAACGAAAGTATAATTGGTTTGATTGGTTAGAAGTTTGACAGGGGTTGATAAGCGTATACGATGGTTTAGAACAGACCCATAGTCGTCATCGATCGATTACATAAATTACACTGGCTTCCTATTCCGGCTCGTATTCAATTAAAAGTATTGGTATACTGACATTTAAGGCACTCCATAATCAGGCTCCCAAATATCTTTGTGATCTATTATCAAAAAGGTCGAATTCCAGTTATTCCTTATTACGATCTCAAACGTCTAATCTGCTTATATTAGTCTACCCAGTGGAAAGATATACCCCGCACGATATGTGGCAAAGGGACTCCCCCCTAACGCCCCTATACCTCAACACACTCTTCCCTTTTGTTAACACACCAACCCGCGCTCCCCTAAAAAGTTAAAACTGAAAGAAATTCCTTGGGTATTCCTTGGATGTTTAAGACACTATGGGGGAACAATGGTAGGGGGAGATACCCTCTTCCACTTATACAGTGCTGCATATGGGCTTTTGACACACACCGCTAAAATTTACGTTTTTAAGTAAGTGCAACCAATGCTTGTATTGCTTTTTTGGCCGGTTATCACTCGAGCCACGTGGGTCATGAAAAATGACAACCAAAATGGTGGATGGAAGGGGTGACGTCACCGGAAAGAGGTGAGGTCACTAGGCAGACTGCATGGCGCGCCTGAAGACAAACTCAATGGAATTAATTCAATTCAGCACCTGTGGTTTATTTATGAATCATCAAGTGTTTCCTGTGTTTAATTTTTTTTTTGGCTTTGTGACATTAAAGGCACAGGCTCGTCATACCATAGAGTTATATATAGTAAACTAGAGTGCGCACTCCTAATACATGATGTTCCGATATGGACGCCGCCATTTTGGTTTAACGATATGGGTGCTCGGTGGGCAAAGCTGTGTTGCCCACTTTGCAATCATAGCGTTAAGCAAACATGGCGCCGCCCGCATCGGCACAGTACACACACGTGGCTTGAATAGCCAGTGCACACTCTAGTTTACTACATATAACTCTATGGGTTATACAAATAAATTTCGTTTATAACAATTAAAAACGTTTACTTGAATTAAAATCGGTTCCATTATACCATAGCTATTTTTAGCTACATGTACATTGTGTGTCTGCGCAGCTAAGGCTTTCATGCCAATCAGTACACAGCTTGGCGCGCCACGCTTCATTATTTTACCTATCAAAACATGTCAAGAAAAAGGATATTTAAAAAAAATGTATTTAAGATTATAATTTATATATATATAGTGGAAATTGAGCCGGAGATGAAATATTGTGCTTTTTGTCACGTATTAAAAGATATAAATCATTTTAAAATTAAAAACAGTGGGATAAGAACTAAAAACTGCGATAAATGTTTAGACAAGATGTCTTTGCAAAGAACAAAATATAAATGTCATCATGGAAAACAAAACAACAAATGCGTTGAATGTTATGGTGTGGGAAATTATATAAATATATCACCATCAAATATTAAAATCACAGTGTATAGAATGTCACGGATCACAAATTTGCAAACATGACAAAAGACGATATGAATGTCGTCTATGTATGGATCCAATAAAAATGTCTATCAAGCAATGGATTCATAGGGCCTACATGCGTCAAGAAGGAAACAAATACTACCGATTTGAACCGGACCGTTTCATAAACTCCTCAAAAAAAGTTCGGAAAGTCAAGTTTGACTGACGATTTCTCTCTTAATTGTTACTAAATCATTTCCCTTGAATTTGGTATCATTGGAAAGCCCTGTTATTCCTCCTTACATGTGTCATTTGTTATGATTAATAGCCAAAGCCCGGATCTCAACCCGATCGAGAATCTATGGAGGGAACTCAAGACTCTGGTGATGGCAAGGAAGCCTTCCAACCTCAACGACCTTGAGTCTTTTGCGAAGGAGGGGTGGGCGAAAATCACCGTGTTTACACTGGTCCCGAGCTCGGGATCAAGATTGGTCCCCTGAATCGAGTGCGCCAGTGTTAACCGCAATGATCCCGAGCTCGGGATCGATCGAACACCGAGCTCGGGATCAGCCCCGGATCACAAATAGGTGTAAACGCTCTCGGAACCAAACTGGCCCCGGATCAGACCCCGAGATTTTGGTCTCGCGATGGCGGAGGGTTCGATCACGAGATCGGGATCAGTTTGCGGTTAGCTGGGCAATAAATCTTCCCCACATCCTCTTGCGGGCTAAAGCGCGCGAAAATTCCAGGGGAGCCCGCGCTCGTATTATGTACGCGTGCATACTGTACACGTGGTACATGTATACACGCACACAGGTACCACTGGTTCCATGCATTGTGTGCAGGCATATATTATGCCATGACAAAATGCATGATACCCCGACGCGACTCATGTGATGCAACGCTGAGAATCTCGCTGGTGTCCGTTACGAAAACACAACGTACTACAAACGCAATTGGTATCCTGCATTCAGCAATCTCTTTTGCGTGTCCGATACAAACTTCACACGTTGAGAAAAAGTGTTTCTGTATTTCCTCTACTTTCTGCAACTATCTAGCGACACTTCGTCATTATCATAGAGCTTAGTTTTTAGTTGTTATATCAACGATTTCGGAGTGTCATTCAACGATTTCCGGCATTGCATAAGTTGACATTATTTCGTCGTGAAGAGAAGTTGACGAAGACGAAGTAGCCGAGTCGAGTTGTCTTCGTGTGAAAAGATGGCAAACGAAGTTCGCGGGCGCTCGTGGAGCAACGACGAACTGGCGAAGTTTTTGGACATTTGGGCCAGCGCAGAAATAATGGCTAAACTGGACGGAACATCTCGGAATTCTGCTGCATTAGCTTGACCTTTGACTGCAACTTCTGGCTCCGCACTCGGGATCAACAACAGATATAAACGCGGCACTCGAGGCCATTGCGGTTAACCTCAACACATTCTTATCAGGGGGTCAATCTTGATCCCGAGCTCAGGACCAGTGTAAAAATCTCGAGCGCGGTGCCAGAAGTTGCAGTCAAAGGTCTTGCTGTGTGTGTGCATGTACTGATCAATGTATGCATGGGTTGTGCATGTCTAGTGTACAAGGCCACTTGAATTTCGCGGGTTTTTCCCCCGCTACAGCTGTGGAGCGGATGTGGCAGGTTGCGGTAAAGATTAATTGCTTATCTAACCGCAAACTGATCCCGAGCTCGGGATATCGAACCCTCCGCCAACGCGAGACCAAAATCTCGGGGTCTTATCCGGGGCCATTATGGACATGACCTTTTTTCAATAAAATACCCCCAAAATAATATATTACAGAAAATGTCACTTGTATTCTTTCAGTTCTTTGTCACATAGTTATCATAAGTAAGCCAGACAAAACTTACTCATTTATTAACATGAATTAAAAACGTTCATACCCTTGTAATTTTTACAAAATTACAAGTGTATGAATAATTTTGAGCACAACTGTATAAGCCATAAGCCATAATATGACTTCTCGTAAGTATTGACTCATGTCATTTATGGAAAGTCATAGGTATGACTTATGGTAAGCCATGACTTTTACTAAGTCATAACTATGGCTTAATTTTATTGTTTTATTAATGTCCCTTCTACGCTTTGGTAATTTTGAACTTTTGATATAAAAACAAAATTAATGTAAACCACAAAAATTTTTCTCTTTGATTATTCCTTCATGGTGAAAAGTTTTCTAACTTTAGCCTTGTGGAAATCCCCCGCACCTACGTAGGATTCCTGCCTCCAAAAGAAATAAGGTGTGATTTCCAAACTTACCTCCATGCGTTTCGTGATGTAGTTCCTGCAGTTGGTAATGGTGTCCTTCCAGATGAACACTGGAAAATAACTCATGAAGTTGGCAAACATCTTCCTTCCGAGGGCGATTTGCACAGCTCCAGCCCAAACCTGATGATCATGATAGGGTCGAATCTGCTCAGCCTTAACTCTCAATCTGTTGCCTTCGAAGATGTTTTCTGGTATGACCGGTGTGCTAAACATGGCGTCCGAGTCCATCCAAGCAATGACGGAAGCATTGGTGTACAAGTCCATAAAGAAACTGTTCCATAATTGGCGTGTATATCCAGCCAAAAAGCATTTCTGGTCATTCCGTATGTGCTCATACAAGATGTTAATGTTAAACCCGAGGAGGTTCTCCTGTTTCTTAATTCGATTTGCAAACTCGTGATCATACCAAGATTCCTCATCCAGAACCACAGTAATACCTCCAAGCTTGGGAGACCAAAACAGCGCGGCAGATCGTAACATATAACAGTAAAGGAATCCGATGAGGCTGAAAGACTGCCCAGGCCATCCTCCGCGTACAGTAATCCGCACCATCATTTCCACGCTGTAGCCGTTGGTTAGCGCATGGAGCGTTAAATCGGGCGCCGGCACCGCGGGCAGCGTAACTGCAGTATCGCGACACAGAGCACATGTGAAGTTCCGGTTACTTTTCTCTCTAGAAATCGGACTTTTCTCGAAAACATTCACATTCAACAGAAATGTTGTTATTAATACAGCTAAGACTGCAGCTAACGAAAAGATGACTTTGGAAGCGTCTACACGCATGATGGTGACGTGTGTAGTGTCAAGTGTTTTAAACTCGGTGTGCACGTACGTATACCCACAACGATCATGATGGAAACCTTGACCACTGTCCTCTATTCTCGTTATAATTTTGTCGATGTGCATGTGTAGAGTCACCATCCTGAGATCTCGGGGAATTTCTACTCTGCAAAGCGACGTGACACTGTACGCAGGAGTTAGGGAGTGCGTTAAAGGGGCACTGTTGCAAGAGGATGTAGAGTCACGGACGTATATATAAATTCTGGACCAGCAATGCGTGCAGGGTTCCATAGGGTTGCACACCAGTAAATAGGGCTCCCATAGGAACCAATGCTAAATGCCCAATTTTCAAAAATCATTTAAAAATACCCACAACTCTCTCAGCTTCTCAGGACAACAACCAGAATACTCACTGATTTCTCATCTTTTCAATTCTGTTCAATTGTATGGGGGTAATCCGTCACTTTTATTCCCTAATTTCCACTTGAAACAAAACTACCCTTACAAGTAGTGAAACTTGCTAATCAGACCTGCATCCATTTTGGAACAAAGGCATATACGCTACTGGGCAAAATAGGGCCACTTTTAGGAGCTACAGTGTCTAAAATGTTTATAGTTTGAAGAAAAAATACCCCACATCGCGACGATAGTCATATTCTACACAAGACCACACTCGTTCAGCTCGCAACTCTCCCTAATAAAGAAGAATTTGAGGGCATACAAAATATTCATGAGCTCGGCGCACATTTACTTGGGTGCACCCACAGACATAGGTTCTTTATGTCTGTGGGTGCACCCTTTAGTCTTGGTAGATGCAACCGGCCGCCATCTTACTGGGCCGGCTTTCGACATTGGCTAAACTATAAATAGATTGGTTCCCGATCCCTATAGATTGGTTCGCTTATTGCGAAAATATAGGGATCGTTAAAGGGCAGCCATGACGGGCAGAATTCTGCCCGTCACGTGGTTATTATTATTTTTTATTTTTAAGTAAGTGCGCAGATTTTGCATTGATATTTGTAACTTGGCCGTGCGTGTCGAACATATCCAATTATGTAAATAAAGTGCATTGCCTAAAGCAAAGGGCTTGGCCAATTTGTAAATCTAAAAAACACAATGCGCACGCGCAAAGACGACCAATTACAGATCAAGATGAAGCGCCCTTTACCTGTCCTTATATTCTCCTGTGTGGAATATGTGGACGGGAACCAGTCTAAACTATAAAATGCAGGGCCCACTATACTTCAATCTCCACGTCTCCGGAGACGTGGTCACGGTGGTCACGGACTTGCACATTGAGGGCGTTCTACGTTTCAACTTAATTCGCTCCGCTCACATTCACAACCGTCTCCGCGTCGCCGCGTCTCCGCTCCTCCAGAGACCCTCTTACCAGGAATAATCTCGGCACGAGAGGGATATTTTAAAAAAGGTAAATAAAGTATGGAAATAGAGGGCGTTCTACGTTTTAACTTAATTTGATCCCCCCCCCCCCCCCCCCCCCCTCCCTCCCCCATCCACAACCGTCTCCGCGTCGCCGCGTCTCCGCTCCTCCAGAGACCCTCTTACCTGGACTAATCTCGGCACGAGAGGGATATTTAAAAAATGGTAAATAAAGTCTGGAAATAGAGGGCGTTCTACGTTTCAACTTTATTCGGTGTCCAGAGGGCGCTTTTAATTAACGAATTCACGGCAAAGTTGTGCTTTAGACCACAAGAGGGCGCTCCTCTTCCGTCTCCCGTCCCGCGTCTTCGAAGTTCTCTCCTCGGCACAGATATCTATTAACAACTCTGTGATATCTGTGCTCCTCGGTGATATCTGTGCTCCTCGGTCACTTTGTACTTCGGAGATTTGTTTTATTACGAAGTCACGGCAAAGTGATACTTTCGCAAACCAAAGGGCGCCGTCTCTTCGATCACATCGTCTCCGTTCGTCTTTGAAAAGGTGCTGTCGCGTGGGCCCTGTATTCTATAGCTACTCCGCAGTGGGAAATATTTGCCGATTTTTGGTGTGTGTTTCATCGTCTTCCTTTGCAAGCGTATATTTCACTTCTCGCGCTGCGGACCGGCGGTATATATGCATATGCATGAACGTCAGGAGGCGCGGCGCCATACCCGATTGTGATTGGCTATCCGTGCAACAATCCTAACGATTTTGTAAGCGGTGTGCTGATTGGCTTCGCAGGATATGCGGCGAAGTTTAGCAGTGGTTGGAGCGGGCAAACTAAAGTGGCGCGCGCAAAGCACTGCTAAAGGAGTGTACCTGGAGACTGGATCAAACTACTCCTCACCAAAACATCACACAGTGAGTATATAGCTCTCGTTCATAAACCTGTATGCGATATTCTAAAACAAAATATGCTGTGCTGGTGATAATCCCAGACAACTTAGGAAACCCTCTGCAAGTGTTTCCTCTGACTTGTTCACAATACACAAATGCATATAGGTAGTACATGTAAATATACAGGCAAAAGTCACTTTCTTCAATAAATAAAATATTTGTTTTACATTCTTTTTTAAAATGTATTTTGTTTTTAATATCTTGCTGATATCGCACATATCGGTGTACGCAAGTCTGGAATTTCAGCTAGGTCTACAAAATCACAGGTTTATTAATTAACTATATAACAAAATCAATCTTTATAAACGGCCAGCAAGTTTAGCAACACAATTTACTGCTCAAATTTAAGGCGAAATGTGAGAAAACACTTCAGTCTCGCGACCAAGCTAGTGCAACACAGAAGTTAAACAAACTTCTAAAATTGATGAGCCCAGAGTTCGGTGATTATATATTAATGCAGCGTGAAGTTCACCGATGCGTTTATTTCCTGGCTGTAAACCTTTTTTTGGGTAGGTATTCAGGCGCGGATCCAGAGGGGGATTTTGGGGGTCAACCCCCCCTCCCCCCTGCTCCGACACCAAAAAATATAATGTAATGCATTTTTTTTTTTTAATCTGATGGGCAAAACCCCTCCCTGGTGGCAAAACCCCCTCCTGGAAAAATTCCTGGATCCGCCCCTGGCAAATCTGTCACCTTCTATAGCCTAATCTCATCTAAATTAAGGCCTGATGCCATGCGAAGTCAAATTTCGTCAAAAAAGGCGAAAACGGGGCGTTCAGTCTTCATTCATCGCGAATTCCCTATGCAATACACATGCCACTGACAAATCACGTGCGCGTTTTAGTACAGCCGACCTTTGACCTCACCCAAACCCCGAACAGGGATCGATTTCACTAACGTTTACGATCCTTCGTAGCTCGAGATGCGATGGATTACCGCTCCGTAACTCGTGTTGCGTCCTAAGATCAATTTCAAGAAACTTGCGATGAGTGTACCGATGCATATCTGCCATGGCAACGCACCGTAAGCTACGATGAGGCAATGGGTCATCGTAGCGTACTTTTTGACCAACGATGGCCGTGGTTTTTTGCCGTTTTTGGAAGACGAAACGAACTGTGGCGTCCCCAAAAAAACTTATTGTCACTCTTGACAGATTATATGCTAAGCGATAATAAACGAGAAAACTATTTAAAATTCGATACATACGATTTTAGCAGGTGACAAAGTGTCACTTCAAAACGGTTCAGCAAATCTGTGGAGTGAGCCGGCTGTTGTCTTGAGCCAACTCACGCCCGAGTCATTTTGATGTAATTTAATCAATTCGGTCATGTTATGCCGAAAAGAAACGATTTGTATACTTTCCAGAAATTGTATTGGGTTCCGTTCTTTATGACTGTCCCATTCCTACCAAACTTTCAAACGACGATCTTAATTTACTCCGCAGTTTTTTAAAATTAATAACAGGGATGCATGCTGACGAATGTAATGGAACGGATTCCCCAGTATGCTTTAAATAGCAGCCAATCGTCGACGCGGACAACGGTCAGCATTACCGAGTACATGTATCACATGCATGCACGGTGTTTACAATCTGCGCGCGTTATAACGTTACATTTGAATGCCTGCAATCATGCTGCATATGCACTGCCAAGCGTCCTGATTGGTTCAGCAGAGGCCCACCGCCAAATGGGGCCTTTTTCAACAGGGCCACTGTACGCAGGAGTTAGGGAGTGCGTTAAAGGGGCACTGTTGCAAGAGGATGAAGTAATTGCGTCGGATTTCCAACGCAGATATAAAGAAACACATAACAAATCGAATACAGAAAGAACAAGGCTATACAGCCTCGCCCGAGAAGTCAGGATTCAAACCAAGATATTTCGGTAAACAGACTATTTTGCAGTTGGCTACAATTCACCGCGCGATGGCGCACTTTCGCTGCATAGCATACATGCAAATTCTTCGCGGATACACGCCACACCGCTCGGCCGTGCTGCCCCACATGGTAAAAGACTCACTGCACTGTATCTGTACGTTGTGCAGTATGTACTTTTAACATGAATAATTTATTATCAAAAATCCAACCAATAGGAGGCAAAAATGCAAATATTGGCCTTTACCGTCGTGGGGAAAAAAATTACGCTACCCGTGGACAAAGTTAGACGCGCACACTCGGGATATCGGTGCAGCCCTCGTTTGGCCGTGGCCCGCCTCCGCACGCCTGAGATATCGGTGCAGTCAGGCGTACGTACGTATGGCCGTGTCTCACGCACGGCCTTGTTCTCACCTGCCCGTCGTTGCGGTGTCGCCACGCAATACCATTTGAGTTAAGCGGGCCTCCCACTAGTGCAATTTTTGCTACGAATTTCCAACAATTAGGTACGATAACCAGAGACTGTCTATAGACTATACACACAATCGTACCAAATCGTACGAAGTTCGTGGCAAAAATCGCACAGTGGGAGGCCCGCTTTAACCAACCGCTCGAAGACTCTTAAGCGGTCCTCCCTGGCCCACTGTGCGATTTTTGCCACCAATGCATAGTTCTGAGATTGCCCAGTTAACCCTGCCCCTTAGATATTGTTGCTATGTGCTCACAAGCCATCGCAAAAAATGGCGACACACAACGTACAAAGCAACGGGACTCGGCATGGAAAGTACAGATTCATTGGAGAAAACTCAAAGGTATTTATGTTTTAGGGTCGACAGTTACCGTAGCACACACTGAGCGAAGGGCTAGTAATGCAGGGATGCCATATATTCATAAAAATGCGCTTTCCTACCTTTGAACAGCGAATCGCCCGACATTGAAACAAAAATTCACCCGGTCACTGGCGCATACAACATACAACATATGGGCAGAAAATCGCGTGATTGTGTAATGACTGCATCACTATGGGCGTGTTTGTTTCACGACAGATCCGAATCCAGGGCTGCGTTCCAAACACGCGAACATTGCAAACGTTTTCATCGTTCGCCAACAACCGGTACCCGGCTTTCCATAGACGAGTGCACAAAAGCATTGTAACCAGTGGCGAACGTTGCCAACGTTCGCGTGTTTGGAACGCAGCCCTGATCCCGAGTTATTTTCCGCGCAGAAACAAACGTAATTGCTCTCGACTAGGAATTCAAGTCACGTGAATTGGATCTGCGCAGATCTGAATCTGGATCCGTCCGAAACAAACACGCCCTTTGACCTATGTGGGCGCCGTATGCTAGCTCTGTTGTGATTGGTCGGCAGGTTCGGCTTGATTGACAGGTCGGAACTATGCATTGTCTACGAATTGGTACGATTGGGTACGATTGTGTGTAGGGTCTATAGGCAGTCTCCGATAATCTTACCAATTCGTAGGAAATTCGTGGCAAAAATCGCACAGTGGGAGGCCCGCTTTAAGCGGGCCTCCCACTGTGCGATTTTGGCTACTAATTAGGTACGATTTGGTTACGATTGTGTACAGGGTATACACAATCGTAACCATATCGTAGCTAATCGTACCTAATCGTGGGGAATTCGTGGCAAAACTCGCACAGTGGGAGGCCCGCTTTAAGCGGGCCTCCCACTGTGCGACGATTTGGTACGATTGTGTGTAGAGTGTATACATAATCGTACCAAATCGTAGCTAATCGTACCTATTTCGTAGCAAAAATCGCACAGTGGGAGGCCCGCTTAACACTACCATTATCTTAAGTCGATTACTGCTAAATTTGTAAATAAATGAAGTCGAGGTTAATAAACCACCCCTTGACTGTCAAACAACTGGTTGCCCACACCCCCAAATACCCGGGAAGGCCACAATACCATCTACCACCCCAAATACCCGGGAAGGCAACAATACCATCTACCACCCCAAATACCCGGGAAGGCAACAATACCATCTACCACCCCAAATACCCGGGAAGGCAACAATACCATCTACCACCCCAAATACCCGGGAAGGCAACAATACCATCTACCACCCCAAATACCCGGGAAGGCAACAATACCATCTACCACCCCAAATACCCGGGAAGGCCACAATACCATCTACCACCCCAAATACCCGGGAAGGCAACAATACCATCCACCACCCCAAATACACGGGAAGGCAACAATACCATCTACCACCCCAAATACCCGGGAAGGCAACAATACCATCTACCACCCCAAATACCCGGGAAGGCAACAATACCATCTACCACCCCAAATACCGGGAAGTCCACACCCCAAATACCGGGAAGGCAACAATACCATCTACACCCAATCAAAAAAGCGAGTAATTCCCATCTAATACTTTTTGATGTAACTCAAAAACTATTCAATTGATTTTTGTCATTCAAAAAGTGGTGTGTGCACAGATGTCTTACGAATACAATGAGTGGTTATAGTTGGACAAAGGGCAACGTTTTCACCATGAAATCATGCATTTTATGGACTTTTGCGCAAAAAAAAAGAAATTGCACTTTTGTCAGAATGTTCACTTTTACACACATGAAAAGTTATATACATTATTTTCTGGCTATGATTACTCATTGTCTGAACTTCACTTAAGTAGCCCAATGAAAATAATACACGACGTTTGTGCTTATCTGCAACTGTTTAAAAAAAATGAGTGGATCCGCCGTCTTTTGCAATCACCCATAGACACCTTTTACGCATACTGTTTTTCAAATTTCTGATGTACTGCTTATGTAAGTTGCCCCAGGTCCGCTGTAAAAATGTTCTGCAAATTTTGCAATTATTGGACACTGGACAGTGAGAACGACTTCTATCTTCCATTAATTTTTTTTGGGGGTGCGGTGAGGTGTCAAATGGTTGATTAAAATTTTGGAACAGTGCAAATTCTGTACACAGGATTTAAAGGAGTGTGACCAGATCACTTTTTTCACACCTCCATTGTTCCCATATAATTTTCCCCATATCCATTGATACCATATCATTTGTCATATTCCGAAATTTCGCGCCCTCAATTGGTATATTTCCAGGGATATCATTAAAAAAAATCTACAAAAGTTTAGTAAAATAATTTATCCAGTTACATAAAGTACATCCTGAGATCTCAGGGAATTTCCACTCTGCTAAGCGACGATACAATACCCTGAGGAAATCCACGCAAATCTGTGGAGTAAGCCGGCTGTTGTGTTCGGACAACACATGCCCAAGTCATTTTGATGTAATTTAATAAATTCGGTCATGTTATGCCGAAAAGAAACAATTTCTATACTTTCCAGAAATTGTATTGGGTTCTGTTCCTTATGACTGTCCAATTCCTACAAAAATTTCGGCGACGATCTTAATTTACTCCGCATTTTTTCAAAATAATAACAGGGATGCATGCTCACGAAAGTAATGAACGGGTTCCCCAGTATGCTTTAAATAGCAACCAATCGCCAACGCGGACAACGGCCAGCATTACCGAGTACATGTATCACATTCATGCACGGTGTTTACAATCTGCGCGCGTGACATTTGAATGTCTGCAACGCACTGCCATGCCAAGCGTCCTGATTGGTCCAGCAGAGGAGACAATATTTCTGTCGCTTGTTCCCCCACGAATGGGGCCGGTTTCAACAGGGCCTCGGTACGTAGGAGTTGGGGAGTGCGTTAAAGGGGCACTGTTGCAAGAGGATGCATATTAAAAGTAGTGCAGTGATTACACAAACCTTTTTGCTTCCTCATCTAAATTAGGGATTGCAAATTTCCTGTTTTCTTCCCATGGATAGTATTTTGGGTATAGGTATTTCATATAAAATCTGGTCACGCTCCTTTAAACAGCAGAGGGTCCTGTTCCAATGCATAGTTCCGAGATTGCCCAGTTAACCCCGCCCCTTAGATACTGCTGCTATGTGCTCACAAGCTATCCCAAAAAATTGCGACACACAACGTACAAAGCAACGGGACTCGACATGGAAAGCACAGATTCATTGGAGAAAACTCAAAGGTATTTATGTTTTAGGGTCGACAGTTACCGTAGCACACACTGAGCGAAGGGCTAGTAATGCAGGGATGCCATATATTCATAAAAATGCGCTTTCCTACCTTTGAACAGCGAATCGCCCGACATTGAAACCAAAATTCACCCGGAGGCCGCATACAACACTGTACAAACTGTATGGGGCAAAAAATCGCGTGAGGCAATGCACTTTGACCTATGTTGGCGCTGTCTGCTAGCTCTGTTGTGATTGGTCGGCGGGTTTGGCTTGATTGACAGGTCGGAACTATGCATTACTAAATAGTCTGTTGAAGTACTTCAGGAATACAGAGGTGTGGCCACTTTCCACAAGGGTATAATTATGCTATAGTGGAAATATTCCAAAAACACACTAGCAGGGGTCCTGTTCCAATTACTAAATAGTCTGTTGAAGTACTTTAGGAATACAGAGGTGTGGCCACTTTCCACAAGGGTATAATTATGCTATAGTGGAAATATTCCAAAAACACACTAGCAGAGGGTCCTGTTCCAATTACTAAATAGTCTGTTAAAGTACTTTAGGAATACAGAGGTGTGGCCACTTTCCACAAGGGTATAATTATGCTATAGTGGAAATATTCCAAAAACACACTAGCAGAGGGTCCTGTTCCAATTACTAAATAGTCTGTTAAAGTACTTTAGGAATACAGAGGTGTGGCCACTTTCCACAAGGTTATAATTATGCTATAGTGGAAATATTCCAAAAACACACTAGCAGAGGGTCCTGTTCCAATTACTAAATAGTCTGTTAAAGTACTTTAGGAATACAGAGGTGTGGCCACTTTCCACAAGGGTATAATTATGCTATAGTGGAAATATTCCAAAAACACACTAGCAGAGGGTCCTGTTCCAATTACTAAATAGTCTGTTGAAGTACTTTAGGAATACAGAGGTGTGGCCACTTTCCACAAGGGTATAATTATGCTATAGTGGAAATATTCCAAAAACACACCAGCAGAGGGTCCTGTTCCAATTACTAAATAGTCTGTTAAAGTACTTCAGGAATACAGAGGTGTGGCCACTTTCCACAAGGGTATAATTATGCTATAGTGGAAATATTCCAAAAACACACTAGCAGGGGTCCTGTTCCAATTACTAAATAGTCTGTTGAAGTACTTTAGGAATACAGAGGTGTGGCCCCCTTCCACAAGGGTATAATTATGCTATAGTGGAAATATTCCAAAAACACACTAGCAGGGGTCCTGTTCCAATTACTAAATAGTCTGTTGAAGTACTTTAGGAATACAGAGGTGTGGCCCCCTTCCACAAGGGTATAATTATGCTATAGTGGAAATATTCCAAAAACAGCAGAGGGTCCTGTTCCAATTACTAAATAGTCTTTTAAAGTACTTTAGGAATACAGAGGTGTGGCCACTTTCCACAAAGGTATAATTATGCTATAGTGGAAATATTCCAAAAACAGCAGAGGGTCCTGTTCCAATTACTAAATAGTCTTTTAAAGTACTTTAGGAATACAGAGGTGTGGCCACTTTCCACAAAGGTATAATTATGCTATAGTGGAAATATTCCAAAAACAGCAGAGGGTCCTGTTTCAATTACTAAATAGTCTGTTAAAGTACTTTAGGAATACAGAGGTGTGGCCACTTTCCACAAGGGTATAATTATGCTATAGTGGAAATATTCCAAAAACAGCAGGCCGAGATAGATTATCTATTCAGTGAGTTCTTTTCTTTGTCCATGAGCTGGAGTTCGCGTTCCCGTTCCTGGTTCTTCTTGAGAATCTGGTTGATGCAGTATTCCGACTCTTGGCCCACATCAGTCAGTCTCAGGTCGAGCTCTAAGACTGTCTTGTTCTCTTCCATCCCTTCTTGAATCTGCTTACCGCCATCCTGGACAAGATAACATTGAATGTACATTATTTGGAGTGACCAACAATTTTGCTAAAGGGTGTCCTAGAAAAAAGAAAACCAAGATTAAATTGCTAATTATTCAGTAATTACTGCGGATTTTGTAAAATGGCAAACCATCATCATGTCCTCTTTCTTATGACACCGAGAAATCCAGAATACCTTCATGGATGACTGAGCACCGATGGTTCGAAACCACTTTGTCAGAAATAGCTTTGTACCAGATTTTCAATCGGTTACAAAAGGATAAACGAGATAAAAAGACAAAATAATCCTTCATTTAAACATATACTTTCATGTTTCCAATGATAAGAGCACTACGTAAAGGATTTTTAAAAGATTGTCTTTTTTTTTTTATCGATGAAATTATTCTTGATTCGGTACAAGTACGCCATTTCTGGCATGGTCGCTTTGAACCATTTGTGCTCAGTCATCCATGAAGGTATTTTGGATTTCTTGGTGTCATAGGGAAGAGGACACGGCGATGAAACGGATGGTACTTCAAAATCCTCACTAATTACCGAGTAATTAGCAATCTCATCTTGGTTTTCTTTTTTCTAGGACACCCTGTACTGTGAAGATACTTTCGGTCCCGGTACAGAAAAAAAAAATGGTTTTGCTTTGTTTTTTTACTCATTAACCATTTACCATTTACCAGCTTACCATTTACCGATAATATTTCCATTTAAAAAAGGTATCTAGCAAAGGATAACCTGGATAATTTAGAAGTCTGCTTGTTAGCTTCACTAATGAAGTACGCATGCCAGTATTTATTTTATTTACAAGTATTATAATTTATGATAATTGCTTAATTTTGTAAATATTTTTATTAAATGTATTTATCCTAAAAGTATTATCCACTTAGTTTGGAGAGCCCTTCGATAGAAACTTGTTTCTTTTGGGTAATCCTGCGGGAGCTATTTGGGTATTGTCTTTTGTTATGTTTCCTGCTCAGTGTTTATTTGTATGTATGTAATATGTGCGTGTAATTTATTTGTCTGTGATTTATATCCCGGAAAATGAAATAAATAAAAATAAAAAATAAAAAAACTTGCCCTAATGGTTTTGGTATTTTCCCTAAAACCTGAACAAAGTTGGCGTGTCAATCTATGGCATGTTTGTTTCACAGCAGATCCACATCCAGATCCCAAGATGTGAATGACAATTTTGTTTACCCAATCTGTCAAATTCCTTAACCAAATTTCACCCATGATATTCATCGTAAATAAACAGTCTCAATTTGTTTGGACCGTGTGCTGTCACCAAGAATGTCAACGACACAATTTATACTCGCATGAAAATCTTTGCAACGTTCACGTCACCATTTCGGATCTAGTGCTGAACCACCTCTACTGCGCACTTCAAGGCGCCTGAACTATCATTACCCCCGATCATATCACTCCTTACATGTATACCATCTCAGCTTCCTGGAGAGTATTGATTGCTTTCCGGTGACGTCACCCCTTCCATCCACCATTTTGGTGGGCATTTTTCATGACCCACGTGGCTCGAGTATTAACCGGCAAAAAGAGCAAGAAAAGCGCACTGGTTGCACTTACCTCTGTTGCTTTATGTTGTTGCGCCATGGCTGTTGTATCGAGAAAGATAAAAACGCATTTCTTCAGGCTAAAAATCGCGATCAAGTAAAAGCACTTTCGTTTTTACAAGCCGAGTGCATGCTCAATAATTTGAACGCGTGCGGCATCTTCGAAGGAAAATACGCTGGTTAGTATTTTTACGCGTGTTCATCTGCGTCTATTGGCACGCGCGTGACTGTTGACCACCACACATTCCCGGATGTTATACGTCATCGAAAGCAATCAATACAGCCCCAGCTGCCTATTAGGTGCTGATTGGCTATAATGAAACACATTAACATTCGCTTATGTACCCATTTTTACCCCTACATGTGGGTGGAAAGATGCATGGATGGACCGGACCAGGATTCGAACCCACAACTTTTGGAACTAACCCAGGTTTTGAATACGATCCACTAGATAGACCGCTCAGCCAAAGCACTCCACAAAGAAGGATCCCTGAGATCACAGATCTCGATCAAAATCTGTGCAAAGTGAACAAGCTCACCAGGCTTGTAGACGAGTCCATCACAAGTCCATCACAAGCCTTTACCAGTCCATGGGTCTTAAATTCAAGTCACAAGCTATTCAAATGAACTCCAACAAAGGCATTCTTTTGTGCGTTTTCATCCTTTGCTTCTTGTTACAGGACTTGTGACAGACTTGTGCAGGACTTGTCACGGACTTGTGATTTTATCGGCATTGGACTTGTGATAAACTTGTGATGGACTTGACTTCAACCCTGTATTGCACCTTAGATCTGTGCAGATCTGTCCGAAACAAACACGCCCTAGAAGTCCCCATCATCTGTATACTCACCGGTCCGAGTCTATTGCAGGATAGGTTGATTCTTCTGAGTGTGATATTGTTAATAACAACCTGTGCCATAACAGCAGCGGTGGGTTCAGTTAATTCATTACCTCCGATGTTTAGCTCAGACAGGGTGTTGTTCTTGATCAGGGCACGGCATAGGGCTTGACCTCCTGGTGGGTGTGAAAATAGACCACTGTTAACCACTGGACACACTTGACTTAAAGGGCCCCTGAAATGGTGTTTTTATCAATGAAATCTGTGCTATGGAACTAGTGGTGATGTCACATTAGGAAAACACAGGAAAATCTCATTCAACTGTGCACAAAAGTTTCCACAATTTTCTCCAGCTTGCTGAAACTTTTGTAACCCATGACGGTTTAGGTTTATTTTACATGTTGCCTGTTGCAAACAATGAAAAAACTGCAGCATTTTTCCACAATTCCAGTTTGAAGTGTTTTGTTTTTTATTTGCTTTTCTGCTGTGTGTTCCTAAAGTGACATGCCCAAACAGCGCCCTCTTTCTGTGAGTTTGAAAAATGGCACTTTTTATTCATGGGGCATCAAAATGAACAGTAGTATTATTTTTTTACACAAGTAATCCTTCATATGCAGCAAAAACTGTGCATAAAGTTATTGAGCATTTCAGGGGCCCTTTAAAGTTCAATTTATATATGGTCCATGGTTCTCAACAAATTTGAATTTATAAAGCATTTACTTTATTTTAACGACCAAACATCATACTTTGTATTTTAGACATCAGCAACCCTGTGAAAAACACCGTTTTTACACAGCCGTTCTTGCATCTTGCCTAGACTTGCCCACTGACTTTCCGTGTTTGTTTCCCGTGTTAACTTTTAGTGAGGTCTGGTCAGGTGGTGGGTTGGGCATTATGAAAACAAGGGGAAGGTCACCCCGACTTGATGGGCACCGAGGCCAACTGGAAGGGCACCATTGGCAATCTGTACAATCCTCGTGAAATTTAAAAGGGCTTGATTTTTGAAAGGGCATTGGGGCCATGAGGCAACTAGCCTCTGTGGCCTCAGTAAATTTAAGGTCATCAAACACAACTGTCACTTTTATGGTGAATTTCAAGTTCTGGTTGTAAAAAATTGGGTACGCCATCAAAAATATTTGAGTAGCCAAGTCAAGCTTTTGTCAAGTCTTCTTTAGAAATTTTGTTGCAATGAAGGTAAAATGACATGTTGAAATGCAAGCTATATAAACCCACCTTCATCTCCCATTCTGTTGAGTTTCATATTCAGGTATTTGAGCGTTGTATTCTTTGCCAGTGCATGACCGATCGCAGCCGCTCCGTTGGCCTTGATCCGATTGTTGCACAGATCCAGCTTTTTCAAGACACAATGTCCATTCAACAGTTTGCCGACGGCACGCGCCCCGCTGTCCCCAATCAGGTTATGTGACATGTCAAGCTCACGGAGAGAAGGGTGATCGAGGATGTGAGCGATCAGAACACGGGTTTTATTGTCGTCAACTTTGCTGCGATGAAGCTGGAAGATTTTAAGTGATCGGCACGCCTTTATGCATTTGGAGAGCAGCTGGCAATCGCGGGTTGTGAACTGGAAGAGATTCCACTCAAAGTTCATACCGCAGTCTTGGACCCCGTAGGTTATGAGCAGCTCCTGGAGGTGAGGTAGCTTCTGAGTGACGAGGCTGAACTCGAAATGATCCGTGCTTGGCCCATCCTGGCCGGCGTCACTCCCCGCATCGGACACATCATCAGCTTGCTTCGTAAACTCCTCTTTAACCGGTGGCAAAAGCTGCTTTATGTTTAATCTCTTCACGTACGGACTCGCCAAGGGAAGCGTCGCGTTCAGTTCTGAAAGATCGGTCGTCTCGGGCACAAAGTGCTCTATAATGTGTTCTAGGTGTCGCTCAAAGAACATTTTCTTCCAGCTTTTGCCGTATTTGGAAACCTCGCAAACTTTCCAGCGCGCTTTGCAGCAGCGCTCCCAGTAACCCTCATCAGACACTAGATGGGCAACCACTTTGAGAGGAAGACCGGTAGAAATATTTTCAAGAACTTTGGCTTTGTACTTTGGAAGTAGTTCGTCAAGTTTGGGATGCTCTGAAAAGAAAAAAATGGAATAATAAAACTGCACTTTGCTAAAGTTATCAGAAAAGGATATTCATGAAGGCCACACCCTTTATTGTTCCTGGTCTTTGGCTTGAAATTGTTTTTGTCATGTCCATAAATAAGATAAGACCAACATTTTAATGTGGGTATTGACCCCCTTCGAACACGTGCAAATACGCCATTTTGGGAGTCAAATAATGCTGAGTCATTGTGGAAGCGATGTGCGTGCGCGCTGTGTGTGTCTCTGGTGGGCTTAACGCGGTTTAATTCACCAACGGGAGCCTTAGCATTGCGCGTTACGCACGCTATAGACACACACAACGCGCACGCACATTGCTTCCACAACGATGCGGCATTATTTGACTCCCAAAATTACGTCATTGGCACAAGCTCAATAGGGGAAATTGAAGTCATGGTCTCCGTGATATTCCTTCCCTGAGTTATTACCTTTCAAATGAGATATCTCTGACTTTTTGTATGGAGAGATTAGGCTGTTTTAAAAGTATAGTTACTTTGGGAACCGACGTCCCACTTTTGTACTCTATTACACTTTAATTTAAGCCAAGTAATACATTTTGAAAAAATACTTTAGTAAAATAGACCAGGGGCCAATATTATTGCGCTGCTTAGCACAAAAGATTTCTTAGCACAGAACTTATTTGCTTTGTAAAAAATGGTGTCAGGTTGTTTTTAGCAACAGCCATTAGAATACAATTAAAAACACATTGTGATGGAGAAGAACAATAATAGTCCTTTTAATAGTATGATTTTTCCCTTATTCTAATAGGAGTTCCTCCCCCTTGTGTACTTTGTTTATGGTCCCTCTGTTTTCTCTTGTCTGTGTCCCATCTTTTTGTGTGTAACTTGTCCTTTTAATATGTAGTGTGTCCCCTTTTATGTAAATTAGTATTTGTGGTTTCTGTGAGGTCACTGGCCTGTGATTGTTGACACATGGTCAGTGTACAGACCTGGCAGCAAAGAGTGAAGACGTCTAAATTTATCCTCTATTCTCAACTGTGTTTCCAAGCTATTTCTGCCAGAATTTCTCCTAACTACTTGTCTGTACCCCCTGCTGGTTTCCCTGACAGTTCCTCCATACTTTATACTTTACACTGTGTTGGTTTTATAGTGTTGGTTTTTAGTTGCTCTCAAATTTAGTTGTTTATAAGTTGGTTTCAAGTTTAAGATTTTAGTTTAGTTATTAATTTTAGTTGATTATTTGGTCTGTTTCATTTTTTTTGTTCTTATTCATTAAACCTTTCTTTAAAAACAGTTCGCGACTGGTCCTTAGGTCCCCGGTGTCATTTTTATTGAGTTTTATTGAGTGATCCCCAGTTGTGTCATTTTTCACGGTTACAACATCAAATACGATTTTGGCTGACAACTGATTTTAGCAAACTATCGCAAATAAAATATGTTCTTTAAGAGCAAATGTTTGTGGTTAGTAGCACCATCAAAAATTGGCCCCTGTTGTTTTGCGTATTGAAACTGCAATCTACCTGCAAAGTTAGTGACCACGTGGCTAACACAAAGATCGGTCAGTAGTGGCACGGTAGCCAATGACCAGTCTGGGTCCTCCGCGATGATACGTCGCATTTTGCGATTGTCTGCCGCGGGGTTGCTCCGTGCACTAGTGATGGGGGAGGGTAAGTTCTTACGGATCCCTGTTCCCGATGGCTTGTCATCTCCTGTCTTGGCATTGTTATTCACGTTGACGTCGTCTTTGGTTCCATTTGGTAAACTTCCCTGCTCGGTGATTGGTGGTTCAGTTGCCATGGTGCTGTAAGCAGTGCTGCTTACAGAAAACAGAATAAGGCTAAGAATTAGAATCGGAGTACAGTTAAACCTGCCATTCAAGGATAGTGTTTAAACGTGGATAACATTTTTTTAAGATATTTATTTGCTGTCGTTTTTGTTTCTGAGGAATTTTCCCGTGGCGTTATCCGATCGAAAACCATGACCGATGACGCCAGGCTGCCAGGATATTTGTAGGAGGTAATTTCCTTCAAATCTTTGTTCAATGTATACGAACAAATTACCTCAAAACCTTTAAGTCTTGCTAACTTTAAGCTGCAGCCGATTTGTTGAATGCAACCTTGATCGATGAAAATTCTGCAAAATCTTTCTGACTCTCGACGCGACTAGTGTTGGTCGTTGCCTGACAACAAGTAGCATTGACTGGTTCCTGCTCCACATATAGCACATGCCGTACTCATGATTCATTCGTCGCATGTGGATTGTGTAACATGTGGAAACCAGTCTAGACTTCCACAGTACCAACTTTCCATGAGTGAACTCTGGGTGGCAGCAGACACATAAAGCGACTTTTGAAGGAGGAAAAGTTGAGTTTTCTACACATTAATCCGTTTATTCCTTTATCTATTTATCTAGCTAGGTGGGGAAACCTCACCTCAGCCATGTCAGCTATAACTACACGTTTTGTATCGCACTTTAGCATTGAAATTGTATCATCACCACTGAAAAGTGCACACAAATATTAATGCAGACAGACTGACCATGCTGACTAGTGACCAGGGGCCAATTTCATGGCGCTGCTAAGCACAACAATTTGCTCAGCACAGGATTTATTTGCTTTATAAAATGGATTACAAACCAAAATCCAACTTGTGTTCTTCGCAAGAGTAGGAGAATACCTTTCTATACACATCACTTACAATTTTGGCTGGCAATCCATTTTTGCAAAATAAAGCAAACAAGTCTTGTGCTAAGCAAATTTTTGTGCTTAGCAGCGACATGAAATTGGCCCCAGGTCCAGGGTAGGCAGGTAGGGACTTGGAAATCCGTGACGTCATCGGCCGCGCGGTCGTGACACTTATTATTGGTCAAATCTGTATTAAACCAAAGTTTGCAAGTTTGATTAACTGCTACGTGAAATGATTTACGTGCACTGTAAATCATGCCGCCTTTTGTTTCTGTCATTTGATCTGTCAGCCTCGGGCTGATTTATTTTTGATGCAGGTTTATAGTATTTATACTAGGGCTTGTTTTTTTTATATTTGTGCCAAATATTATGGTGAGATTTTCTGCGGTTTTTTGCCCAACAGTATCACCAAAATCGGCAGTTGGCGAGCGTCGTCAGCTACCTAGTCTTTATTCAAGACAATACGGACATGACCATGGGATGGGCATAACAAAACCTGTGCCTATAGCGCGCGCCCTCATGCTGGCTTGGCACCGCTGTTTAATGTCAGTTGATGGCGCCCTGTTTACAGACCTGCTCTTGAAGGACAAGATAATAACGCTTGAATTTAAGACAATTTTTAAAGTTGCCGTGTATTTATTTTCATTGATGATTTCGCAGGTAAATTAAACGGTAACCGCTTCATGATTTATTTGCAACAAAAGTATTTTTGAAATCTCTTGCAACTTGTCTGTTGTGAGAAAAAGAAATTTTGAATTATTTTCCAAGTCGCTAACCAGGGCCGGCCAATTTCATGGTGCTGCTAAGCACAAACATTTGCTTAGCACAGGATTTATTTGCTTTATAAAATGGATTACAAACCAAAATCCAACTTGTGTTCTTCGCAAGAGTAGGAGAACCCCATTTCAATACACATCATTGACGATTTTGGCTGGCAATCCATGTTTGCAAAATAAAGCAAACAAATCCTGTGCTAAGCAAATTTTTGTGCTTAGCAGCGCCGTGAAATTGGCCCCTGGTGACTGATGCGTCTGTACATGTAGCTGTTTTGTCTCCACCACAGATTTCTATTAACAACAAGATAAGAAATGAATGGCACATCACCGTGTAGCGCGTTTTGTGTTCAAACATAACACGCGCGGTCGGGTATTTTTTTAGTTTATGTCCCAACTCAAATTTAAGGAAAATTATTATTGGAATCGATAGCTTGGACGATTTTAGAATAGGAATACTTACATGCATTTCCATCGCAAAGGCTTAGTTTTAGAGAAAAATCACGGAAAGAATATTGCATATGAATGCACGCAAAGCGGCGGCCAGTAACCAAACGGATCATCACGCGCACGCCCTCTTACTTCTCGCGCTTCACACACTGCCTCGGCCGGCAGCAGTTTCACACACTTTTGTATAGAGGCGGGCGTGACAAAAACACAGAATTTTCATGGAAATGCAACATTTGCGACGGAAATGTCAATGGAAAAGGTATTCCAAAATCGTCCAAGCTATCGATTCCAATAATATTAATTTTCCTTAAATTCGAGTTGGGACATAAACTAAAAAAATACCCGCGGTCGTCACAAACATTGAGAAAGTGCACATGCGAGAGGTTTTACGTGTAATTCAATAGGGAAGTGCCCAAAACCATGCAAATTAAGTGCCCAAAACTATGCTAATGAAGGCGCCCAAAACTATGCAAATGAGAAGGCGCGGTCATGCGCGTCCCGGCTCCGTTTCCGTTCTAGTTTTTAATGGGGGCGTGGGGGTGCGCATGCCCCCCTCCCACCTTCCCAAAAAAAAATAAAAATAATAATTATTGATAACTTTTTAACTGTTGGGGTATCTGCCTCATCACACTTTTGCCTGCTTAAAGTGGTTAAATATTGCTACGCGTTTGCCATTTTATTGTCGTCGCCATTTCAGGCTCAAACATTTCACGCGCCCCCTTTTGGAAAATCCTGGATCCGCCCCTGCCTCCCATATACCGAAGGTACTTTTTGATTTTCCAATGATGATGGAAGTGCCCTTTTCAAACACAAAGTGTGGTATGGGTTGAGAAGTTGATCACAATTCGTTTTCTTTGAAATGACTCGTCAAGCATCTGTAAGTGCATCTGTAAAATTTTGAATGAGAAAAAAATTAAGATTTTGTGAGGAAACGGACATTTTTCAGCTTGTCTCATATGTTTTGCACACAAGGTCTGAAGCTATGATCAACTTCTCAAATTTGTTGCTTTGGTATTTTTTTTAGTATACATTGAACAAAGATTTTAAGGAAATTACCTCCTGGAATCAACACATAATGTAATTTTTCTGTAGAAAAATCACGTTTTCTTCTTCAAAAATTGCCTTCAGTTAGTGCACAAGATAACCATTCACGCGCGCGCGCAGCGCCCTCTGTTGTCGCGCTTACGCACAAACCGCTCGCCACGTCATTTTGTGCATTACTTTATGCAGTAATTTTATCATTTATTTATCTCAGAAATGCAACATTTGCGACGGAAGTGTCAGTGGGAAGTATATCTTAGAATTGAATAAGTTATCGATTCCAACATATAAATTCACCCAATTCCGTGTTCAATGTATATGAAAAAAAATCCGTTGCTTGGTAGGCCTATATCATTATATGCTATAAAATACATGTATATCCTGGTTTTTGCAAATTTTTCAGTCCGTGATAGCGTCACGCCACCGAGTCACCAAACATGTTCAGACGTCCGAAGCCCAGTGAGACTGAAGACGATCTGCTTAGACAGCAGCAGGAATTCTTGGCTCAACGACAGTCTTCTGCAGCGACGCTGGTCAAACGACCGGACAAACGCAAGACTGCTGGCGGCGATTATGGAGGAGAGTCAGGGTCCAAGATGGTCAAGGTTAAGAAGGATGTCGTGCAACTTGCAGGTTTGAATCGCATTCTTGTCTGTTGTACAGGAGGGTTACTTTAAAGGCCAATCATTTGCAGTGACCCAAAATGTTAAACAACGAGTTGACAGGGAAAACCTTCCTCAAAGTAAAGATTGAATTAGTAGCAACTATCCAATGAAATGTTTTTGGCGGAGATGATATTATTTTACCAGAAATAATCCATGAAGATGACATTAATTTAGATCGTTTGCAAATTATTTATAGAAGCCCGCCTCTCATAAGATTGAATTACTGAGTTGGCTAGCATTTGGGCGGTTCGAAATCAGCGCTGTGTACAGGCTGCAAGATTTAGGCTTTGCACACTTTCCGTAGGTACGATACACTGTGCATACATGTGCACTGGACTGGTCTTGCACACAACCAGTATGAAGCGGGCCACAGAGTGAATACGTACGTACGAGACCGACTGAGAACGAAGAGACAAACGTCACGAACAATGACTTTGAAACTCCTCATCAAGACTGGCAAAACCTACTTCCAAATACTGAAAGGCACCCAGGCCTGTTTTTTGCTGATATATGCTTCTGCTTGGCGGCATGGGTGACTTTCAAGATCAGCACCTTTTTTTTTCCCCATCAAAATCGTTGCTCAAAATGGAATCTTTAGGCAAGTCATTTTACAGGAAATTGCAATTGTTTGGTAAAATCAAAATATCTACACGTTCTACATACCTCCCTGGCCGTAATACTCTTAAAACTTGCGTACACAGCTTCATTTTTCTCAAATTCACAAACTCACCTCGCGTGCGTGCAGAACCATGTCATACATGGCGGATGGCTGCCGCATTGAATTATGGGATGACACCATCCCATAATTGATTTTCATTGTCCGTCCATAGCAACAGCCATAGCAACAGCCATAGTCACAGCCAAAGCCACTAATTCGGATCGAGCCATGGTGTCATCCCATAATTCAATGCGGCAGCCATCCGCCATGTTTGGCACGCGAGGTGAGTTTGTGAATTTGAGAAAAATGAAGCTGTGTACGCAAGTTTTGAGAGTAATACGGCCAGGGAGGTATGTAGAACGTGTAGAGATTTTGATTTTACCAAAAAATGGCAATTTCCTGTAAAATGACTTGCCTAAAGATTCCATTTTGAGCAACGATTTTGATGGGGAAAACAAGTGCTGATCTTGAAAGTCACCCATGCCGCCAAGCAGAAGCATACAATATCGGCAAAAAACAGGCCTGGGTGCCTTTCAGTATTTGGCAGTAGGCAAAACCCACATGGATTATCATTTTGCATTGTGCAATTGTCATAATTGAAATATTATTAGCGAACATAATGTCTTACTGCAGTAACATAACCACAACAGGGTTGTACTAGTCGAGTCCATCACAAGTCTATCACAAGTCCAGTGCCGATAAAATCACAAGTTCGCGACAAGTCCTTCACAAGTCCAGTAACAAGAAGAAAAAGGATGAACACGCAGAAAAGAATGCCTTTCTTAGAGTTCGTTTGAATACCTTGTGACTTGAATTAAGACCCATGGACTTGTGGTGGACTTGTAAAGGCTTGTGATGGACTTGTGATGGACTCGACTACATGTACAACCCTGAACCACAAGAGGGTGGGCTCACTATACGCTAATTACCGAGGATTTTAAAAAATAACAACCACTATTAATTACATCAATATATTCTCTTTCTTATGACACTAAAAAATCCGGAATACCTTCATGGATTCAGCACAGTGGTCGAAGCGAGCCTGTCAGAAATAGCTTTGTGCCAGATTATGGAAAGGTTTACAGGCTGATGCCGATCGTCTTAATGATAGCACTGTAGTAACACTCGGGTTACCAATACGGCATAATGTAGTGCGTCTGCATCCCATATTCGGCCTCGTGGGATATGGGACGCAGAAACACTACATTATGGCGCATTTCCACGAGTGGGATAACGAATTTATCTTGAAGCAAACTTGATGCACTAATAACATGCGCAGGCTGCAATACATGTGGTTATTAACTGAAAACGAAATAACACAAACACGTCACAAAATACTTGGGAGAAATTATCGTTTTCCAAGAACTCCTCTCTGTGATTTGCTGTAATAATCTTCAAACTTACACATAAAAATACAAATACATGACAGTAAAAATCTCCAGATAGGTTTGTTGTTTGTACTGTACATGTACCGTGCATTACGTGTATGTACTCGGGGAACAAAATGTTTTGCAATTTTTGTTTAGCAGTCCTTGCTAAACAAGTAAGACTTTGCTTAGCAAACCCTTGGTATTGATTAGCAAAATAAACGAGCGAAATAAATAGTCTACATCATGGTCTACGTGTGTTAAGTGGAATGCAAGCGATCGCATGGACTGGGGAGCAGTCTAGGCCAAGCATTGTTTGTGTCTTCAATTCTCGTATAAGCAACTGCTATTGCATACTTCATCCAGTGTACCTGTATATATATCGATGAACTAGCAACACGAAGAGCCATCCCATAATAATTATTTAGGCCTTGTTTGAAACACTTGGCTGGCAGCGGCAAATTACACGTCCTATAAAAGCTGATACTTTGTGGCTGCCATGCGCCATAGCATGACGTGCGTTATTTTCAGCCACAGCCAAATATTTGGACACGGCCTTATACATGTACATGCGTGGGGAAGATATTCCATAACCGTTTTCGGTCGTGTTTCTGAACGCAGTTTTGTTCCCTGGTACTGTACGTACATGTATGTGTACATGTATATCGCTTACTGCGCTATCTGAATATAACGCTCACAAAAGTTCGGTCTCTCGAACAGTGCTATAACGAGAGTTTACTGTACATGGATCCACCAATCAGAACCACGGATTCAAGTTCGTTTGAAAATAAATTAATTTATTGGTACATGAGTCTGGCAATTATGTCAAGCATGTTTTTTCTCTGTAGGCTCACCAATGACATCTGCAGTATTTGAATCCTCTCCTGGCCAATCTAAGAAGAAATCAAGATTCAGAGAACATCAAACAATGGTGAGTGCAGGTTATTAGTTTTAGTGTGAGCAATCTTTATTAGTCTGACGAGAACAACATTTTTTAAAAGTCTGTACGAGTCTACTTGTACACGGCCTCTTGTATGTGACTTGATTGCATGCCTTGTTTCAGTGATCTTATGATGAAGACAGCCGAAGCGTGACGTGTGTTGCCATGATAATGCATAGTTCCGACCTGTCAATCAACCGAACCCGCCGACCAATCACAACAGAGCTAGCAGATGTCACCCACATAGGTCAAAGTGCACTGTACGCTCACAACAACATGATCACGCGATGTTCTGTCCCATACAATTTGTACAGTGTTGTATGCGATGATCCGGGTGAATTTTTTGTTTCAAGGCCGGTCGTTTCGTTGTTCAAAGGTACGAAAGCACGTATTTCATGATATGACATCCCTATATTACTGGCCCTTTACTCGGTGTGTTCTAAGATAACTGTCGACCCTGAAACATGAATACCTTTGAGTTTTCTCCAATGAATCTGTGCTTTCCGTTGAAAGTCCCATTGCTTTGTGCGTTGTGTGTCGCCATTTTGACGATAGCGTGTGAGCCATAGCAACAATATCCAAGGGGGCGGGGTTAACTGGGCAAAATCGGAACTACCAGGGTATGCATTGGCTCTAAACATCATGATCGTCAGAAAAAGTACCATTGCAAAAGCACAGGGACACGGTTCAGTGATTTTTAGTGTAGAGCCATCGCCTGTGCAACTAACAAAAGATGACGTATTCACTTCGGCAGTCTGTTGACCTTTTAAAGGCCTATTGTATCATTTGCAATGACCCAATTTTGTTTTTCATGAGTTGACAAGAAAAACCTTACTCAAAGTGTTGATAGCAATGGTAACAAACACATGAATTTATTTCCGTCCAAAATGGTATTTCATGCTAGAAATTGACAACCGAAGGTGGTTTTCTAAAAAAGTCCCATGTACAGGACTTTTTTTACCATTCACTTTTTCAAGGTTTTCTGAAGCATTGATACATCTAAGTAGCTATAATTTCTTGAGGCTACCGGTAGATATGTTACACTCTTATTCCCCAAATCTGTTAAAAAGTTTTATCTTACAAAATGATACATAGGGCCTTTAAATTATGACCTTTATTTAATTTAATAAAGATTTGATGAAGATGATTCGATGAAGAGATTTCTAATTGTGAATGCACGTCACTTCAATTAATAAAGCAAGATACGGTAGATAACTTCAAGGAGCGTGTTCAAATTTTTTTCAGAAAACAGGAAATTTACAATCTCCAATTTGGATGTGGAAGCAAAAAGTTTGGTGTAATAATGCGCTGCTTTATGTAACCGGAGAGATTAGTTTACTAAACTTTGGTGGATTTTTGACGATATCCCTGGAAATAATACGGATTGGGTGCATAATGAAATAGATCACTTTAATATTTTAGCAAATTTATAATGTGAACGCTTTATTCGACAGTGATTGGTTAGGCCTGGTTTGTCGAACGTCAGTGTCTGGCAAGCCTTGTTTTTTTAAAATTTATATATATAATTTTTTTTTGGATGTGCTCATATGTGAACAACACAATTGAAAATCACACAAAGCACTCAGAGTGTCGGACGTTTGATTCTTGATGGTTGACGCTCAACGTTCTACATGTATGTGCATCTGCAACCGGACCATCATGGCAATGCACAGCTTAATTCAATCTTTTAAGACAGTTGTTGACGGTACTGCTCTTTGTTCAATCTTCGTTATGTGAGATGTGATCATGTAAACGCATGCTAACTAACTAACGATGATTAACTGAGCGATTTCCCCAATGTGTGTGAGGTCTTTATGTTTATATATCTTGATCAGAGTGGAGGTGCACAGCGGGTGACCTTTGACCTTGATGATGATGAAGATGACCCAGAAGAAGCAATGGAAAGTAAGCATATGCTAGCCATTCTATTAAGATGTCCCTGGGACTTTGCAGGTTACCTTGTTATAACAAGAACCTCGTATTATCAGGAATGAATTTATGAAAACAAGGAATTACGACCTAAAATTGCAATGCCACTGTACGTAGTTGTCAGGTCAGGGAGCATGTGAAGCAGCAGCATTTTGCCGCATTCGCCATCTTCCTCCACCCCTCCGGTCTCCTAATAGAAATAGATCAGGCCTGCGCCGGACCCATCCCCCACCCCTCCAGGTGGTCCCCCAGCTGCGTCAACCATGACGTACGGGGTCGACCCCGGCCCCTTAAGGCCCATTTACACGATCCAATATTTGTTGGCCAACAAGGTCCAACATCTGTCTGACGATGTCGGCCGACCAAAAGTTGGATGGTGTGGACGCCACTCCAGACAACGTCCAACAACGTCGGAACATGTTTCTATCGCCCAACTTTGTTGAAGCTTGTTGGAGAAACGGCCAATAGCAGATTAGAACGCCTGTCACGTTATAGGCAGCAACCAACTGCAGTCGAGATATGTTGAAACATGTTGGTTTGCGCGGTCGAGCGCATCAATGTACCGCCCAACAAGTTCCAACTTCATGTTGGTCCTTGTTGGCCAACAAATGTTGGCTCGTGTAGACGGGCCTTTAGGGTCCTTGGCACTGAGGATCCGATGGGGAGAAGCGAATCACGAGACACAGCTGGCACTCTCGAATCAAGCAGGTGACCCTCCCCACCCGCGCCCCGTCGAGCACTTGGTTCGACACATGGTCTATCCATCGGTACCCGAAAATGCGACGAAGGGAAGTAGTCAGGAAGGCATCCAGTCGTTGCCTCAACCCGCTGGTCAAGGTCTACGCTTCACTTGCATAAAGCAAGACTGGCAGGACCAGCGAGCGGAAGACTCGGACTTTCGTCCATCTGCTTAAAGAGGAAAAATCTCCCTTGACGAAAATCCAGCATTTAGGCTTTTTTCGATAGTCCAAACATCCCTCTTGCCGACATGGATTTTTATTATTTTTTAATTGTCGGTTTTAAGTGGATAAATTGCTTTTCGAAAATGAGATTTTCGCAATTTTTGAAACGCTCATTAAGTATTCATGATATGCGCGTGACCCCGTGACGCAATCCTGAGAAAGAGAGGTCAACACGATTGTTAGCTCCATACGTTTACACGCAAAAAACTTGGAAAACCGTCTCTGTTATGGCCCGGTCACACATAGACGACGCACGGCCCGTGCACTGAAAATTCAGCAAAAAATGGAAAATAGGATCAGTGCGTCGTTGTGCGCCCAACATTTGTCAGGATTTGGGAGAGGCTAGCGAGCTGACACCGAATGCATAGCGTGTTGCTGACGCGCTGCGCGTATACTGGGCGCATACAAAGCGCATACAGACCGTATACAGAGTGCACATGTCAAAAACCTCAACGAATGCATCACGTGTTGCTAGCGTGTGGGACGAATGGCCAGCGCATGCACCGCGCGCTCAACGCACAGCCCACGAACGGCAGCGGTCACGTGACTGCCAATAAAAAGCGTCGGCTCGTAGATCGTATTTCATCTTCTGAGGTGGTTCTTCTAGACACGATTAGTAAGAACCTCCGTCATCACCCATGAGGGTCGGAGGAGAAGTGATGAGGAGGTGGTGCGGGACCCGCTTATTTACCCTATGACTACACGCTACGTACACGCTACGTACACGCCAGGTATACGCTAGGAACACGCAAGAATAACGTTGGTTGCGTTAGAGACCCGTT
Organism: Henricia sp. BOLD:AAB3569; assembly: GCA_037783545.1. NCBI lineage: Eukaryota > Metazoa > Echinodermata > Asteroidea > Spinulosida > Echinasteridae > Henricia > Henricia sp. BOLD:AAB3569. The sequence continues at coordinate 426,082 of JBBELK010000570.1, forward strand.
CGGCACGCTCATATTCGCCGCATGTTCGCTGGGCATGCGTTTGAAGCACGCTAGGTGTGCGCTAGGTGTGCACTAGGCGTTCGCTAGACCTCAGCCGCCGAACTTACAACGAATACACAGCGTGCGCTCCGCGTATGTCTGGCGTTGGTCTAGCGCGCTCTGCGCGTGTCTGGCGTCCTTTTGACGTGTACATTCATGCGTCGAGCTCCGCGCACATTTTTGTGCATGCACAAAAAATCCCGACGCACACAGCGAATGACGTCGAATGCATAACGTAGGTCCAACACGCTCGACGAACGAGTAATGCACAATGACGCACACCTAGCGAACGACAACGCACTGGCCAAAATTGCAAATTTTCAATGCGCGGGCCGTGCGTCCCCCGTGCATCGTCTATGTGTGACCGGGCCTTTAGATGTTGTTTTTTGAAGATTGGGTTGGTCCAAAAAGCCAGAGATATGCCCAGTAGCTGCGTGGTTGTATGTTTTACCAGACACTATGAAAAAAAAAGAGCAGAAAGATTTTCTTTTCTATTACCAAGAGAGAGAAAAATTAGTCGCTCATTCTGTAACTTGTACGGCCGATGTTCAAACACGTGGGAACTTCCCCCGCAGTGAACCGTCCTATGCTGCACACAGACCGCTGTAAATGCCGTTCGTTCCGTGACAAAACCACCCGTCGCAATGCACCAGTATTTACTGCAAAAGAGCTTCATTGTGAGCCACAATTTCATCGTTTTTTTCACAAAACAGGTAATAGTAGATTGTTGTCATATTACATGAAGTGTTTTTCACGTTTGTATTTTGAATTACAAGGACAAAACAGGCATGATAAACATTCACTTCGTGTATTTTCCATTCAATACTGCACAGACCGTTTTGTATGTTTCTCAGGATGACGTCAAAACCCTGTTGATAAACAAGCCAAGTGACCTCGAGCGTTTCAGAATATCGGGTGAAGAGGGTCGGAACTGCTTTACGTTTTAAGCAAAAGCCTGTCGATTTTTTGTGAAAAACAAGTTGTGATGGTGTTGTAGACACATACACCTCCATGATAAACAGAAAAACTAAAAAAATGTGGAAGGGGGGATTCTAGCTGTTTAAATGCCTAGAGTGCCAAACAGTCTCGATTGCCCCCATCAGAATCTCCATCGTCTTGGCAAAGGTCATGACATCGGTGAAGTCCAGATCGGTGATCTGAACTTCCACGACATTCCACAGTCGGTCCCTTCTAAGGCCCACCATCCATCCCATAATCCAGTCCATGCAAGTGTTGAAAAGTGACAGGGTCAGTACGCATCCCTGCCTCACTCCAGTATTAACAACATATAGTTGTGAGGGGAAATATTGATTTTTCTGACCCAAGTCTTCAACCTCAAATGGCTTGACTTGGACTCGAGTCACTGACAGAAATGACATCGAATCTTATTTTGTCAGTTTTGGGATGCTGTGGCTTGTGCACCAGGCAATGTTATCACAAAATTGGTTAGAAAGGTTGATAATTCTCAGTTTTTTCCATTTTACATGCGATGTATTGTCTTAGAAAGTATTACTATTTACTTCCTCTTTTTTGTTGAGTTTCAAAATTGGGTTATTGGTGCTAATTTGTTTTGCAGAACGGGATACTCATATAACATCAGTGCTGTCCAAAATCATGGTGAGTGTTCTGATAATTTTGCAATTTACACAAAATATGCTCAATGGGAAGAATTTATATGCCGTAAAAACCTAAGCACACTTTTTATCATCGTGGCCAAAAAAAAAATAATCAAAAGTCTGGGTGTTCCTCCTACATGGGTGCACCTTATGGCAGGTTTTTAAAATGGTGGACCATTTGTAGTTCTTAAATTTGAGTGTTGTTTTATCCTAAAATGAAGGCCACGTAAAGTGTTTCAAAGTACTGCACAATAGTGCATACCCTTCACTAATATGAGGTATAATTTTGACCTTATTGGTTTTTCAGCTTGAACACAATCGGTTCTCAAGTGTCTTGAATGTCAGCATTTTTGACGGACCTGAACTACTTCGACAATTTTACCCATTTATGAACAGCTGTAATCATAAATACCTACATTTGTTTCTTAATTCCTTGGCATGTGCTGATCAGCTGTGGTTCTTTAAAATATTTATCCATTTAGCACTGAAATAAACGCTCGAAGGTCGATGAAAGTTCCTTCTGTCAGTTTTTTTCCGTCAAAATGTGTCAAATTTTTAAAACAGGGACAGCACCATGAAAGATTATGATTAGTGAGCCTGAAAAGCTTTAAATACTAGGAAGAAATTGAAAATCCACATGGTCTTGATTTGCTTGGACAAAAAAAATGACAAATGCGTCGAACTGCTTTGAAAACCCATGTCCGTCCATATTAGAACGTGACATCCGAGAAGTTTCCTTTGTGATTTGCACATTTAAATGACCATGAATTGTGGCAGAAAAGGCTTTACATCTAAAGACTGATTTTTTTTTGTCTTTCTTTACTTTCTTTCCAGGAGCGTGATGCAGCTCCCAGCACTAGATTCCAACCTAGGACAACCAACCAGGGCTTTCCCTCTGTGTTGCACAGGGGTGTCATAGATGCCAAACGGCAGGTTAGCTTTCATAAAGGAGCACGACCAGAAATTGCAAGCGTGCTGTGTTGTTAGTAGAGCCATTTTACAGACATTATGCATGTCCAAAACTTAATTTGAGACGGCCAAAGAAGTGAAACATTCAATACTGGTATGGTTTATTAGCTATAATATATGGGTAATTCCTAAAATTAGGGGTCCGAAATTGTTGGTGTCCCAGTTACGTACGACACTCTCTGCTTCAAAAATCACCACTCATGATCACAAATTCTCAGTAATGGACTGTGGCCTGTGATTATAGGGGACAGCATCGGTTTCATAAATATTTTGTTCTCCGATTCTTGAAAAATATTCAAAACAAAAGACCATAAAGGCTTATAATTTGTTCCATGGTATTAAATAGGAGTTTGGTGTCCCGGGTTACCTACGCCAATGAAAATTTGCTGTAATGAGTTTGCATTAACCTTGGTGCCATATCTACACACAAACATTAAATTTAAGTGGCATTTGTTGAAATAAAAATTATTATTTTCTACTGGGTAATCACTTTCAATCACTAAAAACACTTGGAAATCTTAAAAATCATGTCACACTTTTGGACCCCTAATTTTGGGAATTACCCATATCTTTTATTGGATTTTCATGAACAGTTCAGGAATACCGCGGTAATGAACTCTTAACCGAGTTCGCCGGTATTTCGGTATTTCCGCGAGAGCAATCGGTATAAATCGGTATTTTAAAAATACTGTTACTACTCGGTATAAATACCGTACATGCTTGATCACTGCACTGGCTTATGTAACCAGATAAATTAGTTTACAAAACATTGGTGGATTTTTGACAATACCCCTGGAAATATATGGATTTGAGGGTGCAAAATTTCAGAATGGTAATCAGAAAAATATGACACCTCGACACCCATGGAAAAAAAATGGGTGCTAAAAAATGTGATCTAATCACGGTACTTTAAGGCTGGATTCACATTGAGCATTTTTGCTCGTGAATTTGACGCGCGTCGCTTAAAAAAAGTGGTGTGTATGGAATTTGGGGTGAAATCGACTTGAACAGAAAGTGTTTTTGTGATTCAGTGATTGTCATGCATCTCTTCACACCAAACTATCTGTTGCATTTACTTCAGATAATGTGCGTAAAAAAGAACACTGAGGATCCATCCTTATATGTTGCACTTGTTATAAAAGCACATCGTCCTTTATTTCTTGGGTATTGAGTTTTTGTGAACCATGCACACATGCATTGTCTGTGTTGTTTTTGGAGTCAAATGAAACCACGTCATGCACAATGCATTAATCGTGTGTTGTATCTTTTCAAACACAGGCGCACAGCAATTACACACCAATGAGATGACTTTATTTTGAGTCCCAAAATGACAGTCTGCACACATGTGCCGTGGTCTGCACAAGCCCAATAGACAGTATTCCAGAATGCGTGAGGGCGCCGTCAAGTGGCCCGCACCCATCGCACATTATGGTCGAACACAAAACGCGCTACGCGTGCACTTGTTCGAAACGTTTACTTTTAAGGGAAATCTCTGCCCACGCTACAGGCGTACGCATCTTTTTCCCCCACTTTCCCCCCAAGTCACCCCCAGTTCGAGCGCCCTCGCGCGTATATGGTCTGTACTGCAATATCGTGTGACTGAGATCAATAAACGATGTAAACAAAATCATTGCGCTAGTGCATTTTGTCCCGCATTTATTTTTGTCAAATTTCATACTTTGCAGTCGGGTTCCAAGAAGCCAAGTTTGTTTGCCCAGCAGTTTGACAGTTTGACTCCCTCAATCTTCGGAGTTGAAGTTCCTAACACGGACCCACCCTCACCAGAAATGAGTGCCACGACTGGCCCAGACCCCGAGGCTATGCAGGGAAACAATGGACATGTTGCAGAAGCTGGGTTATCGATGATAAGCGGCGTTTCAAACGAAGCGTCTTGCATTTCAGACGGGGCCGAGATCAACCATGAGAACTTAGACAGATTGTCCCAGATTTCGGCGGCAGAGATACTGGAAGAACAGAGGAAACTTAAAGCCATGTTAGGTTAGGCTAAACAAGATCTTGTTCTGGGGCGGTATTCACAAAACGACTTAAGTCATGAAATTTAAGCGCCCCGCTTAAATTCTAGACTTAAGTCAAATCATAAAGTTAAGTGGTATTCACAGCGCGTTTTCTTTTAGTGCCCCGCTTATTTTTGAGACTTAAACTTAAGTGTGGTCTGATCTGTCTTAAGTGCATTTAACACTGGGTCAACTGTCATTAATTGCATTGTTTTTCTTCTCAGTGTGTTATCGAAAAACGGCTATATGATTGATTAGAGAATGCTAAACAATTTAGACTTTGGAAAATTACAACCGATTTCAATTTCTATTCTTACTGACCTTAGAAAGCCTTCGTTTTCCGTCTTTGTTCGCCACTGACCACTGACTACTGACTACTGCATAGCACAACGTACGTCGTCTACTTGTGGTACGTGCACGCGTATGCGTGCACGACATGCGCGTAATGTGCGCGTATGATGCACGCACGTAGTAATCGAATGTTTTTGAAACGTCTGCGCGTGGTCTGCGCTGCTTTGATTGCAGAGACATTATGACGTGACAGAGTCAAGCGTGCACTGATTGATTAGGTACACCACTAAGGTAAGCGGGGCGCTTAAATCTTTTGTGAATATGAAGTTGAGTGCCCCACTTATCTTAGCGGGGTGCTTAGATTTAAGACAGACTTAAGTACCCTGCTTAAATTGAGTTTTGTGAATACCGCTCCAGGGGCCCTCCAAGGTTGTCAACATTTTCACAGTTCTACAAAGCGCAGGAAGGGGGAGAGGGGTCGGGGGCCGCGTAGGACTTTACATGCACTGTAAAAAGAAGTTTACATTTTATGGTACATGTAGTGACAAAAAATGTTAATATTTTTATTAATTGTATCATAATCGTATTTTAATCAAGTAATTAGAGAAATTTCCAGAGTGACCCCCGGCCTTAGATAGCAGTCGGTTGTAGGCATAATTAACATGTCACTCTTGTTTTGCAGATCCGAGTCTTGTGTCCTTCATCCAGGCACGGCATAACACAAAGTCAAAAACCTCGCCTTCTAAATCATCACTGGGGCAGAGCAAAGTAACCGAGACAACCGAAGGGTCAATGGAAGCTGAACAGAGCCCTGATGGACATTATGTGGACATAGCATCAGCTGAGATTGATGCTAACGACAGGACAGGCCTGAAAACGGCAGAAACTGACAGAATGGATGAAGGCTCGTCAGACACAGGTACAGGGTGTCTTAGAAAAAAGGAAACCGAGATTAGGCCACTTTCAATCCTGCGCGTCAAAGCTTTTTTCTTAAAACACACAATGCACTTAGACACGCATCATTTTGTCAAGCGGCTGTTGACAGCAGTCGAGGCTCGAACTTCACGATGATATGAACGTTGCCGTCTTTTCTCGGTACTTTTGGCCACAATGTCCACGGATTTTCGGCGGTAAATACTGTTGGCTTTACATCAACTGGACTTTATTGCTTGAAATCCACTTACAAAAAAAAAAAAACAGCCGCGTCACTACATCATTTTGGGAGACTTTAACTTATGCTAAACACAGTTCTTTATTTTTTTGGCCTTAAATTGCTAACTACTGTACTCAATGAGGTTTACACATACGGTAATGTACACGATATAAACATGATGATGGCAGACAACTTCCCCTGAAATGGTTTTGTCATAAGTGCTATAGTCTTTGAGAAATGAGCATAACAATTATTTCTCGTCTCGCGAGACCTAAATTCATTTCGCCCTGGACCATTTCGTCCTGAACCACTTCGCCCAGAACCACTTCGCCCAAGTGCCATTTCGCCCCCAAACCACTTCGTCCAAACACTACTTTGCCCAAAAGCCACTTCACCCCGAAAAAACTTTGTGCACAGGCCGTGGTTCAGGGCAAAGTGGTTTTGTGGCGAAGTGACTCTAAACCCTTTTTGACTGTTTTCTCAAAAGTTAGAAGAAGTACAGAGCTGACTTTTACTCGGGTTGGTGTTAATCATGCATATCTTCAATCACACAGGGAGATGAAACTATTTTTAACGGTTTACCAATTATGTATACTATCTTTAAGCTATAGTCACACATTCCTGGTTTTGCATGTCCGGGTAGAATTTTGCATGCAATACTTTGCCGGGATCAATTGGGAAGAAATTAAAATCGTAGTAAAACCTAGCAGTAGGGGCGGATCCAGGATTTTGAAAAGGGGGGCGTGAAATTTTTAAGCATGAAATGCTGATGACAATGAAATAGCGAGCGCGTAGCACGAAGCCCTAACGGCTTCTAGATGGATTCTAGATGCTCTGTGGTGCGATCTGGGGCAATATTTAACCACTTTAAGCAGGAAAAGTGTGCACAAAAAGTGGATTGTTTTTTTTTGTTTAATTTGTTTTTGAAAAGGGGTGTGCGTGCGCCCCCCACGAATCCGGGGCATAGCCATAGTGGCCTGTAGGGGACCCCTAGTGCCGCCTTGTGCAATCCTATTGAAGCCGGGACACTGCTGCTGCTTCTTGGGAGCAGTGGACTTCCCCTTATTAGACTTTCCGGCTCCCTTCCCAATCAATCCTTAAGTTTTGTTGACTGTTTGACATTTTCACAGTCAAATTCTCGATGGTGTACATTTTTCCTGCTGTTTTCACATTCAGTGAGGGGAAATCTAAACTTGTCATAGATCAACATTTTCACGGTTCTACAAAGAGTAGGAAGGGGGGATGGGAGGGGAGTCGAAGGCTGCGTAGGACTTTACATGTAACTACAAAATATTTTACATTTTACCGACAGAAAAATTATGATGTAGTATTTCAAGGAGAGGGAGGGGAGTCTTGAAACATACTACTCTCTGTAGAACCGTGAAAATGTTGATAAGTAGTATTTCAGGGAGAGGGAGGGGAGTCTTGAAACATACTACTCTCTGTAGAACCGTGACAAGGTTGATAACAATGCACAGCTCCTTAATAAACTTTAGTTTAGCCACATGTATTTCTTTCAGTTCAACCCCCAGTCAAAGTCCAAGAAGGCTGGGTGCACATGAACCAGACTGAACCTGAGAAACTGGAGTGGATGAAAGATCTCCCTAAACCCTCGGCCAAGTCCAAGGCAGGGTGCCAGGCTCGGTTTGACTTCAATGGCCAGCTGGTAGCCAGGGATGCTGAGGTACCGGTCAGGGAAGGGCTACATCATCATGGAGATGAGCAGGAGGTAGGGAACTGGTGTTTAGAACTCATACTAAGATCTCCCTAAACCCTCGGCCAAGTCCAAGGCAGGATGCCAGGCTCGGTTTGACTTCAATGGCCAGCTGGTAGCCAGGGATGCTATGGTACCGGTCAGGGAAGGGCTACATCACCATGGAGATGAACAGGAGGTAGGGAACTGGTGGTTAGAACTCATTCTAAGATCTCCCTAAACCCTCGGCCAAGTCCAAGGCAGGGTGCCAGGCTCGGTTTGACTTCAATGGCCAGCTGATAGCCAGGGATGCTGAGGTACCGGTCAGGGAAGGGCTACATCATCATGGAGATGAACAGGAGGTAGGGAACCGGTGGTTAGAACTCATTCTAAGAGCTGCCAACCGAGATTCCTTGGACTCTCGTGACTCCCAATGTATATAAAAAAGCCTCCTACAGGTTGCCATTTGAAAGTGGCTGGGGTGGGATGCAATATAACCATCTTAAGTCCGAGACACATCATGGCTGCGTTCGGGCGTGCAGTTCTCGCTACTCTGGAGTAATGCGTGCGCATTGCACTCGGGTCACATTACGCGAACGGCAAGTCCGCAGCCGCATGCGCGAATGGCCATCAGTCAAGATGGCCGTCTCTTGCCATGACTGCACAAAAAGCGCTGTTTCACTGCTAACAAGAAACTGAAGAAAATACAGACCGTAAGTCGTAAGAACCAAATCCTACCCATATTCCGCCATCTTCGTACAAATCACATGACACTCGTCAGGAGTAAGAGCACACTCCCCATTTTTTGGGGAGTAGCGAGAGCATACTCTCGTTGACCCGAGTCTCGTTATTCTTGCCTTTCGCACGCGCGGAGTATACTCGTGTTAACAGGAGTACACTCCCAAACGCAGCCCATATGTCCTAATTGAATTTAGGTGTCCTAAGTTTTATGTGTCTGAAGATACAAGTTATGACACATAAATTTATATTGCAAGACAACATTTATCTATGATATCTCAGTTAAGACGTCTTAGGAGTTAAGACATCTTAACTTTCTTTATTACAATCCACCCCTGATTCTGAAATTGAGGTTTTTTAAAAAATCTAACCCTCTCAGACATCGCTAATGCAATTTGCTCAATAAAATTTGTCAGGCCTTGTTAACATGATCTGAAATTTGTTTAAATTCGTTGGCAAATTACAAAGTTGTTTAGGATCAAAATGAAGTAGGACATGTTTACACATAGTAGGCTACGATGATATCTGGCACATGGCATACGCTTTGCTATATCGAATTGGAGGTGGGTCTGTCAACACTAATGGATATATTTGATCAGTGTAGATATGAAAAACAGACAAGTAAATATAACATGAAGTATTTGAAGCATGTTGTCCCATTTTGCTCCTTTACATTCTGTATCACCTATTTTCTTCATTGACCAAAAATATGCCATTTATTCTGAAATTTCAAGAAATTACGGGGGTTTCTTAAAGACATTATGTTCATAACATGGACGGACACTTGTATCTGGAAAGTGATAACAGAATTCGTTATATTTAAAAATAATAACCACTTTAAATCTAGCAATGCTAAATGATTTCCCCATCGCGACATCGGCCAATTTCTTGTACGTAACATGGACAGACATTTTGTGACAGTTTTCCGTCTATGTTACAAACATAATACATGCAAATCAGTATCCCAGTTAAGAAGACTACTTTTTATTCATGATATTGTCACAATTTCCAAAGTTGTAGAGTAAAGTCAGCAGAGTCCACATAACCCTTTAAAGGCTTGGGATGTACTCCGAATAAAAAAAACAAATCAAAATTAATTAACTTTTTTTCCAAAAATGTCACACCAAATGTGCCCATTAGTGTGGACAGACCCAGGTATGTTTGATTCATGTTTAACCAAACAAGTGTTTTGTCCTTTTTCTTTTTTTGAAACAAGCAAAGACTTACACTGTATGGCCCATGCATTCTTTAGCATCTACTTCCCTAACTCGGAGGTCAGAAGTAACCATTCCAATGACATCTGTACTAATCCCAAAAGTGGACATTGTTTTTGTTTATCAACTTGTCTATAGGTTCCGGGTTATTCATTGGAGGAGCTATTTACCCTGTCTCGCAGTGCAGTCACACCACAACGGGTCCTTGCATTGCAGACACTAGCAAGGGTTATCTATAATGTAAGTTTGTCCAATCAGTATAGACCTGTATCACGGTGCCGCCATCTTCCCCTTTCTCCTATTAAAATGAACGTAACCAAAGCGAGGCTTGCAGAAAAAAATAGTTTGGTCCCGTTATGAAATTGTTCATTGTGTGCATCACAATGACACAGGCTTTGCGCGATCAAGAGAGCGTGCTGCGTGGACAGTGATTCCCAATGGGAGATGCACGCACTATCGCGCAGACGCACTGATCGTACCCAACACGTACTATGGGGAACAAGACAAAGATGGACGCACCGTGATAAAGGTCTATTGCCTTAAATGCAGTGAACGATGCCGATTGGTTTCCAATAGGATAAAAACATGACTTGGGACAAATTGCACGAAGCTGTTTAGCAGAAAAATTTGCTTTGCAAAATGGGTTACCAGCCAAAATCATATGTGGTGTGCATTACGATTAACTGGTAATCTGCTACTGTTGCGAACTAGACATAAGTTTTGACTGGTAACCTATTTTAGGAAACCAAATAAATGTTGTGCTTAGCAAAAAAAAAAAAAAGCATTGCTTGCTTTTATAATTTTCTGATGCAATTGCTCGTACAGACAGTCCTGTTAAATTGGAGTACGACATGTATGAGCCCTAAATTTGTGAAAAAGGAGAAATTGCTTGTTTACTGAAGCATAATTTCAAAATCTTTTGCATTTCCAAAAATGAAATAAACAGTTCTAGTCACTTCTGCTTTGGCCCATAGTGTCGACTAAACCAGCTGGGCAGTGAGCTGATGGAGCCTTTGATACCTCAGCTACTACAGGCCGGTGTGCTGTTCCTGCTGAGATGGTCCCTGGATGATAGTAACGAAGGGGTGATGGTGGCAGCCATGGAGGGGCTAGCTGCCCTGTTGGTACAACCAGGAGATGAGGTAGGGATGTGGGGTGCTGGGTTAAGGAGTTAGATACTGTGGAAGCACGGCGTGGTCTTCCATGGTCTCTAGAAGATAGCAATGAGGGGGTCATGGGTGCAGCCACAGGGCGCTAGCTGCCCTGTTGGTACAACCAGGAGATGAGGGTAGGGATGTGGGGTGCTGGGTTAAGGAGTTGGATACTGTGGAAGCACGGCGTGGTCTTCCATGGTCTCTAGATGAAAGCAATGAGGGGGTGATAGGTGCAGCCACAGGGCGCTAGCTGCCCTGCTGGTACAACCCGGAGATGAGGTAGGGATGTGGGGTGCTGGGTTAAGGAGTTGGATACTGTGGAAGCACGGCGTGGTCTTCCATGGTCTTTAGATGAAAGCAATGAGGGGGTGATGGGTGCAGCCACAGGGCGCTAGCTGCCCTGCTGGTACAACCCGGAGATGAGGTAGGGATGTGGGGTGCTGGGTTAAGGAGTTGGATACTGTGGAAGCACGGCGTGGTCTTCCATGGTCTTTAGATGAAAGCAATGAGGGGGTGATGGGTGCAGCCACAGGGCGCTAGCTGCCCTGCTGGTACAACCCGGAGATGAGGTAGGGATGTGGGGTGCAGGGTTAAGGAGTTGGATACTGTGGAAGCACGGCGTGGTCTTCCATGGTCTTTAGATGATAGCAATGAGGGGTTGATGGGTGCAGCCACAGGGCGCTAGCTGCCCTGCTGGTATAACCAGGAGATGAGGTAGGGATGTGGGGTGCAGGGTTAAGGAGTTGGATACTGTGGAAGCACGGCGTGGTCTTCCATGGTCTTTAGATGATAGCAATGAGGGGATGATGGGTGCAGCCACAGGGCACTAGCTGCCCTGCTGGTACAACCAGGAGATGAGGTAGGGTATGGGGTGCTGGGTTAAGGAGTTGGATACTGTGGAAGCACGGCGTGGTCTTCCATGGTCTCTAGATGATAGCAATGAGGGGGTGATGGGTGCAGCCACAGGGCGCTAGCTGCCCTGCTGGTACAACCAGGAGATGAGGGTAGGGGTGCAGGGTTAAGGAGTTAGATAGATACTGTGGAAGCACGGCGTGGTCTTCCATGGTCTCTAGATGATAGCAATGAGGGGGTGATGGGTGCAGCCACAGGGCGCTAGCTGCCCTGCTGGTATAACCAGGAGATGAGGTAGGGATGTGGGGTGCAGGGTTAAGGAGTTAGATACTGTGGAAGCACGGCGTGGTCTTTCATGGTCTCTAGATGATAGCAAAGAGATGGTGATGGGTGTTGCCACAGGGCGCTAGCTGCCCTGCTGGTACAACCAGGGGATGAGGTAGGTATGTGGGGTGCAGGGTTAAGGAGTTGGATACTGTGGAAGCACGGCGTGGTCTTCCATGGTCTTTAGATGATAGCAATGAGGGGTGATGGGTGCAGCCACAGGGCGCTAGCTGCCCTGCTGGTACAACCAGGAGATGAGGGTAGGGATGTGGGGTGCTGGGTTAAGGAGTTAGATACTGTGGAAGCACGGCGTGGTCTTCCATGGTCCCTAGATGATAGCAATGAGGGGTGATGGGTGCAGCCACAGGGCGCTAGCTGCCCTGCTGGTACAACCAGGAGATGAGGGTAGGGATGTGGGGTGCTGGGTTAAGGAGTTAGATACTGTGGAAGCACGGCGTGGTCTTCCATGGTCCCTAGATGATAGCAATGAGGGGTGATGGGTGCAGCCACAGGGCGCTAGCTGCCCTGCTGGTACAACCAGGAGATGAGGGTAGGGATGTGGGGTGCTGCGTTAAGGAGTTAGATACTGTGGAAGCACGGCGTGGTCTTCCATGGTCCCTAGATGATAGCAATGAGGGGTGATGGGTGCAGCCACAGGGCGCTAGCTGCCCTGCTGCTACAACCAGGAGATGAGATTGGGGGTGTGGGGTGCGGGGTTAAGGAGTTAGATACTGTGGAAGCACGGCGTGGTCTTCCATGGTCCCTAGATGATAGCAATGAGGGGTGATGGGTGCAGCCACAGGGCGCTAGCTGCCCTGCTGCTACAACCAGGAGATGAGGTAGGGATGTGGGGTGCAGGGTTAAGGAGTTAGATACTGTGGAAGCACGGCGTGGTCTTCCATGGTCCCTAGATGATAGCAATGAGGGGTGATGGGTGCAGCCACAGGGCGCTAGCTGCCCTGCTGCTACAACCAGGAGATGAGGTAGGGATGTGGGGTGCAGGGTTAAGGAGTTAGATACTGTGGAAGCACGGCGTGGTCTTCCATGGTCCCTAGATGATAGCAATGAGGGGTGATGGGTGCAGCCACAGGGCGCTAGCTGCCCTGCTGCTACAACCAGGAGATGAGGTAGGGATGTGGGGTGCAGGGTTAAGGAGTTAGATACTGTGGAAGCACGGCGTGGTCTTCCATGGTCCCTAGATGATAGCAATGAGGGGTGATGGGTGCAGCCACAGGGCGCTAGCTGCCCTGCTGGTACAACCAGGAGATGAGGTAGGGATGTGGGGTGCAGGGTTAAGGAGTTAGATACTGTGGAAGCACGGCGTGGTCTTCCATAGTCCCTAGATGATAGCAATGAGGAGGTGATGGGTGGGGCCATGGGGGGTTGGGGGGAGGGAGGTGGATAGCTGCCCTGAGATAATTTAGCGGAGGATGACGACATACATGTATTCAGTGCAATAAGTTTTACGGAATGATGACGTTTTTGCACTGAATGTCGTCATCCTCTGATAAGTTATCTCAGGTTCTCAACAAGTCGGATGACATTTCTAGAGTACATGAAGGAGTTGTCCCTGAAAATGTTATTCTTTGCTCAGTTTCTGGAAAAAATGGCAGCGCCCATAAAACATTCTTTGTTAAGTCCACGGATCAAACTTGTTCAGCACAATGTCTTTTGTTTTTTCAGTGCAATTCCCCTTTAAAGGCCCATGGTATCATTTGCAATGACCCAATTTTGTTTTTCATGAGTTGACAAGAAAAACCTTACTCAAAGTGTTAATAGCAATGGTAACAAACACCACATGAATTTATCTCCGTCCAAAATGGTATTTCATGCTGGAAATTGACAACCGAAGGTGGTTTTCAAAAAAAAAGTTCCGTGCATTTTTTACCATTTACTTATACACAAAATCTATATGTAGATTTTCAAGGTTTTCTAAAGCATTGATGCATCTATTTAGCTAAAATTTCTTAAGGCTAGTTTACCAACATTCTTCCTTAGATGTGTTACACTCTTATTCCACAAATCTGTAAACGGTTTTATTTTGCAAATGATACATATAGCCTTTAAGTTACGCTTGTTCAGTGCAATGTCTTTGGTTTCTTGGCTATTCTTCCTTTTGAAGAACATTGAAATTACACTGTGAACATTTGTGACTTGTTTTAGGACACATTGGACAGAGTGTTCATTTGGCATAGAGGCCTGGAGACTACACCCATGCACCCAGGGGCTTCATCAACGGACGCTGAGGAGAATGTAACCGATGAAGGAGAGGAGATACAAGACAAGGATAAGACTGATGCTCAGATTGCTAAGCAAGATGTGATCAAGGTAACCGTGGCAACTGTTTCAGTATGAATGTGGGCAACACTTTAGGGCCAAAAGTTAAGCAAAAATCAAGATCAAATTAAAGTTGTCTGGAGACCAAGACATGTCTCAACAGCTACAACTCAAGGATGCCAGTTTCCTGGCAATTGTATTTTGTAGCCAAGAAATCTAGCTTTTTTATTCTATGTCAGAATAAAAGGGACAAATATTGAGAACAAAGTCTGTATTTGTTTACATCTTCAACATTCTTATATGGGCCTTTCCACGGTAAAGGGGGCATTTGGGCAACACAGACCATGATTTCCAGAAAATACCTTTGTCTGGTCTCAAAATAAAAGAAATAAGTTTCAGTTGTTCTGAAGAAATAACTTAGGCCCCAAAAGGGTTACAAATAGTGTGACAACATGCCTTTCTAAAAATCCTGTGTACAAATTTCCAATATACGCTCGTAACCGGGACGGCCTAAAATGTAACACAAGTTATCTCTTAAGAACTACTTCAACTTATTTCTTTTATTTTGAGACCAGACAAAGGTATTTCCTCGAAAATATGGTCTGTGTTGCCAAAATGCCCTGTTTACTGTGGAAAGACCCATATCCATAATGGTTATAGGATAAGGTTTAATCAAATATAGGAACTGGTAGTGTACATGTACTTTCCATTTTGACTGGTGCCCATGGATGCTGGTATACATATTTACCCATTACATTATATTGCTCACACATTTATCATCAATGTACTATCAATGTACTATGCTGGCAAAATGTGAATGTGTTGTTAATGCAAATCAATGGAGAATTGCCACTCCATTGTCTCACCATATTGTATCAGAAATGTTTTGTATGTTTTTGTATGTGGGTATTTCCATAAGAAAAGGAGCCAAAGTGTGACATTTTTATGCATTTGTAAAAATGGCCTTTGCAAGTTAACAAAAATGTTTAAAGAAATTTCTGTGCAATTTCTGAATAATGTAGATTATTTAGAATAATTTACAAACAGTTAGACATGTCTTGGTATCATAGTCTTCAAAATATTCAAGAATGTTGTTTCACGACGTAAGGGAGGACTCCAAGGCATTTTTCAACTCTTGCGACTTCATTTCAAGTGTTCTGGAAAAGGTAGTTGCTGATTTTACCCAGCTGTAGAACCTGGACTTTATTGATTCAAATTACAGTATGAGCAAAATTTGTTACATTTTGAGCGAAAGATTCAAAATGTCACACTTGCATTATTTTACAAGATCGCACTAGTTTATTGAATCGTTTTCGTTATGTTTTGGGTAGTATCAACAGATAAAGGTGGTGTTCGATTCATGAGGTCATATATTCTTTATATGCCGAGGGTAATCATTCTCTGAAGTCCGGTAATTATAAAAAATCAACTCTAGAAGTGTCACGACGTAAGGGGGACACTGTGTCCCATTTTCATGGAATGACCCATGTGTGACTTTCCCTACTGATGATGTGGCGAAAAGAGAAACTTTAGCTGTGCTAGGATATGAGATGTTCTGGTCTTTCTGCACAGGACTGATGGTGGCTGTGAATTTATTCCCCTGTCTCTGAAGAAAAAAGTAAAATCCAGCATTGCTGCTTCTACTTTATAAATAAATGTGGTCGAAGATAGTATACATGATTGGTAAACTGTTACAAATAGTTTTATCCCTCTGTGTGATTGAAGATATGTATGATTAAAACCAACCTGAGCAAAAACTAGCTCCGTACTTCGTCTAACTTTTGAGAAAACAGTCAAAAAAGGGTTTGCAGTCATTTCGCAGTCATTTCGCCCCAAAACCACTTTGCCCTGAACCATTTCGCCCTGAACCACGGCCTGTGCACGAAGTGGTTCTGGGGCGAAGTGGCATTTGGGGGATGTGGTGTTTGGACGAAGTAATTTGGGGCGAAATGCCACTCGGGCGAAGTGGTTTGGGGCGAAATGGCACTTGGGCGAAATGGTTTTGGGGCGAATTGAATTTTCGTCTCATGAGACGAAAACTTATTGTTTTACTCATTTCACAAAGACTATAGCACTTCAGACAAAACCATTTCAGGTGAAGTTTTCTACGGTCATCATGTTTATATTGTGTAAGTTAGGCGTAAATCTGTGAACATTTCTGATTTTCGAGATTACCAATGATGTATACTGCCTTTAAAACATCTGCTTAGTATGCAGGAGATTGTGGGTTCGAGTCCGACCCGAGCACACTATGAAGTTTTCCTCATAGTGTCTCGGGGAAGCACCGAGTATGCAGTGCTAGTCAAGTTAAGTCGGGTAGGGCAAAACAAACTCTAAAGAATATACAAAATGTATCACTGATCCGTAATGCCCCTTCCATTTCTGTTTCCACAGGGTCTCCTACGCATGAAAGTCCTCCGTCGGTTACGGTACATCCTGGAGGTTGTCCGACCCCCGGCCCCCATCATCCTAAATGCTTTAGCCATCCTGATAAGAATCAGTCGTCATTCCCTGGAAGCTGCTCACGATGTCATGAAGTGCCCTCGTCTCATGCAGACTATTCTGACTGAGTTTCTGCCGATAGCTGGATGGGAACTACAAGGTAAGGGGCTTGAAATTTGGCTGTTGCGCACATCCATCGATTATAGCATACTTGGCTGGCATAGTTGGGGGGAAAATAAATTATGCACATTTCATTGAAAAGTAAAATTGACCTGGAACACAAATAATATGTTGTGACACTTCTAGTTGATTTGGTTTTAAAAATAGCAGGCTTTATATAAACGATATGTCCTTGTTATTCGAACACCACCTTTACCTGTTGAAATTGCCTATAACATGACAACAATAATTCAGTATATTAGTGTAATCTTCAAAATGCATGTGTGACATTTTGAAAATATTCTGGATCACGTTCAAATGAAGTCACTTCCTACAAATTGCCACGTGCATCATGATTTTGAGCGTATTTTTTTGTGAAGCGCATCGGTTGCGCCGTATTTCGATCAAATTTCGAGCAACACGCGCGCGTGTAGGTCCAGACCTTTGCAAACAAATATCAAGGGTGTCCTTTCACACGATGGCACTTTTGTAAGATTTTTTCAAGCATGAGAAAATATCTCAAGCCTTGTGAGTTTTTTGGGCTGGTGTGAAAAGGGCTTTTGGCTCCCATATAGTCTTAGTAGTGCAGTACACTTTTGAATGATTTAATCAACCAGAAAATGTGTAATTGTACGTATCTGAATAAAACAATTTATTTACTTGCAGAAGACATTGTGACCAACCTGTATGGCTACCCTGTGGTGTCTGCAATAAAGCTGATCAAAGTACTGTGCTTGGCTGGACGAAACATGGCTGCATCACTGGTAAATAACCACTGACGTGCCTTTCATTTATTATCACCTAATACACCTAATAATCATTCCTGTTGGTCAAGAACAAGTCAATGGCTGTTAAACAGATGATGAAGATGATGATGATGGAGTTGTAAAAACTGTTTAGTCTGGTTTCAGTCAGTGATCATAAGCACCCCTCCAATATGGTGGAAATTGAAACATTCCCGCATGTACTCAATGTATCTATCGCATAAGTGGCATCTCTAGGAGGCATGAATTTGGCATGTGTCCCCACTCCCCTGTGACACAGCCCCTTTAAACTGCCGAGAATCAGTGTGCTCCCTCATAAAATGATGTGCAAATTCTTTGTGCCGCTCCCATCCCTTTTGAAGTCTTGCAGTGCATACCTGCCAACTAGTCCGATTTTATCGTATTTGTTCTGATTTTTAAGTGTTAAAAGTGTTGAAAATCAGAACAATCGGAACGGTCGACTTGACCTGACTCCCCGCGCGCGCCGCATGTGTTGTGTACATGAAAACGGGTGCAGTACTAGGTCAACCTGACCGTTGTACCAACTTGACCGTTACAAGTTTTACTACAGTCCGATTTGTTTACTCGGCAATGTTGGCAGGTATGCCTTTGAGAGTGTTTCTTCTGCAGGCATGGACAATAAACACTCGTTGGCGATGCGTAACCATTATCCTAGCAATTTCTACTGCAGACAAATAGACCCTTTGCATCGTCGGCCATGTTAGGTATAGGTTTTCTTATTTAAATAATGACAATAGATCCACATGGAGGTTACTCACGCATGATGTGCAGTGACATTGTGATTGACCCCTAATAATAAGATGGCCACCATGAAACGAGTCAATACCGGTATATGGTGCGCTATACGTGGAAGTTGAAATGATGGGCCCGCTAAAAAACATTATCAGTTGTTTCTACTGCCAAATGCCATTGCGTGTATTAGCGAAAACCTCCGAGCGTGTTTTCATTTGCCATTGCACATATCAGAAAGCCGTTCCTACTGGATGAATAATGGTACTGAAAGATTCCAATACTGTGATCATGCTCATTAGAAACGCGCTCTAAATCTATCCTTTGGAAATAAAAACGTCAATGCCAATGACTATCGGCCTTAATAAATTGTTGTTGATATTTCTACCTACTACAGTTATCCGGTGGCAAGTTGATGCCAATCATCGTGCGTTACATCACCCAGGAACCACCAGACATGCAGCTAAACATTGCTGAAGCATTCCAACTCAGTACAACCAGCTTACATGTATGGACAGTTTGTGTCAACTATGGACTGGCATGCGACTATTACAGGTCGGTTTATAACTGCATAAGGTGCATGATTCAAACTATGATGCAATTTTCCATATTTGTTTTTCATCTTCCTTTCTTGGAACTAAGGGCGTGTTTGTTTCACGACAGATCTGAATCCAGATCCCGAGTTTAATAACGCGCAGAAACAAACGTTAACTGCTGGGTCATTCTATAAATTTGGGGTCCAACGTGTGACATTTTTCTGTCCCCATTACACCTGACATACTGCTATTTGCCATACAAGTATCATTAAAAATGCCTTCAAAACATGTTTTTATGAATTGTACTTTAAGTAATCACTCTTTGAAATGGAGAGCATTTAAAGAATATGTCCTGAATTTACAAACTACAACATTTTACAAGATGTCAGATGTAACGGGGACAGAAAAATTGGACCCCAAATTTATAGAATGACCCTGCTCTCAACTAGGAATTTAAGTCCCATGAATTGGATCTGCGCAGATCTGAATCTGGATCCGTCCGAAACAAACTCGCCCTAAGGCAGGGTCACATGGGAAATTTCTAATAATTACTCAATTGTGGTACGATTGTAAGAAACTGGGCTCAAAAAGAAACTTATAATTTTTCACATGGTCATATCTTAAAATCCTGTCCATCAAAATGAACCAAAATGACACACCGGATTACTTCAATACTCTACTCTAAACACATGTCAGTAACCAAGCAGTTGCCCAACTGACAGAACTGAAAAATGCACTGGCATGGAACCGCTTGCTGTATCACATGTCACAGCCTGCAACATAGAGTTTAAGGCACGTGAAGAAGTCAAAACAAATTGAAATAAAGGTAATGTCAGTAACCCAAACACAGACATCAATAGTGTGTGTGTCCACCATGTGCTTGGAAGCATTCATCAGTGCATCTGCTACGCATGCTGTCCACCAGGTTTCTGTTGCAGGCTTGGGGGAGATTGTTCCACTCTCCCTGTAGAGCTGCTCTGAGTGTTTGTGCATTAACAGGCGGATTGTCCCTTGCTGAAACACGTCGCCCGATGCGGGCTCATCCCACAGTTGTTCAATCGGAAGAGCAGAACATTGAACTCTTACCATGGTGCTCTTGTTCCCCGGATCTCAATCCGATTGACAACTGTGGGATGAGCTCGGGCGACGTGTTTCGGCAAGGGACAATCCGCCTGTTAATGCACAAATTTATTGTAATCCGATAGAATTCTCATAATAAAATTCTCATAATTAGAATTCTCATCATTGACCGATTATGATGACAATTTGAAATTCCTCAATTCAGTGAATATTAACTTGTCATTTTTTCAAAGGGAACTTTACCCATTACTGATGCAGCAAGTAACGCTGTTCCAACGACTGTCCATCCACCCCCCGATGTGCAATGAAGAGCCAGATGTGGCTGTACACAGACTACAGCTGAACAGGGCATCAGCATTTATCAGTCTACTGGAGGGGGTAGTGAATGTTGCTGGCATGGCGGCTGAACTGGAGGCCAAATTAACCATGAGGTAAATTAAAGTTGTCATCCTGGGGCAATTTCATAAAGCTTTTAGCCAAAGAAATTTAGTTAATGCAAAATTTGTTTGCTTTATAACAGGGTTGTCGGACTCGAGACTCGGGTCCCGATTTTCACTGACTTGACTTGACTTGAGACTCGAACCTCAATTGTATTGACTTGAGACTCGAATCTCAAATGACTTGACTTGACTTGAGACTCGAATCTCAAATGACTTGACTTGACTTGACTTGAGATTCGAACCTTTAATGACTTTACTTGACGCAGACTTTTTTGACTTGGGTCTGCATGCCAAAAGTGAAATTGAACTTTTATGCATTTTTTTTGTCATTTCGAGGACCGAATTGTTTTTCAGAACTAAAGCTTTCTTTTAACATGGAACATTGTCGGCCAGAACAACAAAAATACCGTACATGAATGCAAGATTCAGGGTTTGGACTCATTTTGAATTAGCTTGAACAAATACTACTTGACTTGAACTGACTTGACCAACATGTTTGACTTGACTTGATTTGGGACTCGCAGTTTGACTTGACTTGATTTTATGCATTGTACTTTATGTAATCACTCTTTGAAATAGACGGCATTTAAAGAATATGTCCTGAATTTACAAACTACAACATTTTACAAGATGTCAGACGTAACAGGGGACAGAAAAACTGGACCCCAAATTTATAGAATGACCCATATTTGTAATATAATGTGAATTTGAGTTGAAAAAAATTTGAATTTAGGGGCTGTCCAAAGTTGCCAACATTTTCACAGTTCTACAGAGAGTAGTATTTTTGAAGACCCCTCCCTCCCCAAAAACAGTTTTTGTTACTGCCATGAAATGTCTACATTTTAAAGTGCATGTAAAGTCCTACACTGTTTCATGTTGCCAAAACCACCCACTCATTGACCAATCAGAGACAGGATACAATCCTGACACCTTTCTCAGCCAATAAAAAACAGCCTTTCATGCCAGACTAAGCCTAAAACGCCATCTTGAATTTGTTAAACTTTTGGCCAGTTATTCCTATTTTTATCCCACGATTTCCCTGAAAAATAAAAACCCTGCCCTTTTCCCACAAAATTAACCTTGTCATTCTGAAGAAAAAGGTCAAGAGTATAGGTTTGTGGCCATGTTTGATCAAAATAACAGTTTTAATCCCTTATATGGAACGGTTTCCTAAAAGTTGAATGTTCTTCCCCCACAGTAATGACCACACAGCACTGCAGCAGGCACCACCTAGCATTAACTGGAGCCACGTGGCTGATCTGCAGCGACCGTTAGCGTTCTGCTGCTCTAGATGGCTTAGTGAAATGACTGCTACATTGCACACCCTAGATGCTAAGGCTTTGGATATGGTGTCCTGTTTATTAAACTTCCTTGCATCCTTCTATGAGAAATACACACAACAGGTTAGTAATCAGACAGTTTATCAATTTATTTAAAAATTCAAAAGAGTGGGATTTAAATAAACATGCATGCACACAAAATCATGAAATTATGTATTGGCAAACAGGGCAGATGGATACCATTGTGCCTCATAGCTCAGCTGGTAGAGCATCTGCCTGGTGTCTCAGAAGTTTTGGAGAAAACCTAGAGTATCTGTTTAGTGTGTCAGAGTTCTTGGGGAGAAACCTGAGGGAGTTTACCACTCTGCCTCATAGCTCAGCTGGTAGAGCATCTGCCCTGTGTGTCAGAGGTCTTGGGGAAAACCTGAGGGAGTATACCACTCTGCCTCATAGTTCAGCTGGTAGAGCATCTGCCCTGTGTGTCAGAGGTCTTGGGGAAAACCTGAGGGAGTATACCACTGTGCCTCATAGCCCAGCTGGTAGAGCATCTGCCCTGTTTGTCAGAGGTCTTGGGGAAAACCTGAGGGAGTATACCACTCTGCCTCATAGCTCAGCTGGTAGAGCATCTGCCCTGTGTGTCAGAGGTCTTGGGGAAAACCTGAGGGAGTATACCACTGTGCCTCATAGCCCATCTGGTAGAGCATCTGCCCTGTGTGTCAGAGGTCTTGGGGAAAACCTGAGGGAGTATACCACTCTGCCTCATAGCTCAACTGGTAGAGCATCTGCCCGGTGTGTCAGAGGTCTTGGGGGAAAACCTGAGGGATATACCACTCTGCCTCATAGCTCAGCTGGTAGAGTATCTGCCCGGTCTGTAAGAGGTCTTGGGGAAAACCTGAGGGAGTATACCACTGTGCCTCATAGTCCAGCTGGGAGAGCATCTACCCAGTTCAAATCCCGACAGGGTCCATATGTTTTTTTCTCTCATGGGTAATTCCCCAAATTAGGGGTCCAAAATTTTTGGTGTCCCAGTTACATACGACACTCTCTGCTTTAAAAAGCACAACTCATGATCACAAATTCTCAGTAATGGACTGTGGCCTGTTATTATAGGAAGCAGCATCATTTTCTTGAATATTTTTTTCTCGGATTCCTGAAAAATATTCAAAACAAGACCATAAAGGCTTATAATTTGTTCCATGGTATTGAATAGGAGTTTGGTGTCCCGGGTAACGTACGCCAATGAAAATTGGCTGTAGAATGAGTTTGCATTAACCTTGGTGCCATATCTACATACAAACATTAAATTTAAGTGGCATTTGTTAAAATAAAAATAATTATTTGTTACTGGGAAACCACGTTCAATCACTAAAAATACTTGGAAATCTTAAAAGCATGTCACACTTTTGGACCCCTAATTTTGGGAATTACCCTTATCCTGAGTTTGGTTTTTACAGTAAAATCTCGATAAGTCGAAACCAGATACCTCAAAACTCCGTTTACCTCGAAGTAATGTCACATTCCCAACATAAGAATAGGCTTTTGTGCACACTAATACCTCCGTAACTCGTAATTCCTGTATGAGTGCCTCCGTTTACCTCGAAGTTTTTTCGGCTAATCTAAAAAGAAACTGCAACTGAAACCATCTTTTCATGAGTCTTATCTGTCAATTTAATCTGTCTTTTCATCGCGAGATGCAGCATGATGCACTCCCTCGCTGTTACAATAGGGCCTAATCAATCCATAAACCGCAACAAATCAGGCTTCCTGGAATGCGTGAATGCCCTAAATACAGAGTCCACATCATACACACAGGGCTAGCAAGTTACGGTGGACGCTTTTCGTGACCTCTGCTTATCTCAAACTCTGAATACCTCAAAATTGTTGTCCATTCCCTTGAGTTTCGACATCATTGGTAATCTCGAAAATCAGAAAAGTTCACAGATTTACACCTATCTTACACAATATAAACATGATGACCGTAGAAAACTTCCCCTGAAATGGTTTTGTCTGAGGTGCTATAGTCTTTGAGAAATTAGTAAAACAATTAGTTTTCGTCTCATGAGATGAAAATTCAATTCGCCCCAAAACCATTTCGCCCAAGTGCCACTTCGCCCCGAGTGCCATTTCGCCCCAAATTACTTCGTCCAAACACTACATCGACCAAATGCCACTTCGCCCCAAAACCACTTCGTGCACAGACCGTGGTTCAGGGCGTCATGGTTCAGGGCGAAGTGGTTATGGGGCGAAATGATTGCAAACCCTTTTTTGACTGTTTTCTCAAAAGTTAGACGAAGTACGGAGCTGGTTTTTGCTCAGGTTGGTTTTGATCATGCATATCTTCAATCACACAGGGGGATAAAACTATTTGTAACAGTTTACCAATCATGTATACTATCTTTAAGTAGGCCTACTATACCAAATACTGCATGGTTTTTGTATATGACAAATTTTGCAACCACTGAATTTAGAAAGCGCATTTTTTGCTTCTAAAACAGGCTTGCTTCAGACCAGTGGAGTGCTTACAAAATATAGAGCAGTTAGTAGACGTTTCCCTGGTGCCCTTCATGACGTCAGCTACCTTCTACAATGTCATGATCAACCTAAAGTAATCAGTAATTGATTTAGCTTGCGTCGGGGAGACTGAATGTTAATTAGGGTTTGCCCTTAAGACGTCTGCCTGGCTTGCCTGGCTTGCCTGAGAAAGAGAAGTCAACACGATTGTTAGCTCCATACATTTACACGCAAAAAACTTGGAAACCCGTCTCTGTAATAGATGGTGTTTTTTGAAGAATTTTGTTGGGCCAAAAAGCCAGATATATGCCCAGATATATGCAGGAGGTCGTGGGTTCAAATCCCACCCGAGCACGCTATGAATTTTTCTCAGAGTGTCTCGGGAAAGCACTGAGTATACAGTGCTAATATACGTCGGGTAAGGGCAAACCCTAATTAACCTAAAGTAAGTTTGTTACAGATTGTATCTTCCAACTAATTGTCCTGAGATGTAATCCCACTTTTGTTGCTCAAAACAATTTCCACCACACGTCCCTAATTTCGTTGAGCCTATTTTCCCTCAAAAGTGCTCTTTGCACTGTACATGTAGCTCATAAGTCTGAACAAATCGGGAAAGGAAAAAAACAGAGTATTGCATTAGGAAAACCTTAGAATCAAGTAGGGACTTAAAAACCAGTCCCCATTGTGTCCTGGATGGTATTCGAACCTGGGCCCCATGAGATGGAAGGCAAGTAGGGTATGCCAAGCTGATTATCCTTTGTTGCTGAGCACCTTATTGTTATCAGTTTCTCTACATAATTTTGTTCAACCTAAACTCCTCAAAAAAAGTTCGGAAAGTCAAGTTTGACTGACGATTTCTCTCTTGTTACTAAGTCATTTCCCTTGAATTTGGTATCATTGAAAAGCCCTGTTATTCCTCTTTACAGTGATGTCATTTGTTATGATTAATCAATTGGGGGATGTGCAGTATAGCGGAATACAGGGGTGGGTGGATGGAAAGTGAAATGTCACAAAATTCACTGCTATTGTCATGCAGTGCATTCCCCTTGCGGCTTGGAGGATGGGAATGTGTCAATGCACCTTTCGACAATAGCAATGCATTTTGTGACATTTCACTTTACACCCGCCCCCGTATTCAGCTGTGCTGCACATCCCCCAATTGCTTAATCATAACAAATGACACATCATCATAAAGAGGAATAACGGGGCTTTTCAATGATATCAAATTCAAGGAAAATTATTTTGCAAGAAGAGAGAAATCGTCAGTCAAACTTGACTTTCCGAACTTTTTTGAGGAGTTTATATGGGTCTTTCCATTAAAAAAACAGGTGTGTGACGTTTTCATGCACTTATTAAAAAAAAATATAGCTTTTCCAAGATTCTTTAAAGAAAGTCCTATGCAATCTCTAAATAGTGCATAATATTTAAAATAATTTACAAACAGTCGGACACGTCTTGGTATCATAGTTTTGATGATGAAAATAATAAATAAGGAATTATTGTGTTGGTCTGAATGATGTCAAGTGGAAGTAATTGTTTCCCGAGGACGCGCTAAAACTCATAGTGTGCTCAGGCGGGACTCAAACCCACGACCTTCTACATACTAGGCAGATGTCTTAACCACTCGACCACCAAGCATGGCGATGGCGAATGGTGGTTCGATGGTAATTTACATTAAGTAAGGAATTATTGCGTCGGTCCAAATGATGTTAAGGGGAAGTGATTTTTTCCCATCACGACGCGGTACATGTATGTACTATATATTAAGTGCATTTTCCAAGGAAACCTTGATCAAGGCGCCTACATTATTATTAGGCCAAACAAAATAAATGGTGTGTTTACGGTGACCCGACCTACCTGGAATTTGAGGCCAAATTGCCGACCTCAAACTTTTTATTGCCAATTTTCAAGTTGATAATTTTAAATAAGCACTATTTGCAATAATTTCCAACGAACATAACATTTTCTACACTTGTACATGAACATGGTTAATAGTGTTAATAGTGAGTTTCAAACATTGCGAAACAACACGCAAATGCATGAACTGAAATGTAAAAAAAAATGACAAAAAAAATAAAATTCCTACCTACCTACTTTTTTTTTTTATGCCTTTACCGTAAACGCACCATTTATTTTGTTTGGCATATCGATGTCTATATTGTTGCTTTCAGATTCCAGTCATCACTGCGATATGAAGACGGCGTGAAATCAGCACCCCCAGCATCATTACCTGACTTTGGCTGTCATCCTAATGATCCTGATAGTAACTACCCCTCAGTGAGGAGAGACTCAACTTGTGGGTTAGCCATTGGGCTGCTCAGGCTGGTCTATACGCTCCTGAAAATACACAAAGGTGTAGCTGCTAAGGTAGGCATGCTTTGGGCTTGTTTGTGGGGTACCGTGGCCGAGTGGTTTGGGTGACTGACTCGCAACACTCGGGTGAAAACTTGGGGTTGTGGGTTCGATACCTGGCCCGTGGTAATTGTGCCCTTGAGCAAGGCACTTAACCACAAATGCTTCATTCTTCAGAAAGGATGTAAAGCTGTTGGTCCAGTGTGTTGTGTAATGCACTTAAAAGATCCCAGAGCACTCTTTCGTAAGGGGATTACCCGGTGTCTCTGGCCGTCGGCTGCCAATGGCACCACCCAGCTATGTATCTCGATGTTTAGGTGGAGTATTATTAGCTTCATAAAACCCATTATAATGTGCAGAACCCTTTGCCATTACCTGTTTGGTAGTCGTAACTTTGCGACGGGTTCATCGGTTGTTACGACGCGTCGCAAATTATTTCTTTGTGAAATCGACCCCTGGTTACACATACGCATCGAGCGACAACAATTGTTTTTTGACACGCTGCTCATTGAAAACTATGCACCATTTACATTTTGGTTTAGTGCGTTAATATTATTATTATTTCTGGTTTATTATCAAAAACAAATATTGCGTATCAACAGCATAAATGCTGATATGAACAATATTTACAGTAAAAAGTTACATGTAATATAAAAATATTCAAAAATGCAATAAAATATAAACGACAAAAACACAAACCCAGACGTTAAAATCACAACATACAGCGAACACCCAGTCAATAAACAAATAATAGATTTTACACAAACAAAATAGCTACATGTAGAAGCAGCCCCCCATCCACATCCACTCTCTCATTGAAATACAATGATATGCACTGAAATTTAGTTGTATTTTTAAAAACATGTACATGAAATGTACAGTCACTAGTTGATACAATTTAAACTAGCAACCAATGATGGAATGGTGGATTTTCTGTATCGCACAGATCGACATTTAGGGACCTGAAGGCCAGAGATAGTTGATGGTCTCAGTTCTCTGCTACACACACTTTCCCTAAGTGGTGGTAACATACCTCTAAATCGGTTTGACTTGAGGAGTTTGTGTCCAAACTTAAACATTAATTCCTCCCTTCTAGACTTAAGGGTAGGCAGACCAAGCAGGCCGAGTACTATTGTGTAAGAGTCATACCCACGGCCAAGTATAATACGCACTGCACGTTTTTGCACACGTTCAATATTATCACTTTGGCATACACTAATAGAACTGTGCCAAACCTGGCTACCATACTCCAAAATGGGTCTAATGTAAGAAGTATACACAGCAACCATGTGAGCAGTGGGTATATTGGCCTTCTTAAGGATACACAAAGTGTACAACCTACGCGATGCCTCAGAGACAATGTCAATGGTATGAGTGTCCCATTTTAAGTCATTTTGTATAGTAACTCCAAGTAATTTCATAGACGTCACTTGAATCAATGCTGCGTCATCAAGTTGAAATAATTGCCTCGGAGTGTCTCGTTTCAAAAAACTTACAGTCATAGTTTGACATTTAGATGGTTTTGGGAGCACATTGTTATCATGACACCAACTTGACAAGTCATCAAGATAGTTTTGCATGTGAGATGGTTCGCCATGCTTCACCACCTCGCCTATAGTCAAGTCATCGACATATTTCCAGTGTCTGCAGTTTCCAGCTGTTGCGTCATTGACCAAAATCAAAAACAAAATTGGGCCCAATTTGGTGCCCTGGGGAACTCCACAGGCAATATCCCGAGTTGATGACAAATAGCCACAGAGCTTAGTGTTTTGGGTACGCTCAGTCAGGAAACTGCAGACAGTGGGAATAACAGAGCGTCTAACATTAAGTTCAATGAGCTTTCGAATGACAATGTTATGGTTCACCCGATCAAATGCCTTTGTAAAGTCTATGGCACATAGGTTGGCATAATGACCCGGTTGATCAAGTCCCTCCTGCACAAAGTTAAGCATGTCCACAAGATAGTGCGCTGTAGAACTACCTTTGACATTGCCATACTGATTTGCATCAAGCTTTGAAGAAATGTCTTCGAGAATCCACTTTGCAAGAAAAGTTTCGAACACTCTTGCAAAAATTGGTGTAAGGGAGATAGGCCGAAGTTGGTCAAGACTCGATATGTTCCTCTCCTTAGGAATAGGTACAATGGTCGCAGTCTTCCAAAAACTTGGAAACTTTCCTTCGCGTAGACAGTTGTTATACAAGTACGTAAGAGGGTCAGCCAATTCATGAGCGAACTCCCTGATCAGTCGTACTGGCAAATCCGAAGGGTGGCCAGCTTTAGTTCTGAATTTAACCGTTTCTTTCTTGACAGTTCTGCCCCATTGTTGAAAACACCTACGTCACATCCTACTTGAAGCGGATCTGCAAGCATGGACACGGTCTGTCATCCCATCTTAGGTGTAGCTTTGCCCGATTTGAACACCAGGCACTGTACTACCTCCTGAGAATCTACCATAGTGTGGTAAGGCATTGGCATGAGTTACTTTTAGGACACGGTCTGTCATCCCATCTTGGGTGTAGCTTTGCCCGATTTGAACACCAGGCACTGTACTACCTCCTGAGAATCTACCATAGTGTGGTAAGGCATTGGCAAGAGTTACTTTTAGGACACGGTCTGTCATCCCATCTTAGGTGTAGCTTTGCCCGATTTGAACACCAGGCACTGTACTACCTGCTGAGAATCTACCATAGTGTGGTAAGGCATTGGCAAGAGTTACTTTTAGGACACGGTCTGTCATCACATCTTGGGTGTAGCTTTGCCCGATTTGAACACCAGGCACTGTACTACCTCCTGAGAATCTACCATAGTGTGGTAAGGCATTGGCAAGAGTTACTTTTAGGACACGGTCTGTCATCACATCTTGGGTGTAGCTTTGCCCGATTTGAACACCAGGCACTGTACTACCTGCTGAGAATCTACCATAGTGTGGTAAGGCATTGGCAAGAGTTACTTTTAGGACACGGTCTGTCATCCCATCTTAGGTGTAGCTTGCCCGATTTGAACACCGGGCGGTGTACTACCTCCTGAGAATCTACCATAGTGTGGTAAGGCATTGGCAAGAGTTACTTTTAGGACACGGTCTGTCATCCCATCTTAGGTGTAGCTTTGCCCGATTTGAACACCAGGCACTGTACTACCTGTTGAGAACCTACCATAGTGTGGTAAGGCATTGGCAAGAGTTACTTTTAGGACACGGTCTGTCATCCCATCTTGGGTGTAGCTTGCCCGATTTGAACACCGGGCGGTGTACTACCTCCTGAGAATCTACCATAGTGTGGTAAGGCATTGGCAAGAGTTACTTTTAGGACACGGTCTGTCATCCCATCTTAGGTGTAGCTTTGCCCGATTTGAACACCAGGCACTGTACTACCTGCTGAGAATCTACCATAGTGTGGTAAGGCATTGGCAAGAGTTACTTTTAGGACACGGTCTGTCATCACATCTTGGGTGTAGCTTTGCCCGATTTGAACACCGGGCGCTGTACTACCTGCTGAGAATCTACCATAGTGTGGTAAGGCATTGGCAAGAGTTACTTTTAGGACACGGTCTGTCATCCCATCTTGGGTGTAGCTTGCCCGATTTGAACACCGGACGCTGTACTACCTGCTGAGAATCTACCACAGCGTGGTAAGGCAATGACATGAGTTACTTTTAGGACACGGTCTGTCATCCCATCTTGGGTGTAGCTTGCCCGATTTGAACACCAGGCGCTGTACTACCTGCTGAGAATCTACCACAGCGTGGTAAGGCAATGACATGAGTTACTTTAAGAACACGGTCTGTCATCCCATCTTGGGTGTAGCTTTGCCCGATTTGAACACCAGGCGCTGTACTATCTGCTGAGAATCTACCATAGTGTGGTAAGGCATTGGCTTGAGTTACTTTTAGGACACAGTCTGTCATCCCATCTTGGGTGTAGCTTTGCCCGATTTGAACACCAGGCGCTGTACTACCTGCTGAGAATCTACCATAGTGTGGTAAGGCATTGGCAAGAGTTACTTTTAGGACACGGTCTGTCATCCCATCTTGGGTGTAGCTTTGCCCGATTTGAACACCGGGCGCTGTACTACCTGCTGAGAATCTACCATAGTGTGGTAAGGCATTGGCATGAGTTACTTTTAGGACACGGTCTGTCATCCCATCTTGGGTGTAGCTTGCCCGATTTGAACACCGGGCGGTGTACTACCTCCTGAGAATCTACCATAGTGTGGTAAGGCATTGGCAAGAGTTACTTTTAGGACACGGTCTGTCATCCCATCTTAGGTGTAGCTTTGCCCGATTTGAACACCAGGCACTGTACTACCTGCTGAGAATCTACCATAGTGTGGTAAGGCATTGGCAAGAGTTACTTTTAGGACACGGTCTGTCATCACATCTTGGGTGTAGCTTTGCCCGATTTGAACACCGGGCGCTGTACTACCTGCTGAGAATCTACCATAGTGTGGTAAGGCATTGGCAAGAGTTACTTTTAGGACACGGTCTGTCATCCCATCTTGGGTGTAGCTTGCCCGATTTGAACACCGGACGCTGTACTACCTGCTGAGAATCTACCACAGCGTGGTAAGGCAATGACATGAGTTACTTTTAGGACACGGTCTGTCATCCCATCTTGGGTGTAGCTTGCCCGATTTGAACACCAGGCGCTGTACTACCTGCTGAGAATCTACCACAGCGTGGTAAGGCAATGACATGAGTTACTTTAAGAACACGGTCTGTCATCCCATCTTGGGTGTAGCTTTGCCCGATTTGAACACCAGGCGCTGTACTATCTGCTGAGAATCTACCATAGTGTGGTAAGGCATTGGCAAGAGTTACTTTTAGGACACGGTCTGTCATCCCATCTTGGGTGTAGCTTTGCCCGATTTGAACACCGGGCGCTGTACTACCTGCTGAGAATCTACCATAGTGTGGTAAGGCATTGGCATGAGTTACTTTTAGGACACGGTCTGTCATCCCATCTTGGGTGTAGCTTTGCCCGATTTGAACACCAGGCGCTGTACTACCTGCTCAGAATCTACCATAGCGTGGTAAGGCATTGGCAAGAGTTACTTTTAGGACACGGTCTGTCATCCCATCTTGGGTGTAGCTTTGCCCGATTTGAACACCGGGCGCTGCACTACTAATCTACCATAGTGTGGTAAGGCATTGGCAAGAGTTACTTTTAGGACACGGTCTGTCATCCCATCTTGGGTGTAGCTTTGCCCGATTTGAACACCGGGCGGTGTACTACCTGCTGAGAATCTACCATAATGTGGTAAGGCATTGGCTTGAGTTACTTTAAGAACACAGTCTGTCATCACATCTTGGGTGTAGCTTTGCCCGATTTGAACACCAGGCACTGTACTACCTGCTGAGAATCTACCATAGTGTGGTAAGGCATTGGCAAGAGTTACTTTTAGGACACGGTCTGTCATCCCATCTTGGGTGTAGCTTGCCCGATTTGAACACCGGACGCTGTACTACCTGCTGAGAATCTACCACAGTGTGGTAAGGCAATGACATGAGTTACTTTAAGAACACGGTCTGTCATCACATCTTGGGTGTAGCTTTGCCCGATTTGAACACCAGGCACTGTACTACCTGCTGAGAATCTACCATAGTGTGGTAAGGCATTGGCAAGAGTTACTTTTAGGACACGGTCTGTCATCCCATCTTGGGTGTAGCTTGCCCGATTTGAACACCGGACGCTGCACTACTAATCCACTATAGTGTGGTAATGCTACGTTTACACCATGTCCCCGGCAGTCCCGGCGCCCCGGTAGAGCTGCACCGGGGAGGCACCGGGATGGACGTCGGGGAGCGTAGGGGACCGGGGTGGCGAAACGTGAATGACCGTAGCTCACCCTTGCCACCGGCCGGTGAGCAGCTCTGTCAAAAATTTTGCCCCGGCAGTCCCGGCACTAATGAGAATCGTCCTGGGCCGCAGTGGGACGGGGCTTCCGTCACAGGGCGTGACGGACCGCAGTGTGCCTTGACTCACCGGGGTGTGGCACCTTGGGGTGCCGGGGAACTCTGATCGCGGCCGGTGCCTCGCGCTCCGCCACGTTTGGAAGCCCGGCACCCCACGGTCTGCCAGGGCCCGACACGGTAGCGGCCACAGCATGGTGTGAATGCGGCCTGGTAACGTAAACTGCGGTGCGCCAAGGTGTGTGACGGTTGTTGCTCAGGGCCAGTTACGCCTCACTGCGTCGCGCTCCAGGACGAAGTGAAAATGAAGGTGTGGAGCGCACTATTTATACCAACCGGGGCTCACCGGGAGACCACCGGGGCGTGAAACGTGACAGCTGCCACGTTCAGTCGCAGGGCGCCGCAGCAGACCCTCGCACACCGTCGGGAACGTATTGGGCCGGGACAACAAACGTGACACGAACGGGACGGACGTGAGGCACCGCATTAGAACTTAGCAGGCCGGCCTGGGACGTGGACCCATCCGTAGTGGAACGGCGCTTAAAACGTAGCGCGCCGTCCGCCTCGCGGCCCGGAACCGGCACCGGCGCGCCACGCTTTACGTACCGGGACGTAACGCACCGTGGTAGAACGCAACACACCGGCCCAACTAGGGCCGAGTCGAGCCAAAGTAATAAAAAGACGACAAAAGTTCCACGGCACGCTACGTTTTGGCCAAACCGGGGCGCCGGGACTGCCGGGGACATGGTGTAAACGTAGCATAAGGCATTGGCAAGAGTTACTTTTAGGACACAGTCTGTCATCCCATCTTGGGTGTAGCTTTGCCCTATTTGAACACCAGGCACTCTACCTGCTTGGAATTTACGAACATATTTTTGCCCATATCTCAAAACAAGGATTGTCGAGTTCCGACTGATTTTGCTTAATCGCATCACACTTACTAAGACAGAAAAATGAAAGCAAATTAAACTGTGTTTTATGGTGAAACATTATTGAATAAACACCAAATAAAACTGGCTGTTTTTGTTTGTTTGTTTGGTTTTTTTTCCCCTCCCCAAGGCTCAACAAGCCGAGAGTTGCCACCAGTACAGCAACCTGTACCACAGCGCTGCCTTAGTGCTGTTTGCTCGCTTACAACCAGGGGATGAGTATTACATACATGATCTCATGTCAAGCGTCTTGTTCAATACAGACTTCATAGTGTGAGTAGAAGTTTCACTTGATTTAATCTTTAAAAACAAATTGGAAAAGAGGGCCTTATTGGGATTTGAACCCTAGACCTCTGACTCATCGGGCAGACGCTCTTCCAGCTAAGCTATAAGGCACAGTTGGTATACTCCTCAGATTTTACCTATGGACCCAATTCTTCTCTCGGTGTTGCATGGTAGCGCAACTGGGCAAAGTAACGAACGCAACATATGGTACGGTGCCTAATCACCATTGAAATGAAACCACCAAACTTGGGATGAGAGAAAAATAGTAAAGGCCTTTGTGGGTTACCGTGGCCTAGTGGTTTGGGTCATTGACTCTCAATCATAGGTGAAACTATTTCCTTTCATTGAAATACTGTAAAAACCCATGAGTAAGGGGCACCCCCAACTTCTGAATTTGTGACGCAGAAAAAAAAGTGCACCTTTTAGATGTGTTTTTATGGTAAATAATTTAAAAAAATTGTTGGAAAGTGTTTAAGACCAGACTCTGTCGCCCAATTGTTGGAAAGTGTTTAAGACCAGTCTCTGTCGCCCAATTGTTGGAAAGTGTTTAAGACCAGTCTCTGTCGCCCAATTGTTGGAAAGTATTTAAGACCAGACTCTGTCGCCCAATTGTTGGAAAGTGTTTAAGACCAGACTCTGTCGCCCAATTGTTGGAAAGTGTTTAAGACCAGACTCTGTCGCCCAATTGTTGGAAAGTATTTAAGACCAGTCTCTGTCACCCCTTCATAAATACCTTAGACAGTTTACGGATCCCTATTGGCTGAGAGCATTTCACGTAGCCAGTTTTTAATGGACAATAAAGACTGGCCGGCCAGTCTTAAACACATTCTTGCCTGCCCCGCGGCCGTGTCCTAGTCAGCATGACTGGAACACGCACACGCACACAGAAACTGCACGTATCTGAAAGCAAAATGGGCACTGTGACAAAAATAAGTACCCCATTGTGTGCGTATGCGTAACGCATGCGAACAAACAAAAACAACTTAACGCACAGCTACATATAGCATGTAGGAAAATACTATGCAAAACATGGCAAAACGGCAAGTTAATTTTTGTGAGTTTTACTGATTTACACAAAAAGGTATTTATGAATGGCATTGCGGCTTGGGCCATTATCAGCGTCCAGGATCCTAGCCGGTTTTAAACGTATGTTTAAGACTGGCCAATCCCACTTTTATTCCATAATTTAAAACACTCATGTGACGTCTTCTCAACCAATAGGAATGCGTGAACTGTATTATGAATGGTAGTTTAATCTGAAAGACAATCCTCTCCCTTACACTTTGCACAGTGAAGGCAGGATTGGCGACCCCATTGCAGTAGACCTAGCAGATCGTCTGACTGTAAGCACCTCATCAGAGCAACCAAGTCCTAGTCTAATCCAAACCGGCCCAACTCGCGGTGAGCTGCTACAGGGTGCCTATGATCACCTCCCAGGCATACGCAATCTGTATATGGTGTTCTTTGGGACGGCAAAGGAGGCACTAGCAAAGTCCAGGTAAATTCAGAATATCAGTTTACAGGGCAACTGATATACTAGCGTGCTGTTATGGGCCCTTTTCCAAATCTCGACTCCGTCTTCAGGCTCCAGGCTCCGGCTTCATGCGGCTCCGGCTCCAACCGCCTCCGGCTTTACTTTAGCGAAGCCAAACCAAAAATCGTTTGAAACACTAGTCGGGCCTAAAAGGCCTACCACTCTTTTTCAAAGCGCTAGCAGACGAGTTTTGTCGGCGGCAAAGTTTAGCAAACCTGCAAAAGTTCACACAGTTTTTGTTGCTGTCACGTGATTTTCCAGTTCAGGCACTTCGTTAGTTGACTTCGTTTTGGAGCCTCATTTGGGCCAAAACGGAGCCTCAAAATGAAGCCTGAAGCTGAGCCGAAGTTTGGTATGGGGCTTCAAGATGGCGGAATGGAGACGGAGCCAGAGACGGAGACGAAGCCGAGATTTGGAAAAAAGTTATGTTTTTCCTAAAGTTTAAATGAGGAAACACATGATGAAGGTTGCTTAATTCCCCGAGATATCGCCAACAAGCTTAGCAAAGTTTGTCATAAAAGTAGCACATGGAAGCTTATTTTTCAACCCTCGTCCCTTCTGATTTGCGCCTATAGGCTTCATGTAAGCTCCCATGTTTTTGCAGTCCGGCGCTCGGACTTGAGAGGGCGTGATTCAGATAACTACAGATTTTTATATACTTCATGGAGTGTAGGAGACAGTTGCATGGTCGACATCCTCTCTTTAATCACATATTAAAGTTTAACATCTAAATTAAATAACAGGGGACATGCTGACCCATGATAATTTCTTAATGAGGTTCCTCTACTAAGTTTATTATCCATTTTAACATATACCGTGGCCGAGTGGTTTGCGTCATTGACTCGCAATCATAGATGAAAACTTGGGATTGCGGGTTCGAACCTCCCCAAGCTGGGGTACCTGTGCTCTTGAGCAAGGCACTTAACCACACTTGCTCCATCCTTCAGAAAGGATGTAAAGCCGTTTGTCCAGTGTGTTAGTTACTGGTATTACCATTAACTAACACACTTTAAACGCACTTTAAAGATCCCAGAGCATTCTTTCGTGAAGAGCAAGGGGATTCCCCGGTGTCTTTGGCCATTTCTAATTGCGAGTGACAGTGCAATGGCACTTTAGAGGAACCCTTGGTATGAATACCAGAAAGAAATAATAATAATAATAATACATTTCTTAAGACTTTTCTGTTGATTTTTGTACTTATTTCTGAGGAATATACTGAGGAAGCATTTATGCCTGCCTTGCATATTGCACTGGCCAAATATGCCTTGCATATTGCACTGGAAATAACATAATGGTGATGCATGTGGTTTTGAGTGATCACTGATTGTCTGCAATTTATTCGAATAAATAAACAATATTGCAATGTAAATTCACTTTGTTTTCTTTCCTGGTTTTCAGGTCCAGATCCTTGCATCGATCATGTGACATAGATTCATTCATTCTCCCCGAGTTCAATGGCCCCCTGCTTCCTGTTGATTGGATGTTCCTACCACTCCTGCATTTGTACACAGAAGCCCAAAAAGCGTGAGTATATCCCCAGCAGATAATGGCTTCGCTAGAGAATTGTAAAAACTAATAGGAGTAGTGATCATTGGGTTGAAGGAGCCAAGCTTCTACATTTGAGAGACCCAGCATTTCAGACCGTTTTACAGAACACCTATGGAGCATTCAACTCAATTCTCCCTGCCTTAACTGTGGCCCAACATTTCAATGTAGCTTTGCACTCGTCATGAAAAATACTTTCCGTCCAAGTTGATAAAAATAGCTTTCAGTGTTTGTTTCACTACAAATTCCCTCCACACTGCTTTTACTCAAAGCGACGTGTGTTGAATTTGCGCGCATCTTAAACTTGAGATTTGGCATCTTAAGCAGCTATGTCAGATACGTAGCGCCGCTTCTTGGTGTGTCATTTTTGAATTGGGCACATTCTACCCTGACAGAAACAATATTGACTTTAACCAATTCGCGACGGCTAGGCATTTTCAAATTTATTCCCCTGGAGCGGGAGACTGCACTAGCAGTTTTGGTTATGCAGTATACATGTATGTCTCTGGGGCTGGAGACTTGATTACTAGTTTTCATTTCAAGTCGTAAATAAATCTTATTTCCCAAGTCCAGTCACAAGTCATTTTCTCCCGAGTCAAGTCACAGGTCAAAACCTAAAACTGACTTGACCCCAAACCAACAAGATAAGAGACCAGCTCTGGTCTAATTCATGGGCTAATTCTGTATAACTGCCCCCAAAACACTCGCACTTAGAACTGCATATGCAGTTCCCCGTTGCGAAGTGGTTAACGCTTTTACTCCAAATGCGCAATGCTAGAAGCCATGAAACCCTTACAGAAGGTGCATCGCACCAAAAGCTTGGGTCCTCCAACCTAGGAGCACTGATTATATTTGTCTGCCAATTTTGATATTTCACAGTGCTATTGTATATCTTATTTGCTACTTAACGCTATCGGCAACTAGCGTGACCAGAATATGCAATAGTGTAATTATTGTAACATGTTAAGGGTTAATGGTTTCACATGGGTCCCTGAATTTGTGATTGGAGTGATTTCTTGCATTGAGTTAACAGGATTTTGATTTCAGGAGATTGACTGATCAATATTTTACTGTCCATGTACGTGAGTCTTTCCACGGTAAAGGGGGCATTTTGGCAACACAACTGAAACTTATTTCTTATTTTGAGACCAGACAAAGGTATTTCCTCGAAAGTATGGTCTTTGTTGCCAAAATTCCCCCTTTACTGTGGAAAGACCCACTTTTCTTCACCTCAGGGAGATGCAAGGGAAGTCAGTCAAGGCTTTACCACCGCACATCTTAAGTGCCTTGGTAAACACCTTACGCTGGGTCTACCTGATCGAAACCTGGCGACCTCAGAGTCTTAAGATGGTCCCACAAGCTGCCAAGATTGCTCGCGTCTTGAGTGTCTTCTTGACAGGTTAGTGGAAGAGACCTCTAGATCTTAGGATCCTGAGTGCCTTGGTAGACACCTTACGCTGGGTCTACCTGATCGAAACCTGGCGACCTCAGAGTCTTAAGATGGTCCCACAAGCTGCCAAGATTGCTCGCGTCTTGAGTGTCTTCTTGACAGGTTAGTGGAAGAGACCTCTAGATCTTAGGATCCTGAGTGCCTTGGTAAACACCTTACGCTGGGTCTACCTGATCGAAACCTGGCGACCTCAGAGTCTTAAGATGGTCCCACAAGCTGCCAAGATTGCTCGCGTCTTGAGTGTCTTCTTGACAGGTTAGTGGAAGAGACCTCTAGATCTTAGGATCCTGAGTGCCTTGGTAGACACCTTACGCTGGGTCTACCTGATCGAAACCTGGCGACCTCAGAGTCTTAAGATGGTCCCACAAGCTGCCAAGATTGCTCGCGTCTTGAGTGTCTTCTTGACAGGTTAGTGGAAGAGACCTCTAGATCTTAGGATCCTGAGTGCCTTGGTAGACACCTTACGCTGGGTCTACCTGATCGAAACCTGGCGACCTCAGAGTCTTAAGATGGTCCCACAAGCTGCCAAGATTGCTCGCGTCTTGAGTGTCTTCTTGACAGGTTAGTGGAAGAGACCTCTAGATCTTAGGATCCTGAGTGCCTTGGTAGACACCTTACGCTGGGTCTACCTGATCGAAACCTGGCGACCTCAGAGTCTTAAGATGGTCCCACAAGCTGCCAAGATTGCTCGCGTCTTGAGTGTCTTCTTGACAGGTTAGTGGAAGAGACCTCTAGATCTTAGGATCCTGAGTGCCTTGGTAGACACCTTACGCTGGGTCTACCTGATCGAAACCTGGCGACCTCAGAGTCTTAAGATGGTCCCACAAGCTGCCAAGATTGCTCGCGTCTTGAGTGTCTTCTTGACAGGTTAGTGGAAGAGACCTCTAGATCTTAGGATCCTGAGTGCCTTGGTAGACACCTTACGCTGGGTCTACCTGATCGAAACCTGGCGACCTCAGAGTCTTAAGATGGTCCCACAAGCTGCCAAGATTGCTCGCGTCTTGAGTGTCTTCCTGACAGGTTAGTGGGAGAGACCTCTAGATCTTAGGATCTGGACACCTTACGCTGGGTCTACCTGATCGAAACCTGGCGACCTCAGAGTCTTAAGATGGTCCCACAAGCTGCCAAGATTGCTCGCGTCTTGAGTGTCTTCTTGACAGGTTAGTGGAAGAGACCTCTAGATCTTAAGATACTAAGTGCCTTGGTAGACACCTTATGATGGGTGTACCTGGGGGAGACCTGATGACCTTAGAGTCTTAAGATGGTCCCACAAGCTGCCAAGATTGCTCGCGTCTTGAGTGTCTTCCTGACGGGTTAGTAGGAGGGACCTCTAGATCTTAGGATTATGAGTGTCGTGGTAGACACCTTACGCTGGGTTGTACCTGGGGAAGACCTGGCGACCTCAGTCTTAAGATGGTCCCACAAGCTGCCAAAATTACTCGCATTTTGAGTGTCTTCCTGACAGGTCAGTAGCAGAGACCTCTATATTTTAGGTTTCTAGTCCCTACCTGTACACATCCCAATTGCCATGGTGTACACTCTACAATGTATGCCTGCTAGAGACTGGTGTTTTTTTTATAAGTGAGTTGTTGGAAGTCTCTGACAAGAACTAGCTTGTTTTTTTATTAGTATTATTTTATTTCTCTCCACAAAAACAAAATCCATATACCCGGTAAAAAAGGAAAATACAATTAAAACAGCAACCAAAATAAATGTGGAGAAGGCCAGACCGAGGAGGAAAGTAATTTGTTCCTGTCACCAACAGGTTCGGTCTGCCTAAGTACTATAGCACATCAGTTATAGGTACAGGCCCTATCCACAAACAATATCCACAAATATCCACAAATAATAATAAAAAAGACATTTATAAATATAAATAGTCAGGATAAAAAAATTACATGGCTGTGATTGATACTTAGTTTAAGTAGTATATGTTAACTGTCTCATTACCATTCCTAGCTGAAACCAAAAGCTTCAAATATTGTTTGTTTTGTTTTGTTTTTTGTTTTGTTTTGTTATTTTTTGTTTGGCCGTTCATCAAAATTACCAGAGATGTGTATTACATGTATAAGGATATAACTGTAGTGAGATTTGCAGATAGTGCTTTTTTTATTTAATTGTTTTTTGATTAAACGGTTAAACGCCATATCCTTACTCCATGGTATAAAGCAATGCCTAAGAAGACTCCATTAAACATTTAGGCAAAACCAGGCTTTCCTGATCGTTCTTAGTCAATAATGAGTAGCATACACAATTTCTAAAAAATTATCCAAAGACACCAAATTTCCTGCCTCTTTTTCCTGACTTTACAGGCAGTGACTTGTTTCTTGAAGACTCCATCCGTCACTACCTTACCCCTCTACTCAGACTCTACACCCAGCCTGACCACCTCAAGTTGCTGGACTTCGATGCTCCTATACCAGGAGTCACCTCCTTCTATGACCTGTGAGTTGTCTTTACTTTGGGTAGACAGAAATTCTGTGATCTGTGGTACCGTGGCCGAGCGGTTTAGGTCATTGACTCGCAATCATAGGTGAAAACTTGGGGTTGCAGGTTCGAACCTCCCCACGGCTACGGTACCTGTGCCCTTGGGCAAGGCACTCAACCACACTTGCTCCATCCTTCGGAAGGGATGTAAAGCCGTTGGTCCAGTGTGTTAGGTAATGGAAACGCACTCTAAAGATCACAGAGTGCATTCTTTCATGAAGAGCAAGGGGGATCATCCCCGGTGTCTCTGGCCATTTCTAATTCTAATTCTTCATGGGTTTCCTCACGCTTGCGAGTGACAGTGCAATGAGCACTATTGAGGAATCCTTGGTATGAATACCAGAAAGAAATAATAATAATAATAATAAATAATAATAAAACACTGTGAAGTTCGCTAGCACCCACCATTTATTACATACAGTTGAAGTCAGAAGTATAAATACAACTGTATGCAACTAAGGGTTAAAACTGGTGTGCTTACACCATTTTTGTAACAGTCTTTACTAAAATCTTGATTTTGTGGAATTCCTCACGTGCATACAGTACTTAAAAACATAGCTTGTACACCTTGCAATGGTTCAGGTAGTCCTGTTTACCATTTTGGGTGATGGTAGTGGTGTACATGTATTTATACTTCTGACTTCAACTGTACATGTACATGACAAAGTTTGAGAAGTTTCAAAACTGTAGGAAACCATATTTCATAATGCATAGTTCCGACCTATCAATCAAGCCGAACCCATGTCACCATCTATGACCAATCATATTAGCATATCGTTCACAACAGACACACGTGCTTTTAAAGCACATTTTCGCAGAGCTCATCACATTTTCTTATTCACCTTTTCACATTCAGAGGTCGAAATTAACTTGAATTTTATGTTATCCCACAGGACTAGTCACATCAACATTTCACTAGTCCGCCATCATTTATTAGTACATGTAGTCCTACAGAAACGTACACAAACGATTTCTACATTTTGGACATTCGTTAATTGTGTAGTATTGATCAAATACAAAAAGTAAAATAAAAAAAAATCCTTCAGCTGATTTCACGTACGCATTGCAATAACTACATGCAAGCTATGGTTCTTATGCCATTTTTAAATGTTTTCGCAAGCTACGCACTTCTTTGTGAAATCGGCTGCAGATCGAGAACCTGAACTTTTTAGTGCCACATCGTTTTGACTCATTGTTTTTCCCAATGTTGAAACGTTAACAGGAAACATTTTTCTTTATATTGCATAAAAACATGTATAATGTAGTGCAGCATATAGGCCCACTAGCTGGTCGGACTACCAACATATGGCAACTACTAGTCCTCTGGCTAAAACCACTAGCCTCGGACTACGGGACTACTGTTAATTTCGACCCCTGACATTGTGTGGGAAAACATTGTAGAGATCTCTTACACCCGTTTCATACAGGCGCTCCAGAGTCGCGCCGAACTAAATTGTATTTGAAGCGACTTTAGGTCGACACAAATAAAAATTGGTTTCGTACAGGCGAACTTCGCTGCGCGTGATGCCTTTTAGTCGTTCTGAACGACTGGAACAGTCGATCTTTCGACTTCTGGTGAACCAAGTCGCTCCTAATTGTTTGATACGTCGATCTTTTGGCGAACTTAATTCAAATTCTAGCAATAATTTAGTTCGGCGCGACTCTGGAGCGCCTGTATGAAACGGGTGTTACATTGCGAGTGAACTGTAACCTTCAGTTTTTGCTTTTGATTTTCTTAAATCATTGATTAATTCCTAGTTACATGGACGTGTTGACCCAGTATGAAGCAGTGTCGTTTGGAGATCCCCTCTTTGCTCATTTCATTCTACTACCGATGCAGCAACGATTCAGCGTTGGGATACGTAAAGCTCTGTGGTGTGAGCATGCTACTGCACTCCGAGCCCTCAATGTCCCACTCTCGCAGGTGACTACTATAACTAATAATCGGGGTGTTTCAAAATGTACTCTCTGTCGACCAGAGGGTCAAATTTTCAAGTAATTTGAAAAAACACATCTCTGAACCAGTGTACATACCTTTTGATAAGTGGCAGTGATATAAAATACTTTTTAGCGGGTACATATAAGGGGCTGTCCGAAGTTTGTCAACATTTTCACGGGCCGACAGAGTGTAGAAAGGGGGAGGGGTGTCGAGGGCTGACAACAAAATAGCTTAGTATTTCGGGGAGGGAGGTGGGGGTCTTGAATAATACTATGCTCTGTTGAAGTCCAGAGCCGATAAAATCACAAGTCCGTGACAAGTCCCGCACAAGTCTAGTAACAAGAAGCAAGGGATGAACACGCAGAAAAGAATGCCTTTGTTGGAGTTCATTTGAATAGTTTGTAACTTGAATTAAGACCCAGGGACTTGTGGTGGACTTTTTTGTGATTGACTCGTGATTGACTCGTGATTGACTCGTGATTGACTCGCGATTGACTCGCGAT
The DNA here is from genome assembly GCA_037783545.1 of Henricia sp. BOLD:AAB3569. NCBI lineage: Eukaryota > Metazoa > Echinodermata > Asteroidea > Spinulosida > Echinasteridae > Henricia > Henricia sp. BOLD:AAB3569. Next base: position 469,311 of record JBBELK010000570.1, read on the forward strand.
TGACTCGCGATTGACTCGCGATTGACTCGCGATTGACTCGCGATTGACTTGCGATTGACTCGCGATTGACTCGCGATTGACTCGCGATTGACTCGCGATTGACTCGCGATTGACTCGCGATTGACTCGCGATTGACTCGCGATTGACTCGATTAAGAACTAAGGTCAAGTGAGTAAGGCACCCAAGATATCACTTCAAGCAACATGGAATCAAGAGTGTTGTCCTTCAGGAAAACTGTGATGTCGGGGTTACGAAGTGGCGGAAAATAAGGTCTTAACATTTTGAAGCTGAGCTGCAGTCGGATTGTGTTATGGAAACCACTATTTCAAATGTGGAAAGAGCATAAAGCCACACATTGCATGTGATTGGATAACGACTTGAGCTGGCTAAGGATCATACAAAAGAAGACTACCAATATTTTACATTTTTAATAAATAATTCTTGCAGCTCATCTTGCCGTTGGAGAACTTCCTGCATCCCCAAGAAACCAACCTAGGGCTGCTCTCAATCTACCTGGTTTCGTTGGCAAATGGCACCGTGCAGCAGACATGGTGTCCACTCATGTACCTAGTAGCACTACATCACATCAGTGGGTTTCTATTTGGTCAAACTGGTATGGACCGGCTGGATGCAGTACAGGCTAGACTCGGGCTGCTACGGCAGGTTGCTGCCATTATAAATGAGGTAGGTTGAGTTTGGATTGGTCCAACTGGCACCGTGTATCAGGGTGTCTACTCATCACTACATCACATCAGTGGGTTTCTATTTGGTCAAACTGGTGTGGACCGGCTGGATGCAGTACAGGCTAGACTCAGGCTGCTACGGCAGGTTGCTGCCATTATGAATGAGGTAGGTTGAGTTTGGATTGGTCCAACTAGCAGCGTGCAGAAGGCATGGCACAAACCAATGATAATGGTATAGACTTGTTGCCAACATACTTATCTGTGGAAACACTGATCAAGGTGCCTCATTATTATTACCCTCGATTATGAGGCTCCATTAATATACCATCTCAGCTCCCTGGGCAGTTCAATTGCTTACCAAACCCATAGCATTCACTGCCCTCTCAGATAACCATTTTACTCCTAGATGGAGAGAAGTAATGTGTGTCTTGATCAAGGGGACATGCACCATGGATGGACCGGATAGGGATTCGAACCCACAACCTTTAGAACTAACCATGGTTTTGAATACGATCCATTAGACCGCTCTGTCATGGCACTCCATAAACTAGGGCCAGAGACACATGGCAAATTGACTTTATCCAAACTGGCACAAACTTGTTCAATCCAGCCAAAACCTTCTTAAAGCACAGTACATCATTTGCAGTTACCCAAAGTTTTACTTCATGAGTTGACAAGACAAATCCGACTAAAAGTGTTGATAGCAATGGTAACAAACACCACATGATTTTTAAAAAGTTGTCTGCAGACAATTTTTTGTATCATTCATTCAACACAAAAACCATACGTGGAATTTTCAGGTTTTCTAAAGCATTTTTTTTTTTTTTTAAAGCACCTTCAGTAGGCAATTTCTCCCACAAAGGTACAAATTTTCGTGGGAAAAAAATGTGGTGTTTGTAACCATTGCTATCAACATTTTTAGTTGGGTTTTTCTTGCCAACTTGTGAAGTAAAATTGTTGATAACTGCAAATAATGTATCGGGGCTTTGATAAAGGCCTATACCTTTGAGAGATATATAATCCATTCATTATTTTCATTCATTTAATCTCTCCATAATTTCCTTCTATTCCTCCGCACCAGGTTGTGCTTCAACATATAACCTGCTATCAAGGCCCTGATGCCTCGTCTCCAAACGGATTTAGCATGTATCCCACAATTCCTTCAGAACGATCCGCCATCTTGCAAGCCGCTCAGAAGAGGTAGCACGCAGCAACTCCTCAGCAAAATGGTGAGTTTGGGCTGCTTTTTGTTGTTTTTGGAATTTGCAGACATTGTTTTTTACAAATATTCTCTTTCAGTTGTTACAGTATTTTTATCTTCAAGCAAACTTGAATCCGTGTTTCTGATTGGTCGATCCATGGCAACAACAGTGTGACATTGTACTATGTACCCCTTCTGATTTATTTGTCACATTCTGCGTAATGCATCCAAGTATTCCACGTGCATTCAGTATGCGTGATTCTATGCATGCGCTTCATAGCCTGCGTCAAGTGTGCGTCAAGTTTGCTTGAAGATAAATTTGTTATCCCACTCGCGCTTGTGGAATACAACATAATGTAGTGCATCTGCGTCCCATATATCACTCAGGGTTCAACCTCGTAGTATATGAGATGCAGACGCACTACATTTGAATCGCGCTCGTGGGATAACTAATATTGTTTTATAGGAAGGTGCCTACTTCATAAAGGTGACCGCAATGTCAGGCTTGACTGTACTTGTTAAAGGCAGTATACATGATTGGTATCTCGAAAATCAGAAATGTTCACCGATTTACGCCTAACTTACACAATATAAACATGATGACCTTAGAAAACTTCCCCTGAAATGGTTTTGTCTGAAGTGATATAGTCTTTGATAAACAATTATTTTTCGTCTCATGAGACGAAAATTCAATTCGCCCTAAAACCATTTCGCCCAAGTGCCATTTCGCCCACAAACCACTTCGCCTGAGTGACATTTCGCCCCAAATCACTTCGTCCAAACACTACATCACCGAAATGCCACTTCGCCCCAAAACCACTTCGTGCACAGGCCGTGGTTCAGGGCGAAATGGTTCAGGGCGAAGTGATTTTGGGGCGAAATGACTGCAAACCCTTTTTTGACTGTTTTCTCAAAAGTTAGACGAAGTACGGAGCTGGTTTTTGCTCAGGTTGGTTTTAATCATGCATATCCTCAATCACACAGGGGGGTAAAACTATTGGTAACAATTTACCAATCATGTATACTATCTTTAAGTATGAATAAGTGATTTTATTTTTTGGGGGATAATGACCCAGAGACCTCCGGGTTGAATTTTTTTCGATACAAATGTGGAAAAATATCCGTGAGTTTAGGAAATATGGATGCAGTGAAAAAAAGTTGGCTTCACTGGAATGCTTGAAAGACATGCAAATCTTAATTAGGGTTTGTTTTGTGTTACCGACGTATATTAGCACTGTATACTCCCCGACGCAAGCTAAATAAATTACTGATTTATTGCGATCCTCGTTACGAAATGATTTGAACCGGCCATTCAACACTGGCTAGCTCGGTGGTCGAGTGGTTAAGACGTCTGCCTTGTTTGCAGGAGGTCGTGGGTTCGAATCCCACCCGAGCACGCTATGAAGTTTTTCATAGTGCCTCGGGAAAGCACTGAGTATGCAGTATGCAGTGCTAATATACGTCAGGTAAGGGCAAAAAACCCTAATAAATATTCATTCTCCCTGACGCAAGCTAAATCAATTACTGACATATAAATCATGCAGAGCCATACCCAACCAAAGCTCACACAACTTGTAAAAACTATGTTAAGACCACAAATTTATTCAGGCATGCATGCATTTTTTTTGTTAATTTTGGTATTCCTTTTAAATATTAAATGCTGAAATTACCTTTAAAGATATAAAATAAATTGCTCATCTGTAATACAGTACACCTAATCTGAATTTCTGAATCGCTTCCATAAAACATGCACTGCCTTCACCGTATGATCTGAATAATTCAGGTGCATGGGTGTGAGCAGAACGTCTGCATCATGCAGACAGTATTGGCTTATAACTCCATCCATGACGTCAGACTAGCCATACTAATCTAGTACCTGTCTGCAGGAGGCATATGCTGGAGCTTAATCAGTGTGGCCTTGATGGAAGAAATTGTCTGCATGAATTCCTGATCTTGCTGTACTTGTAGTTCAAATCTTATTTAAAGGAGTGTGTCCCGACTACATGCATATCGGTACCATGTTTTTTTTTAAGCCCACAAATTGTTCCCATGGGTGTTGGGATTTTGATGTCATATCGTGTCATATTTTCTCATTGCCATTTTGAAATTTCGCACTTTTATTCCGTACATTTTTGAGGATATTGTCAAAACCCACTGATGTTTTGTACACTATCCGGTTACATAAAGCAGTGCAGTGATTACACCAACCTTTTGTGTCTGCATCCAATTTGGAGATTGCAAATTTCCTGTTTTCTTCCCATTGATAGTATTTTGCGGAGGTATTTTATATGATTGTTAGGTGAGAACGATATCCATTTCCTGGAAAAATCGGGACAAGCCCCTTCACTGGTAAATGGGTAATTCTATAAATTTGGGGTCCAATTTTTCTGTCCCCCGTTACATATGATATCTTGTAAAATGTTGTAGTTTGTAAATTCTGGACATATTCTTTAAATTCCTTCTATCTCAAAGAGTGATTACATAAAGTACAATTCACAAAAATATGTTTTGAAGGCATTTTTAATGATACTTGTATGGCACATGTCAGGTGTAACGCGGGACAGACAAATTTCATACTTTGGACCTAAATTTATGCACTGTAGACTGTGCAGGAGGTCGCAGGTTCAAGTCCCTCCTGTGTGGACGTTAATTCAGTTTAAACCTTACATTAAGTTTAGGCACATCATTAAATGAAGGCTAGGTTTTTTTAAAAAAGTTTTAACTGTAATTAGTTAAATTCTGCAGTACTAATGTAAAGCGCTGTAAGAGTACCTTTTTGGTAGATATGCGCACAATAGAAGATCCAATTGTTAATATTGTGTTGCCAGTGAGCCGCTGGCAGCAGTTTTCCGACCAGAAGTAGACATTTCTAAAGTTTTTTTGTGGCGCAAGGCAAAATTCAAAAGTTGTGTAAGCTAAACTATGCACTTTCTTGTGAACTTATTATTTTGTTTTCATTAGTTATTGAAGAGTGCAACAGTACATGTAGGAGGGTTTTAAGCATTCTGATGTGCAATTAAAAACCAAAATATAAAGAGAAATGTTGTAAACTTGGGAATTTAAACTCCATACTTTGTCTAGATCTTGCTTTACACTTACAGCTTTTTATACTGACTAAAAATAAAAACAATCCTTGCATGAAATAGGCCTATATTTGCAAGCTGCAAAACATTTTAATACAATATTGTCCCCTCTCTCCCCTCAAAGCTTGGCTCAATCTCAACCACTTCACCTTTAGAAACTGGATCATATGCATCAATATTTTCCAGGCCAGTCTGCGGAACAGGCCTGAGGGCTGTAGTCCAGGCATATGTTTGTCTGTCTGTCTGTTAGTTGAAGAGGTGTCTCCCTCAAGCACACTATGAGTCATGTTTTCACCCATGCCACAGTGCAGTGCTTCATCGATGCAATTTGTCAAGCCTTGTGGGCAATCAGATGGTGATGTTGGTACTGAGGGAAACTCATTAAAAGCTAGGAGAGTTGTTTGTCTTAGAGCAGAAATGCTGAAAAGGTCTTGTCCTTCACAATCAAGATACCTTGTGGTCAGTTTAGAGTGCATGATTCATCATTAAAAACCCACACAGTCTTGAACCCACCTCCCACCGTGGATGTCCCATTGTTCCTCTTTTGTTTGGACTTAGTTTTTTTGGCGACTGCTCTAATTTGTTTTGCACACGATTCCAAATCGCGGACCCCCTGGCAATCGCGGATCCTATTGTGTAATAATAATGTCTTTTGTTTTCTTGGGTATAGGGCCTACATGTACTTCTCCTTAAAGGTTGAATACATGATTGGTATCTCAAGGAATCAAATGTTCACAGATTTACACATAACTTACACAATATAAACACAATGACGTCAGAAAACTTCCCCTGAAATGGTTGTCTGAAGTGCTATAGTCTTTGAGAAATGAGCAAAACAATTATTTTTCATCTCGCGAGACGTAAATTCATTTTGCTCCAAAACCACCTCGCCCTGGACCACTTCGCCCTGGACCACTTCGCCCTGAAGCACTTCGCCCAAATGCCACTTCACCCCAAAACAACTTGTTTGTGCACATGCCCTGGTTTTGGAGCGAAGTGAGTGTAAACCATTTTTTGACTTTTCTCAAAAGTTAAACGAAGTACGGAGCTGACTTTTTTTCAGGTTGGTTTTAAAATGCATACATGTACATGTATCTTCAATCACACAGGGGATGAAACTAACGGTTTACCAATCATGTATACTGCCTTTAATACTAGGAGAATCAAAGCAGTGTATTTTCATCAATTACAAATGTGTCCAGTAGTCGTAACACTTCAGAGTCCAAAATGTTTTGTATTGCGTTAAACATGGTGTCATGGAGAGGATTATCATGGCCAAGCATGGGACCTTAGTTATTTCTAAATTTTAATCCAGGCCTTCTCACATCCATGGTGCAATTATGCCCTTGGGCAAGACACTTTGCCATAAATTGCTTCTCTCCACCCATTAGGTCAGGAGTAAATGGCACTTGCACCGCGTTTACACTCGAACGGGCGAAGGTGGATACAGATTCGGCATTTTTATTGCAACCGCAGAGCAAACTGCAAACTCGGCAATCTGCGTTATTACTGCGCTGCTGCATGCAAAACTGTTCCTGTTGACGAAAATTCTGGAGTGAATTTCAACAGTTCAATATCATAGCGAATTCCTTTGTTTTTGTAGCCATGATGTTGCCACTTTTGGCTATTTTACGGCATAGATTTATGCAGAGAAGAAGTGCTTGTCAGTAGGATGAATTTCCAGTAGGTAGGACTAGGGTAGTTTTTGCCCAACAAAACGTGCCGTGCCTACCCGGCTTCAACTCCCCTTTTTGGAAATTGCGGAGTTCGATTCGGCAAAGTCGAATCGAGTATAAATGGGCTGTAGGTCGGGAGTAAATTGGCACCTAGGGGCAGTAAAGGTGTTGTCAGGGCTGTATACTCCCTGGGGAGGTAGCTTGGAGGTTATATTAAGGAATGCTATTAAGATCCCAATGACTAGGGGTAATAATGTGATATTATATCCACATTATTAAACATGAAATGGAAAAGGCAGGACAGTCCTACTGATGCTTTTTTATTTAAATTAACAACAGTGTTTTGCATAATTTTACCAAAATGACTCTGGGAAAATTTTGGAAATTACAATTTTAAAAAAGAAAGAAATAAATAAAATGGAACATTTGAAAGCCCTTCAGCCTTAATTTCCCCCATTACATGTATTTTCTCATCAGAAATTGACCTCACGAAAATAAAATCAATATTGGTCTCTTTTGCCAACTTTACTGTACCCATGGAGCTATAAAAAGGATAGCTCCATGCTGTACCCAATATCTGAATTTCTGCAGTGAAATCCAAAAAAAGGTTCAAACTTAATCAAATCAATTTCTGTTAAATAAATTTGTGGACTTCTTAACGAGGTTTAATCAAGCACACATACCGGTACTTGACTAAATGACCAGAGAAGTGCCTCTCTGAAATTCTCATCATTAATGTTTGGCTCAGTGCAGTATAGCAACGTCAGTGGAGCAGAGCTGATATGATGGAGACGCCAGGTTGCATCTTAAATGTGTAATCAGAGAGAGAGCGCCTTGGGGTTGTACATGATGTGAATACTGATGGCAGTAGGCATGTTAATCTTGCTTGAGGGATCTCGAAAACATCAGCTACAGCCTCGCTATGTACTCTGTGGGACTTGCATGTATAGCGAACATAATACTTAGTGTGGTGCCTAGTCAGGATTGTTGAAATGAAACAACCAAACTTGGGATGAGAGAAAAATCATATGGGCCTTATCATATGGTTCAAACCTGAGACCTCTGACTCGCCAGGCAGATGGTCTACCGGCTGAGCTATGAGGCACAGTGGTATACTCCCTCAGGTTTTTCCAAGACCTCTGACACACCAGGCAGATGCTCTACCAGCTGAGCTATGAGGCACAGTGGTATACTCCCTCAGGTTTTCCCCAAGACCTCTGACACATCGGGCAGATGCTCTACCAGCTGAGCTATGAGGCACAGTGGTATACTGCCCCAGGTTTCCCCAAGACCTCTGACACGCCGGGCAGATGTTCTACCAGCTGAGCTGTGAGGCACAGTTGTATACTCCCTCAGGTTTTCCCCCAAGACCTCTGACACACCAGGCAGATGCTCTACCAGCTGAGCTATGAGGCGCAGTGGTATACCTGAGGTTTTCCTACGGATCCAACTTTTCTCTCAGTGTGGGACTAGTCGGGAGATGATATCTGCAAGATGAGAATATTGTCAAACTCCCAGAATTAGACTTAATTCTTTTTCTTTGCTAAATTTAGCATTTATTTTTCCAATTATAGAGTTCAGAATAAGTACCTTTGCAAGGAATCATACAAAAAGTGTACTAAAACACAGGTCTGCTTGAAATCTTTGACCCCGTTCTCACTAGAGAAATCGCTTCGTTCGACGATGATTCGATGAAGAGATTTCCTGATGTGAATGCATGCCTAGGCGCCTCTTAGAGGTCTAGGGTTAAAATCCTCATAAGGAGCTTTTTTTTTTTCTTGGTGTCGAGTATAGTCCAGCTTTGCGAGGAAAAAAAGAAAACAAATTGCAGCATGGATTTAGCCTTTGGGAAAAACTGAACTTTAGATGTTGTGAGTGTCCGCCTACACAGTGAAATAAATTTGGTTCCTTTGCAAAACAATACCTCCCCTAGCAGGTGCATCAGAGTACATGAGATAATTGAATCTTCCCATCGCTCCAGGGTATTGTCTGGGCTGAGGTGGAGTCGTCTTGGAGAAACAGGAGAGATGTGAAATAAGACACGTTGGGCACCTCTTGAGATCCATGCAGTGTATGGGGAAACGACCATATGGAATATTGCTTATGGCTTTAAAGGGAGAGGAAATGCTTCTTTGAAATTATTGACGAATTTAATGATACAAAATGCTTCCTACATAATAATTAGGGAATAAAAGTGGGTTTAAACCACTGTTTCATCTAGCCACCAGTCCAGTGTGTGATTTTAGACAGGCACTTTGCGAAATGGACAATAAAACATGACGGGTAGAATTTTGTCAAATGGACATGAATTTTGTCAAAATGACAGGTGGATTTTTGGTTTAAAATATATACATACTTGAGCGATTAAATTGCATTTTTGTTTAGAATGAAAACACACAAGTACCTCGTAATCTACATGACCACATCACATTTATCACGATTTCCAACTTGCCTAGTGTAGGTAACCACTTTATGCATTTGTGTGCCTTTCAATTTTTGCCAGTCATAGGACGGGTACTTTTTAACTGCACCTAAACAGGACAGGCAGTTTTGGAAATCCTAGATGAAACCCTGGTTTGAACAGTCTTAAACATGCCTTTAAAACTGGCTAGGGGCCTAGACGCCGATAATGGCCCAAGCTGCAAGGCTCCTACATGTACATGCATCGCGTTCGTTGAAACTGCTGTGCGTCAATTTGTTTTTGTTCGATCGCGCGCATTGCGGGTGTGTTGTACTCGCACGTACATGCACACGATAGTACCTTTTTTTGTTTTGCTTTTAGGCGCGTGCAATTTTTCTGGTCTTTATCGTCCAATCGGGCCGGTCTTTATCGTCCAATGTGCTCTTATCCAACAGAGATGCATAATCCGTCTGAATCCTTTTATAATGAGAATCTGGGGCACTTGTTTTCGAAGTCGGCGGCATATTTAAAAAAAACTTTCTGTGGGAAAAACAAAATTGATTTTATTCCTAATGGAATCACAAATTTTGTTTGAAATCGGAGTCGAAACTGAAAATGTTATTCGCCCCCGCCTAGTTGACATAATTCAGCCCACACCCATATTAGCAAAGTACAAATTAAGTTGAACTTCAATTTGTCAGTGTCAAAATTGATTGATGGGAATTGAGAAACCCTCGGAGGCTGCATTTTGTGGTGTTGATGTCAAATAAGTCTTGCACATTTCTACCATGGCATATCATGTGGACTATCTCTTGTAACTGTATCTTGCAGTTCGACACAAATGTAATTTTTGCACTTAAAAGTAGAGATTTTCCTTGTGGCAAACTGCTGCATGAGTCCTTGCACAATGTCTTTCAGACATAAATTTACATTTCAGAGACTTAAAGGCAGTACACATGATTGGTATCTCGAAGAATCAGAAATGTTCACAGATTTTCACATAACTTACATGATATAAACATGATGGCGGAAGAAAACTTCCCCTGAAATGGTTTTGTCTGAAGTGCTATAGTCTTTGAGAAATGAGCAAAACCATTTCGCCCTGGACCACTTCGTCCTGAACCACTTCGTCCTGAACCACTTCACCCAAGTGTCATTTCGCCCCTAAACCACCTCATCCAAACACTACATGTATACTTAGCCCAAAAGCCACTTCACCCCAAAACAACCTCGTGCACAGGTCGTGGTTCGGAGCGAAGTGGTTCGGAGCGAAGTGGTTTTGGGGCGAAATGACTGTAAATCCGTTTTTGACTGTTTTCTCAAAAGTTAGACGAAGTACGGAGCTGGTTTTTGCTCAGGTTGGTTTTAATCATGCATATCTTCAATCACACAGGGGGATAAAACTATTTGTAACAGTTTACCAATCATGTATACTATCTTTAAATTAATGAGGACTTGTAATGCTTCATGTATTTAAATTGTTAAGAGTATAACAAACCATAATTGTTGTCCATTCCCCCTGACGCAAGCCAAAGCAAATTCTCTCGTCAGTTGCAGTACCTAATGCTGAATGATTTGAACCGGCTACTCAACACCGGTCAGCTTGGTGGTCGAGTGGTTAAGACGTATACAGGAGGTCGTGGGTTCGAGTCCCACCCAAGCATGCTATGAAATAATGTCTTGGGGAAGCACTGAGTTTACATAAGCTGTTTAGCAGAAATGTTTGCTTTATCAATAATTTGTTTGCTTTATAAAAATGGGTCAATAGTCAAAATTGCATGTTAATTTGTTTTTTTCACAAGAGTACCTATTCTTGCTTAGAACACAAGTTGACATAAAATGTTGACTATTAACCCATTTTTATAAAGCAAACAAATGTTTGATTATGCAAATTTTTGTGCTAAACAGCTTTATGAAATTGGCCCCAGAATTGATGTTTAATTTTAAGCACGTTATTCAAGCATTCTTGATGGAAGTGTAATGTCTTTTTTAAACAAAATTATAAGGTTTGTGTAATGTCAGTTTAAAACCCTCGGTTATTGGCTGGTTTTGGACATGTACTTATTTGTTTTAAACCAAGGTTCTGTGTACCACAGGTTATATATTGAGAATGGCATTACAATAGGCTTTTTTTCAAGGATGCTCGAAGATTTTATTTTTAAAATCAAACAACTTGAATACATGGTATGATTACAATACATAAGCATTACAAGCCCTCAAAGTCTCGAAAAAGTAAATCTGAATTTTTGAAATTGCTCCGTGTTCGTTGCCTGTTTTTCCAACTTGTCAAACCTTACCCGATTATAAAAGACATGCCAGGCCCCATCAGTCAAACTGCAGGATTTAATTTTACCATGATTCCCCCTCCGGGCATGAGGGGGCTGAACAACCTTGTAACCCGATGCATTCTGCTAAACCCTCTGCGCTTTTGCGTCACATTCAGTCTTGAGGCAAACATGCCAAAGTTAGGCGAAAACAGAGTCTAGCGTTTCACCCAAGAGGCGCATTGGTACACGTTTCAATTTAAGATTCTGTGTTTGATGTGGACGATCTGTATTTGGTTTTCAGAGATTCGACATGATTAGTTTGGGACCTATATTCTATGATTGGTTTTTGTGCCTTACAGGGATGGCAACATGTCACATCGATGTTGCAGAAATGTGGCGCAGGTGGAAATGTTTAGCTGGTACAGCTAGAGTGGCTGGAACGAGATAATGGAGTATAGCCTTAGTACACTGAGTCACTTACAGGAATTCACCGATTAGGAAAAGAGCGTTTCTTTCATCTGTCCGTTGAATCTATGGTTGAATCCTGCAGGAGGATTCCCTAAAAGATGTTCACAGACATTTATGCATTCAAAGAGAAGGAAGTGAGGAAATAGTATACTTTGTTTACTTGCTTGCAAAGAAAGTGTTGAGGATAGAAATTTAGTCCACAACAAAAGCCCTTTTTGGACATTTTTGAAGGACTTGCACCCCATGGATTGATGATGAACCATTGTACTTAGCTCTGACCAAGGATCATGGACACCCAACCCAACAGACCCTGGGAATTGTAAGGGCAGTTTATGAATGCATGTGCTGGTGGAGATGGATATTGATTCCAATTCATAGCATTTTTAATCATTTTTGGAGAAAAACAGGCCTTGAAATTGTTAATTATTATTGTACATATAAATGAGTTGGAGTAATATAAAACCATTAAAAGCAAATAGGAACTGTGTGGTCAGTTTTGCAATTCATTGCATGACGCTGTGGTTGGCTTTCTATTGAATGTATACAAACTAGGGGGCATTTAAAGGCTTTTTAACACTATGAAAAATCTCCGGGTTGTACACGGGTTGACTTTTCACACTACAACATTTCAACACGGCACTGACCCGTGTAGAGCGCTCGACCCGTGTTGAAACTAACCCACCTCGGGAGGTGGGTTGAAAGCTCTCGACCCGTGTAGACCTTTTCGACACATAAGCAAAAACGCCTCTGGGTTAAGTTTGGACCCGTGTAGATTTTGGAGCACAGCATCATCGCAACTATAGTACATGTAGGCCTACATGCTGTTTTGCAACGAACAAACAAGCTTGGGTTTCGCGTTTTTGCGCGTTATTCAGTGCAGTTCGGGTATATTTTTTTACCATGCTAAATGTACTACAACTTTGTTCTCTAATATGTCCGATAAATCGGGCCCGAAATCAGACAAAAGGCTGACATGGAGTGAAGGGGAGGTAGCTGCTATATGTTGGCCATTTGGGCTGACAATTCTATCCAAAACCAGCTCGATGGAACAACAAGAAATAGCAAGTATTTGGAGAATAAAATGACTCGCCGCAATGCAATGTGGGGGATTTTCCGATTTGAACCGTGTTGACACTGACAGCCGGCCATGTGTGTAGTGTGAAATGATCATACGATACACGGGTCGAAACCTTACAGGTGTACTGCAGTTTTTAAGCTCAGCTGATTACTTGCTATTTTTTATCATAAGACAAAGCAAAAACATGAATTTAGTTTAATAAAAGGTTGCTTACAGATAGAAGCTAGGATTTTCACACTAAAAATAAATCCTGGGGCTGATCATGATTTTGTAGTGTTATTTCACGTCATGCCAATCCCTATCACATCAACCCCGAGATTGGATTTGCCCCAAGTTGAATTCAAGGCTGCTCCATGATACTGTGGGTGTGGTGCTTAATTTTGGTCACGTGAGGGCGCCCTTGAAAAAAATGTATGTGCACATACATTTATAAATTCATCTTCAAAAGAGCGCTAGTAGTGAAATTAAAACGTCACCCTTTGTGCTTTAACTACATGTATGGACGTTTCCAATTACCAGCGAATATTTAGAGGGTAATTCTTAAAATTAGCTAGGGTCCAAAAGTGTGACATGTTTTTAGTGATTGAAAGTGGTTTTCCAGTTCAAAATATTTATTTTTAGTTCCATAATTTGTCACTTAAATTTAATATTCGTGTGTGGATAAGGCACCAAGGTTAATTACTTATTCTACACTATACAGCTAATTTTAATTGGCGTAGGTAACCCGAGACACCAAATTCCTATTCAATATAATGGAACAAATTATGAGCCTTTATGGTCTTTTGTTTTAAATATTTGTGAGTAATCACAGAACAAAAAATTCAAGAAATTGGTGCTGTCCCCTGTAATCACAGGCCACAGTCTATTACTGAGAATTTGTGATCATGAGTGGTGATTTTTGATACACAGGGTGTCGTACATGACACCAAACGTTTTGGACCACTTCAGTAGTCTATTGTCATTTTCTTATAAAAATATCTTCTCGGGCAGAATCATGATATTGTACAGTTGGAACCACTTATCTTTCAATTTGAGTATTTTTTTTTTTTTCTTCAGTAAAATGGTTCATTAAAACTCTGCAAATTCTGTATACAGGCTTTAAATTCCAAGACATGCTAAACAACTTTATGCCTAAGCTTTTCTTCATATGACGGATTACTTGTTCAGCAAGACATACTATTGTTCGTTTGGATGTAAAATCAATAAAAGGTAGCCCATTTCAACTTTGAAGATTTCATTGCAATAAATCACAGACAGAGGGCGCTGTTTGGAGTGCATCACGTAAGGAAGACAGGGAAAAGTTAAGAAAAAACATAAGACCTCAAGTTGGACTTGTGACAAATTGCTGCAGTTTCTACCCCCAATTTTGTCATGGCTTACAGCAGTCAACATGGAAAACAAACTCAAACAGCCATGGATTACAAAAGTTTCAGGAAAATTTAGGTAAAAGGTGGAATCTTTTGTGCACAGTTGAATTTGATTTTCCTGTGTTTGCCTCTTGTGACATCATGACCTTGGTCATGAATATGCATATTTTCATTAGCATAACAACTAAAAACCTTTGTTTTAACCCCAAAAGCAAGCTCCAAATAGGATTTTTATGACTGTAACCAAGTAGAGTGGTTTTAAAGCATAGATTTCATTGATAAAAATCCTAAATAAGGGGCCCTTTAACCTCTATTTCACAGTGGTGTGGAATCCTTCATGCATCAAGTCATGACTGTCACAGGTGAACTGTCATCAAATATAATTCCTGTTTTCGTCCTGTGCCCTCTCCCTTCTTTGTTTTTAAATAAACTCCCTCAAATTCTAGGTAAACAGGATTTCACACTGCATGTAGTAAATGGTAAGCACCAAAATGTTGTTGAACCACCAAAATGACATGGCACTTGATATGCATGATCAATTCCCCGACTTCATGTGAATTTGCATAACCAACTGGCGGTACAGTTTTTCCGTTTTTTCACAATGTCTGTACGTGTTGTGAATGATTGTGTACATAATCCCAACAATCTCCGTGCGATGCGCATACAACAATTATTTTGGATTTTGTACGAGTTTTCTTATTATCACGAAATTATGACATAATATATATTTTTGCTATCCTAACCGCATGAAAGGGTGAACACTGCGTCGCTATTATGCACCTCATGGCAGTGGGTGCGTGCGCATACCGAACCCTAAATATTCACTATTGAACGTATGTTATGATGATGTCATTTTGGTGGTTCGATGTCAGTGCCTACCGTAGTAAACTGACGGTGGTGTTGTATCCTTCATGCATCAGTAAATTTACGTGTAAGGTTGGTATTTATACATCATGATTTCACATTATTACCCCTGGTCATTGTGCTCTTAGTAGCAATCCTTAAATTAAAGCCCCATTACATCATTTGCAGTGACCTAATATTTTATTTCATGAGTTGACAAGAAAAACCCCAACTAAAAGTGTTGATAGCAGTGGTAACAAACACCACATTATTTTTTCCTGTGTGAAATGTACCTTTGTGGGAGAAATTGCCAACTTGTTTACTAATTTTTTTTTTTCCATCAACACAAAAACCATGCATGAATTTTCATGCATGGTTTTCTGATTACTGCATCTATGACTGCTTTTGTTAATAAAATAGTGGAGAAGATTTGTGCGTTTCTCTTGTTAGTGCTTGGTATACTTCCCTCGGGTCCACACTGTGAAATTGTAAATTGTTTGTCCTCATTGCCGGGTTAGGCTGGCCCGGTCAAAATAAACTTGGTTTGGCTAAAATTCCCATAGCCTTTTCTTTTTGGTCACTCAATGATTTAGAAAGGTCAGCTGTTGTGCAACAAAAGGCACGTTTACACTCAATTCGACTTTGCCGAATCGAACTCCACAATTTCTAAAAAAGCGAGTTGAAGCCAGGTAGGCGTTAAGTGTTAACGCAAAAGGTGAATTTAAAAAGGTGAATTGTCAATGTGTCTTATTGGGAAAACACTACCTGAATACAGATTTGGCCATTTGAGCGTCTGCATGGTGCCAGTTATACAACACCTAACATCCCGCGCATGCGCTGTGGTCACACTCGCAATTAGCGATGACTTTTGTGGTTTGTGAAGGCAAGTTGAAAACAGTGCAAATGCGAAAATTTTCAGTTTTGTGGTCGCAATAAAAAATGCCAGGTCTCTATTGTGTCTGTGTCCACCTTTTGCCATCAAAAATTGTGAACTTTACGTAAACTGGATTTTAAGCTGTAGTGGTGTCCTTCATTGCATCATGCATCAGCGTTTTTACTTTTGTTTATCAAATATTGACCGTCACAGATGACCTCTGACAGAGAATGAAATTTGCGCTTTGTTTCCCCTTCCATTGTGGACAGAATTTAGTTGATTGCACAAAACCACCAAAATGCACTGGACTATGTTTCCTATGAATTGGAGCTAAACAAAAATTGGCAAACTCAGCCACAGCAAAACTTTGTTGCGTCACTAAAACTTATTTGCAGCTTTTTTATGAGTCATGAACTGTAAAATACCTTCGACGGTTTAACAGTACCATTCCTTCAAAGCAATTGGGTGGGTCGCGCTTTTTATGTCGGCGTTTTGCGGTTTGGTTGTGATTTTGTAAGTTTATAATAAAGTGACTTGTGACTGGGGTTCTTACAAGGGGTTAGTACCCTTTTGATTGCTGGACCAACCAACAGCAAAGAATGCTCTAGTCTCTCTCAAAACACCTTTTTATTAGCTTTGAATGGTTCCATCTGTATATATGGGTCATTCCATAAAAATGGAATCCAAAGTTTGATATTTTGATGCATTTGTAGAATTCTGGTTTTTTTTAGTTCAGTTTTTTCTTTTGAAATTTTTAGGGCCAGTAATGCTTAAGGCCTGTCCGCATTGGACATCTTTTGGGGGAAAACTTACCAAGACGATGGGTACTTTCCCAGTTCTAATCCAGTACGGACAGCCTGGGAAGTTTTCCTCTCAGTAACTTTCCCTGAGTCCAGCGGTTACATTTCCTGGCCAACTGCTGCCCAGGAAAATTGACAAGGTAACTTTTCCCGAGACGATAAGTCCAATGCGGACACAGCGAGTCGCTCTGGAAGCATACGTCCAGACCGTGAAGGTCAAAATGTGAAGGGACACTGCGCATGCTCTCCCACGGTCTCAGTCAATCTTCCCGTGTCGAAAAAGTCCAAATGCAGACGGCAGTAAAATTTAGTAATTTTTCATTTTACCATCATCTAGGTAAAACCTGCCGAAAAACAAGTCCAATGCGGACACGGCTATATGAGTAGTTAGGCCAATGTAAAAAAAAAGTCTTTTGACCTGCATGTACATTGATATGTTGGTGGTCAAAATTGTTTAGGCATATTATAGTGACAACTTGATTGGTCAATTGGCTCCACCATTCTTTCCTTGTTGTGTCACATGACACCTTCACACATTAACTTCCCTTTTGGCACCATAACAGTCGCCTATTAGCTGCCAAAAGGCAAAATACTAGAGTAGAGAGTTACCACAAGGTTCCTAGTCATTGGTCAAAAATTAGGAAATCAGCCATAAATTAGCCAGCCTGTAAACTGGCACCAAGATTCTGTTTCTCTTTAACATTGACTGGAGTTTGGGTAAACACTGTTTGTTTTTCCCCGGTTCCCTTCAGTCACCCGGTACCCAGGCACTCAGTGCGGCTTGCTTTTATCTCCTGGGGCTACTGTTGTTAGAGAGTTCTGCATCACTGGGTTAACAAACCGTCGCCGACCCACACTTTCGCCCGTGTGCAACAGGGTGGCGTCAATCGCGTAGTGTGCCAGGCTTTTTGTTGGGCCCGTGTCAGCTCAGCATGATGTAGCCTCAGTGTCTGCCTAAATTATGAACAGTTCAGCTGAATTACTTTGTAAAATGTACATTTTTCTTTGAGACCAAGGCCAGCTACAGACTTTTTAACAAATTTAGTCATGTTCCAAATTGAAAGCTGGTCAGCCAAGTTGATTGTACATGTTTCAAAGCAATTTGTAGTGGCTTTAATTCAGACATTTGAAAAGTTAACGTTGAACTTTAACTATAAAATTTTAGTGGCTTTGAAAGATTTGAAAAATAAAATACCCAGAAATACCAGCTGTGGAAGCACAGAATAAATTTGTCATTGTTGGCTACCCTATAGCTGAGTCTTGGTCTCAGACTTTAACTGTTGATCTTAACGAACACAACATCTGGTATGGTGCCTGATCACCATTGAAATGAAACAACCAAATTTGGGAAGAGAGAAAAAAAAAGGGCCTTATCGGGATTCGAACCCGGGACCTCTGACTTGAGGCAGATGCTCTTCCAGTTGAGCTATAAGGCACAGTTGGTATACTCCCTCAGGTTTTCCCCATGGACCCAATTCTTCTCTCGGTGTTGCATGGTAGCGCAACTGGGCAAAGTAACGAACGCAACATCTGGTATATATGGTGCCTGATCACCATTGAAATGAAACGAAGAGAGAAAAATCGTAAGGGCCTTATCGGGATTCGAACCCGAGACCTCTATACCAACTGTGCGTATACCAACTGTGTCGGTCTCGGTTTCGGACTGTCGGTCTCGGTTTTGGACTGTTGGTCCGGGTCTCGGACTGTCGGTCTTGGTCTCGGACTGTCGGTCTCGGACTGTCGGTCTCGGTCTATCGGTTTTGGACTGTTGGTTTTGGACTGTTGGTCTGGGTCTCGGACTGTCGGTCTCGGACTGTCGGTCTCGGACTGTCGGTCTCGGACTGTCGGTCTCGGACTGTCGGTCTCGGACTGTCGGTCTCGGACTGTCGGTCTCGGTCTCGGTCTGTCGGTCTCGGACTGTCGGTCTCGGACTGTCGGTCTCGGTCTCGGTCTCGGTCTCGGTCTGTCGGTCTCAGTCTCGGACTGTAATTTTGGACTTGGTCTACAATGTACAATGCTAGCCAGAATTCTGCCGTTCATATTGAATCTACTTGATATCTAGTGAATTTCTGCTAAATGTAAGGACCTGGCTTTTCACCTTTGAGGTGTGCTTTAGTGTGTACCTTCCCTATATTTACCATGGTCTAAGCAGTTTGTGTTTGTTTTCTCAAATTGTAATCCCACAAGACGTTAAAATTAATCACACAAAGTTGCCGACCTATTCACACTGTGGCAACACCAACAAACCTCAGGCCTGACGCCAGGCACAATGTTTGTATACTTACATCAATTGTGGTTCCATTATCTGGCTTTGTGAGCGGATTACAAAACCAGATTTATCCTAACAAATCACAGCTCACTATAGTATAGCTGTTTGACTTAACTCTTGACCCATACCACACATTGTTCGTTTGTTTGTCAAGTTTCTACTTTTTTTTCTAACCAGGGAAGTTTTTGATGACTAAATAATGTTTTCCCTCCAACATATGGGTACCCGAGCAATTAGTCACTGGGGACATTTTCCAGACTTTGTCTCCCAAATGGATGTGGTTGAGGGGCCATTGTGAACCTAGTCAACAACAAAAAACTAAAGTTAAGCAGTTTTTTTTTATGTTTTCCCCGTATATTGAAATTTGGCCTATTTCATTGTGGAAGTACCTAAAGATAGACACTTGCATTGGGCGTCTCAATTTTCACTACATTGTAAACACAGTGCATGTAACGCGCTCAGCGATTGGCTGCTATTTGTAGCCAACAGGGGCATGCTGTTCCATTACATTTAAATTCTGCATCCCTCTTTAATAATTAATTTGAAAAACTGCAGCTCAGTAAATAAAAACATTGCTGGAAATTTCAGTAAAAATTCATAAAAAAACAAAAAACTCAATTCAATTTCAGGAAAGTATACAAATTGTTTCTTTTCAGCATAATGCCATATGTCCGCATTAATTGGACTTTTACCAAGACGATGGTAAAAAAAAAAAATGGCTAAATTTTACTGCTGTCTGCATTTATACTTTTTTGACACGGAAAAAAAACATGTGTCCATTTGCAGTATGACCATCATGGCCCGGACGTACGCTTCTAGAGCGCTTTTACCGACTCGCTGTGTCCGCATTGGACTTTTCGTCTCAGGGAAAAGTTCCCTGGTAAATTTTCCTGGGCAGCAGTTGGCCAGGAAAAATAACTGCTGGGCTCGGGAAAAAGTTACTGAGGAAAATTTCCTGCGATGGGCAGTCCGCACTGGATGAAAAATGGGAAAAGTATCCATCGTAGCAGTAAGTTTTCCCCAAAAAAAGTCCAAAGCGGATAGGCCTTTACATTGTAGATGAGCAATTTGATTACCTAAACGTAACAGCCGCTCAACTTCAAAGCTTTGCTGGTATTTCCTCAGGGGATTGTAACATGCTTAGCAGAGTGGAAATACCCTGAGATCTCAGGATGGATACACACATGCTATCTAGATTTCAAGTGCTGGTGGAAAGTGGAAATAGGCAATGCAGCATGTATAAAACATGCCCACAAGTACCTGCAGGCAAATGCCTCTGCAGCTGGAGCAGAACAGTACTGTCTTAAAACTAAATTACTGGCAGAAAACAGCTGCTATGACAGAAGCAAGCTACATTGTATTTTTAGCAATGATGCGAAATATGATGAAGAAACCTTACATGTGTAGTCCTGATTGGTAAATAGGAGGCTGCTAATTTGATGATGCATTTTTCATGACCTCACTGGTGTACTTTAGGTGCAGTTCTGTTCTTGATTCTAATGATCAGGCTGATCACTACTTCATGCTAATTTCACAATAATTGTCTGTTTGATCTTTTATAATGATACAGCTTCACCGGTAACCCATTTCTCAAAGCGCCCAAAACCATCCTGCAGCTTTCTCCTCAAAGCACCCAAAACCACTACGCAGCTTTATCCTCAAAGTGCCCCAAACCGCCCTGCGTCCTTCTCCTCAAAGCACCCAAAACCGCCATGCAGTTTTCTCCTCAAAGCGCCCCAAACCACTCTGCAGTTTTCTCCTCAAAGCTTTACCCAAATCTGCCTTGTATTTTCTCCATGGTTAACTGAGTGAAATTCAAGTTTCTGCAGACACCTTCATTAGGCATGCAGGAACAGCCCTGGCGTCCAAAGACCTTAAAGGGCCCCCTGAAATGGTGTTTTTATCAATGAAATATGTGCTATTGAACTAGTCCATTAATTTACAATCATAAAAACCCTACTTGAAAGTTGTTTGGGGGGTTAAAATCAAGGTTTTTGATTTTTATGCTAATGAAAATTTACATATGCATGAGCAAAGTGGTGATGTCACTTTAGGAAAACACAGGAAATTTTCATTCAACTGTGCACAAAAGTTTCCACAATTTTCTCCAACTTGCTGGAACTTTTGTAAGCCATGATGGTTTATGTTTGTTTAACATGTTACCTGTTGCAAACCATGAAAAAACTAAGGCTGGAAACTGCAGCATTTTTCCACAATTCCGGTTTGAAGTCTTATGTTTTTTTTTTGCTTTTCTGCTGTGTGTTCCTAAAGTGACATGCCCCAAACAGCGCACTCTTTCTGTGAGTTTATGTGAAGAAATTTTCAAAGTTGAAAATTAACAGTAGTATTGTCTTTCTACACAAGTAATCCTTTATATACAGCAAACACTGTGCATAAAGTTATTGAGCATTTCAGGGCCCTTTAAGATGCAGAGCGTGATCCACAACTGGTAAACACTGTATGAAAATTTAAGAATTTCATAAAGTAATCAAAATAATACCTCGAACAGTAAAGAAATTTCCATATTTTACAATCGTATTACAAAAATTAACAGAATAAATTTGACTGGGCACACTGTGACATCACATTTCCAAGAAATAGTTGAAAATGCATGTAAAAAATTATTTATTGATTGTCCGTCCCTCACGCATAAAAACAACCGCTGCATAAAACTATAAAGTCAATTTCAACATGTGATAAACTGGGTGTGTGTATTAACATTAGTAGCGGGTAAACATACAGGTTCAGTTTAGTTTTCATTTGTTGTATTGTATTGACTATCTCTGGAATTGGATCAGGCTCAATCATCCTCTTTTAAATCCAGTGTTCAGTAAAGGTGGCTACTATTGATTGATTGATTGACTAAACAAGCTCCCAGGGGTCTTGTGGTTTGGTTCCCATGTGTCTCCATCAATACACAACTGGATATCTCTGTTGGATGACATGTGACAGACTGTGTGCCAGTGTCCAGACTGCAACAAGTTCAAGGATTGCGTGGTTACCTCTAGCCCTAAACTACAGGGTGTATCAAAAAAAGTATACACTCGGCAAAATGTCAAAAAAAATAAAAAGTTTATAAGTTTTAGAATTTCTCTGGATACATATTGGTAGGCAGGCATTAAACCCAGCTTTCCATAAATTCTGCAATCTATCCTATCAGTTGCAGCACCCATTATTTAGGCCCTATACGGCCTGCAACGGGTTAGTCTGTTGTCAAGACGTCCATGGGGAGATTTATTTATCATGCAGTGTTCCTTATATGCTGCAAGGTTTTAGACTGAATGACTCCACCTGCCACAACCTCAACACACTCTTCCCTTTTACAATTTTTGGTCAGAATTTACAGTTTTTTGTCAGAAAAAAAGTATGTGCTACTTTTGTCTGTGATAACTTTTGACGTGGTAAAAACCCTGCAAGTTTGTGCACAAGCCAAGTTTGCTAACATTAATTTTAAAATGCGTAAAGTTTTCCAAATGGTCATTGTGTCATTTAAAGCTTGAAATGTCTGCCTACCAATAGCAATCTGTATAGAGAGGAATTCTAAAACTCATAAAGTTTTTAATTTTGACATTTTTCTAAGTGTATACTTTTTGTTTATACACCCTGTATAGCAAATGCGATTTTCATGAAAGCGGAACTCTAACTCCTGAAGATGTTTGAAAAAGAGGGAGTAATTTGCTTTCTTATGGTTGTATACCATTTATCTCATGTAGGGCCTACTCATAATCCCACATTACATTCATGGGCATCAACTGACAACCACGTCACACTAAAATTGAATTGAAAAAGAATTCCCGGGAACTTGTGGATGCCCTCTGAAAATCTTTTAAATCCTCCAAGGTTATTCCAAATTGCACAAATATGGGAGAGAAATGATTTGCGTCACTGCCATATTTGAGCTGAAATGGGAGCCACATTGGGGCCTCTCGTCAAGTGCATGCTGAAATGGAATTGAATAAGTAATCCCACCAGGAGAGTGGGTTCCATGTGAAAATCTTGTAGGCATGTCCTCAAGGTTATTCCAAATTGGACAAATATGGGAGGGAAAAAGATTTGTGTCATTGCCTTATTTGAGCTGATATGGGAGCCACTTGGACCACTCTCCCAGGGGCTAAAAACAAGAATTAAGCATTTAACCTATTAACCCCACTCCCTATCACATGGCGTCATTGCACAGCAAGTGGTCGATACTTAATTCTGGTGGAATTAGGTAAAAGTATTCGTTGCCAGGACAACATGACATAGATATTTTGTTCCTGCCTGTTTTTGAAGGTTGAGGAGGTAGTGCTTTAAAGTGCATTTAACTTTTGTTTTTGGTGGAATAACAAAATATTGTGTGCTTTGGTCAGTTAGCCCCATTGCCATGGAAATACTGCTCGTATAAATTCAACTGTAATCTGAATCGTAAAACTTGGTGTATAATAATAACTGTACATCCATTTTGGCAACACAGACCATATTTTCTAGGAAATACCTTTGTCTGGTTTCAAAATTAAATAAATAAGTTTCAGTTGTTCTGAAGAGATATACTTAGGCCTAAAAAGGGTTACAAATAGTGTGACAACATGCCTTAAATTTCTAGAAACCCTGTGTACAAATCTCACATATACCGGTACGCTCGTAACCGGGACGGACACTTTTTAGGTCGTCCCGGTTACGAGCGTATATTGGAAATTTGTATACAGGGTTTTTAGAAAGGCATGTTGTCACACTATTTGTAACCCTTTTTGGGCCTAAGTTATCTCTTCAGAACAACTTAAACTTATTTCTATTATTTTGAGACTAGACAAAGGTATTTTCTGGAAAATATGGTCTTATTGCCAAAATGCCCCCTTTACTGTGGAAAGACTCGGTTACATGTATGTCAGGTAGGGAAAAACACATCCTATAGACCGTATCGAATAGCCGCCATTTCGTGGGGCAGTTTCTTTGTTCCTTGAGGACAAGCATGGTTGCACATATTGTGCTTCCATTATTTAACAAATGTGCCCCACGATATGGCGGCTATTTGATACGGTCTATACGTAAAATTATGAAAATCATTTCATTTCACCACCCTCTCTCCAAAAGACAGAAAGGACTTGGCAGTGATTCAAGAAGCTGAACTACTCAGTACAGCAGGTGTTACAACAATAGGATAATGTTCCAGTAGTAAACATTACAGGTGTTCATAGTGGAATTAGGTTGTATTGACAGGTGTGAAAGTCCAAAGGCTAGTTCCTGTTTGTCTGTTGTTTCAGAAAACATTGGTGGGCTGGTACGACATCATTTTAGATTCTAAAAATTGGACTGGCACCAAACCATTTCAGATTCTGAAAATGTTCACACATACAATTGAGGCATAGAGTAAAATGGAGAAGAAATGTAGTGACTGATAATGTTGCACAACATGGCATTACACCAAATATTGTGGTAATATTGTGTTAATTTGCTCAGTTGTGCATGCAACATGAAGAGAACAAGTGCATGTACATGTAGGTTCTTACAATATTCGGTCCATATTTAACAGATAATGGATTATTCAAATTTGCATAATACAAATTGATGTTCAGTCATGTGACTCGCAGCACAAAACTAGTCGGAAGTCGCACGACCATATTTTATAGTATATAAGTGATTATTTTTATGGATTATGACCCAGGGACCGCGGGGTGAATAAATTCGATACAGATTATTATTATTATTACTATATACTATTTTTTTTCTGGTACTGAAAACTAGGATTCCTCAAAAGCGCCCATTGCACTGTCGCTCGCAAGCGTTAAGAAACCCATGATGAATTAGAAACGGCCAGAGACACCGGGGAATCCCCTTGCTCTTCACAAAAGAATGCTCTGGGATCTTTAAAGTGCATTACCGATACCTAACACACTGGACCAACGGCTTTACATCCCTTCCAAAAGGGTACGTACCCCAGCCGGGGCAATTTTCGAACCCGCAACCCCAAGTTTTCACTTGTGATTGCGAGTCAGTGACCCAAACCACTTGGCCACGTTACATGTACCTCACATGTGGACATATGTTCATGAGTTTTAGTTTTATGTATAGCCTTTATTTCAAAAGGGTCAAAAATACTCGAAATCAAGAAAGATTCGGATGTTAGCATTTTATAAGAAGAAAGAAAAATGTAAATATTTCACTCTGAATGCAATGTTTTAACCATAAATGCCTAAAAACTTGCTTTTAATTAGAGGACTCGGTGTATTCCATGACATTCTCTTGGAAACATGTGTAAAATAAAAATGCATCAAAACAATCGGTCACTATCACAAGATAAACGGGGCGATTCCCCAATCATGTCTGGTATCAAAATTTTGCTCGGGATTCCTTTTGGGGAGGCCAAAATCTGAGACATTTTTCAAAAATTGACCCAAGTGACCGGTTTTGTGCTGTACTGTAGGGTCACAGATTGTACTGCCCAAAATGGTTCTACAATCCTTGGCAAAACTTGCGTTGTTGTTTCTCATTTTGTGGTCTGTGCTCCAACTGGAGATAACAAATTTAGATTGGGGAGGAGGGGGGTGGGGGGGGGGGGGAGGGGAGGGGGGGGAGGGGGTGGGGGGAGGTGTCCCATCCATTTTGGCCCGGATTGTAGACCAAAACATCAAAGCATGTTTTAGATTTTGTGGAATTTGTGAAAGTTTGAACCTGAAAAGGCACCCACCACAAAAAACTGGATGGGCTGGTGTATATGTAAGAGGGATAAAACTTCAAAGGCAGTTTTCTCATCAAATCGTGTGGATAGAGAGGTAGGGTTTATCAATGTGTTCTCTCCTGCTGGGTCTTGTGTGGGTGTTTCCTTCCTCCATGTATAGTCATAGCTCCATGCTATAGTATACCTGTAGCTGACCACATAAGGCCTTTTCCCACTACCCACCTCCGACCCGGGTAACTTTTCTACCCGGGTAGCGCTAAATAACCCGGGTTACATTTAACCCGGAGTTTCTTTTCACACGACAAGCGTTAACCCGGAGAAGCACTTACCCGGGTCGTCTCTTACACGGGTACAACAGCGACCCTTTTCCCACGGCATTTCTGCATGCGCACATACCCGGGTACACGATAGGATCGGGAACCAAACTAGGGCGCACTTGCAACCTTTTACCCAATCATTATTGCGGCAAGAATCTAACTCGCTAAAAAGCCTACCCGGGTAGGCTATTGTCGTCGTTTCCCACGACAAACGTTAACCCGGAGAATCATCTCAAGGTCGCCGTTAACCCCGAGATTGGTGGGTTAACCCACCTCCCGAGCAGGGCTAGAAATTACCCGGGTTAAGTGGCATTTTTGGCCAGATAACCCGGGTAATTCGTAACCCCGAGATTTGCTGTGGGAAATGAACCCTTAACCCGGGTAATCTCGGGGTTACAATTTTTCTGTTACCCGGGTTATCTCGGGGTTAAAGTGCCGTGGGAAAAGGCCTATGGTCTATGTTTTAGGGTGGGGTTAATGCACTGAAATACCAGGGGCTCGGAGAATCTAATCTACCCAGAGGGGGAACTAAAGTACTGAGTAAGTAAATTGCATGTAAAACATCTAAGTATGGGCAGTCCCTATTACACTGATCCCCATAGCGTGTCATTTTTCTGGGTTACATACATGTATATACCGGTAGTCTTATCTGGGAGACTATGCCTTTTCCCACTAGAGCTTTCAACCCGGGTTGAACTCAACCCGGGGCGAGCCCCGCGACCGCCCCGGGTTGAAATGCAAATTTTCAACCCCGCGTTCAACCCCGCATCGTTTCACACTTGTTTCGCTCAACCCACTTTTATCTCGCCCCGGGCCGAGTTCAACCCCGAGATGAACAGTGAAGATTCATACTTGTGCAAGTGTGAACAGGCTTACTACCGTTTTCAACCCGGGGCGAGCATTTCAACCCGAAATTTTGGTCCCGAGCAGGGTTAAGTTCAACCCGGGTTGAAAGCAATCTCGGGGTTGACGCGGGATTGGCGCGGGGTTGAAATGTCTCAAGTGTGAATCGTCGCTTTTTTCAACCCTGCGCCAATCCCGCGTCAACCCCGTGTCAACCCCAAGATTTTGCAAGTGTGAAAAGGCCTTAACTGGCTGTCAAACCAGTAGCTCAAAGAGGTTCATTGGTCAATCTTTGAGCAATCACTCTTACATTTTATCAGATTCTATTGCTCGCTGGGTGTGAATTATGGACATCATTCTCTAGGCAGTTTGGTATAAAAGGTGGTATGGGTTTATTTGGGTTTTCTGGAGGAGGTTGGTTGGGATGGGTTGGTGTGTGTGGGGAGAGGCAAAGTGAAACTTTGGATTCAGAGCAGGATATACCATGGCCAGTACATGAAGGGTAAATTTTATATTATAATACACCTGAATAAATCTCCATCATCTGATTGGTGCGTTGCCGGTCACATGTCGTTGAATTATTCTGTATAACGCTCTGCGCACCGTTGTATATCCACAACGTGCGTGAAATATCCACAGACGCGCAGTGGTATATCTGTAGTATAAAACCCTGAGGTTCCCCAAGATATTTTGTATTTAAAGCTGATTTTTCAAACCTTTTAATCGTAATTAGCCTTTATGGCGGACACAATAGGAGGGCGCACTTTGCAGTGGGTATAAAATCGACTAAAATGCAAAATAACTCAGTTTTTCACTTTACACTTATTAATTTTATTTATAATTCTGTCTATGTATTATAATTACAACATGTAAATCAAGTTTTTGGAAAGAAATACAATACAAGAAATAAAATTCATACCCAAATGAAATTGCGCCCTCTCCTTTTGTTCCGCCATACTTCTAAAAGGCTAATTGTGTTCTTTGCCAAAATTACTGGTGGTTGGACTTTGTTTAGAAAACCCCGTAGTAGCAGCAAGCTCAAGTGTTTCACACACAAAAATGTCATGCAATGATCACATGATCAAAGGAAAATTATATTTAGACAGATGAACAATAAATCACAAATAATGGGCAATAAAGTGGAAATAAAAACCAGCGCTGTTTTAGCCTCCCCTCCTATTTTTATCACAGTTTCAACAGTTATTTTAAAATATGGATGTCTCTCGTGCCCTCTCGTGCCTGACTTTGTCCCTTGTTACTGCACGCAACCAGACCCCCAGCTTGGTTCAACAGTGATAGATAACGGCCAATTCAACGTTGAAGTGGCCTCCCCGAATGCGCAAGTCATTGTCCTTCGTGTTTAGGAATTCAGCAATAAACACCACCTTGGTGTCCTTGTAGTGCTGTCGATAAGACTTCAGTTGAGCCGCAAAGATTGTTAGGAAATTATTAAGCAATATTTCATATTTTTGTGTGCACAACCGATATGCCTATTTAAAAAAAATCTCTCAGCTCACAAAAGTGTTAGCTCACAACTTTATCTGTGTGAGTATTCTGTGGTAAAATAGGTTATGCGTTACAAAGGCAACAGTTCATCTCGTTGTATAGGAATTGCTCAATCGTTTTCAAATTAAATTCTTAATGTACATGTATCTGCACATATTGTTTTGTTTTCTCATTTCATTATACAGCAGTTAAAATGCAGAAAAATAAAAACAAATTTGTACCATTTAATCAACACAAAAGCCATGCATGGATTTTTGATGTTTTCTGCATCTGTGTGGCTGAAATTTTCTACAAGATTGTTTTTCAATAATATTCTTTAGTTATGCACAGCTGTTGTTCCTGTTTTTAAAAGTTTTCAAATCAAGTAATCCGTCTTTAAAGGCAGTATACATCATTGGTAATCTCGAAAATCAGAAATGTTCACAGATTTACGCATAACTTACACAATATATAAAACATGATGACCGTAGAAAACTTCCCCTGAAATGGTTTTGTCTGAAGTGCTATAGTCTTTGAGAAATGAGTAAAACGATTAGTTTTCGTCTCATGAGACAAAAATTATATTCGCCCCAAAACCATTTCGTCCTAAATTACTTCGTCTAAACATTACATCGCCCAAATGCCACTTCACCCCAAAAGCACTTCGTGCACAGGCCGTGGTTCTGGGCGAAATGGTTCAGGGCGACGTGGTTTTGGGGCGAAATGACTGCAAACCCTTCTTTGACTGTTTTCTCAAAAGTTAGACGAAAAACGGAGCTGGTTTTTGCTCAGGTTGGTTTTAATCATGCATATATCTTCAATCACACAGGGGGATAAAACTATTTACCAATCATGTATACTATCTTTAAAGGAACACGTTGCCTTCAGATTTCACGAAATCTCACGTTTGAGGGTGTTCCTTATACTTATTAAGAGTTGTTCTTGCAATAAAACACATTTAATGTGTTATAATTAGTGAATGGTAATTAAAAAAACAAACACTGACCTCTGACCCCCACTACATGTCCCGCGAAATGTATACGTATTTCAAGCCGTCAATACGATCGTCCGGGTAGTGGGCAAAATGCAGCGACGAGCAGGAGTTAGGTTGGCGCCGTAGCCAGTGGTCAGGTAAACCTATCAGATGAACGCTAGGTACCATACCATTCTCCGCCTCCCGAGACATGTGTGAAATGTAAACGTACACACACACACGGAAATTTATAAAACCCGGAAGTCGGAGGTGGTCGGAGATACCCAAAGGTACCCGGAGGTAGATTGTTTTTGCTAACGTGTAGTTGGTGCGTTGACGGTGGCCCGGAGCTACGCAGTATTAAAATAACAAGCCGGAGGTAGGTTGTAGCATGTACTACACGGTCACAACAAATTCTACCTCCGACCTCCGGGTTTCAACGACACCCCACACACACACACACACACACCGACTGGCTGTCAAAAAATGGATCGTCAAGAGAACACAGCAGACGCGTCAAAAAAGAAAAAAACGAAAACCTCGCCAATCAGGGTAAGAATATTGTCATGGGACAAACCGATAGAAATAATTGTTCAGAAGTATTTCAACAGCTGCGACTGGAAATAAGACTAATATAATTTCTCCGCCATTTATGGGAGTCAAGATTTTGACTCCCATAAATGGCGGAGCGTGCTGCTTCGAGACATTACGCAAAATTGAAGCATTTCTAAAGCACGTTTGTGTGGATCATTATATTCTACTTTTTAAACATCTTTCAGATCGTGCTCATTATACTTCAAACGCTTGTAATAGCCCAAAAACGCCCAATAAAGCGCAACCCGAAGGCAACGTGTTCCTTTAAATCTGTTTGTTAGTTTATTTGTTTGTTTCATGGCTTATACTAACCCTAACTCCTAGGGTGTACATGTATGTAAAATCATACGGATTTTGTAGGATTGAGGAGTGTTAGGGTTTTAATGCACTCGGCAGCCAAAAAAGGCTTAATTACAGCAATGTTTGATAAGTCACATACAAGCAAAACATAAAACTAAACCATTAAAAAACAGGCTAAAGCCTATCTTACATCATGGAGGTAGGACCTTAAAACTGGGGCAACTAGTGGCAACTGGCATTTCTGGCAACAAGAGGAAACTAGTGCGAGCAACTAATCAGTTGCTTAAAAAGGTTGATGTACGCGCACTTGCAAAATTACTGGCAAAGTCTGGAAAAATCCCAGATGCCACGAGTTGCTCATGTTCTACTTGCTGGCAACTATAGTTGTACCCAGTTGCGGTCAGTTGCGTCGATGTACGTGGACTTGCAACTACTGTAGTTGCTGTCAGTTGCACACATGCATCTGGTCAGCAACTTCAAGCAACAGTTGCAAGGTCAATGTATATTAGGCTTTGTTGCCTGTCGATGTGCGCGCTCTGGAAATGTAGACATTGCTGGATGCTCCCAGTTGCCGCTAGTTGCACAACTAATCAGTTGCTGTCGATGTGCGCTAGCACACATCGATAAATCATAATGCGTTGCTTCCATTAATTGTAAGGTCGATGTACGCTAAGCTTAAGACATCTATAGGAAATCAATATGTAACATACATAATACGTGTACATTAACAAGCAAAAAAAGCCATAACATCATAATAAAAAACACATTAAAACCATGTGGAAGAATACATTACATGTAAAATGAATATTCTAGGGCCTACATTCACTGCTTATTAAACAAGACAGGCATCGGACTGTTTTTGTATCTACCGGTAGCAGTGCCAGTCTTGGGGACGGAGAACAAGTTCATGTTCCGTAATGCCAAACTAGTTGCCTCACCTCTCGGTAACCTACCGGTATTTGTCCAAAATTTCTTACAAAACATCCATTCAATTTTGTTTGCAAGCTTTGCTAGTTTTGCTACTGTCCAAGAGAATTCTTTATCCTCCAGTCCCATTCCCAAGGTACATGTACTCTCTATATTCCCAGTAACTCCCACAATATTGATGAACCCAAACTCCACCTCTGAACCACCATGCACCCCTCAATGCCCTGAACCGCCCCCATCTCTGTGACAGCTGGAATTTTGGGGTTCTGCTTGGACCTGTGTAATAACCAACTGGTGCACCCAAGACCGCAGGCAATGCTGTTTATGTAGGCCTACACCAAGGATATTTTTGTAGCACTCTTTAAAAAAATTCAAAATTCACAAGTTTGTAACACTTACATTTATTATAGGCAACCATAGGATGAGAAAAACATGATTTTTGTCTTTCCCATGCTTGTTCATTTTAAAGGCACCATACTGCATTTATGATACAGTGATTGTATAATTTAATGGAGTGTCATATGGCCATGGCTGAGCGGTCTAGCTAGTGGCTGTAGTGACACACAATTTTGTGGGAACGCTCGCTCGCGCTGCCCCTGGCCTGCAGGGTAGCCTACATGTACATGTATCTCGGAGTTAAGGCTTCCCGTTACCCCCGAGATAACCTGGAGATTTGGTAGTGGGAAAAGGGTATTTAAGCTTTTTTTATGAGAGAAAGTGTATAATGTCTTTTGCCCTACAGGCTACGCATATATTGTGGCAACAGTTTTAAAATTGTCAACTAAAAAAAAAAACAATTTCCCCTATCATGTTTTGGTAATATTTGTTTGCCCTTTTGCATTCAAAGTTATTTGTGCACTTTTGAGCATAGGCCCTATACAGAATTTTCTGTATAGATTCTGTATATGGCATATAAGATTTTCTTTTTCATTTTCAAGTTTCACAATTCACTTGCGTTGTCGTGTTTGGTTAGTTTCAACTCTAGTGACTTTACTGGAAAGGCTTTCCTTTGATTGGCCTGGCTTCAGATCGAAGGCCATACACTGTATACCGGTACCAAAGTTGTGACAGTTTCACTTTTTGATAGTCGGTTTCATTTGAAGTTCAAAGAGCCTTCCCCAAGGATTTGTCATTATGTGAATGAGTAACTCTGGTTCATGCTTGGTAAATTTATTTTCCAACTTGAAAATAATGGAGCATATTCTCTGAATCTGTGTCAAGGCTTACCGTCATCTGTGTGGTATGGGAATGGTATGGAAATTGATCAGAATAGTCAATGTCCTAATTTAACAAGGTCTTTGATTCTGATGAAATTTCATGATGACATCATTTGTGGCTTTTCTGATGAATCAAAGTCCTGCTATCAGAAACTGTACATTTACACAGTTCAACTGACCATTATTAAAGTATTAACCTAAACAATCTTGGCACAAAAAGTAGTGAACCGGATTTTGGTACTTCAGACGTTTTAAGCATTGAGTCTATTGTATGCGCTGATGTGTTGTTTTTACGGAGACACATTTGCCTTTATTTCTTAACCCGTGTCCGCATTGAACTTGTTTTTCAGGAGGTTTTACCAAGACGATGGTAAAATGAAAAATGGCTATCCGCATTTGGACCTTTTGACACAGTAAAATGTTACCGAGACCATGGGAGAGCATGCGCAGTGTCCCTTCGAAGTTTGACCTTCACAGCTCGGACATATGCTTCCAGAGCGCTTTTACTGACTTTTCGTCTCAGTAAAAGTTCCCTGGTCAATTTTCCTGGGCAGCAGTTGACCAGGAAAAGTAACCGCTGGACTCAGGAAAAGTTACTGAGAGGAAAACGTCTTAGGCTGCCCGCATTGGACTTAAAATGGGAAAAGTACCCATCGTCTCGCCTTTACTCATCAGAGATGCACACACATGATACATTTACTCAAAATACTAAATGTGCGGGTAGTTAAAGAGTAAAGTAGACCTATTTTTTGCCTAAGTAGCATATCACTGACATTAATTTTAGCGAAACCTTTTACTGGAAAATTGTACTGCTTATAAAAGTTATAGGCCTAAACAGCACCAGCAAAAAAATGTGTGCCTTTTATTGTTCTACTTGTTTGTGTAGGGCAATGTAATGTACGTCTATCTCAAATTGATGTACTGTAAAAGCCAATATTTTCGCGTACAGATATTTTCGCGCATTTTAACATCACTGACATTTTCGCGAGTTGTTATTTTCGCGGATGGACATTATGTCACCTTAACAGGGATCGCCACAATTGTTGCAAACAATATTTTCGCGGGCTTTGTCTGCTGCGCGAAATGCGCGAAAATAAAACCACCGCGAATATTTCAGCTTTTACAGTATACAAAAACATACATGTAGTACAAATGTACATGCAGAGGTTTTTATTGGATTGGTTTACGACTTGAATTAATTAGTCATTAGAAAGGCATTGGCTTGGTGGTTGTATCCATTCAGCGTGTGGAGGGATGACGTATGACAACTTGAACTATGATTATAAATTTGAAATTACAGATGAATCCAGTAATTTATTATGCTTTGATATGGTTGGGCCCGTCCAATACAATAAACCGGGCAAATGAGATGGCATGGGGGTAGTTCCTGCAGAAATTAGGGGTGCAAAATAGTGATATTGGCCCTATTTAAAGGTAGAACACATATTATTAATTGGTATCTCGAAAATCCAAACATTTTCACAAATTTACACATAACTTACACAATATAAACATGGTGACGGTAGAAAACTTCTCCTGAAATGGTTTTGTCTGAAGTACTATAGTCTTTGAGAAATGAGTAAAATAATTAGTTTATTTTTTAAAATGTCGGTCACTTCGCCCCAAAACCACTTCGCCCTGAACCACTTAGCCCCAAAACCACTTCGCCCCAAAACCACTTCGCCCCAAAACCACTTCACCCTGAACCACTTCGCCCAAACGCCACTTCGCCCAAACACCACTTCACCCAAACACCACTTCGCCCAAACACCACTTCGCCCAAACACCACTTCGCCCAAACTCCACTTCGCCCAAACTCCACTTCGCCCCAAAACTACTTCGTGCTCATGCAGGCCGCGGGTTCCGGGTGAAGTGGTTTTTGGTTAAAGTGAGTGTAAAGCTTTCTGGAGAATAACACAGTTTTTGACTGTTTTCTCAAAAGTTAGACGAAGTACAGAGCTGATTTTTTTACTCAGGTTGGTTTTAATCATGTATCCCTTCAATCACACAGGCAGATGAAACTATTTGTAACGGTTTACCAATCATAGATTAATTACCTTTAAGAATTATGTTGTAACCAAAAAATTTCTTTTGAAATATTTTGTGTGTTCATATTTTTTTGATTCATGTTGTCAAAACAGGACTTGGAAATTTGCCAGATGTATACATGCAAATAATGCACCAGGTGTATATTAACAAAGTAGTCGTAGACCTCCAATTACCTACATCACTGCTTTCCTATGGCCCTACAAATTGTCTGGTACATACATGTAGGTACATGTACAAAATGTACCCTGAAAATCCCATGTCTGCTACACCAAAAAAAAATCTGCATTTGATATCATGCACACACAATATTATTACATGGATGCAGTCACAAGCTACAAATCTTCATGCTGACATAATTTATCATTGCCACTACACATTGTCCGCTTTAGGTCAAAGGTCAATAGTTTGGCTCCACCTGAAATGTCTTACCAAATAAACAGATCTGTCAAATTCCCAGATAATCAAGATTTGTTCTCTTTCTTTAAAATAAACTTTTTTTGTTTAAAGAAAATGAAAGTGGTTGGCTTTAATCTTAAGAATGGTGAAATTCATTTAACTATATATTCAGTTTTTACACCTGACTGCATGTCTCGTTACTGCACTGCAGCCTCCATATATGAGCCACTGAGGCAGGGTGTGCCACTCTGCCTGAAGTGTCTCCTTGAGTTCCTGCAGGTTAATCAGGTTGAACCAGAAAAACATGGTTTTCTGTGGGAGTCACTTTAGTGATGTTCCCATTGGACTATTTTTAGTAAAACTCCCGTGGTTGTGCGGGAGAGTAAGAAAATTTAGTCCAATGGGGACACACAGAGAATTAGCGTCCCTGTAAAGTTACCGCGACCACGATGTAAAACTTACAGGGCGAGAGAGGCCGCGGAAACATTCCGCTCAGCGTGGGAGTTTTACAGCGCCCTCGAAAAGTCCAATGGGAACAGTTTCGCCCTGTAAAATGAACACGACCCTGCAGTAAACTGAGGGATCTTTTCAGGATATATCTTATTTACTCCAGGGGAGCGCTTCAGAATAATATTGGTCTATTTCGAGCCCAACAAAGCCAGTGTGTCCCTTTAAGCCTTGAATCCACATACATGGACCCTGTGGCTGCTTTCAGTTTACCATTCCAAGATGTTTATTTGGCCTCAATCTTCCAGGATAGTATTTTATGAGATGTTTGCTCACCTTGGAAATAATAGCATGGCCACAATTTTATCTTTTACCCAGATCCTTCAGCACATAAAAAAGCTTTTAAAATTCTTTTGTTCTTAGTGGAGGGCTGTTCTCCAAGGCCAGTTTGCAGTCATTAAGATATATACATGTATGTATAGGAACAGACTGTTTGCATGTACTGGAGAGAGACTTTTTCACCAGGATCATAACTCTGTGCAATGCCAGTTATCTTCTCTCAAAACAAGATAGATCTAAGGAGATAAATTAAGCAACAAATAGTGCAACATACCTTTCTGAAAACCCTGTGTACAAATATCTAATTTAACGTATGTAACATAGCACACATACTTTAATTGTGACATTTTATGGTATCCTTGTTACATACTGTATATTGGAAATTTGCACACGGGGCTTTCAGGAAGGTATGTTAATTGTGGCACTATTCGTTGCAGTTCTTTAGCTAAAGTTATCTCCTTAGATCCATCTTAAGATATTTCTTTTGTTTTGAGAGAAGATGAATGACATTGTACAGAGATATAATCCTGGAGGAAAAGGTCTCTCCGGTATTGAACATTTCACAGGCTTGTTTTGGACACCTTATTAAAAGCAATCTAGTTTCTCGGATCAGCATAAAATGTTTTATGCAAGTTGTATCTGAACAGTAACGTTGAATACATATTTTTGTTTTTTAACACGTGTCAAACTTCTCTACACGGGTCGAGAGCTCTCGACCCACCTCCCGAGGTGGGTAGTTTTAACACGGGTCGAGCGCTCTGCACAGGTCAGTGCCATGTTGAAATGTTGTAGTGTGATAATTATAAAGCTAACACGAGTCTGACTCGTGTACAACCTGGAGTTTTTTTGGTTGTTCACTGTGTTAATGGTGAACATTTCTATACTCGAGCCACATTCCGGTATCCTATTGGACTTTTGTCTGAGAGCACTTAAATGCAGGATTCTCCCAGGAACAGAAAATGTCACATTTCATTGTTGTGGGAATCACTTTGTTCAAAAAGATCCACTTAGACTAATTCAGTCTTGAAAGCAATTCCAAAGTGATTGATTGGTCGATCACTACCTTGTTATCCACAAGTTCACTGTATTCAACAAATTCTGTTCTGATCAAGAATTGATATTTTAAGAAGATTGCATTTCTTACATATCATCAGGCATGATAAAGGAGGTAAAACAGGACATACACTGTACAATCTTGGACAAAATAGCTTGGGAAACCCCGGCTAGACCCTGTGCAACCCCCCGGGAAATGTTGGGTCCCTGAGGTGCGCGCCACTGAAATCTGCAGCAGTCGGCGTCAACATTGAATTGGGGAGAGGGTGTATACACTTCAACTGTCAAGGATTTTAGCTACCTAGCTGGCAGACCAAAATTGGACTCTCATTGGGAAAATGGTGCTATTATTGTTTCCTAAGCAATTGACTCATTTGGCCATACAGGTTAACTCAAATACCTTAACAGCCTGATCAATAATCAATACTTTTTGCAACCAAGCATTTCATTAAAGGAATGGAAAGTAATAAGGGATCCGTAATATTCCATGGTGACTCATCAGTGGCTATCAGCGGCCATTGTGTTTGACCAAACCACGCCTGTTTCTGCCCATTTGAAGTTTTGGCAAACACTAATGACGTCACCAATATAATAATTTTGCTTCGCCCATTGTGTCATTTGCAGTGACCTAAAATCCTACTCAACAAGCTATAAAGAAATATATTACTGAAATGTGACGAAAATTTGTGTCAATTTACCCGTCACGGTATAAGTGTGCATACAACAGGCATGCTCTTGTGTATTAAAGGGGCTGTGTCACGGTTTGCGCATGCGCACCAAAACTTTGGCTAACTTTTTCAAATTTTGTCGCTAGGTTTTGCATCCTGTTCAATCTTTGCCATTCCTTATAATTCTTCAGTAATTTTGGCAGTGGTGTTCTTGTCAACGCCCAGGTTGTCCTGATGCATTACTTTTTACTTGAAATGGCGCTGTATTTGCTGTATTTTGAAGCCGCCAAACATCAATATCACCGGGTGTGCGGCCGTCGTTCAGTTTTTTTATCCCATCAAAAAACTCGACAAAACTGAGAGAAACGACATCGAATGATATAAATGACATGGTTGGATACAACAATTTGTTCAACCTTGATTTCCACCAAAAAAAGCCTGTATGCTTATTTGGTCCCGACAGCAATTTTACAGCATTTGTCCTTACAGCATATCTGTCGATGCAAAGACACCGTGGCGGTCGCCGCTGTACCGATTTTCTTCCAGACATTGATCGCGCGCGATGTCAAATCGAACGAAGGCGCGCAACACGATGTACTATGTAGTTAAATTCTGCGTATTGTACACAGTCATGAACGAACACTCACCATGCCCAGCAGCACGTGCTAAGTACACGATGTACATTTACGCACACGAACCAATGGCGTTGTGAATGAAATTGCACCACATTCATCCATGGAGGAAGAAAACACATGATTCATCTGAGAACGCACGTATGTCAAAAATTTAAAGGATTTTGTGCATGCGCAAACCGTGACACAGCCCCTTCAAACTGTACAAGGAAGTACATAAAAAGGTTTACACAAATGTTTACAAAATCTAGCAGTCCTGCACTTATTGGCTATAATTTCCTTTTTTTGCCTCGTTTTGCTTGGTGACATTTATGGCTCCTCCAGTCTGTCGGCTCACTTTACACATTGCAAACTCCTTTTATATTACATTTTCCGCATCATTTAATCCCAGTGACAGACGCTGCATGTTCACCAGGGGAATGCGCGCATCACACGCGTCGATGAACCAGCAAGTAAACTCTTTCCAAGTGACTTCTCAAATGAAACGGCTTTGACACCATGTTGGCATTTGTCGGCTGAAAATCAAACCTGGCTGTGGCATTGTTAGGGTTGTGTTTGGCGTCCTAGTGACAAGCGGAAGTTTTGTCTGTTGTATTATGGTTGTTGTATTGCTTTTATACTTTGATGTTATACCCTTGTCTGCAGAATATTTTGATATGAGTGGGTCAGTGGGAATCCGGATATGTGTGGAATGAGTGGAGTATGTGTGGAATATATACCGTAATGCAAAAGTATTGATGTGAATTCTTCAAAAAAAGAATTTCTATATTGAAGGCCCATTGACACTATTTTTCAAATAGTTGCATTTGTTTGTGTAATACTTTGCTCCGTTGCGATTCCATGCAACTGCTGAGAGAAAAAATGGTTCTTCGGGAGAAACCTGGGGCGGGTTGCAATATGCGGTCTAAGACTAGTCTGTAGGCTTGGCCGGCTAACGCGGCGTCCACTATTAAAGACTGGTCTATAATTACATGTATAGCGCGCTTGCAATATCGTGGTCTTAATGTAAGAGCAGTCTTAAAATTTAAGCCCTCAGTGAGCAGGCTATAATCCGTATGTAATTTTCGAACACATGTAGCGCTGAAAGAAGAAGAGTGTTGTGAACAGAACGCACGTTATGCACATTGGTGCCTTCATGCTATTTGATAACTTTGGGGGTCAGTTTCTTTGCAAATCCTTTTGAAGCGCACATGCCATCAAGTGACTTTGTGAGGATGTTATTTGTTTGGCTTAATTTTATGCAAACTATAGCCGGCTATGTCACTTTCCATTAAGGTATGTGTGTTTTGGGCTATAGCACAGCCGTACTTCAGTTAGACTGGTGTATTGCAATGGGCTAAACCAGCGACTAAGCCGAGACCGGTTATGTTCAATAGCCGGCTATAAAAGACCAGTCTTGGATCAGTGGCTAAGTCGATTTTATTGCAATCCGCCCCTGAAGTACACACAGGCTCTTATCACACTGTATTCAAAAGGAGGCTTTACATGCGTCGTCATTTAACGATGCGTCATAGCGTCACACGAACCGACATACTAACATTGTTGCATATGTAACCTCGTTCATAAGCCAATATGGCAGTTTCATGCAAGGAGCATATTCCTCATACTCATAGCTTTGCTGAGTGGGTTTTGCGAATACCGGCCCAGGGCTTCGTGTTGTGGCCATTTCTTAGTAGAAAGTAGAATTTCGCAATTGGTATTTTTCAAAAAAGTACTTGGGATTTGTAATTTATTCACTCAAATTTGTACTACGGTAAAAAGTCAGTACCTTTGTGTTGTGTAAACCCAGTTATACACTGAAACCAATGAACTGTTTCCTTGTGCTTTCGCAATAGACGTTTCAGATTACCAGCGAATGTTTAGACCCAATTACCATAGCAACTGACGTTACACTTTAGTAGTCTAATTGGCTTACAGTAATTTATTGGATAAACCGATCTATTCTACATGTAAATTTTCAACCCCAGTCTGAAATTACGGCATGTACTTTCATTCTAACGACTTTTATTCACAGACCACTCACTCATTGCACTTTCTGAATGATTGATGTAACTTGCCCAAATAATGCTTATTGTTGGCTTGATATGCCAAGAATGTATGCGTCTTTGTACGCATACATTGTACAATTGAACAAAATATACATGACAGCCTTTTATCAGTGGCCCAATGCAATCCTGGATCTATCTTGCACCCTTGCATAATTGGTTTCAAATTGCCTGAATCAAAAAATTATTTGGCCAATATCTCGCATTGTGCCTCAAATTGCCAATCCTTGGCCCTGAGGCCTGAGCTCAGAGTGATCGAGCCCAGTCATGCATGTGGGAGTTAGGATGTATCACTCTGTGACTGGTGCAAGCACAACTTATCTTTGAACACCCTGGGGCACACCCTGAGGCCGCCCTGGGGTGACACACTACCCCCCTCCCCAATACCCTACGTTGAATGACACTGTACCTGTACTCAAACTCACCCAGGGGCAGACTTGACCCTGGAGATCCACACCTGGTCCCTCACTTGAACAAGTGAGAACTCATCCCTGCCCCCTATCCCTGACACTATCGGTCTTGACCTAGGGCAAGTGTCTCACCCCAAGGCCAAAATTTTCGACCCTGGTCCCGAGCTAGGGTTGAACTCGCCCCAGGGTAATCTGGGGGGGGTAGGGGGGGTGTGGGAGTGGGCCCAGGGTGAGATGTACAAGTGGGAATCGGGGCTTATTTTCATCCCCGTGTCGACCCGAGATTTGGTCTCGTGAGAAAAGGCCTCGTTATCACCCTGTG
Organism: Henricia sp. BOLD:AAB3569; assembly: GCA_037783545.1. Classification (NCBI taxonomy): domain Eukaryota; kingdom Metazoa; phylum Echinodermata; class Asteroidea; order Spinulosida; family Echinasteridae; genus Henricia; species Henricia sp. BOLD:AAB3569. The sequence goes on from JBBELK010000570.1 coordinate 509,993, forward strand.
ACTTGTACAAGCACAAACCTAATTTGGCTTTTCATACATGCTCTAAACAAATCTCGAGGTTGATGCAGGGATGAAAACAAGTGCTGCATCAAAGCCGAGATTGGTTTCACCCCGGGTTAAACTCGCAGACCAGGGTTGTGAAACGATTTGAGAATTGAGAAAATTTGAGAAAGTATACACCAATTCGAGAGCTGAGGATTCCTTTTATTTATATCCACAGTAAGTAGCTGGCTGGGGCTTCCATTGAATGAACTGTATGTTTTTTTGCATTTTGTTACTTCGAACAAGTTGCGCCTCTTTGTAAGATTGTGTACGCGAAGGGTGCGCGTCGCGCGCACGTAATGAATGCGCGCTTTTTGATCTAACAGCAACACAAGATGCACACTCCATGCGCTGGAAGCACCCCAGCTGTGGCAGATATACAGGAGACCCTAGTTACCAGATTGGTCTATATATCCGCCACTGCAGGCAGGCGGGTACGTATACAAATATTAAAACTGGCATTATGATAGTTTCCCTACACAGGTGACCAATCCATCTACATGTAGTTCATATTAGGCTTGTGTAAGTATTTTTGGAAAGCTTCAGAATTCAGAAATAGCCATCCCAGCAGGACCTATTTAATGTACTTGGCATGAGGTAGCTGCTATGACGTATGTATACCGGTACGTACATTGTGCGAGCTAATGTTTGCGTGTAATCTCTTGTCTTATGACGTACATAACAATGTCATTTATGACGTCGAACAACGTCATTTATTTTTCCTTGAGAATTTCCGTACTAGTGCACATAGGCCTACATGTATAGCATAAAATTAGTTTTTATTCTTGGGTTTAAAGGCAGTATACATCATTGGTAATCTCGAAAATCAGAAATATTCACAGATTTACGGCCAACTTGAACAATATAAATGACCGTAGAAAACTTCCCTTGAAATGGTTTTGTCTGAAGTACTATAGTCTTTGAGAAATGAGTAAAACAATTAGTTTTCGTCTCATGAGACGAAAATTCAATTCGCCCTAAAACCATTTCGCCCTAAACCACATCATGCACAGGCCGTGGTTCAGGGCGAATTGATTTTGGGGCGAAATGACTGCAAACCCCTTTTTGACTGTTTTCTCAAAAGTTAGACAAAGTACGGAGCTGGTTTTTGCTCAGGTTGGTTTTAATCATGCATATCTTCAATCACACGGAGGGATAAAACTGTTTGTAACAGTTTACCAATCATGTATACTATCTTTAAAAGTTGAAAATGATTTAAATGTGATAAACATACACCCCTCTTGCCCCCAAAAAATGTGCTCAATTTGTTTTAGCAGTGCATTTTAAGGCCTATCACACCAGGGCTGTTCCTGCATGGTTGAGCTCCACGTTCTTGTACAAAGTGCAAACAAAGCAGAAACATCAGCACTTCGTCAAATGTATACATAATATTCACATAGTGTAACTTTAAAAGTCCCATGACATGCTGAACAACTTTATGCCTAATCTTTGCTGCATATGATGGATTACTTGTTCAGCAAGACCTGCTATTGTTCATTTGGATGTAAAATCAATAAAAGGTAGCCTTTTTCAACTTTGAAGATTTCATTGTAATAAATCTTAAACAGAGGGCGCTGTTTGGAGTGCATCACGTAAGGAAGACGGAAGGGAAAAGTTAAGAAAAAACATAATACCTCAAGTTGGACTTGTGGCAAATTGCTGCAGTTTCTACCCCCAGTCTTGTCATGGCTTAGCTGGACAACAAACTAAAACAGCCATGGATTACAAAAGTTTCAGGAAAATTGAGAAAAAATTTTAATCTTTTGTGCACAGTTGAATGTGATTTTCCTGTGTTTGCCTCTTGTGACATCATGACCTTGGTCATGAATATGCATATTTTCATTAGCATAAAAACTAAAAACCTTCGTTTTAACCCCCGAAGCCAGCTCCAAATAGGATTTTTATGACTGTAACTGAGTAGAGTGGTTTTAAAGCATAGATTTCATTGATAACCCAGGTGAAAATTCCAGTTGAAACCAGTTGAACTGGTTCCAACTGGTCCAGTTGAACTGGGAATTGGTGACTGGTTTTAACTGGTTTCAACTGGTTTCAACTGGTGTAACTGGTTTCAACTGGTTTCAACTGGTTTCAACTGGTTTCAACTGGTGTCAACTGGTGTCAACTGGTTTCAACTGGTGTAACTGGTTTCAACTGGTTTCAACTGGTTTCAACTGGTTTTTAAAAATTCCAGTTGAAACCAGTTGAAAGATCAACTGGTTTCAACTGGTTTCAACTGGTGTAACTGGTTTCAACTGGTTTTTAAAAATTCCAGTTGAAACCAGTTGAAAGATCAACTGGTTTCAACTGGTTTCAACTGGTGTCAACTGGTGTAACTGGTTTCAACTGGTTTTTAAAAATTCCAGTTGAAACCAGTTGAACTGGTTCCAACTGGTCCAGTTGAACTGGGAATTAGTGACTGGTTTTAACTGGTTTCAACTGTTGTAACTGGTTTCAACTGGTCTGACTGTAACACGTTTCTTTTACTGCTGTAAATGGTTTGTACCTGGTGTGCCTGGTTTCACTTGTTTGTTTTTTTGGCTGGCGTAACAGTACACATTTTACTTGTATCGGTAATGCATTTTGACGTGGGGAAGGCAGGAAGGGAATAAAAAGAAAACCTACAAGATGAATTAAGGTAACATGTACATTGCAAATGAAGCTTATTGCATTAATTTAATTATGCGCACGTACACACTTAAAATCAGGAAAAATTCTACACTGATAACTGGCTTCTCCAAGAAACTTGAAAATAAATAAACTGAAATTCCCTGTTTGTATAGGAACCCTGCGAGAGCTACAGGTTGGCAAGAACACGAATTCTCAGCTGTCTGGAAGTGACTTTTCACAAAGAAAAAAAGGACAAATATAATTACAAAACGTAAACATATACATGATAAGTGTGTACTAATAAACAGTGAACCTCTCTCGGTTGGCAATTAAGAACATTCCTAATTGGCAAGATTCTACCTTTTTATGCTGTCATAGACCCCGTTCTCACTAGAGAAATCGCTTTGTTCGACGAAGATTAGTTAATCATCGTTAGTTAATGAAGCGTGTGTTCATATATCACTTAACGAAGATCGAATGAAGAGCGACCGCTAATGAAGCCGTGGGAGGTCGTACATGTGTGTCGTGCATCAAGCGCTGTGCTTCAAGCATCTAGACGCGCTGTGTGGTTTTCCAGCGGCGCGTCAAAAAAAACTCTTGCTAGGCGCTCGACGCACAACGTGCTTCGTCGAACGAAGGGAACCGTTCACATTACAAATTTGCTTCGTCGAATGAAGCGATCTCTCGTCGAATGAAGCTATTTCCTTCATCGTTGAATAAAGAGGCGTGCTTTCACATCAGGAAATCTCATCGTCGAACGAAACGATTTCTCTAGTGAGAACAGGGTCGATCATAGAGTTGGCTGTAAGTAAAGAACAAAGCCATACAAATTGAAATTCTTCTATCATCATACATCATGTATCTCAACCTCATGGTAACATTTAAAAAAGCTAAAATGGACGGAAAAACAAGCAAGTAATTCAGAATCATTTTAAAACCGGGGCACAAATGTAGTCATTTTAAAGGCCCATTGTATCATTTGCAATGACCCAATTTGTTTTTCATGAGTTGACAAGAAAACCTTACTTAAAGTGTTGATAGCAATGATAACAAACACCACATGAATTTATTTCCGTCCAAAATAGTTTTTCATGCTGGAAATTGACAATCGAAGGTACTTTTTTACCATTCACTTGTACACAAAACCCATATATAGATTTTCAAGGTTTTCTGAAGCTTTGATGCATCTATGTAGCTAAAATTTCTTCAGGCTAGTTTACCAACATTTATCATTCGATATGTTACACTCTTATTCCACGAATCTGTAAAAAGTTTCATCTTGCAAATGATACATAGGGCCTTTAAGGACCTTTTTTTCCCTACTTTTTGGACTTTAAACAACTATATTAATAATACCTGCCTTAACGGTCCCCCCACAGTTCACTGCGAGTAGTACACGGAGTAGTGCATGATGGGACACAAATGTAGTACAAGTACAAGCGCTCACTTTCTTTGTCACATGCACAAATGTGTGGTGTTCCCGGTCGCTTCTAACTCGTAAAACGTTGCGAATGTTTTTGACACAAATGTTAACTGGTAATATAGAGCTCAGATACAGATGGAACCTACTGTATATCTCTTTTAGGATTATATCGGCATCTGAGGTGAAATAATTGAGATGACTGACGAAAACCCGTGGTCACGGTAATTTGTGTAGAAAGAAAAAACCCTGGTCACTAGTCCTTTTTGATTTACCCTGCATTCAGTCAGTTCCAGATTTAGCACTGGAGTTAATAACAGACCGCTCCTGGGATCTAACAACGTCCTGCAATTTCTTGGCCTCCTCCTCTTTTCTTTTAACTGGGTCATCCGGAAACTGGGTCATCAGGCGGTTTACAAATTGATCTGGAGAATGAATGTAAAGATCAACAACTCATTAAATGTTTTAATATATTGGAACTTTAGGTCTTAATACCTCTTCACCTTTTTAAAACCTTACCTGCATCTTTATAATTCATTCACATGTAGTTTTTATTTTGGTTAATTCACACTTATGCCACCAGGTAGAAATACATGCAGGAATTTTCAGGATAAAATTAAATTAAACCCTAAATGTATCAAGGTACTTTGCATCTGCTTAACATATGTTCAGCAAGCATCGATAAAAATTTCCAATGCTAGCTGTGGAGTGAAGAATGAAACTGTACATGGGTACCGGTACTGTTTTTAAGCATGACAGTGTTTCACGGGCAGTACAACTGCATTAAGACTTTTTTTAAATACAATATATGTTTTTAACAATTTATTTGATATTTTGACACAGATTACTTCACCATTTAGGAAAAAACTGAGAAGTTTACCATTGCTTCGTTTTCAGTCCTCGTGTTATGGCTGAAAAAGTGTTTTATTACTTGTTCACTCCTATATGAGTTTTTTCTATCAAATCTGATGTTAATACTTATGCTTCATAACACCAGACAATCTTGTTCATTAGTTAACACTGTCATCCAGCTTTACCTTTTCAATCAAAAGAGACTAGCAAGTTCCCCATCAGGTTCGTCATCTGTTGTTTCCTCAACGCTCGTGTCATAGATCTTTCGAATCCTTACTCATCTACCAGAAGCAAGCTGCTCATTCAGATGTTGTTTTGTAACTAATAAAACAGTAAAACAATAGGGTCATACAGTGTCTGCAACCATCAGGAAGCAAACAAAAACTTGTGGCTTTGAGAGTGTTTTCTATTCATCATCTCTCTGAAAAGGATGTTTTTTTTTACCATAGAACCAATAATTTTTTTTAAATGATTTTTACTCACCGATAACGCTTTCTACCCCAATGCACGGTGTATGTTTGAATGAATCTGGCGACGAGCAAAGCACGCATGCAAATGACGTAATGACGCTAAGTGACCGTACCATTTTAGGACAAGTGAGAAATTTGTTTATTTTTTTAGCGTGCCATCGGCACCGTGTTGGTGGGAGTACATGTACACACCGAGTCTTTTCATGCTCATATGCGACGTGTACATGTACTCTATAATCACACGGTGGACGGTGGCGAAAAAAACAAACAAATTCCTCCACTAAGCGGCATTACATGTACATGTACGTCATTTGCGCATATGCATGCTTTGCACGTAGCCTAGATATTTTACGCAGTGGCTATAGTTACAGTAACCGTACGGTAACGGCATATTTTATTTCCTGCAAGCTGCTGCAACTGCGAGGAATCATTTTTTTCTTTTGAAATTGTTTGCCGATAAACATGATAAAAAGGTTGTAGGCCTAAGCCATTTTGAAATGGCGACGGGGCGAAGAGGTAATGGCCGGGGCGAAGTGGCGAGGGGCAAAGAGGCGAAGGGGCAAAGAGGCGAGGGGGCGAAGAGGCGAGGGGGCGAAGAGGCGAGGGGGCGAAGTGGCAATGCATTATGAGGAGAATTAAGTGGTATGGCGCGAACTGACAATGCATGGGGCGAAGTGACTTAAGTTTAAGCTTCTGCAAAAGTTCTAGGACTAGGAGTATGCCTAGCCGGCCCTAGTTGTACTTTTCTACCTGCAAGTTTGAGGATTTGCGCTTTTCAAAACTGCTCTTCTTCATTGACTTGTTCTTCATCAGTTTTCACTGTCATCATGGTCATGATGACTGTCATCTGGTCCTTGCTATGCTAGGCCAGTCGACATCGTGACCGTCGTTGCCGTTGGCACTGCACTGGGTGACCACTTCACCATAAACCTTTTCAGGTTGAAAGTCGTTGATGTCTTTTGGATTCGTTAATATCATCGATTTCAACAACAGATCTGACATTATCTTCTAAAAATCGAACGTAAGCCTACTAAGTCCTTGGGAGTACAGCCTACATACAGCCATTTTGCATGTTTTGAACAGTATAACGGCCGCGCCGGCGCGCGCGCTGCATGCAGGTATGCAACTAGACTGGTTCCCTGTCCTCATATTTACTCCCCTTTGTCGGCATGAGAGCAGCGTAACGGACATGGACAGGGGACCAGTCTAGTATGCAACGTGGCATATGACGTCACGCACGTGCAGGTACGTACACGAGGTGGGGCCACGTTTCTGCGAAATAAAACTACAAATAATCAGCTTGCTTATTAAAATTTAAGTAATAAACAAATATCAAATATAAATTCACGGGAATATTTTTTAATTGGCTGTTGTATTTTTCTAACTAATTTCGAGGGGTTTATTTTGTCAACTGTTTTCATGCATTCCTCCATTTTGACATAACTACCATGCAGTTGGCAACAGCCCGTTTTAACTGGTTTCAAAATGAACTGGTATTTGTCACCATTACAAAAATTACCAGTTGGCAATTAACTGCTTATTCTAACACTACAGGTTTCAACTGGTTGCTGTTGGCAAAACAAAATTACCAGTTGGCTCAACTGGTTTCGGTCGATTCCAGTTGAGCTACCAGTTGATACCAATTGGATCCAACGGGTACCAGTTGGCCACCAGTTGGCAACCAGTTGGCAACTGGTTATTTTAACAGGTTTCAACTGGATCCAACGGGTACCAGTTGGCCACCAGTTGGCAACTGGTTATTTTAACAGGTTTCAACTGGATCCAACGGGTACCAGTTGGCCACCAGTTGGCAACTGGTTATTCTTACAGGTTTCAACTGGTTTCTGTTGATAACACAAAACATACCAGTTCAGTTGGTTATTTCAACTGGTTTTTCTTATTCCAGTTAAAATACCAGTTGGACCCAACGGGTACCAGTTGGACACCAGTTGATTCCAGTTGAAACCAGTTGAAACCAGTTAAAACCAGTTAAAACCAGTTGATCTTTCAACTGGTTTCAACTGGAATTTTCTCCTGGGAAAAATCCTAAATAAGGGGCTCTTTATGGGAAGAAATTTTAATTTACGGAGTTATTGTGACTTTTACCAAGGTTGAACTAATTCAACCCTGGTCTGAGCTCAACCACATGTAAAAACAGTGTCTGGGTTGGGCATGGGGTTAGAAATGTTTGTATCATATGCAGTGTTTATTTTCATTCCAGCGTCAACCCCAAAATTTGTTTTGTGGGAAACATCTTTTTAGGAGCAGCCTATATTTTGGACCAATAAATAATGTAATTTGCATCCATTTAAAAATATGTAATGAGGCTCCTCTGTGTACATGTACAAAGTATGCAGATTTTAAGAAGATTTCTGGGTATACCGGTACTTGTTGGGTTTCTTTATTTAGGCCTAACCTCCTTTTTCACTGTGAACAGAATTTTGGAAGCAGACAGATTTTGGAAGCAGACAGATTTATGTAAAGTTTACATCTATTCCCAGAATAGTCCAATCATGCTGTAAATCAGAGCAAAGAGTTTACAATGTGGTTTGGTTGGGTTGGGGTGGGTTGGTTTGGATCTATTCTGTATCTACTCTCCACCATTTTTAATAATTCTGCTTTCACCATTTGTTTTTTATTGTGAAATTGTATTGAAACCTGCTTAGTTCTATAATAAATTGTGACACTCGTGCCTGCAATCAAACATTTCACAATTGTTTTCATTTCTATGGTGATTGCATTGGTGTCATTCCAAATATTGCATTCGATATATGGGTCATTCCATGAAGTTGAGGAACACGGTTTCCGTGTTACATCCAAAACCATTTTTACTTTTTGTTTTGCCCTTGATAACCCCATGAATCAATACTATTCAGAAATTCAAGCTGTTGGATGAGAGAAATTTAAAACATTCATTACTTGTAACAAAATCCTCATGGATTTAAATTTGTGTCAACTAAATATAATTTTGTTCAAATGTAGGTGTGACATTTGGTGCTTTTTAGCAGATTATCTTGAATCACAAAGAAATGTTAGCTAGAATCCTTTAAATTCAAATTCAAAAGGATTGTTTAGTTTGGGAACTGTGTGTTAATTTCGAATTCAACATGAAAACATTTGTAGTTGGAGTGAATCAGTTGAACTGTATTGGTTTCCAAGTTACATCCACAACCACCACTTTGTTAAATAATTCAAAATGGCGGCACTTTGTCAACCGTGAAGACTCCCAAATTACCCCCAAACAGTGTAAGCCACCACATCATGCCACATCGTTATATAAATGGTGATTCATTGCTCTGTTATTGACAATTTTTGTGGAAATGAAGAAACCTCACACTTTGTTCCTTAACTTCATGGAATGACCCATAACCATGGGATGAGAGAAAAATAATATATGGTCCTCGTCGGGATTCGAACCCGAGACATCTGACACTCCGGGCAGATGCTGTGCTAGCTGATAATGTATATGTATAGCCTATTCTCTTCAATGTTTTACTTGTGACAAGCCAAATAGCTGAGCAATTTTAACAATAATGACATTGACAAATTAATGACATACATGTAACAAGCAGTGTTGTAGTCGAGTACTCGAAAAGTACTCAAAGGAAATATCTAAGAACATGTAAGTGATGATTACACATACAGAGAATGTCAAACTCGCTGTACATTAACAACTGTGACGTACACCAATTAAACTTGGTTTGAAGATAAGCACTTTTTTTTTATGTTTAAAAATACTTAAGGCCTTTGAAATGATGAAAGTACTAGGAAAGTACTCGGTGAGTACTTTTTCACCGAGTACTAGCATTTCAAAGACCCTGAGTATGTCTCAAAGCCAAACTGAGGTGCTTACTATCAAACCAAGTTTAACTGATGTACAATTCTGAATGCACAGAGTTTCACATTTGTATTATATATTTGTATTATACATAATTTCCTTTGAGTACTAAAGTACTAGAAAAAAAGTATTCAGTAAAAAGGCACAGGCTCGTCAGCTATGCGCGCGCCAATTTCGTGCCACGAAATACGCAGCTCCATGCCCATATGCTACATGGAGCTGCATATTTCGTGGCACGAAGTGACGAGTCTATGCCTTTTTAACGAGTTTTAAACGGGAATTTACATAGAGCCTGAATTATACTACATTGTTAATTTGTACAAAACATTTTAACAGACGGCTTGTCAAAATGTGAAAAGTTGAGCTTTGGGTTGGAATGCTGTTGAACTATCAAGTTCACTGGTGATTACAAATTTAGCTCCAGATCTCTGGCCCCCTGGGGGTTGACTGACATTCTTCCACCTGTGATTTGTAGGAATGTGTAGGCTACCCACCCTCAATTAGGCTACTTGTTTGTAGATCATACTACAGAGACTAAAAATGTCCAACTTTTGCAGTTAAGGCAGACAACATTTTTCTTATAGCACAGGTTTCAAACATGATTGAAAAATGAAGTCACTGTACTTTGTCCTTACTTAAAGATCCCTTAACGCACATTTTGTTAAAGAACAAGGCTACCAAAACTGCCCAGTATATTTTAGGCTTGTTTACAATAAATCTCCTTTACCAAATATGTCCAATTTCAGATGTTTTTTACAAAGGCCTCCAGGCCAGTTGTGTTGCTTATTTGAATGTCAACAACAACCCTGTTTTGTCTGCTACTTAGTTGTCATTGATCATTCTGCAGATCTGATGTCCAATTAGCGGGGAATCTTTGACAGTTTCCTATCTTTCACACCTCCATGAAAATTCTCATATTTGGCACATCATCATCAACAATGGAATGGTGCACTGTGTGTGGGCCTGGTAAGGCCTGTAGGTTTTGTATATATTAGGATACCATTTTATAAAATAAACAATGCTTATTTTCTCTACTGTTTTAATAGGCCTTACACAAACTATTGTTGTTTAGTTCAATAGTATAGGTCACCCCATTTATGCTATACATCCACTTTTGTGACATCCACATCCTGAAAGGCTGACTTCTTTGTGGATGCTGTGTTGTATATAGCCTACTTGAGCCGTGTCCGCATGGGACTAATTTTTGTAAAACGTTTCCGCGTGTCACTGTTAACATTCGGTCGTGGTATAATTCCTCCGTGCGTCCGCATATGTGGATTTATTTTCGGCCCGCAGAATGTCCTCCACGTAAAACCTTTCCTTTCTGCTAGTGCACAAAATTCAAGTTCCTATGAAGCTGACATGTGTATTTGGTCATAAAGAAGAGCATGTGCTGCTTTTGTCTGTAATAACCTTTGACTGTGTTAAAAACCCTGCAAGTTTGTGCGCAAGCCAAGTTTGCCAACATGAATTTAAAAAATAACCAAATGGGTCTTTCTATAAATTAGGGGTCCAATTTTGGTGTCCGGGCCCCCGTTACATTTTACATCTTGTTTTTGTAAATTCAGGATACATTCTTTAAATACTTTCCATCTCAAAGAGTGAGTACATAAAGTACAATTCATACAAAATAGTTTAAAGGCCATTTTAATGACTTTTGTTCGAAAAATAACACATATCAGGTGTAACGGGGGACACCAAATGTCACACTTTTAGACCCCTAATTTATAGAAAGACCCTTAATAACCTGATCAGTCATGCGTGAAGTTTTCCAAATGATCATGGTGTTATTTAAGGTTTGAAATGTCTGCCTACCAATATGTATAAAGAGTGTATACTTTTTGTTTATACACCCTGTATAGTATGTACATCTGTGAACATTTCGGATCTTCCAGATTACCAATGATGTGTTCTAAATAGGGGCAGAGGCAACTTGTTTGTCTCAATGCGTACTAGCTAGTAGCCCCTATACCAGCCTCTCTTCTAGCATAAAGAGACTGGTGTAAGGGTGGGTTTCTCAGCACTTGACATTAACCTAATACTTTGGAGTGACCTATGGGCCTTGTAATGGGTTACTTGCTTTAAGAAGTGGTCCCTGGAGATGCCAACTTTTAAGACTTAGGTGTAGTTATTTGTACAATTGTTTCAGCCATTGACGATCAGTATTGTGACACAATTCTAGAATGGATAGCTTCAAAGGTGGGGTTCAAATAAGGCTTGGGTGTTACTGTAATTAAGTTATAAAATGTTGTGTCCCGTTGCAAATCGGTTGCCCCCGTCGAAAATTACGTGCTCTTTTTCAAATTGCAGTGTTGGCATCTGTGGGTCCCCTTTTTTCAAAGACATTTACCAGAAACTTAAAACAGAATGCCCAGTTGTGACGTCAATTGTCGGAGTAAATGAGTCTAAACATTTACTGGTAACAGTGTTGTAGTACTCGAGTCCATGACTCGGACTCGAGTCAAAATTTTCGTGACTCGGACTCGACTTGACTTTGTAGTGCCTTCTGAATTATTTTGTACTGTATTCACTTTAATACTCTCTTTTTATGTGCTGTCTTATATGTGAATGGATTCTGTGTGATATTGGCTTGAATGTACTGACTTAAATTTAAAATTGCCTGCAGACATAAACCAAGTATACCCATCATCAATGCCTTTAAACATCCAAACAAAATAGCCTCCTTGGACCTATAGTGTCAAGGGATGATGTCAGGGGAACAAACTTATAAATTCTCTAGTGGGTGGTGTGCCATCTGGAAATCATCAAACAACTGATGTATCAAAACATCCAGAAAAAAAGTGAGAAAACACAAGTAGCAATTGGGCAAAAAGAAGCCTGAAACAAAAACGGATAAGGCCCCTGGGTGAAGAATTGAACTTGAGAGAGAATTTGTACCCAAGGTTCTCTAAGTTTATGGACACAATTGATGACCTAAGAAAGATGTTAGTTTATCAGATGTGGTAGATTTGGCCGTTTTGAGGCTGATGGATGCCAGATTTTGCGGCGATATTTCCAGTGACTCATGACATAAGTGCAGTGTAAGGACAGACACAGACCAGGCAAACTTTGTTGGACAGAAGAGTTTCCCTGTTTTTTGTTTGCAGAAATATTGATGGTTGTTTTCTTTTTATAGCTCCATGGTTGTTTTGGGAAAATAGTAGTTTGCATTCCTATGGTGTGTCTCACTTGTTTTCCTGAGGTGACTGGCATGCTGTGGTGGTTACTCACCAAAAAATGTTCGTACCAAGAAATCTGTTTTGCATCCAAGTCCAAGATTAGGCCCATGGGTGAAGAGTGCTGTACCGTGACTGAACTGGCCGTAGGCGAGGCAGTTATTATTGCCTGAATCTGCATTTCCATGGACTTTCTGACTGTATTAACTACAAAAAAGGAAATACTGTGATAAACTTTTGTAGTGGCCTATCCCGTCGAATACGACGATGTAGCACGGTGTCTAGCTGCACGACGGTTCTCACAAGTAGCAATGTATGCAGCAGAAGAAATAGAACGGCCAAGGTGGATGGCAGAACGCCAGCGGGTACGATCCTTCACCAGGGTCTGCCAGGAGCTAGCTGGAATCTGAAAACTCCGCAGATCTCGCTTCAGGACATCCTTATAGCGGAGCTTTGGACGGCCACGGGGGCGAGGAGCATTGGACAGCTCTCCGAAGAAGATGTCCTTCGGCAGTCGACCCTCTTCCTGCCTGCAGACGTGGCCAGACCAACGGAGGCGGCGAGCTGACAGCATTGTGAACATGTCACTGACTCCAGTGAGCTCAAGGATAGCAGGATTTGATACTCGGTCTTGCCAGGATATCCCCAGAATTGAACGCAGACAGCGGAAGTGGAAGGCGTTCAGTCGGCGTTCCTGGCGGCGGTAGGTTGGCCATGCCTCACTACAGTATCGACCCGGTCGCGCCTGCCTGGAACGCGAGCCTTGCCGGGCAACGGAAGCCCCTGAAGAGGATGGCTCCCGCATTGCCGGTAGCTGAATACTGTTGTGAGCCATTCATGAAGGTAGACGCCGAGCGCCGAGGCAGGTTTAAAGAGAGCAAATGCTTGCCTAGGACAGAAGCTCTCCTCTGGGCCTAACATTCACTGAGTCCAGCGGAACGCAAAAAGCGTGACGGCGGGAATGAATGGAGGCTGCCCCGCAGTAGCAAACTAACGATGCCTGTAGACTGCCAACCGTTGGCCCAAAATTTTGATGAGCTCATCCACTTGCCAGTCGGCTACAACATGCCAATGCATTAAAACAAACTGATGCCATGATTGTAGCTGCCAACCCCTGCTGCCGAGCCGACAAATGTGGACCAAGTCCAATAACCCTGAAAGAGGGGGTTTGAGATCAGAGTTTACCTTCTCCTAGGTGGACTGCCTCCCATGGCTAACGAGCTCCACCTGCCCGGAGCAATCTGGTTTTAAGGCGCCAGAAACCCGCCTGCACACCCCTGCCCACAGTTCTAAACGGGGATCGGCACGTGAAGCCGGGCAGTAGGAGTTTGAGTTAGGAGAGGCTATTTGAGACGCTGATCATATGGGACATTTCATGGAAAAGGAGTGGCTCAATACTCCTCACTGCCCCGATCATCCTAAGACCTTTGATCCCCAGTGTGATAAACAGTCCTATGATAAACCACTTGCCGCCAGAAGATGTATAAACACATTCTGGCAAGGTACGGTCACAGCAGCAGTTGACGAGTTAAAAAATCAGCTTTGCCGCTGTCTTCCACGGTTGATGTGTAAACACGCCTACTGTCCACCATTAATTTGTACACGCCATATTTTGGCACCATACCAAATACTTCGTTTGATGCTTTGTTCTAATTTCCAATACCTTTTTCCGACTACAAACTGCACAGCCCTGAGATTTGCCGCCCCGGGTTAAGATTTTCTTACCTCAGGGTTCGTTAACCCCGATTTCTGTTCCCAAAATCATTAACCTTGAGTTTCGCTAAATCTGGGTTGAACTTGCCCCGGGTTAACGCGATGTGGTGTCCCACTGCACGCAGACAATCTTTACATCGGCCGATTGCCTGTGGAACACTTAACCCTGCTTGGTTTTCCACTACAAAGCTTACCCCGGGTTGGCCATTAACCCTGAGATTGCTATCCTTAACCCTGGTCGCTGGCAGGGTTAACGAACCCCGGGGTAACGGCCGAAATTTTTGTCTTAACCTGGGGCGGAAAAAGAGTAGTGGGAACGCTCGTGCTGCCACGGGTAGTGGTAAAGATTTGGTAGTGGTAAAGGGGTACAAATTACAAAACAGATTCCACAAATGAACCAATCATTTAGCATTGAGTGTACAATCTGCTTCGTCAAACAAACAATCTTTCCCACAAATAAGTGACCTGCAGCTGAACTGCCTCAAACAAGCTCGACTCCTTATTTTATCTGCACTGACAAGAAATATCAGTGAAAGTTTATACCAGCAATAAAGAATTGTTTTCTTCAAAACAATGGCAGAAGCCAGATGTTTGTCAAACAGTTAACATGACCCGACCATGACCTTTTAAAACATGAATTGTAATGGAGGTCTAGTGCTGCAGAGATGATGTCATTTTATACCTTTAACCCAAAACTGCAAAGATGAAACGCTGCAATCCTTGACCTTCATAATCGTTCCATTATTTACAATTACAATCCAGAACTTCAGAATTGCCAAAGGTATTCAAACTTTGGATTACGGTATATTCATTGGTGTTTGGGGTACCTTTAAAATATACCACTTAAAGGCCAATTGTATCATTTGCAATTTTGTTTTTCATGAGTTGACAAGAAAAACCCTACTCAAAGTGTTGATAGCAAATGGTAACAAACACCACATGAATTTATTTCCGTCCAAAATGGTATTTCATGCTGGAAATTGACAACCGAAGGTGGTTTTCTAAAAATTACTATTCACTTGTACATAAAATTCATATATAGATTTTCAAGGTTTTCTGAAGCATTGATGCATCTAAGGGTACGTTCAGACGAGGCGTAAGTTAATCGTTAATCCGAAAATACTAAGTTATTCCTCGTTGGAACGCTCTAATCCACCCGCGGAGGAATAAGTTACGCCACCAAGGTGGCGTAACTTATTCTCGCGAAAAGTGGAGGAATAGCGCAAGTTGCGCCAAGGACAACGATCACCCCCTGCTGCGCCGAGTCGTAAATCTCCGTTGGAACGCAACTGACCTGCCACTTCCTGTACTAGTTTATTCGCGCTGACCCTCCATCACCGTAATATCCACGTGTAATTCTGATAAAGAACAACTGGAATATGGCTGCTGAAAAATCTACTCAAAATCGTGGATCAAATTGGCAAAGTCGGGAAATCCTCGCTCTAATAAATATTTGGGGTGACGAGGAATTCTGTCATGCCGATGATGTCCTTTCACGAGGAGTTATTAAGTTTAACAATATAATTTTCTAAATTTCAGTTTGTTTTAACAGATTTATAGAAAGAACATTTTATTATTTACAATATCACTCTGCCAGTTTTGGGTGGCAATATTTGTGTGTACATACATGTACTTATATGTCCATGTACCTACAATGTACGTACGTACGTGTGCAGTACATGTATTTGTGTATGTGCAAGTACTGGGCATTGTTTATGTTGTGCATGCATTATGCGGCGCAGCGCCGTTTTCCCGCACGCGCGCTTGCGTGGCCGGAAGGTCACCTCAGAAATTTGGCGTTGCATAACCTCAGAGGAATAACTTGAGCCACTTTTATCGTGAAGTGCCGGCGTAACTTTTCTGTATGAACGCAAGCGTATTTTGGATTAAGGAATTATTATCTAAACAAACAACCCAAGCGCAATTAAAAAAGTACCAACTTGTGCCTCCGTCTGAACGTACCCTTTGTAGCTAAAATTTCTTCAGACTAGTTTACCAACATTCTTCCTTAGATATGTTACACTCTTATTCCATGAATCTGTAAAAAGTGTTATCTTGCAAATGATACATATAATATAGGCCTTTAAACCCAGGGTCTACCTGGTCAGGAACTATTAATGCTTTGAAACTGTGCATTAATTGGTCACCGGTTCGAATCCCGGTAGAGCCAAGTTGTTTTTCACTGCATCCAGATTTCCCAAACTCATGGACATTTGTATCGGACACATAAAAGGATGCACTTTAATTGGGGTATAAAACTGCATTTTTCACTTTGCATTATATTTTATTTATAATTCTGTCGCTGTATTATTACATCAAAATAGTTTTTTGGGAGTATAACGGGGACTTTGTGGAATGAGGGACACATTAATTAGTGGTGTCTCCCTAATTTTCACAAATTAATTAAAAATATTAATTGGAATTATTATTAGGTCGGGGGATAGGTTAGGGCACAAACCATTTACGTTTGAAATTTCAGCTCTGTAGCTATAGGTAAAATTAAGTTAGTGTCATTAAAGTTCTGTATTTGACTCTATGGAAATGTCTCCCTGAAATTATAATTACTTAACATATAAATCAATTTTTGAAAAAATTCATACTCAAATAAAATTGTGCACTCTCCTTTTTTATTCGCCATACTTCTAAAAGGCTAAATGAGAAATACCATTCCTCATTATGCATGTTTACGATATGGTACATTGTTTTCCCATTCTTTGTTTCAATATCCACTTCAATTGCAACTACTTTAAATAAATTTCAAAGGTTGCATTTTGGAGCTGTCAATTCTAAATTCTGGGAAATCCCTATTGCCCCAAACTTGCCCTGCATGTCATACATGTACTGTATCATACATACACTTACAGTTTGGTGTTTGAACATGGAAACAGCATATGGTGTCTGTCCCAAGCTTTCAGTCATACATGCAGATAAACAACAGACACTACAGGAGGAGTGACCCTGGCCTGATGAGGTCATGTGATATGAGCTGTGCCTAAAGATGACATCCAGCATATGCTAACATGATGTGTGGATTGGGCCTTTTCCCACTAGAACACGCATCCTCTGGCAAAGTCACCCCAGGGTGACACAAAATAATTCACACCTCCTTGTACTTGTACTCCTACTCATGGAAAATATACTTATACTCATACTCATACTCGTACTCACGAAAATGTACTCGACTACTACAGTGGAAATAGTGCCAACTCAAAGTACATGGTGCGATAAGTAGGCCCTGGTTAATTTAGAATTTCTACACAGGCTACTGATTCATTTTAGTATACTTCATATGCTCTATATTAGTAAAAACGCCATGTGAATATGACCTTGGGTTAAAAAGATACAATCATTTAAACACCACGTAAAATACATGTATGGGCTTCTTATGCGTAGTTTCTTCTTTTTGGACAATCATTAAAACTGGATGGGGTCTTAAAGGTCATTTATTTTATCACTGAATTTTATTAAATTTTTTAATGTGAAAGAAGAATGCTTTCCCTTTGATATTTGTACAGTATGTAAAGATAAATTTGTCCACCTCTACAAATGTATTTTGGCTCATACATGTCAAAACGAGGGATCCCGAGTGCTGGTTTATTTTGCTTGATACTGATAGCACATCACATGTAGGCCCACACCCCAACAGAGATCACACATGGAGTTTCCCAACAGCTTATAATGGGCTACAAATTGCCCTCTTGCCACTCTTTATGATTGGTACTTCATGGTGTAGTACATGTACGATTCCATTAATCCACTTGGGGTCGTTGACCGGCAGGTTTCTGGCATGCCTTGATAAAAATGCATACATGTGTAGGACTGTGTAAGTTGTCAAAATTGTCCCGCCCCCCACTTCTTTTTCCACTTAAGCATAGAGCTTATCTCTGTCATGCATTTGGATCATTTGATATTCAGTTTTTCAAGCAAGGTCCGATAATAAATAAAAAATTGTAATGACAGTCTGTAGGAACAAAGAAATTGAATGCATGTCAATGACATCACTAAGGTAGGTTGGTTTCACAGAAACGTGATGAACTGTGTGGCAAGCCTCCTGATGCCATTGTGTCTGCACAATGGGGGGATATTTTGTAATGGCTATCTGGAGAGGGTCATATAGCTCTCCTGGATTGAATATGTCCGGGATTGAATGGGACAGAGAACACAGGAATTGTGGCCAGTGAAATCCTGTCACATGAGCACTGCTTTATAAAAGCATATCTTACACATGAACTCTAATAAAAGATAGAGTACATGATTGGTAAACTGTTACAAAGGGCGTTATTTCCACTCTTGATTAGAAGCCCATGTTGATAAAACTGCCCTGTAGAAATTTCAGCCACATAGAGGCAGTAATACGTACTGTAGTGATTGAGGTACCGTGGCCGAGTGAATTGGGTCACTGACTCGCAATCACAGGTGAAAACTTTGGGTTGCGGGTTAGAAACTCGCCCTGGTTGGGGTACCTGTGCCCTTGAGCAAGGCACTTAATCACACTTGCTCCATCCTTCGGAAGGGATGTAAAGCCGTTGGTGTTAGGTATCGGTAATGCACTTTAAAGATCCCAGAGCATTCTTTCGTGAAGAGCAAGGGGATTTCCCGGTGTCTCTGGCCATCATGGGTTTCCTCACGCTTGCGAGCGACAGTGCAATAGGTGCTTTTGGGAAATCCTTGGTTTCAGTACCAGAAAGAAATAATAATAATAATATTTGTTTGCCAAGATAGAATTGCCCCTGAACACAGACATTGTCTTTAATTGGTTATACTTACAGCCCTTGTTATGGTCCACAATCAAACAAGGTCACTTTGACTTGAATTCTCAGAAATTGAAAGAACGCAATAATGATCTGAGAGATGTGTTCATTAATGTCATTTCTCATTGTGTAATTGACAGTCCCTAGCCTGGTATATGAGGCCAAGTTTGACTCCTCAATAGCCTGTACAAGGCCTGTGGCAACGCATCATGCTGTGTTGGTGTATACACCTCATGCTGTGACATTAGTAAGAGCAATGACAGGCTACAGTCCTAGGTCATGGGAAACTTCAGCAGTTTGTAAAATACAATCCCAGTGACTTGCAATAATCTTGTGCACAAAAACATCCTGAATATAAGTATGGAGGACAACAACAATTAGTCTTAAAGGTAGTCTACATGATTGGTAAACCATTACAAATAGTTTTATCTCCCTGCGTGATTGAAGATATGCATGATAAAAACCAACCTGAGTAAAAGTCAGCTCCGTACTTCGTCTAACTTTGAGAAAACAGTCAAAAAATACTTTAGTTTTTACTGTCACTTTGCCCAAAAACCACTTCGCCCTGAACCATGGCCCGTGCAGGAAGTGGTTTTGGGGCGTATTAAGTGGCATTTGGGCAAAGTGATGTTTGGGCAAAGTGGTCCAGGGCGAACTGGTCCAGGGCGAAGTGAGTTTTTGTTTCATGAGACGAAAATTAAGCACGTTTTGTGCTTGCATTGTCAACCAGTTTAAATACAAAAAGTTGCCCTACAAGATGGCAGCTATTTGATATGGTCTATCCATGGATCCGTTGTCCGTGCAGTATAGCGAACGAACCAGCCTAAACAGGATGACGGCTTCGCACAATTTCTTGTGAAGCCGAAATTAGAAGAGGCCGGTACTGAGCTGAACGTAGATGAGGTACTGAGCTGACTTATACGCATGTTGGTTTTTATCATACACATCATTAATCAAACATGGAGATAACACCATTTGTAATAGTTGTCCAATCATGTAACCTGTATTTAAATGTAGGCCCTGAGTTTTAAAAAATGAGAAAATTTGTTGGCCTAAGTGTTAAATGTACAATGTAAATGTGTGTCAGAGTGACCAGTCTTAACTGTATGTTTAAGTCCGTCTAGGGATCTGATCTGGATGCTGATATTAAATAGCCTGATATAAAAATGGGTGATAAATGGCCGAGAAAGAATGCTACATACATGTACATGGACATATTTCATATGTTGTAAATTCTGAGAAATCCCACGGTGCATTGCTCTGTTACTAGTGTTAGGGAAACTCGAAGGTGACATACTTAATACTACATGCATGTTGTACTATGTGACCTCAAAATTCTTTGTACGCCACGTTTTACTTTCATTGGTACTTCCTCGGTAAAGGGGACATTTTGGCAACACAGACCATGCTTTCCAGAAAATACCTTTGTCTGGTCTCAAAATAAAAGAAATAATTTTCAGTTGTTCTGAAGAGATAACTTAGGCCCAAAAAGGGTTACAAATAGTGTGACAACATGCCTTTCTAAAAACCCTGTGTATAAATTTTCAATATATACGCTCGTAACCGGGACGGCCTAAAATGTAACACAAGTGTCCATCCCGGTTACGAGCGTATATTGGAAATTTGTACACAGGGCTTTTAGAAAGGCATGTTGTCACACAGGGCCTAATAAGTTATCTCTTCAGAACAACTGAAACTTATTTATTTTATTTTGAGACCAGACAAAGGTATTTCCTCGAACCATAAAGCAAGGTATGCTCGAACGTATAGTCTGTGTTGCCAAAATGCCCCCTTTACTGTAGAAAGACCCTAGTCTGAAATTAGCATAAAATAGATTACTTCCTGGTACGTGTGCGATAATTCATTTGTCAAACCTTAAAGCACTCCGGGTAGCTAGTCTGTTGCCTAGAATAACTAGAATTTTTAAAGTCTTTAAAGGCTGGCTCAATTTTTGACTTGACAGAAAAATCATGTGTTCCCATGAGGCCTTCAATTGCAGAATTGTTGCACCCATGAAAATGCATAAAAAAAATTGTGTTTTGACTTTTCAAACAGTTCTCCGATAAACATGGTAAAAGCTAATAATGCACCGAAGTTTGGGGGAAATTATTAAAATTTAAATTTAATTAATTTTTTTCTTTTTTTCTTTGAATTAGGCCTAAATGGGTTTGACTTATTTTGATTTTACTTGATTTTTACTAGTTTTTATTATCCTTAAAATGTCAGAATTTGATTTTTAGACTTGCGTCGGGGAAATTGAATGTTAAGTAAGGTTGTTTTTGCCTTTACCCGACGTATTTATTAACACTGTATACTCAGTGCTTTCCCGAGACACTATGAAAAACTTCATAGCATGCTCGGGTGGGACTCGAACCCACGACCTCCTGCATACAAGGCAGACGTCTTAAAATGAACAAAGATCCTTAAAATGAACAATTATTAAACTTTAAACAAGAAAATTGTGAACTTGAAATTTTGTTGCATTGCAATGAGAGCACCTATTTTTCTTTGTACCATAAGCAGATGCAATATACTGACAATCTATTCTAAGTGTCAATATACCAGAGTAGACAATATAAACACATCTGCACTTTAACCCCCATTTCTCATGGCTGTGAAAACCCGAAATGGTGTGAATTGTGCCAGTGTTCCATTTTATTGATTACCATGACAAATATAAGAGGAATGTCCTGTTTGCAGGCTATTGACCAGACAACATATGATTCATTCTTTGTTGCTGGTATGCCATGAAAACAATACATTTGATGTAGGCCCTGTTTTATGAATATTTCTGTGACAGCTGGTGTGGTATAGCACACAGCACAAGTCTGGTTGTGACTAAATTGTTGACCGAGTTTTGGAGAATGGCCACTCATTGAACGATATCATGAAACAATAGACTCGGTCATCAATGGCATACTTTTGTCTCGGGTCATGGATGTTACGGTGCAGATGTTTGCTATGTTGATAGCATTTTGTGTGGGTTTTATCCATTTCATATATTAGCAGTGTAGTGATTACACCAACCTTTTTGCTTCCACATTCAAATTGGAGATTGCAAATTTCCTGTTTTCTTTCCATATAGATAGTATTTGGGAGGTATTTTGGGAGGTATTTCTGTAAAAAATCTGAACAAACGTCTTAAACACAACATTTGTCTTGCATGGATTTTCTTGTAAGCAGTGTTTATTCCCCCTAGCACATTATTTATCGAGCAACAAACAACTGCAGTGCAAATTTTGAGTTTAATCAAAATTGAAACATTTCTTTTGTACCTAATTGGTGGGGTACCGTGGCCGAGCGGTTTAGGTCATTGACTCGCAATCATAGGTGAAAACTTGGGGTTGCAGGTTCGAACCTCCCCACGGCTATGGTACCTGTGCCCTTGAGCAAGGCACTCAACCACACTTGCTCCATCCTTCGGAAGGGATGTAAAGCCGTTGGTCCAGTGTGTTAGGTTGAATGGAAACGCACTCTAAAGATCCCAGAGCATTCTTTCGTAAAGAGCAAGGGGGATCATCCCCGGTGTCTCTGGCCATTTCTAATTCTAATTAGAATTCTTCATGGGTTTCCTCACGCTTGCGAGTGACAGTGCAATGAGCACTATTGAGGAATCCTTGGTATGAATACCAGAAAGAAATAATAATAATAATAATAATAATTACAGGTGAAAACTTGGGGTTGCGGGTTCGAACCTCCCTACGGCTACGGTACCTGTGCCCTTGGGCAAGGCACTCAACCACAATTGCTCCATCCTTCGGAAGGGATGTAAAGCCAGTGTGGTCCAGTGTGTTAGGTAATGAAAACGCACTCTAAAGATCCCAGAGCATTCTTTCGTGAAGAGCAAGGGGGATCATCCCCGGTGTCTCTGGCCATTTCCAATTCTAATTCTAATTCTTCATGGGTTTCCTCACGCTTGCGAGTGACAGTGCCATGAGCACTATTGAGGAATCCTTGGTATGAATACCAGAAAGAAATAATAATAATAATAATAATAATTTAAAGAACGCTGAATGCCGCAATGGGGCGACACTTCGGCAAGACTCTCACCGGAGACCACCGAAATTTCGGCAAGAATCACTCAAAATGACACCTTATTTTTTTACCCAAAGCTTCCAGAGACGGTCACAGACCTAAGAGAGACAGTTCCAGACCCAATAAAAATGGTTCTCGATTTAAAAAAAATGGTTTTTGACCTAAACAAATTAATTTTAAACTCAAAAATATCACCAAAATGTCGCCCTATTGAGCACGTCGCCCTAATATACCTTTTTTACACACGATTTGTCGCCCTACACTCTCAGAAATAATGGTTCAAATCTGCACCCCAAAGGGTGCTTATCCTTGATACAATAGCAGCACCCCTATGGGAGCAAATGTGCACCATGTGAACACGATTTGCACCTTGAAAGGAGCAAGTCTGCACTTTAGGGGTGCACACATGGTCAAATGGTGCAAATTTGCTCCCATAGGGGTGCAAATGTCCTCCTATAAGGGTGCTGCTATTGTATCAATATAAGCACCCCAATTGCACCCTAATTTCTTAGAGTGTATCCTACAATTCATAGTTTTTACATTCTCAACTTTTCACGCTCATAATTTGGCATGCGTGTTCTTAGCTAAACCATCCCATTAAAGTTAACCCCCCCCCCCCTTGCACCACCACCCCCCTCCCCCCACTACCCCGACCCCCTTCCTGCAAAAAAGACGGTCATAACGTGAACCTTTGCACCAACTTCGACAATCGTAAACAAAGTCTGCTTTCAGAATATGAAATATTGAATATGGTATGGCGTGTTCCTCTGTAAATACAGCCGCTATATTACCAATCAATAAGGGCCTTTGTGCTGAACCAATTGATGACAAAACAGACATTCTGTCATAACACAGCTTTGGATTGTATGAATATCACACACAACAAGCTTCATTGAACTGTCAACAGCTGAAATACTAGTTTTAATAACTAGCTGAAGGAAACGAAGCCCTCTAAAGACCATATACTCTTTTGTTTTGCTGTCAGTTACTGAATATAAGGGTTGGTTGCTTTGTTCACAAAAAGAAATTTCAAAAATTTTATTGTGAAAGGATCTTCTCTGTGCGATTTATCTTTTGTGCAAAAAAATAGGGCATGCATACATGTATAAGGGCGAAAATCGAGTGCTTGAAGCTGTGAATTAAAGGGTGCGGAATGCAAAGTTGTCAATTTTTGTCAGATTAATTTGCCAGAGGCCAAGGGGCACAGAGCCCGATTTTGTCCGTTGCGCATACCTTGCACTTGAAGGGACAAAGAAAAGATGGGGTGTCTATAATAGCCTTAATAGGCTCATATCAAATGCTTTTATGAACCGTTTAGTGGAGCTGTTTCGACAAAAGGGTTGCCAGTTCACACAAACAGGTGTGTGCTGAGTTCTCTGTGTCACTTTACAGAATTTCACATCTCTAGTTTGAAATATGTCAGCTGTCACTTCATGTGTGTTTGCACATAGATCTATTTGCTGGTTTGCAGGAGAAAAATCATGTTTAGGTTTGTAGACCTTATCGAATAGCTGCCATCTTGTAGGGCAGTTGCTTTGATTCTTGAAGACAAGCATGGTTCCACATTGTTGGCTCCCCGCTATGGCGGATATACAGGGAGGGAGTCGGTCTTTAGGAGTCGAGTACCGAGTACAAAATAGACCGTATATTGAATAGCTGCCATCTTCAAGTTGTAGGACGTGTGTTATTTTAATTGGTCAACAATGTAAGCTCAAAATGTGCAATCATGCATGTCCTCAAGGAACAAAGAAACTACCTACAAGATGGTAGCTATTCTATACGGTCTATTACTAGGCAAGCTCTTTCCCCTGATCAGTAAAAGTTGACTTTGGGCCAAGTATTTTCTGGTACTCAGACATTACAAGTCACAAGTACTTCAACACTACAAATAGGCCTTGTGAATGCCCTAAGTTTATGACACCCAAAGTTTTACAAGGTGAAACACCCCGTTTACACTGGATTCGCCTTTGCCGAATCGAACTCCGCAATTTCCAAAAAGGGGAGTTGAAGCCGGGTAGGCACTAAGTGTAAATGCAAAAGGTGAATTGAAAAAGGCGGATCAGACCCGGGTCTGATTCGCCTTTTTCAAGTCCCCTTTGGGGTAGGGTTGAACCCCGCAATTGAATTGTATTGAAGCAAGTTCGGAGATTAGTTGTGCTTGTACAACTACAAGTCACAGGGTGATAACGAGTCCTTTTCCCACGAGACCAAATCTCGGTCGACACGGGGATGAAAATAAGCCCCGATTCCCACTTGTACATCTCACCCTGGGCCCACTCCCACACCACCCCCCAGATTACCCTGGGGCAAGTTCAACCCTAGCTCGGGACCAGGGTCGAAAATTTTGGCCTTGGGGTGAGACACTTGCCCTAGGTCAAGACCGATAGTGTCAGGGATAGGGGGCAGGGATGAGTTCTCACTTGTTCAACACCCCGTTTACACTCGATTCGCCTTTGCCGAATCGAACTCCGCAATTTCCAAAAAGGGGAGTTGAAGCCGGGTAGGCACTAAGTGTAAACGCAAAAGGTGAATTGAAAAAGGCGGATCAGACCCGGGTCTGATTCGCCTTTTTCAAGTCACCTTTGGGGTAGGGTTGAACCCCGCAATTGCGGGGTTGAACCCTGCAATCGTCAAGGTCGCTTGTAGTGTAAACGCTACCCGAATACAGATTCGGCAATTTGAGTGTCCTTGGGGCGGTGCCCGCAGTGTAGTAGATTTAATTGACCAATCTGGCACTAGTGCAGCAACATAACAGCTCACGCATGCGCTGCAGTTACATTTAGTGGTGACTTTTGCGGTTTCTGAAGCGAGTTGAAACGATTTGGGGTGTAGTGTAAACGCTGCAAATGTTCAGTTTTGTGGTCGCAATAAAAATGCTGGATCTGTATCCACCTTTGCCGATTCGAGTGTAAACGCGGTGTAAAAGGAATACCCCAGCCAGGTTGTGGGGAGCTGTGTGACACCATCTGTCTCCCCAAGGGTGTGACCCTAATAGTGCATGTTTGCAAGTCAATATTTGGATTGTTTTGTCAAAAAAGTAAACCTTTGACCAAGGGCAGGACCAAAATGCCAAGACTCCATAGGGAGAGTGTGCCTTGGGAACCAGCTGATTATCACAGTCATAAATGGTGTTGATAGGGACTCTTTATCTTGCAAGCAGCACAGTGTGTGAATTCAAGGTATACTTTGGTTGAGGCTGTGTTTTTTTTGCTCAATATTTGTGTAATGAAGGATTTGGGGCAGATATGTGGATGTTATAGGGAGCTAGTGACTGCATTAAGGGGTTTATGGTAGGTGATTGTCCCCATTTTGGCTTTTCAAATTGTTGAGGTTGTCGCATTGTGAAAGTTTCATGAGAAGTCAGAGTTATTTTTCATGCAAAATCATACATTTTCTAATTTATGTAAGGTTGCGTCATTGAACTAAAGTGAAAACATCATTTGTGTTTTGCCAAGGCTGCACTAAAACCAGTTAACTGTTTCCTGCACTGGAGCAATGGCTGTTTTAGATTACCAGTGAACATTTACGTACACTCTGGTACTGGTAACTATGATGTCACACATAGTTGTCTATCCCACTTTAGTAATATACCAACTGTGCCTTATAGCTCAGCTGGTAGAGCGTCTGCCCATTGACGTTTTGGGTTCGAATCCCGATATGGCCCTTGCGATTTTTCTCTCATCCCAAGTTTGGTTGTATCATTTCAATAGTGATTTAGGCACCATATCAGATGTTCCATTGGTCTATCCCATGCATAGGCTATACTGTGTACATGTAGTTGCACTTGCATATAAAGCAACCACCCATGAATCAACCACCCTTGAATCAAGAACACATTTTAGACCCCCTCCCCCCTTCCCAATAGGTGTTGAGATGTTCGCATCACCATTTTGAAATGTTGCGCTCCCAACCCACACATTTCCAAGGATATCGTCAAAAGCCACCAATCTTTTGTAAACTAATTTATCCGGTTACTTAAAACAGTGCAGTGATTATACTTAACTAATTTTCCTTCCACACGTACCAAATTAGAGATTGCAAATTTTCTTCCCATAGATGGTATTTTGGGGAGTTATTTTATATGATTGTTCAGTTAGAACAAAATCCATTTTCTGGAAAAATCTGAACAAATTCGATTATTTAAGACTTCATTTAGAAACTTAATTTCTTCAGCTACTGATAAGTTCCAACATCTCATGCCATGGGTCTTAAGATCAAATTAATTTATAGTTTAAAAATTCATACTCTCCGCAAAACCTAATCTCATGGTTTTAAGCCTCAGTTTTCCCCAAAGATTACAACGTTGGCCCCCATCTGCACATCAGATTATATCTAATCCATGGCACATAACCAGAGGCAATCACTGCTGTGGAATACATCAAGCAGGCTTAAACCAGAAATTGCAAATATGTCCACCAATTTGCTGATCCTGCCAAATGAAATAAACTTGAAGTTCCCACAACAAAACCCATCTGGCGGTAGAGTACAGGTCACTACTATTTAGGAAAGTGCAGCCCTGTGCCTAGCCTTTAGTGGTTCTGGGAAATGTTACTGCACTTTGGGTCTCAAAGTAAATACTGTGTGTAGGTTTGTCCCCGAAGTTAGGTCACATTTTGTGACATATCATATCTCATGTCTCATTGCAGCCCAGCTACATGTAGATGTACTTCAGCCAGTATTCAGAAAGAAAAGTGCATATCCCAGACCACTAGGGGGCGGTCGGGTTGGCGTACGGGTTCTTTCCTCGCCTTTCACCTCTGGGGTCCCGGGTTCGAATCCGGGGCATGTATGTGGATTGGGTTTGCAGTCCCTACTTGACCGCGTGGGTTTTCCCCTGGGGCATTTCTCTGGGGGTTTTCCTCCCACTTCTAAAACTGCAACTCCTTCTTCGTCATCTCAAGTTGATAATATAGTATAGTTAAAGCTAAAACCGTATAGTTAATGGCATAAAGGGCCTTAGTTGCCGAAGATGCCATAAAAATATACAACAACAACAACCAGACCACTACAGTAATAGTATTATGGTGTAACAAGCTTCAGACTCAGTAAAATATCTTGATACAGTGTTAATAAACATACACTACTGGACAGGTCTGAAACAATGGCGTCACAGTTTGTTTACATGCATGCAATCTACGTGGGGGGGGGGGAGTCTCATAGGGTACCAGACAACATAGGGCCATAATAAAGCACGTAGGCCTATATGTAAATAAAACGTGACAACATGATATGTTTTAGGTCCATTGACGGAACAAACTTTATCTCGCAAAAATGTTCAGGCACATGTGATCCCTTAAGCACTTGGTGACATGTGATCCCTTAAGCACTTGGTGAAGCGTATGTTGAGCTCCAGTGTAACTGATGTGGTTTGTATTCTGATGACTCGGTAACCAATCACATGGTAGCACGGTGATTTCTGTCCATAATCCCATTTTTAAAAATCCTTCAATTATGTTGAGGAGTGTATGGGGTGTCCATGTAGTAGGTACACAAGAATCTTATAAGTGATGAGAGATTGCCCAATGAAAACATGAATGAATGTGGGCATTATACCATATCCACTGAAACAACAAGGTGAATGTACAAGTAGGCCTCAATTTATATGAAATTTAAGGACACTAGTATTCAAGAACACTTTATCTCGCGGCTTCATTTCATACACTGGCCAGCGCCACTTAATATGATCTCTCACAAGTCCTCAAATTCTATCAATCTGAGTTTTTGGCATAGTGTGAAAAATGTTAGTCTCAAAGATAGGCCTTACTTAATTTCATATCCCTGTTTAATTTGTTTAAGTTGACCGAGATAGAACCACAAATTATTTTAAGATTACTGATTACAACACACTATATCTGATGATATTCCAGTTAGAACCAGTTTGTCAACGCCATTAAGAGTCATTGAGGTAATTGTCTGAGTGGTTTTACACCTCATCACGCCATTTAAGGCTACTTGTGATTTAAACAAACTTAATCAAAATGCCCAGAAATGTAACCCTTGGACCCACTGTATAATCCTACGATGGAACTGTGTGGAGTGTATATCTGTTGCATTCTGATTAAAGGGCCCCTTATTTAGGATTTTTATCAATGAAATCTATGCTTTAAAACCACTCTACTCAGTTAAAGTCATAAAAATCCTATTTGGAGCTTGCTTTGGGGGTTAAAACAAAGGTTTTTAGTTTTTATGCTAATGCAAATATGCATATTCATGACCAAGGTCACGATGTCACAAGAGGCAAACACAGAAAAATCACATTCAACTGTGCACAAAAGATTCCACCTTTTTCTCAATTTTCCTGAAACTTTTGTAATCCATGACTGTTTGAGTTTGTTTTACATGTTGCCTGCTGTAACCCATGACAAAACTGGAAGTAGAAACTGCAGCAATTTGCCACAAGTCCAACTTGAAGTCTTATGTTTTTTCTTAACTTTTCCCTTCTGTCTTCCTTATGTGATGCACTCAAAACAGCGCCCTCTGTCTGTGATTTATTGCAATGAAATCTTCAAAGTTGAAAAAGGCCACCTTTTATTGATTTTACATCCAAACAAACAATAGTATGTCTTGCTGAACAAGTAATCCGTCATTATGAAGCAAAGCTTAGGCACAAAGTTGTTTAGCATGTCACAGGCCCTTTAAAGGCCATTTGCAACGACCCACAATTTTATTTCATGAGTTGACAAGAAAAACTCACTCAAAGTGTTGATAGCAATGGTAACAAACATCACATTAATTTATTTCTGTCCATGAATTTCTGTAATAATTTAAGGGTGGTTTTAAAAAAAGTGTGTGCACACAATCTGTAAAAAGTTTCATATCTTAAAAGGGATACAAATTGTCCTTTAAAGATGTCTGAGACTGTAGCACTAAACAGACATTGACGTACGAGGGGGCATAGATCGAGTGGGTTTGGTATGCATGCCATCGCAGGAGCTGGTACAGGAATGAGTGGACAGTTTTTACGTTTCTGCAACTTAATTATCTCGGATCACTTGTGCCTTAAATACTCGCCCCACAGCATGAAGTGAGTCAGGTTATTAATGTGATCGTCTTCACAAGATTAGTTACATGTATATGGCCTAACTTGGCTTAACTAAACACAAACTCGTGTCAAGTTAGAGAAGGTGTATTGAAATCCTCCTGTCACAGAAACAGTGTATGACTGGTATTTGGGACCCTTTTCTGTCCCATGGAAATTAGGCAGTTGACCTAATTTTATTAGGAAAGTTTTTCATGCTCTAGCAGTTTTTCATGCTAAAAGCAGCTCTATGAAATGGGCCCCTTGTGGTTAGCTCAGGTTTGAAGGCTTCATCATTACATACACCCACATTGTGCCCTTAGGTAAGACACTTTACTCCACATTAAGCCTTTTAGCATTACTGCAGAACACCTGTGGGAAAAACAAAATACACGTATCGGAAAAATTGACCCGCATACATTTTCAACATGTATAGGCTCACCATGTGCTACTTTCATACTTAATGCACTATCCAGCACATGTAACTTGACACGTACATGTATGTGCAAAGATTATTTGTTTATAAATGGTACACTCATCATTCAATATTCACTGAACACTGATTGACCAGTTGTGGTTTTAAACGGACTGTTTTCAACCTGTGTCAATCCTCAACAGAGGTTGAGCTCTCTCAACCCATCTCTCAACCACGTTGTGTATTTAAAGCCCCATTATATCATTTTCAAAATAAAGTGGTTTTTTTTCGAATTCGAGGAACGACAGCATTACATACACATGTATGTAACTTTAAAAAAAAAAACAGCCAAATAGATGCAGTAATTCTTCATAAAATCTTTAAAATCCATGCATAGTTTTTGTGTTGAATGAATGGTACAAAAAATTCGTTTGCAAATGATTTATTTTAAAAGAAAAGCACCATCAGTTGGCAATTTCTCCCACAAAGGCACCATTTTACATGGGAAAAAAATCATGTGGTGTTTGTTACCATTGCTATCAACACTTTGAATCAGGTTTTACTTGAAATGATGGGCCACTAAATGATGGGCCACTAAATGATGGGCCACTAAATGATGGGCCCTAAATCACATATTGAACTGGTGGAGTGAGTTTACCCATGCATGTACAAGAAATCACCAAGCATGAGACAAACTCATCATGAGGGGAATATGAGATATTCACAGCATGAATGCTGCCACATGTACCAGCTGAGCTGAGATGAACAGTTGTCTTGCCCTTTGATTTTTCCCAGACATTTTTCTCCAGTCCAATATTGCATGGCTGTGCAGTCATATCTGTTTGTATTTGCCAGACGTTTGTCCCATGACATTTGAATTTGTCAACAGGTGTATTCATGTAGCACTCAATGAAGCCAATAATGTCACTGGGCTTGCTTTCCTGTTTTACCTTTCACATTCATACCAGGAATCAGGATGATTGAGGCTCCCTGCAAGGCTTGATAAGGCACCAGCATTAAAATTGTAGAGGTGGGGGGGAGGGGTGGGGCAGGGAATGGTGTGGAATTTTTGGTGGGTAATTAGAAATGCTGGGGAGAGGGTGAAGCACATATTAAAAGTCATTCATAGAGAATAATTGTCGTTCAAAGAAATTTCTCAGTTTTGGAGAAAGAATACATGTACACAAACTAACTGCTGTTGGTATAATACACCTATTAGTTTGCTTTATTTAAATTGTGTAAAATTTTACCAAACTTTTTTACCTAATTATTTTTTACTAATTATTTTGTGTGTGCAGGAGCCAGTGTTATTTTGTAATACAATTGGTGCCACCTGATTCTCCTCTGGTATCAATACTGAAGACACTTTCCATACAAAAATAAGACGTTTCTCAAAAAGTCATAAAATGTCTCTTTAGAAGTGGCTATAAAAAGTGACTAACATGTCCCGAAATAGAAAAGTGGCAAATGGAAAAATCATTGGGTAAAAAATTGTGTTAAAAAAACATCAGTTGTTCATTTCTAACTTGGACAGAAATGAATTTGTAGTACTTGTTATACATGTATGCTATCAACGCTTTGAGTACTTATTTTTCCTTATCAACTGGATTGTTGCAATATGAAATGGGTTTTTAAGAGCAACCTTTAGTTATTAAAGT
This sequence comes from Henricia sp. BOLD:AAB3569, assembly GCA_037783545.1. NCBI lineage: Eukaryota > Metazoa > Echinodermata > Asteroidea > Spinulosida > Echinasteridae > Henricia > Henricia sp. BOLD:AAB3569. The sequence continues at coordinate 541,988 of JBBELK010000570.1, forward strand.
ATCCATGGAATTTGCATACGTGACTAGACAATAGGAAAGAAGGCTTCCTAATTTGTTCACATACCAACACACAGGTGATACAAATTATAAAGTACAATGTAGGTTTTAAATGCTTCAAGTTCAACTTAAAAACTAGTCAGGGCAGTGAACTTTTCCCAGGTTAAAAGTGCATGGCACACTTTGGAATGCAAGGGATTTAGTATCCAATTCCAACACCTCATTCATCCACCAAAATGATGAATGGGCTTGTCTATTACCTACTAGATGCCCTGGAACTGTGTCCTAACACAGGTGTGAATGGCCATCCATCTTCTACTGTAGCGTATTATACTACAGAAAAGTAACCCCAGGCACAGCAAGCCAGCCTGAACTGGCCCCAGTCAAAGCAACTCACTTTCACAGTATATGTGGCCACCTTCCTAAGTGGCCACATTTGTTTGGTCCCAGGTCAGTTTGTACACATATGGAGGTAGAACCTCAAGTGGTATTGTGGCCACGGCGCCAGTGGCCAGGGTACTAGTACAAACAAAGGATGTCCACACTTCGCATGAGAAATGGCATTATGTTGACTAACACACGTCCACAGTCTGGTTTTTCAAGCTTTTAAAATAGTGATAGGGTTGTGGGAGGGGAGTTAGGTTGAAGTGTATAGTTTAGAAATGAACTGTTTTGATTTTGGTGAAAAAAGGTTGTTTTAATTTTGGAAAGGTGACACTTTTAAAACAGTTTTCTAAACTACACGAGAACAAAGCAATGTCCACAGTTGGTATGGACGGACAGTTGTAGTCGGAAGTTTACATACAACTGTGTTAAAACCGGTGTGCTTAAACTTGCGTTGTCACCATTTTTGTAACAGTCTTTACTAAAGTCGTGATTTTGTGGAATTCGTCACGTGCTTGCAGTACTTAAAACATAGCTTGCACACCTTGCAATGGTTCGGGTAGTCATGTTTACCATTTTGGGTGATGATGGTAGTGGTGTACATGTATGTAAACTTCTGACTTCAACTGTATGGATAGTTGTATGTGTGTACACTGTACAGTCCTCTTGCAGTTGAACCTTGGTAATCTGGCCGCACACAGTGTGAATTGCCTCACTGTGTACCATGCTGCTGCATCGGGAATTCAAAAAGGGACTTAGCTATTAAAATAAAAAAACTTTCTTTTTATCGCCCTTTAGTTTTAGGAGAACTAAAGTTCATAAGAAAAGAGTCGGTTATCGTCATAAAAGTGACAATTTTAATACTTGCCAAACATTTAGTCAGTGTTAAACTGTAAAATGTATCATTTGCAAGATTAAACCTTTTACAGATTCCTGGACTAGGGGCATAACATTTAAAACAAATATAGATTCATCGATGCTTTAGAAAACATTTAAGGTCCATGCATGTTTTTGAAAGTAAATGTTAAAAAGAATAATGTGTGCACACACACTTTTTTAAAAACCACATACAGACAGTACAATTTTTAACACAAATATAAATTCATGTGGCGTTGGTTACCATTACTATCAACAGGACAATCTTGAGTCCTTGCAAATGGTGCATAGACTTGTGTGCCTGATATGCTTGATACATGCTGTGTGACTTGATCTGATTTCTACTGATAGCAATCTTGCCCTTCTCTGCAAATTATCCCCACAATGCACAGGGTGGCAATGGGTGGATATTACAGATTTTACCTTGGGCTGATGCATTTTGTGTTGCATATATAAAGTATTCTTTGAAATACCGCCAGTGCTATCGCAGATTGATGGTTCAAACACTCTGATCCTACAGTAAGGGTTTATGGCCCCAAAATCATGCACCACTGATCCCCTTTGTGTTCAGTGAAGTGTACAAAATAGTGATACAGGGACAGTATTGTTGGAGCACTCCAAAAGGATTATAACATTGCACAGTGCCTTTTCAAAATCCAACAGTATCAATTTTTTATTGCCTCTCGGTGACAGTAAAATAGTTGTTTCGACCAAGGTCAGATAGAGCTTCTGTAAAGGCTGAAATGCTATTAACTGAAAAACTGAATTAACACTGGTGCAGGTTACAATTGCATTGGTTGCCTTTTGTGAGTTTGTATGCAATATGGCTTACTGCACCAAGCATGATTGAGCTACATGTAATTGAGTTATTTGTCATAAAACTTGAAGGTTATAGGATGCACTAACCCCATGACTAACCCCATACATAAATGTTACTTTCTCTTCAGAAGGTACAGAATTTAAACATGTTTTAAGTTCGTTTGAAAACGTTTGCTTTTTATATCTGAAATACATAAATACATATACCTTAGAGAGTTTAGGCATCCTTATTGGCTGAGAGAACGTCAAGTGGCCAGTCTTAAACGGACGATAAACAGGGGCGGATCCAGTGGGGGGCGCACGCCCCCCCTCCCCCCCCCCCCCCTTTCAAAAAACAAAACAAAACAAAAACAAAAAACACTTTTTTGTGCACACTTTTTCTGCTTAAAGTGGTTAAATATTGCCCCAGATCGCACCACAGAGCATCTATAATCCATCTAGAAGCCGTAGGGCTTCGCGCTATGCGCTCGCTATTTCATTGTCATCAGCATTTCATGCTTAAAAATTTCACGCCCCCCCCCCCCACCCCCCACCCCCCTCCCCCCCCCCCCCCCCCCCCCCCCTCCCCCCCCCCCCCTCCCCCCCCCTTTTCAAAATCCTGGATCCGCCCCTGATAAAGACCGGTCAGACTTAAAACACGTTTAGTCTGGCCCGCGCCTACACCCTATTCAGTGCTTATGGAACATGCACACGCTCACAGAAACTGCACGCGCCCGAAAGCAAAATGTGCACTGTGACAAGTACCCGGTCATGTGCATGTGTGACTGCGCGTACAACATGCTTGCAATATGAATAACGTGCGCATAACGAATAAACAGCAGTTTGAACGAACGCGCGTCATGCATGTAACAGTACAATGCAAAACATGGCAAAACGACAAAAGGTTGTTATTAATGGGAATAAAAGTGGGTTTGGCCAGTCTTAAACAATTCGTTTTTAACCAGCTACTCAGGGTCCTGGACACTGACAATAGACAGCCGAAGTGTGACGTGCGTTGCCATAGTAATTAGCTCTAAACTATCATAACCGTCGGAAAAAGTACCATTGCAAAGCACAGGGACACGGTTGAGTGATTTTTAGTTTAGAGCCAATTGCCTAGGCAACTAATAAAAGATGACGTATTCACTTTGGCAGTATACTGCAGCTCCGGCCATTGTCCAGACCCCTATCCAGTTTCAAACTTTGAATGAGAGAAAAATCATAAGGGCCTTAATTGTGCAAAGAAATTGTATTACACTGTATAAGCTAGACTTAATATTAGGCCCTCTTTAAATGTCGTGCTTATGCCGTGTCGAATTAAATTCAACTTGGCACGACGTTGGCACGGCAGTGGCTTCAAACGTCGAACTTCATTGCAAACTCCCAGTCGAGCTTATAATACATCCAACATGGCGAATGAGTATTGTGCACGTCATGGACGTTGTACACATGCGTTTTCCCTTCTGTCCATTGTACGTCGCCATATTTATTATTTTGATGCACTTGTTTGTTGGTTATTTCTTTACTCACATACGCGCTGCAAGCATGCTCATTCCTAGTTGTGAACAAAATTGCGGACCAACTTCAAACTAGAATTAAATTCGAAACGGCAGAAGCACGATGTTTGAAGCCGAGCCGTGCTAGTGCCGCACTAAATTGAGTTAGCACGGCAGACCCTGTCGAGCTAAATTTTTCTGCTGAGCCAAATGGCTTCAAACGTCGTGCTTGTGCCGTGTCGAATTTAATAAATCAAGTTGAATTTAATTCGACACGGCATAAGCGACGTTTGAAGCGGACCTTAATCTCCATTTATCTGTCAGAATAGGCCTAGGCCTATATGTTAATATCTTTCAGAATATATGAAATTCCAGAATGTGTCTGGAAAATGGTGGAAGCATACCATTTGAAATGTCAAGGCCATGCTAATTTTACGAGAACATAAGGATAGGGTTACATGAGTTCTTAAAGAATGTTGCCTGGCATCCAAGTTATAGATGCTCCAGAAGCACTTGATAAGTGAGACTATGTGCCGGCTATATACTACCTATACACAGGACTTTTTTTTCGCTCTATTAAAAGCATGATTTTGCTCATAGACATTTTCTACTGTTTCAGTGTAAATGTTAAGCCTAAACACTGGTAATAAATCATTCAAACCAACGCAAAGCTGACATAGTGACGAATATGTAATGGCTTTAACACTGCATATTAGTCACTATGTCAGCTTTGCGACACTTGAACGTACAGCACAGAAAAAAATACCTAAAAAACCTTTTTTGACTTGAGTTGAGCTAACTGCACATCTTCATCAGAATACGGTGGCTGCGTTCGGGCGTGCAGTTCTCGCCACTCCGGAGTAATGCGTGCGCATTGCACTCAGGTCACATTATGCGAACGGCAAGTTTACAGTCCGCATGCGTGAATGGCCATCAGTCAAGATGGGAGTCTCTTGCCATGACTACACAAAAACGCCGTTTCACTGCTCACAAGAAATTTAAAAAAAATATAGACCGTAAGTCATGAGAACCTTTGGTGCCATGTAAAACAAACCTTAGTGAGTTGTTGTTTCATTTATCCAGTTGACACGTTGAGCAAATTCACCAAAAATCCAACCTATATCCCGCCATCTTCGTACAAATCACATGGCACTCGTCAGGAGTAAGAGCACACTCCCCATTTGTTGGGGAGTACCGAGATCATACTCTGACTGACCCGAGTGTCGTTAATCTTGCCGTTCGCGCGCGCAGGAGTATGCTCGTGTTAACACGAGTACACGCCCGAACGCAGCCCATATGTCCTATGATGGAGTCTTTACCTGCTATATTGTTGACCTCAGTTGACCTCAAGTCCCAAGATGTACATGCATGTAATGTACCCCCAAAAAATTACTGCTGTTTAAATTTGTATGCGTTTGTTTAATAAAGGGAATTTTCCAAAAGTGCAAGGTGCTGGCTTAGAATCAACAACCCATGTTTATTAAACACCAGTTGACCTCAGTACTTTGACCAGAATTGCGGTATAACTAAGTTTTGTTTCCTTAACCACTGTACCAAGTCATGTGTACTGATTTGACTGTGCACACTTCCAGTCCCTAGGGGTATATAGGCCACTTCTCAAAAAAAAAATTACTTGGCCTAAAGAGATGAAAAGTTATAGGCAATTGAGTGGCTTTTTTCCTTTTTGTTTGCCAATTTCCCTTTTTTTGTCTGAGGTGACCTAACAAGAGATTAAGGTTCGGCTGGTTCTTTGTAGTTCATTTCCGCTGCCTTTAAATCCAGTAGTAAATCAGTTAATCTCCCTATCCATAGAAAAGCAGAGATTACCTGGATTAGTTTGCAATGTAGGCCATTTATGAGTACTTAAAGGATTTCCGTTTTGTCTTTGTTTTAGTCTTTATAAGGCCAATTTGGCAGCAGATTAAAGCTCGGTATGACTTGTACAGAATGATTAATTTTACTGTTCTGTCATGCAATTGTTGCAGAGCCTCGGAAATTTGGTGCCCTCTAAAGAAAAAAAGGAAAACTGAGATTAATTTACTAATTACTCGGTAACTACTGAGATTTTTGGAAAATGGCAACTACTATCCGTTTCATCTCCGTGTCCTCTTTCTTAAGAAACCAAGAAATCCAGAATACCTTCATGGATGACTAAGCATCGATGGATCAAACCACCCCGCCAGACATAGCTTTGTACCAGATTATGAATAATTAATGTTTATTGATAAAAAAGACAAACACTGAAATAGCAATAATGACTTCAAATCATTGTGTTATGCTCTCATTGGAAACTTGGAAGTTAAAGTTTGAATAAAGGGTTTTTAAATGATTATTTGTCTTTTTATTCGGTTTGTCCATTTTTAGCTGATTAACATATAATCTGGTACAAAACTATTTCTAACGGGATCGTTTTGAGCTATCAAAATTCTCACAATGGTAATTATCAAGTAATAAGCAATTTAATCTCTATTTCCTTTTTTCTAGGACACCCTGTACATGTTTTTCGTTTTCTGGGCTAGCCAAAAAATAATTTTCACCAGAAAAAAAAGCATTTTCACCAGACATACAGTTTACACAATAATCCCATAAGTCTGTTTTAATCTCTGTAGTTTGCAATAGTTTACCATAGATAGTACTACAAGACAATGCAAAGCAGATATAAGTTTCATTTCCTATTTTATAAAGTGTAATCTTACTGATATGACTCCCCTTTTATCAGAAAGGGGACATTGAACCAAAACTGATCTCCTAAGAAACTCCTTACACCAAAATATTTACAATTTGACTTACTGGTTAGGTGTCGGCTTAAGAGCTAAATAATAAGACTAGGAACCAAGACTTGGAATATTGCCAACCAAGATGGAGTTACAGACAAGATATGTGAGATCAGTACATACAGCCACTAAACTACATGTACATAAGGCCTTTTCACACTGCAGCATCTCAACGCGGCCAAACCGCATGACTGTGTATTTGCTGTCCCCTGCCGGAAATAGTTCAAATTTTCCCAACTTCATCATCGCTATGTTCTTCTCTTTTGCTGCTTGCGCCATCTTTTTCACAAGAAAAAAAGTGCAAAAGTGAATGGCGGTGCAAAAAATATCCTCTCAAAATGGACGTCTGATCTGTGTATACATTCATGTTTACGTGTGGTACATGTACCTGCACACATTCAGCTGGTATAGTATTCTTGCAAATTATATTTTTAAAAATTGTAAAAATTTCGCTCTAACATGACATTTGTAGCTCACAAGTGGCAAGTATCTCGACCCGGGGAGAGCTCAACCCTGCTCGTTTCACACTACCGTTTTCAACCCAGCCTTTTTTATACCCGGGTCGAGCATTTCAACCCGGAGCGAAACATTTCATCCCTGGTCCCGATCAGAGTTGAGTTCAACCAGGGTTGAAACCAATCTCGGCGTTGACGCTGGGTTGGCTTGGAGTGTGAAACATCGCCTTTTCAACCCCATGTCAACCCCGCGTCAACCCCAAGATTTTTCAAGTGTGAAAATAAGGCCTCTACATGTAGCTGTACATGTACAGTGTTCTCCAACATGTAAAACAAGCCTGGTGGCCCGCCATCCTTTCCGCGGCGCCCGCCATGCTTTAGAAGTCGCATGCACATGTATATATACATGTACATACATGTATTTTCATATATATTTACATGTATATACATGTACAATCATGTTCGGTACCCTGCCGCCAAGCTTTAAATTTTATAGTTGGAGAACACTGCATGTATATGTAGCTTTGTTTTTAAAAAGCCTGTTTACACTGTGAATTTTGATCATGTTATTAGGAGATTTCAACTCGTAGATTTGCTTTGTGAAAAAGCTGTCAAAAATACTTTTTCATATGTCATTATTTTTAGATGTTACTGAGCTATTGGGAAGGGCATTTTTATGAGTTCACAGATGATTGCCTATTGTACATTCCAAAGGATATGATCTTTGCACATCATTACTTTCTGTCATCATGTCTCGACATCTGATACTGGTTGGAAAAACATTCTCTGGCTTGTACCCATGCAGGGAAATATAAGAAAATGTAGGCCTTGTCTACATGTATATTGGATGCTACAAGTTTGGATTTCCCATTTTGAATATGTTGGAACTATGCTTCTTTGTTGAAATTATGCTTCCTGAGGAATTGAATACTGGTAATTTTTTTTTTCTTCTGTTATTTGAGGTATTTCTGTACAAGCTTTTAGCTTTTTCACAATTATGCCTCCATGCTTTTGGCCTTGCTTTAGAAATGAATCCTCAGATAAATTTTGATACCATGATGGGATGGTGACTGATTCTTTTGACGCACTTTTGAATGTTTCCGATTGTCATGGAATATGCTACACATTCTCATTGAAAGCACATTTTTTTAAACACTGAACTGAGAGTGAAATATGGAAGTTTTTCTAGCTTTTAACATATTATACAAATCTTCTTAATTTTGACCGATAGTACAGTGTGATGTGGCTATCTACAATACTACATTCTGTGACTTCTGAATGGTTTTGTGCAGAGTCACATCTGTTAGATGCTTAATCTAGGTTCTGGTTAACAATCCGCATCTTTTGTTTGTTGTTGTTGTTTTTTTTTTAATGATGTATAAAAGCTTAACCCGGGGCGGCAAATATCCGGGTTAAGCAGATTGTAGTGGAAAATGGTATAAATTCAGTTATTATGTGTGTCTTAAAGGGCCCCTTATTTGGGATTTTTATCAATGAAATTTATGCTATAAAACCAATATACTCGGTTATATTCATAACAATCCTATTTGGAGCTTGTTTTGGTGGTTAAAACAATGGTTTTTAGTTTATATGCTAATAAAATATGCATATTCATGACCAAGGTCATGATGTCACAAGAGGAAAACACAGGAAAATCACATTCAACTGTGCACAAAAGATTCCACCCTTTTTCTCAAACGTCCTGGAACTTTTGTAATCTGTGACTGTTTGAGTTTGTTCTACATGTTTCCTGTTGTAAGCCATGACGAAACTGGGAGAGAAAACTGCAGCAATTTGCAACAAGTCCAACTTGAAGTCTTATGTTTTTTCTTTACTTTTCCCTTCTGTCTTCCGTACGTGATGCACTCCAAACAGCGCTCTCTGTCTGTGGTTTATTGCAATGAAATCTTTAAAGTTGAAAAAGGCTACCGTTTATTGATTTTACATCCAAATGAACAATAGTATGTCTTGTTGAACAAGTAATCCACCATATGAAGCAAAGATTAGGCAAAAAGTTGTTTAGCATGTCATATATGCCCTTTAAACTCAAGACAGTGCATTGTTATACACCCCTGAACGCTTTTATTTTGCTGAAATCCAAAGCATGTGTCTTGTCACATCTGTCACATGTTACCCAAGCTTTCCCATTCCACCCCCATCTTGCAAGCAGCAAATAACATTGACCCTGGGCTGACCTAGGAAGCAGTTTGTTTATACTGCTGCTGTTCAGAGTTCATGTGATATCAACAAGTCTGGATCGGGCTGGTTCAAGTCATAACAAACTCGCTGTATCCCTGTGTGGCAATGGATCCATGTACTGTAGGATGGACTGTGCATGTTTGGTAACTTTGTCAGAGGGAATGTAAGGCCTATTGGATGTTTTAACTGGAACATGGAAAGATGTGAAATAGCACAAACAATTGAAAATGTACATGCATAGCAAATTAAATAGGTTACCAGGTAAAAACCCACATAATGTTTATTGCTTGGAAGGGGCCAAGGTTGTAATACATCTGTGGGTAGTTTGTGTTTCTGGTAACAGTGCAATGTTTCTTAAAGTTACTGGTACAATACGTGGATGTGCTGATGTGTTTGAAGGAAAATGAACGACCATTGACAAAACATGCAATGATGCATGTACATGGAGTGTCGTGGTGTAATCATGGTGTAATGTTCTGCTGTTTATATGACAGCAGCAGAACAAATCATTGTGTGCTTCATATAGCTGAGCTGGTAGAGCATCTGCTTGGAGTGTCAGAGGTCTCGGGTTCGAATCCTGATGGGGAACATCCATATGATCTTTTTCTCATCCCATGTTAAGTTGTTTCATTTCAGTTGCGATTAGGCACCATACCAAATATTACATCAGTTTTTATGATGGAATGGGAGAGTTTATTTTTTAAAATGTTGACCAAAAGAATCCAGGGCTGAAACACAGATTGTGACTGTTACAGCATTTGGAGTCACAAACACAATAGAACAGATTGCAAGGGGCTGCCAAAATGGTGCACACCATACTCATAATAATAACCAACTGAGTAATGTTTTTTATTGCTAAATCAGTTAGTAATATTGAAAGAAAACTGCCTTGTGTCAACAAATATCATTTAATTACTCCTCTCACATCTCCCTAAAAAATGACTGGTCAGGTCATTGATTTGACCCACATTATTGGGGTCAACCACAGGACCACCCACAAAACAGGTTGGCTGAAATTTAGGTCAGATGGCCTGAGCAAAAGCAAGGGTACTTTTCAACCTTGGTTTAGCCTAGTTATTTGAAAAGGACTGGTTATTTTGCATAAAAATGATATTAAAAAACCAGTATCAAACTGACCATCTTAACATCCGGTCAAATTATTATTAAAAGAGCTGGTCAGTTTTGCAGCATGTTTGGTTGTTTTGTGTCTGCAGGCGATGTAAATATGGACATTGTCCAAGGTTAATGGGCATATAGAATAGGTTCAAAAGTACGGAGCCCAATTTCATGGAACCCGTTAGCACAAAAATTTGTTTAGCACAGAATTTCTTTGCTCTGTAAAATGAGTTACCAGCCAAAAATGTAAGTCAAATTGTATTTTTAGGAACAGGAGCAAAATATCAGTAAAAACACATCACATACGATTTTGGCTAGCAACCCAGTTTTGTAAAAAAAAGCAAAGAAATTCTGTGCTAAACAAATGTTTGTGCTAACGGGTTCCATGAAATTGGGCCCAGGTGGGGTGGGCCAGCCTCGGCAAGGGCAACCATTTTTTGAGCCAATTTTGAAATAAATATCATTCTGCCAGCTTTTCGTTTTAAGGAAGTCATTTTTGCTTTACCCAACATGTTTTGCATCATAATGTGCCAATTTATAAATGAAATATGTTTGGAAAGCCAAAGTTTCAATTAGATGCAAACTCAACATGTAAGCTACATTTCTCCGGCTAGTTATAATAATAATGGCTGTCACTCTTGTAGAGTATGACAGGACCGGCAACTTCTCATGTGAGAGTAAAGTCCAATATGGTGTGAACAGGTTCTGCCACATGAGGGACAGGATGGGGAGGTATATCCGGGGTTGTCATTGCTGGAGCAGGTCCGAGTTGCCCTGTGATGGCTGCGAAAGGCTGTCTCTTCTTCGAGTCGTCGCTTAAAAGGATAATTCCTCCTAAGATGATGCATTAATTTGTATTAAAAAAAACACTAATTGAAGATGAATTTATATTCCACAATTTCTGGAAAATATGGACACAGTTTTAGTATTTCATTGTTTTCTCAATGTTTACAGGGTATGCGCCATGAGCATCTTTTGATGGATACCGGCGCATTATAAATTTTCATTATTATTATTCAGGTGAAGTTTATTTGAAGTAAAACAAAAATTGACGAGATTGTTGTGATGCTCCGACGGGACGCCCAGATAGCTCAGTTGGTAGAGCAGTTGGCCATGTATGCCAAGGACCTGGGTTCGAATCCCAGTCGGGGCATTGCAATTTTCTTGTGTTTCTAAATTCATCTCTAAAACAAAAATGCACACTTTGTCGTGTACTGCACGGACTTAAATTTTATATTTCTTTATAATCTCACCTTTCAGTTCAGTTCAGTTCAGTTCGTTTTATTTCCACTCATTCAAATGAAGTTTTACACCGATAAATTTGTATTTACATTAATGTTAAGTGGAGGAGATCTCCGAAAGCAGAGCTTGTATGTGGAGACCCCCCTAAATTGTGTACTTTTACTATTCAATCACTTTTAGCCGGGTTTTTATAATAGAATAAATTACATACACAATGAATAACCTAAATGTTGCACATGAAACAAAAGACAATACACAGGACGGGACAAACATTGCGAGGCTGCCAATACAATAATTACACTAATACTTCAATAGGTAAAACAACTTAATCCTGACAATATTTTTCTAGAAACCAAGCCTTTAGTTTTTTCTTAAAAACTGGAAGACTTACTGTTGATTTCAAATACTACTTAAAGCATTCCAAAACCTGGGACCTTGATACGGGACACAATTAAAAGATCCAAAAACACTTTGGACTAAATGAATTACCGGTAACGAAAGTGGTAGCTAGGCCCATTGGCCTTTTGCTTTATTAAACCACCGTAGTTTTACAGTACAATTGCAAAATCAAGTCCATACAGAGAACAAATGTCACGTTACTGGCCACCAAGGTGAACAGTGTAAGTATTAGGCCAAGAGAGCATTAAAACGTTCTGCTCAGCCACAGTAGTTTTACAGGGCTGTATTTAGTCCAGTGGGAACAATTATATGCACCAAGTAACATCAAGATGTAAATTATACCAGTTTATTGTACTGTTTTGAAAAATACAAATTACTATGCTTTTGCAGAGATCAACATTTCAGTGAGAATTGGTGCACAACGTGCTTTTTGATATTTATGTAGTGATGACGTGGTAAGGTATGCGTGGGTGGCTTATCCCAACATTCCTATGTATTGACCGCAATACCTATACAATGTTTGGTAAGAAGTGTGTTTAAGTGTACCATTGTAGTTTTATTGTAGTTCCACATTTTATCATATTCTGTGAATTCTACATGTACTCTTTGTATAAAGTGCTAGACCTAAATAGTTGACATTTACACATGAAAAGCTACAATATATTAAAGGTAATCTGTACATGATAAAAGTAACCATTACAAATAGTTTCACCTCCCTGTGTGATTGAAGATATATGCATGATTAAAACCAACCTGAGTAAAAGTCAGCTCCGTACTTCATCTAACTTTTGAGAAAACAGTCAAAAACGAAGTGAATTTTGGGCGAAGTGGCGTTTGGGCGAAGTGGTGTTTGGGCGAACTGGCTTTTGGGGAAGTGACCGACATCGTTTGAAAAAAAGTTTCATCTCATTAATTGTTTTACTCATTTCTCAAAGACTATAGCACTTCAGACAAAACCATTTCGGGGGAAGTTTTCTACCGTCATCGTGTTTATATTGTGCAAGTTACGTGTAAATCTGTGAACATTTCTGATTTTTCAAGATACTAATCATGTGTTCTACCTTTAACAACTGGGTATGCATGCGTAGCGGGTGTAGAGCATGGAATAGAAAATGACTTTGTACAGTGTACGGATACCAGATGTGATATCGGATACCAGATGAGAAAAAATCAGATGGCCCTCATTTGGATTTGATGTAGGTAGATCTATAGGCTTTCCTTAAGAATCAAATTGTTTCTCTAAATATTACATGGATTGCGCAAAGTAAGAAAAACAATATTTGGTGTGGTGCCTAAGCACCAAAGAAATTAACCAAGTATGGGATAAGGGAAATCAAATGCTGCTCAGGAATTCAAATGCAAGACTTTAGACACTCTAGGCAGATGCTCAACCAGCTGAGTTATGAGGCACAGTGGAATATGCTCTTCCACGTTTCCCATTATAGACCCCAGATTTTCTCTCTTGTGCATGGATACACAACTGGACAAAGTAATGAGCACAATACATATACATGTATATGGCCTCGTCGGGTCCTCATCATTTAGTCCTCATAAGGTTTTGAACCAGAGACCTGTGATATTCCACGCAGATGCACTACCAGCTGTGTTACGTACATGTACTCCCTCGGTTTTTTCCCCCCAAGAACCCAACTTTTTATCGATCTTGTTTGGATGCACAATCGAGTAGAGTAACAAATGCAACCTAAGTATTTATATATGAGAAAGAAGATGCTAATAGTTTAGAGCAAAATCCTATGGACCTCATCAGAATTCGAACCTGAGACCTCTGGCTCACCGGGCAGGTGCTCTACCAGCTGAGCTATGAGGCACAGTGGTATACTCCCTCGGGTTTTACCCAGGACTTCTGACACAACGGGGAGATAGTCTATCAGCTGAGCTATGATCCAGGCAAAGTGGTATACTCCCTCAGGTTTCCCCCAATACCTCTGACACACCAGGCAGATGCTCTACCAGCTGAGCTATGAAGCACAGTGGTATACTCCTTCAGGTTTTCCCCCCAAGACCTCCGACACACTAGTCAGATGCTTTACCAGCTGCACAGTGGTATATACTCTCTCAGATTTTCCCTGAGTAAACCCAACTTTTCTCTTGGTGCAAATTAAACAAACGTAATATTCAGTGTGTAACCTCATCATCACAAGGCATAAAATAGGGTGAAGATAGTTCTATTATTGAAGAAACTTCAACCATATCTATTGAATTTATTGTCCCAAAACTTATGTGTACCGTACCATTAAAGACTTGTTACACCATTAAAAATTGGACCAGCAGTCTATTTATCCAACCGCAAACCCATATAAAGTTTGCGGTGAACCAGTGTCATGCTGTGCTGTTCTGTTTGCCTAACACCAGGGGGACATTGCATAGAAGGCACAGGACCTTTTTACAATTTGTTGTCTGGGTTCTCTCTGCACTTGATCGTTCTAACTTTTTTAGTCATGTCCTGACAATTTGTGCAATTTGGCCTCTTAGCTCAATCGGTAGGGCGACTGCACGTTAAGCAGAAGGTCCGCGGTTTGAATCCTGGTGGAGCCAAGTTGTCTTTCACGCATTCAGATTTCCTGAACTACATACATGTATCTCTGTGGAATTAATTAACCCCGGCAGTCCCTGGGTGATTATCATTTGAACTGATTTAAACAGATTAAAATTGACTTGTGACATGATTTGGGAAAAATTTACTTGGGACTAAATGCCAATGTCTTGGGGGGAACGGCTTAACTACAACCCCTATACAGCCTCTTTATACTTGTGAAATTGCGTTCATTTGATAAGAGAGTATTCATTTCCATTTGTAAACATCTCCTTTTCGCATCATCCGTGTTCACCATAACAATCTTCCCATATCATTGGTGTAATCAGAGCGGACAGCTAGTGATCCATATATAGCGACAGCCAGGTGCCCAGATGCGTAATAGTTGTGACATGTTGAACAACTGTTCGTCTTGCATACCAAGGGGTCGTCAAATCCACGATTCTATCTGGAGAGGCATTTAGGGGATGCACACAAGGTTGTCAGGCCGTGGGATGTTTGTGAAGATGTTTTATCCAGAATGGAATTTAAAAAACTTGCAATTTTGACGATCGTAACACCTCACTCGTAATCCCATCTATGCAGAGATGCCAAATTTTCCTCGTGAAATTTTATTTGCAGTTTTGTAATTAAGGAAACTGACGTCAGTCTTCTCAATGTGATAGCTGAAGCTCTGCCTAGTAAGGTAGAGGTTCTTGAATCTGACAAGGATTAGTGTTAGCATGCCTTTAGGTGTTGATAATAATAATCAAAGTATTCACCAAATATGAGAATTCAAACCAGAGGCCTCTAGCAAACCGGGCAGATCTATGAGGCACAGCACTATACTCAATAGAACTCAAATTTGTTGTCATTGTTGCAAGGATGCACAGCTGAGCAAAACCAGAAGTGTATTTGGTGTGGTGCCACTTATACCAATTAAATAACCAAACACGAGATGACAACAATAAAATATGGTCCTCGTTGGGATTTGAATCTGCGAAACACACAATGGGTGGATGATCTACATGTACCTGCTGAGCTATGGCCCAGTGTAATTATTCTCTTGGGTTTACCAATGTCTTATTTTTTGTAAATAATGCCGACACTCCTCAATCCTTGAAAATCAATACGATAATTTAACACACTCTGTTAAGCTGAGCATCAAAAGAAACGCAAAATTTCAGTTTAATCAAAATTTGAAGATTTCCTTTGTCATTAAGTTGACAGCAAAATATTCCTAAACTTGGGATGAGAATAAATTTGTATGGTCCTTATCGGGATTAGAACCTGAGACCTCTGACTCAACAGGCAGATGCTGGGAGCAAAATATTCTTATAACAGCTTCATTATGCATGACGGCATAAAGCTTCTGTGTACAGAAAATTCTTACTCTCAGATTGACAGGGTTTTTTTTTTTTTTTAATCAAAGATAAAAATTAAAAAAATTAGGACGGGGTATAGTTAGGTTTAATTATGGTGTTAATCTTGTGCTTAAAAAAAAAAGACATTTCTGTGCCTGTTTTAACTTTCATGATATTTATCACTCTGTGTTAAATTTTCTTTGTTGGCCAAAGGCAATTTATAAAACAACTTCCTGTAAAGTTTTACAAAGAAAGGAGTGAAAGAAAAAAGAACATTATTCATATTCTGTTCAAACTTATGTTGTTGGGGAAGTCGGCTCTTTAGTACAATACAATACCTTTCAGAAGAAAAGTGCTTTTGATGGAACTAATTGTAACTGGAAATCACTGCTTTTTCCCGAGGGCTCAAATTAAACAAGAAATAACGATCGATAAGTGGATATTTCCTGATGCCAGATTTGGTGTCAACTCAGTGCCAGGGGGAAGTGGTTCCATGTTGGGTACGTGCCTTGCCGGCGATGTCGCATGCGATTGTTTCTGGTCTCAAGCATGCGTCAAGCAGAGTTAGGGCTTGCCTGTGTTTTGATTAAGCCATCAAAATGCCGCACTGTAATTGTTAAAGAGTACTGGTTAAAAATTGCTGTGTGGTTTGGTTTTTGTTGAAATACTTATTTTTAAGTGTAGGCCCTATGCTGAAAAAAAGGGACACACAAATTCTGACCAAATGATTGAGAAGGCTGAGATAGATGTAGCATTTGTTTAACAGTCAGTAACATGTAAGACCACCTCTTGTGGCAAGGCTTACAGCACCAACTTCCATAAGAGCCACCGAGGCAGGGTGTGCCACACTGCGTGAAGTACCTCCCTGAGACTTGCACTTCTAGGCCTGTTTTTGAAACATACAGCTCCAGAATTCAGCTCATTTGAAACGGGCTTAATCATGTTTAAAACACAACAAAAATGGTCTTCTGAGCCTTTAACTACAGCATTTTCCCAGAAACAGGAAATGTCACATTTCATTGTGGGAATCATTTTGTTCAAACAGGTCCACTTGGACCTGAATGGAATTTCTGAAGCGGAACAGTCCTGAAGATGACTCCAAAGTGATAGATCGATCATTAAACAAACTTCTGTTCTGATCGAGAATTGATAATTTAAGAAAATTGTTTCTTTTGGGAGAGAAAATTGTTTTGAGCTGTTCTGCATACAGTATGTATTGTACTACATATACATGTCAAACAAAATGTCCTACATTTGATCTTAAATAACTGTCATTTTTCAACGGATTTTAAACAAAATTTTACATCATGCAAATAAGGCTTGTCAAATTTTATTGAGTGAGTTTAATTAGTTTTGACCAAGAGGGTGAGATTTTATAGCCGCACGAAAACAAGGTCAATTTCAGAATTCGCCACTTTCGACTTGGCCTCCTCCAATGTCGATATACCGCTGGAGACTGGTGGAATGTGCATGCTGCAGCCAAAAGCTTCTGACGAAATGCAGGATCATCCCTAATGGAGGCAAAGTCGAAAGTGGCAAATTCTGAAATTTAGGGTTTTTTTTCTTGTGGCTTTTAAATTTCACCCTCTTGTCAAAAACTGATAAAACTCGCTCAATAAAATTTGTCAAGCCTTGTTTACACGATGTAAAAATTTGGGTTAAATGAAAAAGTTATTTAAGATCAAAAGGAGTAGAATAAGTAACAAGATCGGCGGAATGATCTACATGTAGCATATTTCTATCCTTAAAGGGCCTGTGACATCCTAAACAACTTTGTGCCTAAGATTTGCTTCATA
Source organism: Henricia sp. BOLD:AAB3569 (assembly GCA_037783545.1). Classification (NCBI taxonomy): domain Eukaryota; kingdom Metazoa; phylum Echinodermata; class Asteroidea; order Spinulosida; family Echinasteridae; genus Henricia; species Henricia sp. BOLD:AAB3569. The sequence continues at coordinate 559,417 of JBBELK010000570.1, forward strand.
ATGACAGATTACTTGTTCTGCAAGACATACTATTGTTCGTTTTGATGTAAAATTAATAAAAGGTGGCATTTTTCAACTTTGAAGATTTCATTGCAATAAATCACAGACAGAGGGCGCTGTTTTGAGTGCATCACATAAGGAAGACAGAAGGGAAAAGTTAAGAAAAAACATAAGACTTCAAGTTGGACTTGTGGCAAATTGCTGCAGTTTCTACTCCCAGTTTTGTCATGGCTTACAGCAGGCAACATGTAAAACAAACTCAAACGGCCATGGATTACAAAAGTTTCAGGAAAATTGAGAAAAAAGTGGAATCTTTTGTGCACAGTTCAATGCGATTTTCCTGTGTTTGCCTCTTGTGACGTCGTGACCTTGGTCATGAATATGCATATTTGCATTAGCATAAAAACTAAAAACCTTTGTTTTAACCCCCAAAGCAAGCTTCAAATGGGATTTTTATGACTTTAACTGAGTAAAGTGGTTTTAAAGCATAGATTTCATTGATAAAAATCCTAAATAAGGGGCCCTTTAAATGTAACTTAATCATGTTTTTATTTCCCTACAGTTGCTGAGATTGTGATCAAACGAACTTGAGGTGACCAGTGGCTGTTGATTCACCACAGGGGGTGACAAGGACTTTGGGGTTAGTATGGACACTCCACCGGGAAGGCCAACATCAAACTTGCTTCCTAAATTGCACTGCAAGGAGACTTTAGGCCACAGGTCTCCACGTGTGTTCCGTAGCCAGATACCAACATGTTTGGCCAACTGCTGAGACTGCAAGACCCTTGCTTGACCAAGTTCCAGTTTGGATGAGAAAAATTAGCAGAATTGAGGAATATAGCTGACTTCACAGCGTGAGGAGTGACCCTCATTTCAAGGAAGGTTTCAATTAACTTTGAGAGCCCAGCAACTATATGAGGGGTCATTGTGCTCCAACAACTAGATAAAGACTGTGTTTACACTGGTACCGAGCTCGGGATCAAGATTGATCCCCTGATAAGAATGCGTCAGTGTTAACCGCAATGATCCTGAGTGCCGCGTCTACATTCTGTAGTTGATCTTGAGCACGGTGCCAGAAGTTTCAGTCAAAGGTCATGCTCTGTGTGTGCATGTACTGATCAATGTGTGCATGGGTTGTGCATGTACAGTGTACAATGCCACTTGAATTTCGCGGGCTTTTCCCCTGCTACGACTGTGGAGTGGAAGTGGCAGGTTTCGGTAAAGATTAATTGCTTATCTAACTGCAAACTGATCCCGAGCTCGGGATCGAACCCTCCGCCAACGCGAGACCAAAATCTTGGGGTCTGATCCGGGGCCAATTTGGTTCCGAGAGCGTTTACACTCAGTTGTGATCCAGGGCTGACCCCGAGCTCGGTGTTCGACCCCGAACTCGGGATCAATTAGTGTAAACAGGGTGTGAGTGCCGCGTCTACATTCTGTAGTTGATCTAGAGCGCGGTGCCAGAAGTTTCGGTCAAGATCATGTACCGGTATATGTACTGATCAATGTGTGCATGGGTTGTACATGTACAGTGTACATACAAGGCCACTTGAATTTCGCGGGCTTTCCCCCGCTACGGCTGTGGAGCGGATGCGGTAAAGATTAATTGCTCGAGATCAAGTGTAAACCTTTTATTTAATAAGTAGGGTACTAATGAGTATTAAAGGAGAGTGTCCAGGTCACATTTCTGAACCCCCCATTTTTCCCATGGGTGTTGAGATTTTGATACCATATAATTCACCATATTTTTCTCATTACTAATTTGAAATTTCCCGTTCTCAATCTGTATATTTTCAAGGATATCGTAAAAAAAAAACCTGATGATTTGTAAACTAATTTATCTGGTTCCATAAAGCTGTTGAGTAATTACACCAAACATTTTGGAGATTGCAAATTTCCAGTTTCTTCCCATGGATAGTATTTTTGGGGATATATTTTATATGATTGTTAGGTTAGAACGAAATCCACTTTCTGGAAAAATCTGAACACGCTCCTTTAAAGTAATTTTTGTTTTATGCAAGATTTGCATACACAAGTCGGTAGAAAGTGATTAAAGGCAAGGCTCGTCAATGCGCGTGGGAGGCCAAATTCGTGCCACGAAATACGCAGCTCCATGCCTTTTGGCCTTACGAATTTGGCCTCACGCGCGCATTAACGAGCCTCTGCCTCAGAAATGTTCTTGATTTAAAGGCAGTATACATGATTGGTATCTCGAAAATCAGAAATGTTTACATATTTACGCATAACTTACACAATATAAACATGATGACCGTAGAAAACTTCCCCTGAAATTGTTTTGTCTAAAGTGCTATAGTCTTTCAGAAATGAGTAAAACAATTAGTTTTCGTCTCATGAGACGAAAATTCAATTCGCCCCAAAACCATTTCGCCCAAGTGCCATTTCGCCCCAAACCACTTCGCCCGAGTGCCATTTCTCCCCAAATCACTGCAAACCCTTTTTTGACTGTTTTCTCAAAAGTTAGACGAAGTACGGAGCTGGTTTTTGCTCAGGTTGGTTTTAATCATGCAAATCTTCAATCACACAGGGGGATAAAACTATTTGTAACAGTTTACCAATCATGTATACTATCTTTAAACATAACTTAGACAATATAAACATGACAGTAGAAAACTTTTCCTGAAATGGTTTTGTCTAAAGTGCTATATTCTTTGAGAAATGAGTAAAACAATTAATTTTTGTCTCATGAGACCAAATTCACTTCGACCTGAACCACTTCGCCCAAATACCACTTTGCCCAAAATCCACTTTGCCCAAAAACCACTTCGTACACAGTACAGGCCGTGGTTCAAGGCGAAGTTGTTTGTTTTCTCAAAAGTTAGACGAAGTACGGAGTTGACTTTTACTTGGGTTGGTTTTAATCATGCATATCTTCAATCACACAGGGAGATAAAACTATTTGTAACGGTTTACCAATCATGTGTTCTACCTTTAAAGCTTAAATGTTACAAGCATTGTCATAAATTTAGTAGGCCTACACCAAAATATGCGTACAAGTAAAATAACCTAATATGTACAGACGTGCATTGTGTTTCCTGAGTCAGATGTGGCTAAATTTCGGTTTTTTTTTTTAACTCTCTGTAAAAAATGTGCACATAATTATTTGAGTCTCTGTCGTGTCTAGTGCTCAATGCTTTATAAAACATTTTTAATGCATCCATGTTTTGTTTGTGAACTTTAACAACATCTCACCCAAAAGGCAAAGCTAATAACTTAAGTTATAATTTTTATTCAAATTTATCTTTCCGAGACAACAAATGGAATACTTTTGTATTTGGTTTGGTGCCTTATACGCAGAAATAAAACAACCAAACAGAGAAACAGACAAATCATATTATGGTTCTCATTGGGATTCAAACTAAGGCCGTGTTACTTTGCTCAGTTGCACCATCCAACACCAAGAGAAATGTTTGATTTTCAGGGAAAACCAGAAGGAGCCTCATAGCTCTGGTAGAGCATCTATACTGGTGTGTCAAAGGTCATGGGTTCGAATCCCATATGATTTTTCTCTCATGCTATGTTTGGTCTATATTCAAAGTCTAAGTATAGGCTTGGAATGGGTAATTCCGCAATTTATCCACGTTTAGGAATAGCTTGATCCGGATTTGGTTCCATTTTCACAATTTTCTTGCCAGCATCCTAAATGCTGTCATTCAATTTTTGCATCCCTACACTCTCCATTCTCCAAAGTCAATATGATTTTTACACACACCCTAGGGAAAAAGTAATATAGTAGCACTTAAAAGCTAACAAAATAATAAATGGTGCATGAGCTTTCGTAGCAACTACTTCATCCTAACTAGGGAGTTAGGGTTAACATTCAGAACCGTTGGGCACTTACTGGAATCGCCAAGATAATATAAATTGATTCCTCCAAAGTACATAATTGCGATTCCTATTTCCAACTTCGAATTGATTCAAACACTGCAAAAACTGTGGTGTTAAATTAACACCAGTGGTGTTGTCTTATATAGATACCAAGTCTGGTGTTAAAATTTAACACCATGGGTGTTATTTTTTATTCCTCAATTGGAATAAATGCATTATTTTTAACACCATAGGTGTTAAAACTAATACTTGTGGTGTTAAAACTTAACACCAGGCTTGGTATTCTATATAAGACAACGCCACCGGTGTTAATTTAACACCACAGTTTTGCAGTGAACCGACTCCAGAAAGGATTCGCCCAAACCTAATACTGAGCACAGATGATGAAACTGTTTCAAATCCTTCAATTTGTGCACAATCTTTTACAGCACTAAATATAGGGTTAGGGTTAATCTGATTTATTATGGCTATTATAACTTGATGCATCCCCCACTCCTATGTTTGATAATCCCAAAGGTCAGTCTAGCCCAGGCTAAAGATAGCTGGCTCCTGCAATTATTCTCCATCAATCTTCCTCTCATCTTCCTCCTCCAACTCCTCCAGAAGATGCCAAGGTCGGCTCCTTGTACAAGCAGCATCTTGTCAAACTGTGTCGTTAAGTCAAGAGGTCATAGGGAGGCACTTTTAATTGCATATAAACTACATGTATGTGTACAAGATTTGCAGTGCCCCAAAATTTTAATCAACAATTTGACCGGGGAAAACCTTACCTAACTGCCCAAGAGCAAACGATTAATTTACACAAATGTCTGTACATACACTTTCTTTTAACAAGAGCACCCTCCTGTGAACGAAACGAGGCCCCTGATGTGATATGGGTCATTCTATAAATTTGGGGTCCAACGTGTGACATTTTCCTGTCCCTGTTATACACCTGACATACTGCCATTTGCCAAACAAGTATTATTAAAAATGCCTTCAAAACATATTTTTATGAATTGTACTTTATGTAATCACTCTTTGAAATAGAAAGCATTTAAAGAATATGTCCTGAATTTACAAAATACAACATTTTACACGATGTCAGACGTAACAGGGGACAGAAAAATTGGACCCCAAATTTATAGAATGACCCATATGGCACCTTTTTCCGTACTTGTTTGGAATACCGAAATTGTCTCTTTTATATGAAGATGTAGTGTGATAAATCGATCAATGATTATTCATCAGTAAAAACCAACACCACGTCTGTCTTGTTTTTGACTAATTCCAATATCGCCTTCCACCTCGGTGGCCCTGGTTCGAATCCTGCCCTGTTCAGTATGCGGAATGGTTTTTCCTCTGTACATGTGTTCCTATATACCGTATCGAATAGCCGCCATTTCGTGGAGCACCTTTTGTTACTTAAACCGTTCAACAATGGAAGCACAATTATTATGTGCAACCATGCATGTCCTCAAGGAACAAACAAACTTCCCCACGAAATGGCGGCTATTCGATACGGTCTATACTCGAGACCCGGTTATAATAGGGAACAAAAGGATGAAAAGGTCTCCACAAGGTTCTCACGAAATAGATATGGATTTTAGTCAAAAAGGAGGATTTTCCGAAGTTGGCCTATATATAAAATAAGGGATAGGCCCTATTCGGTCGAATTTATTTTTTGACTTCGGGTTTACGAGCTTTTTAGGATTCCTTGGTTTCGGTGTCAGAAATAATTACATGTATAAATAATATTTCCTTAACTCTACAAGTTTTGTGGCCCATATCGTTTTTCTCTTCCTGTATTGTGTGTTCCTATATAAAATGCTGAAAATATAGCTATTCTATATTCATGTATAGGCCTATATTATTAACATGGATTATGAACAAAAACTGCTAGATGCTGGGTGGAAAATTGATTGCTGCGGTGATCAATTTACGATCTGTACATGTAGCGCTATGGCAAGCTCAGCCGTTGACATATTGAATGTGCCACGCTGTAAACCTTGAACGTCATCATTGATGTCGCACTAGTATGTAGGTCATATTTTCACGCTTGATAGGACACATGTTTGATTAATACACTCTGCCTTTCAATAAAACACACCTGGCTCGGAATAAATATTTCAGGTTTAAGCATAGCCCTGTGTTCAATTTTCATCAATGTTATGGAAAGATTAAACTGGACAAGGAGCCAACCTGGAATTTCATACACAGTGGCGTGATGTTATTCCCGAGATGACATGCACAAAGTGGTGTAGGCCTACATGTATACGTACGTATAGGCCTACACAAAACAAAGTTGAAACCCCGGACATTGAATTGGAATTTGTATATGTACATATGCCTACTGCAAACCGATTGCACCTTGAAAAAAATATAAGTGGTGGTTGGTGTTGTTAATTTTATGGCTTCTTCGGCAACTAATGCCCTTTATGCCATCAACTAGACGGTTTTAGTTTTAACTATACATGTACTTCATTATCAACTTGAGATGACGAAGAAAGAGATGCAGTTTTAGAAGTGGGAGGAAAACCCCCAGAGAAATCCCCAGGGGAAACCCACGCGGTCAAGTAGGGACTGCAAACTTAACCCAATTCACATACACGCCCCTGACTCGAACCCGGGACGCCAGAGGTGAAGAACCACTACGCCAACCCAACCGCCCAAATATAAGTGAATCAAGTAACAAATGTTATGGGTTGACCAAAGTTATAAATTGAGATGCCGATTAAAGGAGCGTGACCAGATTTTTAAAACAAATGGATTTCGTTCTAACCCAACAGTCCTATAAAATACCAAAATAATCCACTGAAAGAAAACGGGAAATTTGCAATCCCCAATTTGGATGAACCAAAAGGTTGGTGTAATCACTGCACTGCTTAATGTGACGAGATCTATCAGTTTACTAAACTTCGGTAGATTTTTGACGATATCCTTGGAAATATACGAATTGAGAGCGTGAAAATTCAGAATAGTAATGAGAAAAATATGACACATGATATGGTATCAAATCTCAATACCCATGGGGAAAAAATGGGGGGTTAAAAATTGTGATCTGGTCACGCTCCTTTAAAATAATCGCCAGTGGAAAGTTATGGAACAGAAAGTTCTATTTACGAAACTACGGAACATCAGCGTTTAGTAAATCCGGATAAAATTTTCATTTGGAATAGCTCTATCAGACTTAGTCTGGTACCCGGACCAACAATTCTTTGACTAGACTGAATTTAAGGTCCGGCAGCTGCCAATTCCTCCATTTTGAAACAGGAGGAATTCCCCCTTTTTCCGAAGGTTCCCGAAGTTACCCGAATGCACGTCCGGTCGTCCGGACGTTACCGTTGATCGTCGGGTACAATTCGTCATTGTTTCGAGAATTTGAATTGACGTCGCGTGCACGTACGCGTGCCGCTGCGTGTGTATTTATGGTGATGCCACGGATTTAAAACTACGCAGTGGCTATAGTTACGGTAACCGTAGGAGCTCACTGGGTGATGCCGTGAGACAAGGTTTGAATTTTCTTTTTGATGCTAGCCTACATGTATATTAAAATGGGCATATTTAATATTTTAAGGTTAATATATTAAATTTGTATTGGTCAAATAAGGAATAACCCCTTTCAAATTGTTGTACACTCGTGCCATATAGCGCGCAGCACGTTTGAAAATTAACGGTTATGTGCTCCTAAAATTAAATGCATGACGTAATGCTTAAAGTGCTATTTTAAACACGACAGTAGCCGGTCCTCATATTCAGTCGTTGTATGTGGAATATGTGGAGCGGGAACCAGTCTATATCAGACTTGCCCTTTTATTACCCTTTTATTATTTATTTTCAAGCTAAAATATTATTGTCCCCGAGAACAGGCATTCATAAAAATACTGGGGGAAAAAGAAAACTTGTCTCCGAAAATCCACCCCTTTTGTCCAGCTGGAGCCGTCCTCTTCAGTTGCTCATACAGTGTGACCCAGCGATTTCCGCTCTCAAAACCTTGTTCTTTCACATTTTCCTTTGTTGTGCCCAACTGAACGTTTTGCTCAGTGTTTTCAGGTCGTTTTGCCGTTGCAGTTGAGTAGCCATGCGCATTGGGAAAGGACAGTTTGTGAAAGGTGAAATAAGTAGTTTTTTTTAAAACATTTATCCCCCAGTGTGGGAACTTCGGGCTTGGCTAATGAACCAGAACAAGAAGAAGTCAGTACTGAAAAATGCCATAGAATTTTATCAGCAATTTACCTTAAAAGGGAGAGAAACCACTTTGGAATTATTGCATGACAAATTTCAAAACAAGTGATACCTACTGTCTGCTGCATAACCTTTGATGAATATCTGGGGCACTTGTTTTCAATGTCGACAACACAATTAATTTAATGAACTTTGCAGCAAATACCGCTACATTGACGACGTAAAGACTGAATTCTTGTTTCCCGACTCAAACACACTTCGAAGTATGGCCTATAAAAAAATCCATGGTCGCGGAATCCTCATTTTCGACCCAACAGCTCAGTTGGTAGAGCATCTGTAAGATGTACATGTAGAGGTCTTGAATTCAAATTCCGATTAGGATCATATGATTTTTTTCCCATCTCATGTTAAATTTTATTGCATAAATAGTATCCCTAAAGTAAGGTTCATCTGTGAAAATTTTTTAAAGAAGCTGATTTCAACTGATTTTGGTAGGTGTGGGTGTCAACATTTACCAAAAAAAAGTGAGCTGGGATAGGGGGTGGGGAAATTGCGTTTTCGGGGGTCAAAGGTCATTGACCCCAAATTTTGCTCAAAGTATATCGTGTTTGGTCTCAAATGAAAGGAAATTTAATTTTAAACACTGAAAGTGATATTCATTTCATCATTTAATACGTCTGTAAAAAGTTAAGCGTGATTGAAGATGTGGCGCTGGTTAACAGGGTATTTCCCGCTATTCACAATTTAGGAAACCTTTGAACTCTATCATGACACATGAATATGTATCTTTGAAGATATACCACATTATTCTGAGGCTGCTGTCGAACAGTTCAGTGCACGTAAAGTACAAATATGCACTAAGAAATACAAATTACAGTCTGAAGCCATCCCGGCCCAGTCTGAATAAGCCATCCCGGCCCAACCTGAAGCCATCTTAGCCAAGCCCAATGCCCTCCCAGCTCAGCCAAAAACCACAAAACCCCAGCCCGAAGCCATCCCGGCCCAGTCTAAAGCCATCCCGGCCCAACCTGAAGCCATTCCAGCCAAGCCCGAAGCCATCTCAGCCAAGTCTAATGCCCTCCCAGCTCAGCCCAAACCCCAAAACCCCAGCCATATGCCATCCCAGCCCAGCCCGAAGCCATCCCGGCCCAGCCCAAATCAATCCCAGCCCAGCCCAAATCAATCCCAGCCCAGCCCAAATCAATCCCAGCCCAAACCGAAGATACCCCGAGCCCAGCCCGAAGCCATTCCGGCCCAGCGTAAAGCCACCCCAGGCCCAGCCCGAAGCCACTGCACCCTGACCCAACGTAAAGACTTCCCAGTGCAGCCCGGAACCCTCCCAACCTTGTCCAAATCCTTAATTCTCAGCTCTGCCCGAAGCCATCCCAGTTAAGTTCAGCCCAAAGCCATCCTGGCCCAGCCCGAAGTCATCCCACAGCTTCAGGCTGGACTAGGGTGGCCTTCAGACTTGGCCTGGGGGCTTTGGGCTGAGCCGGGGTAGCTTTGGGCTGGGCCGGGCCGGGGTTGCTTCGTGCTGGGCTGGGGTGGCTTCAGGCTGGGCTTTTGGGCTTTAGGCTGGGCTTTTGGACTTCAGGTTTTTGCTGGGAGGGCATTGGGCTGGGGCTGGATGACTTCGGGGTGGGCCGGGATGGCTTCGGGCTGGGGTTTTGGGGTTTGGGCATAACTGGGAGGGTATTGAGCTTGGCTTAGATGGCTTCGGGCTGAACCGAGATGGCCAAGTTTGTTAGGTTTTTTATCCTGATTAAACATGCATGGGCCTGACCAGACTTTTTGAACCCCATGTCTCAAAAACAGCCCTAGAAGTGCAGGTTGTCAGGGAGGCAATTCTGGCAGAGTAGCCCACCCTGCCTTAGCGGCTCATATGGTGACTGGTGCAGCCAGTCTTGCCACAGTTATACACATTAATGAATAAGAAAATTAGCTATATCTGACATCAGCAGTTATATTAGAGAAGTCATTCCCTTCCATGCCTGTAAGGTTTTTTTTTATGTTGGAGTATTTTGGTGCTATATTGACCCACATATTTCCCACGTTGTGGCAGAAAGCCTTTCTACCATTATAATCAAATTAACCTGTATTTATATAGCGAATAAAATACGTTGAGACAGAATAATATCATGTTATAGTAAAACTTTATTAATTTACACGTACAGTTTTGTTTGATGGCGAGGATTATCAAATTTAGCGAAACTCCCTTTAAAATTGACCTTTTGACCTCTGTTGACCTACTTACTAAATTAAAAGACATAACTCATGTACCACTGTGTAGAACTCTTTGGTACAACAATTTGGTGAAGAAATAATTTGGTAAGGATTTAGTTCCCAGATTTCGGCAATATTCCCTGACTACCAGTGCTTCTCAAATAGAGCCGAAGTCGCTTTTTTTCATGGTGCCATACGAGAATTGATCACCAACACTAGGCCCACATCTTCAATCACGCTTAACATTTTACAGAAGTATTAAATGGTAAAATTAATATCACTTTCAGTGTTTGAAATTAAATTTCCTTTAATTTGAGACCAAACACGATATACTTTGAGCAAAATTTGGGGTCAATGACCTTTGACCCCCGAAAACGCAATTTCCCCACCCCCAATCCCAGCTCACTTTTTTTTGGTAAATGTTCACACCCACACCTACCAAAATCAGTTGAAATCAGCTTCTTTAAAAAATTTTCACAGATTGGCTAAAAATATGTTTAATTTGGGGTTACTAAAATCAAAAGACTTTTTTTTATTGGTCCAATGGAACCATATTATGCCTTTTTCAAAATTACAAAACCCTGAAATACAAGCGAATGATGTTTATCCAAACCCTATCTTTTGTATTGTTCACCGTGCAGTGCACCCACTACATACAGCACCAATATAATACATCGGACATGGCGCCCCGGTGTCTAAGTACACAAACGGCGGAGTTGATGCCACGACAGGTAAATATTGCATGGTGTACACAGCTTAACACCATCATGTGTTCCACCCAAGGTCATTTACACTTACATGTGATAGACTGGATAAGTCTGCCATGCAGCTTCATCATTAGAATATCAACCGATCTATTTCTCTGCGTTGACCCTTCTGTTAGAATTGATGTTGGTAAACATAGCGGTTTTTAGCAGTGGCACGTTTGGGAAGTGTCCCAGCATGAGGCTGGCGACAAACTTTGCCCTGCTGTTGCTCCTTGATATAACTGTCTTTAATGATGAATCTCACATCAGTAAATGTCTTTCTTTCTTTGGGTCCATAGGAAAAACCTGAGGGAATACCAACTGTTCCTCATAGCTCAGCTGGTAGAGCATCTGCCTAGGGAGTTAGGGGTCTCGGGTTCGAATCCCGATAAGGCCCTTACGATTTTTCTCTCATCCCAAGTTTGGTTGTTTTATTTCAATGGTGATCAGGCACCATACCAGATGTTGTGTTTGTTACTTTGCCTAGTTGCGCCACCATGCAACACCGAGAGAAGAATTGGGTCCATAGGAAAAACTTGAGTGAGTATTCCAACTGTGCCTTATAGCTCAGCTGATAGAGCATCTACCTAGTGAGTTAGAGGTCTCGGGTTCGAATCCTGATAAGGCCCTTACGATTTTTCTCTCATCCCAAGTTTGGTTGTTTTATTTCAATGGTGATCAGGCACCGTACGAGATGTTGTGTTTGTTACTTTGCCTAGTTGCGCTACCCTGCAACACCGAGAGAAAAATTGGGTCCATAGGGAAAACTTGAGTAAGTATTCCAATTGTGCCTTATAGCTCAGCTAGTACAGCGTCTGCCTAGTGAGTCAGAGGTCTCTGGTTCAAATCCCGATAAGGCCCTTACGATTTTTCTCTCATCCCAAGTTTGGTTGTTTTCCCATAGAGGGATATAGGCTGTTCCAAAACAAAGTACATGTACATGCATACTGCATATTACCGCAACAGCAAGATACATTATTTGGTCACATGCTGAATGGGATAATTTGGTTGATCCTGTTCTCCTGTCAACTATCGAATTTTGTTCCAATAGCGATGCAAATTAGTACTGTATGTGCTGCGCCAATTTAAATCTGTCTTTAAAAATTGACGTACGATTTACTTTCATGATCCGCAGTATTGCATAATGTGAAATTGAAAGGAACCCACAAAAGTCCACATCCTGTTTACATGTTGTAATATTGGTCGAATAAACAATCAGAAAAACAGGTTTTAATACGTGTAGAAATCTTTGCTTTTTATTTCACAATATTACAAAATCAAAGAATGAAAACAGGACTTTTATTTTAATTTTTAAAAAGTGGCATGAAATAAAACGCCTAAAGCAACTTGATGGACGATACAGACCTAAAATGCAGTAATTGTTCTGGACATTTTGTAAATGTAGTAAAAATGGCAGGCAGAAGAATTGGCTCAAGACCAATTTCATTTTTTTTTTTTAAGCTTGCAGAGCGTCAAAGTTTTAAAAATTACCGGTACCACACCACTTTGGCAAATTAAAAAGTGATCTAATTTTTGCTCAACTTTATTTTAGAAGGTGAAATTGGCGTATGCACAGACAATCTTTAAAAAGGGAAACGTTTGTACCAATAGACCTTTATCACGGTGTGTCCATCTTTGTCTTGTTCCCCATAGTACGTGTCGGGTACGATCAGTGCGTGTGCGCGCGATATCGCGTGTATTTCCCATTGAGAATTACTGTTCACGCTGCGCACTCTCTTGATCGCGCAAGGCCCGTGTCATTGTGATGCACACAATGAACAATTTCAAAACGTGATTAAACTATTTTTTTCTGCGACCTCGCTTTGGTTACGTTCATTTTAATAGGAGAAAAAGGAAGATGGCGGCACCGTGATAAAGGTCTATTGTTTCGTAACATTTCAAAAACAAAAATAAAAATCAACATGTAATTCAGACAATTGGGATAAAACAAGAACATTTACAATGTACTTCTGTTCTTTAATATAAAAACAGGAATAGACTAGCCTGTAACGCATGACCCCGCACCCCAGCAAAGTCATGTAACGCTGACATTTTGATCTATATCTTTTTTGTTGAAATTATAACAATCAAAGCAATCAGAGTACTGTAAATTATCACCATGCATAGCCTTAAAGGCCCAGTGTATCATTTGCAATGACCCCAAAAAGTAATCGACAAGTTTACAGGGGAAAGTTCTGAAAGTAAAGATTGAATTAATAGCAACTACCCAATGAAAGGTTTCCACTCAAAATTATATAATTTTACCAGAAAATAATCCGTAAAGATGAAATTATTTAGATCGTTTGCAAACAATTTACTTATTTTTGGTTCGCATCTACCGGTCCAAAACGCATGTTTCAACGCGATGCATTTTTATGGATAGCGCACACGCGCACACGTAGTATATGATGTGCGCCACAGAGTGCATGACGCAAGCCACATAGTACCCGATCAACTGAGAACGAATATTTGAAACACCCCGCCAAGACCAGAAAAACGCATATATAGATTTTCATGTTTTTTTCTAAACGTGCTACATTTGACAAAGCTGAAATTTCTTCGGATGAGTTTGTTGACGTCTTTCTTTTGATTTATAATGGTTTTATTCTCCGAATCGCTCAAAAACAGATCATCTACAGGGCCTTTAAGTCTTCAAGTACTGTTAATAGACCGTATCGAATAGCCGCCATTTCGTGGGGCAGTTTCTTTGTTCCTTGAGGACATGCATGGTTGCACATATTGTGCTTCCATTGTTGAACTGTTTAAGTAACAAAATGTGCCCCACGAAATGGCGGAGGTCTATTGGTTCATTTAAGTTTAAAAGCTCAATACAATAAAGATGATTTGTTTTTCTCCACCGAATACATGTGGGACCATGTCAAGAATGCATTACATGTGGTATGGTAGTAAAAATTAATTATTGATAATTTACAAAGTAATTTTGCTTAATGCAACAATAAATTAAAATGGGTATATCATATGGACCCTAATGTGCTTTTATAAACAGTATAGAATACATTCCACATCTTAGAAAATGTTTTGGAAAATTAGGGGAAGATACATGGGTGGTGTAGCTCTCCATGTGGGCGATGTACATGTATTGTTAAACTTTTGGTCTAATAGACGAATTTCACATTAGCCCGGTCTGTGCACTTATGCATTGAAACCGAGGCTCTTCGTGTCAAGTCAGTAGTTGGCGTGCGCTACAAGTACAATATTGTACAGTGACTGAATGGGTGTTTGTGTGCTTTTCTGCGCGACATTTACGGTAGGAGTGTGTACCGGTATATTAGTTCACTTCATTTTCTTAACACAAGGGGCCTCGTTATCAAACCTGAAGTGCGTAGACCAGTCTTAAATTGGTCAATTTGGGATTCGTCTATCAGGCCATTTTACATATTACCAAGAACCCTTACATTTCATTGAACTACAAGTTTTGTTGTACACAATACAAAATGTTGTCATCCTGCACAGTGAATAGGTTACCAGCTAAAATGTCATGTTAAATTTATTGCACTTAACTGGCTCCCCGAGTTTCATCACAAAGTTGTTACAGTGAAGTTACACACTATGGCAAAACAATTGATGTCACACAGTCTGGGCTGGGTTTTCGTGACCATATCCAGAAATCAGCAATGGATCCAGGCCCAAAATGAAATGGAATAAATTCTGGGTGGTATATGTAGCAGAAAATTCCAGGTGGTGCCTGGCAGGGTTGTAACTTAGAAGTCCATCACAAGTCCACCACAAGTCCTTGGGTCTTAATTCAAGTCACAAGCTATTCAAATAAATTCCAACAAAGGCATTCTTTTGTGCGTGTTCATCCTTTGCTTCTTGTTACTGGACTTGTGACAGACTTGTCACGGACTTGTGATTTTATCGGCTCTGCCTCTGGACTTGTGATGGACTCTACTACAACCCTGGTCAGTGTTCTCCACTACCAGTTTTGTCCGGGCGTGCCGCCCGGACAAAATCATCACAGGTACCGTTAGCGCCCGGACAAAAATTTGCCGCCCGGACAGAAAACTTGGCCACCCGGACAAAAATAATCAATTTTCGCTTACTTGTTTGGAAATTTGGAAATGTTCATAATTACTGGCTCAGTACACATGGTGAGATGCGGACAGGGGCTACCGGTAAGTGCAGGACATCAATATAAGTTTACACAATGACAGGACATGTACGTACATGTGTGACAGGACATTTCAATATTACAAACTTTAAATGTCAGAAACATTTCTACCTCAGAGTTTGATAAGATTTACTGAGAAGAAATAAATGTGCGTTACAAAGGACGATCCTTAATTTCCTCCATTTCGCATACTTGGAAAGACAGACGGTGGTCGGTTCGAGTTCTCCAGTTCAGACGATGCAACATAGTTTCTTCCAGATCGACGATTTGCGTTTTGCTGGTAATTGTTTCTCATACTTAGGCTTTGTTTTGGAGCCCTTGGATCTGGAACTCCCCCTGCCCTTGCCTTTCGGAGGTCCAGTGAATTCTAGCGCAGTCAAGATAACTGTGTCAAACACGTCCTTGAGGTTGTGCTGTGTCAACGCCGAGCATTCGATGTAGCTTACGGCGTTGATGCGTTCGGTGCGATACAGCGCCTCCTCCTCGCTAATTGGCCTCTCGTGTTGCTTGGCAAGGTCAATCAATACGTTAACGTCTGTGCGCAGGTCGCACTGCGTCCCAATGAGGATGATGGGTGTCTTGGGGCTGTGTCGGCGAACCTCGGGAAGCCACTTCTCCAGTGTGTTGTGGAAGGATGTTGGGGATACCACACTGAAACATAGCAGGAATACGTCGGTTTGAGGGTAGCAGAGTGGCCGCAGTGAGTCAAAATCATCCTGGAGGACAAGGACAAATTCAGAATTAATCTTGGAAGATTTTATCTTAATCCCTTGTCATGCAACTGTCATGGCCATTATATCGATGCTGACTGCGATAGATTTGGGTGTTAAGTGATCGATAATAGCAAGCAAATCATGTTTGGTGAATTTACACCACATTTTGGAATGACTTGGCTGTACTTTCAGTGTTTTAGAGGGGAAAATTGATTATTTTTGTCCGGGTGGCGGAGATTTTTGTCCGGGAGGCAAATTTTTGTCCGAGCGCTAACCACGGTAGTACCTCTGATGATTTCGTCCGAGCGCGCTGCCCGGACAAAACCGGCACTGTATTTATACTGAGACTCTTCGCATGTAATTGCAACATGCGTCACTCTAAGAAAATGCAGTGTGGAGGGAATTCGGAGTGTAACGACGTACTGAAAATCACATAATTACAAAAACACCTTCCACTCCAAATTCCCTCCATGTCGCTTTTTCTCAAATCGATGCGCTTCGCATTCATTCTCAGTGTGAATCCAACCTAGAGCTCACCACATATGTCAGTTCAACAAAATCATGTCCAATGCAGGTACACATTCAAGGGACCGAATAAACTCCCATAACTGTCACATTTATGTCAATTGTCAGTTTTAGGGTGAAAAAACACATGTCATGCACTTTGCTGAAAAGTCCCATGTGGACAGTCACAAGTACAGTGTAAAACCATGGAAAGAAAATGGTAACATACATGTACTTGGTGACATGCAACTAGGCCTGGGTGATAATCAAAATTTAATTATCGATTAATCGGGAGCAAAATAATCGCGATTAATAACGATTATTTCGCTTAAAATTTGTCAACATTTTGAACCTTCAACTGTGCTCAAAACGCACACCCGGCCGATCGATATCCCATGACACTAACATGGCACAATATTTTTCACAACTGTACCGAACTAAACTACATGTATGTACAGTAGGCCAACTGCCTGCGCCCCCATTGAGCGATGCATCGCCAGTGAAAAATGATTTCCAAAACACACACACACTGCCGGCCGGCCGGCATCACAAGTACCCAGCCGATCCTGTGAGTACATGTACACGTGGATGGTGAGTTCTAGACTGGTTCCCGTCCACATATTCCACACAGGAGAATATAAGGACAGGTAAAGGGCGCTTCATCTTGATCTGTAATTGGTTGTCTTTGCGCGTGCGCATTGTGTTTTTATATTTAAAAATTGGCCAAGCCCTTTGCTTGAGGCAATGTACTTTATTTACATAATTGGATATGTTCGACACGCACGGCCGAGTTACAAATGTCAATGCAAAATCTGCGCACTTACTAAAAAATAAAAAAATAGTAATAACCACGTGACGGGCAGAATTTTGCCCGTCATGGCTGCCCTTTACCGATCCCTATATTTTCGCAATAAGCGAACCAATCTATAGGGATCGGGAACCAATCTAGGTGAGTTCGCGATACATGACCACTACTCGTTATCATCGCGATTATACCAAACATCGCGATTATACAAAACATCGTGATCAATCGCCCGATGTACGTATCACACAAACATTATGTAGGCAATCGGCATATGCCATGTGTACTTAGTGTACTTCAACCAATCAAAGCACTGTCTGGCATGTCATGAATATGTATCGTCTACTCTATTGGGTGAGCGGGATAAGATTTAATATTGTGAGATTGCGAGTGACATACCAATGAATATGGAAATAGTGGGCAGCCGGAAGGGGGATCGAAACACGTGATGCACTGATATGATGCAGACATCTGTAGTGAACATTGCATAGTGCATTGTATGACTGTACATCGTGCATAGTACATGTACCGGTACATTGTACATCGTGATTATAATCGCGCTACATGCACTGTGCTACCATCGATGGAGCTGTTAATCGCGATTAGTTGGAAATAATCGCGAGAAGACGATTAATCGATTATTCAAAAAACCTGCAATTAGTGGTAGTAATGCACATAGACCATCGATTAATATCGATTATTCACACAGGCTTACTTGTAACCTATATTTCTATATACAGTACTTATAGGTGAATATGAATGGGCACAATGTATGTACTGTACATGTGTATATTCCTTCTAAAAATTGCATCAAGCAATAACTTGTCTCATACATGTATACATTTTGCACAATGACATTACCATTCAATCACAAAGTACTTTGAGCATACAGGATGCTTTAGAAATTGCAAGGGTGAAAAATGTAAGGTTTTAAGATCTATGAAAGGTAAATTGTGTTTAGACCTACATTAACTTTTTCTATTTAAAATGGGAAGAAACTAGTCATTCCTATGGCATGCAGGTACCGTACATGTACTGGTATGGGACCCAACAACATCCTGTAAACAATGTACACATGATTCCAAAAATCCTGTACTTTTTGACTAGTTGTGGTGAAATCCCAATGTTTAGCACCTCCCCACATGTTGTGGTTTTGTGGTTTTAGACTCCCCAAAGGGACTGACCTATATTCAGGTCAACAAGTCTGCTTGGCTCATCAGTACAGGCACACACATACCACAGGGCATACACATGTCTTCTCACTTCCTAGTACAACACTCCCAACCACAAGGGAATCCTGTTCAAGGTAAAGAATCTATGCCCTTGAGGGGAGGGGGCGGGGCAATTCCTTGAAGCAGATTGGCTTTCAGGTATTTGGTGATGTGGGTGGGGCATATCTTGTGTAATGGGATTGGAATGTTAAATCCTGGGATTAATACCACAACTGTATTTATATAAACATGGCTGTGGAATGGAATGCACACAAGTTACTCATCATGGAGTGTAGTTTCTGTTTGTATACAAACACTTCTGGCCTTCATCATTTTTAAGTCAGAAAATGGTTATTAACACCGTGTTTACACTCGAACCTGCAAAGGTGGATACAGACTCAGCATTTTTATTGCGACTGCAAAACTGAACATTTGCTGCATTTACACTACTCCTCAATTCGGCTTCAACTCGCCTTCAGAAACCGCAAAAGTCACCACTAATTGACAAAATTGTAACTGCAGCGCATGCGTGACTGTTAGGTGTTATGGCACTAGTGCCAGATTGGTCAGTTTACTCTACTACACAGTGGGCACCGCCCCAAGGACACTCAAATTGCCCAATCTGTATTCGGGTAGCGTTTACACTACAAGCGACCTTGACAATTGTGGGGTTCAACCCTGCAATAGACTGCCGAAGTGAATACGTCATCTTTTGTTGGTTGCCCAGGCAATTGGCTCTAAACAACAAATCACTGAACCGTGTCCCTGTGCTTTGCAATGGTACTTTTTCTGACTGCCGTGTTAGTTTAGAGCCAATTGCCATGGCAAACCACGTCACACTTCGGCTGTCTATTGCGGGCGACTTGAAAAAGGCTTTTTCAATTCACCTCTTGCGTTTACACTTGGCTTTGAGAGATACACAAATGGGCCTTCGATATATTTATTATGTAGGACGAATTTTTTTTACATCCATGCTAAATGTACTAGTATGTTCAACTCAGGGGGGGGAAATTTTTTCCAGAAGCTATTTTGAAATTCTGATGGCTAATTTAAAAACTTCTACTCCTGCATGTTAAGTTTCGTATCCAGGGGTCCCGAAAACATGCCATCAGGGGTCAACAAGCAGATTTGTTATGTTGTGGACCGCCTACAGTGTAGGCTTACATACACATGTAAACAAGCCTGATGCTGGAGATAGGCCTACATGTAGCATATATATGTGTACAACAAGAAGTTCTCGTCATTACTTTTTAACGAGACAAAGGCTGTCCCAGACAATTTGAAAGACATGAGCACTGCTGATATTTTCTGGTGCAAAGTCCATTCCGATAAGGTCCAATTCACAGAATCAGTCATTTTCAAAGGCCAATTCCCTTCTTAACTGCAATAACCTGTTTAACATGATCAATTACTCATTCACTATGGAACATGGGTGGTACATTTAGTGTACACTGTGATAAAAAATGGGACAACTTGTGGAAATTTGTCAACTGATAGGTTTGTTTTATGTTTTGCGTGCAGTACCAACTCAGTGTACAGTAATGCTTGGATCAATAGAAGGGCAAAGTGCACTCCACACCTTACACTGTACATGTACTTCACACTGGCTGATAGTTAGTCACACCACAAGTAGATTTTAACAGAAACTGAAAAAAAGGTGATGCTTATCATGGCTCATAAAGTCATATTCAACAGTACATGTATAGCGCGTTCACAGACTCCTGCAAAGTGAACAAAATTACTGCAACAGGAACAAAATTATTGCAAGGGGCCATCCATAAAGTAGGTACCCAGAGTACTTTTAGAAGGCTAAAAGTGTTTATTTGACGTTTATATTGGGACATTATAATTTTTTATACAACACTTTTAGCCCCTTAACATTTTAACCCCATTCGCCGTGTGGAACATTCCTGCACGCCCTCAATAGTCCAAATACCCGTGTGAAAAATCTTAGCGTAAATTCCAAATCAGACATTTAAAAGCACACCATGGAGGTCCTTGTAATCTCAAGACTTCTGTACCCTTGTCGTTCTTTTTCCATGATGACTCGAACATCAAAAAAGGATAAAAGGGAGCAAAATTTGGAGTAAAATCGACAATTGGAACAGACGGGGGACTTGACTTCGCAACTATCGCGTCAAAAGGAAATTAGTCCCACCAACGCAGATGGATTTTGTTTACACTATGTTAAGCCTAGACTGGCCCCCTGTCCACATATTTACTTCCCCACGCATCGTATATGAGCGAGAGCAGCGTAGTGCACATAGACAGGGGACCAGTCTAGGCTTAACATTGTGTAAACAAAATCCATCAGCATTGGTGGGACTACTTTCCTTTTAACGCGATAGTAGCGAAGTCAAGTCCCCCGGCTGTTCCAGATTCGTCGATTTTACTCCAAATTTTGCTCCCTTTTATCCTTTTTTGATGTTTGAGTCATCATGGAAAAAGAACGACAAGGGTACAGAAGTTTTGAGATTACAAGGACCTCCATGGTGTGCTTTTAAATGTCTGATTTGGAATTTACGGTAAGATTTTTCACAGGAATGTTCCACACGGCGAATGGGGTTAAAATGTTAAGGGGCTAAAAGTGTTATATAAAAAATGATAACGTCCCAATATAAACGTCAAATAAACACTTTTAGCCTTCTAAAAGTACCCTCAGAGGGGGGTGTGCAGTTAGAGGGGGGTTGGTCAGAGAAGGGGGAGGGGAGTCAGAGGGGAAGAGGGGGGTCAGAGACAATGCGTACACCCATGTTAAAGTCCATGGATAATGTCACAAATTTTGCCAAAAAATGCGTACAGGGGGGTGTCTAAAAAGTCAGCTTTTCGTGCGTATTGGTACATATACTTTTAACAGGAACCTTGTATTATCAAAAATTAAATCTATGTCAGAAAACCGAATTGGGACCTAAAATTGTCATAAGCAGAATGTTGTACCGTATTAACAGTGCTCTTATCATTCAAGCTTCAACTGTACAGTGTGCATACAATACTACCAGTAAAAGGTTCATGCGGTCAGTAACCAATAGGTAGGCTTATATTACATGTATGCCTACATAATGTACTGTAAAATCAGCATGCTGGTACCAGTACCTATACAGTACATGTAATGAGTGAGAGTGCATTACAGGAATACATGTAATGCAGCGACTCAGAATTTGTTCTGAAGAATTTTCCCAGACCAATTTTTTTAGCATATCTGGGGCCAATTTCACTAACGTAAAAATTTGCAATCGTCGTAAGAACGAACGTTAAGTTCAATTCCATTGTACGCCAAGTTGCGATAGATTTCGAGTTTAGCGATGGATTTGGGCATTAGTGATCACTGCTAAGCATTTGTGAAATCGGCCATGTACCTACTTGGAGCATGATATAATACTTACTTGGCCAGCTGTGTCGCATATTTGAATCTTGATTGGTTTTCGGTCCACTCGTACTACAACTGTGTGGAATTTGGGAGAAAAAGTAAAACTAGATATCAATTTATTGACAACCTCAGAAATATAAAATGTTTACGCAGAAATTAAAAATGACAAGCATAAATTAAAAATGACAAACATAAATTTCTGATGTAACTTATGGAGCAAAATTAAAGTAAAAACACATACATGGTGTAAAACGCCGCTGCTCCGTGGTGACTAATTTGCCAAAATATTTACAAGAAGCTATGGTTGTAGGCCTGCATAGTAGGCTTGGGCGACTCCAGCATTTTCGGAGTCGACTCCGATTCCAAAAAAGAATCGTGATTCCCTTCGGAATCGATTCCATTTTTCACGGGAAACATTAACAACATTTAGCGTGTTTAAAACCTAGTTTCCATATCATAACTCACACACGCAGACACTGACGGAAACTGACCAAAACAATTGGAAAAGTTAAACTTTATTCAACTTTGCGGACTGTTTGCGTTGCAATTTACATCTAGTTACTGTCTGCATTTGTCATGATGATATGGAAACCAGGCTTACGTTGACAATACTGCGTATTGTGCAGATGACGACCTATTTTTTGGCACTGAGCGGCACTTAAACGTCTATAAAATGATGTCGGCCTGTGCCACACACACATTCCTATATATGTGGAAATTATCAGAGGCTGAATACTCTTGCAGAAGTCAAGTGTTTTGGGTACAAAATTGTTAGGTAATTTCTGGAATCGGCAAGTTATCACTAGGAATTGAATGTTGCCAAAAGGGAATACGTTCCTACTGGGAATCGATTCCTCAGAAATCTGGAATCGTGATTCCGATTCCTGAAGGTGGAATCGCCAAAGCCTACTAAACAGACAACACAGAAATGTGCTGGCCTAGATGCAAAAGCAAGCTGGTCTCTAAAGTAAACTATGGATCAATATTAACACAGGCCTGCATTGTCATCCTAACTAATCTTGCCCAGCTTTTTAGCTTGGCATTGTGTTCATAACCCATTCAAAGTAAAGTGATTTATCATTTGTAATACATGATTTTCACTGAAATCCAAATCTCACTTTGTAAATGTTATCAACTTTGCACCTTGGAGAACAATAATATGGTTTAATGACGATCAATAAGCCATGAACAATCCCCTTCAAATTCTTTTGATTTTTCAATTCTCTCCAGCCTTTAAGAATGAATCAGACCATGGAGGAAGGTGTTCAGACCAACCGACAGCCTTTGCCTTGCCCAATAATGGGAAGATTACATGGCATTTTACCGACTGTACAAATGCTAACAGAACCGGTCATTGTTAATCTAGCATTAAATGATGTATTAAAGGTTTGTAGAGTTAGAAGTTTCTAAAAACTTGTTATCCTTGACTGAAAATATAAATTTTTTTGGGCATTTTCAGAATGCATAGCATGGTAAAAATTGTGGGAATTTCGAAATTCCAGTTTTACGTCTACATGTACCGGTATGAACGTCCTATGGTGTTTAGCGAAAAATAAATGTCAAAAATTGTAAAAAAAACAAAAAGGAGCTAAAAACACAATAGTGAATACTGGACAATGTGCTCTTTGTTTATATATAATTCTAAACACGCCTCCTGTTTTGCATAAATTTTGTTCAAATGGTAATGTGCCAAAGGTTACATAATTCAGACGATTTGACAGGTGACCTTATTTCTGAACCAAATTTATCTTATAAATGCAAAACCTAATGTGTGCGCATAATGCATGTTTTCGTTTGCTGTGACTCCAGAGGAGACATCGTCTATAAATTATAGATAAACAAAGCAGTGTGGATGTGCCATGTCTAACACCCTGTTTACACTTGATCCCGAGCTCGGGGTCAAAAACGCTCTTGCGACCAAATTGGCCCCGATCAGACCCCAAGATTTTGGTCTCGCGTTGCATTGGCGGAGGGTTCGATCCCGAGTTCAGGATCAGTTTGCAGTTAGATAAGCAATTAATCTTTATCGCATCCTGCGATAGCGGGGGAAAGCCCACGAAATTCAAGTGGCCTTGTACACTGTACATGCACAACCAATGAACACATTGATCAGTACATACACACATAGAGCATGACCTTTGACATGAACTTCTGGCACCGCGCTCGAGATCAACTGCAGAATGTAATTTGTAAATGCGGCACTCAGGATCATTGCGGTTAACACTGATGCATTCTTATCATGGAATAAATCTTGATCCCGAGCTCAGGACTAGTGTAAACACGGTGTTAATGGACAGAAAGAATTCCTTTTTTCGGTATTTTTTTCGTATACATTGAACAAAGATTTAAAGGAAATTACCTCCTGGAATCAACACATAATGTAATTTTAAGATATACTTCCCACTTGCACTTTTGTCGCAAATGTTGCTTTTCTGTAGAAAAATCACGTTTTCTTCTTCAAAAATTGCCTTCAGTTAGTGCACAAGATAACCATTCACGCGCGCGCGCAGCGCCCTCTGTTGTCGCGCTTACGCACAGACCGCTCGCCGCGTCATTTTGTGCATTACTTTATGCAGTAATTTTATCATTTATTTATCTCAGAAATGCAACATTTGCGACGGAAGTGTCAGTGGGAAGTATATCTTAGAATTGAATAAGCTATCGATTCCAATATATAAATTTACCCAAATCCGTGTTCAATGTATATGAAAAAAATACCCTTTTTTCTGGTCACCACTTCTCCTATATATAGGCGGTTCTACATCTCAAAAACCACCAAAAGTGTTAATATTTTAAAGGGAAGTGGAATTAGGAGATACATGTAGACAAACATTCCACAATTTCCTTCACGATACTTTAGCATTTTCAGTGGTGACCAGTGAATGGAATTCATTCCATGAAGTCATGAACTGTTAACATGATGAAAATAGGAATTGGGACATATTGTCGATGTCCAGAATAAAATGATCGATTTATCACCTGAATAATTATCAAATGCTGTAGGAACATATTGCAAAGGGTATCCATTCGTCGTATAGCTCACAACCAAGCTAGTTTTCCCGACCGCCCCATCGCCAACTAAAACACACTTGACTTTGGTATCAATGTCCTCCTCGTTAGCCGAGTCTGTCCTGAAAATATTGGAGGTTGTGGTCGGGACACGCGCCCTCGAGTGAACCCCTGGCGAGACGGGCAACGCGGCCCCGGGGGAGCGGTCCCTGAGTTTGCGGTGCCGTGCCGTCGTAGTTGCCTGAGCCTGCGGAGGCATATTGGTTATTGCACTGTCAGCTGCTGGACTGTACGGTTTATACGTCTCCAGGTCGCGATACTCCTTGGTAAAACCCGTGAGGACCATTTGGTGTGGTACACTTTCAATAAACACACAAAGATTATCCAAAAGAAAACTCGCTCCGCGGTGGAATAAACGGACACACTTTACAAGCGTTCACTGAACTGGCGCTGGCGGACAACTTTTCATGGGAAGTAAGATCGAAACATTCTCATTTTTGTAGACCCAAAAGTCGCAAAGAACTCTACTTTATTCCATTCAAGAGCTGTACAGGTCTTCACAGGAGTTTACTGCACTACTTCCTCAACGGAAACGATAAGGAAATTTGTTATATCCTAAACGTGCCAAACAGGAAACAATCCACCATCTTCTGATAAAACACTGCTGCTCGGCCGATGACGGATTCAAATTGTGCATGTGCATATGTACGTGAGTAGCATGCATATGCACCGTACGCGTAATACAAACACTGTGTACATTGTATGTACACGTACGTACGTACGTACATACACACAGCATCCGTGACTCACAGACGTCACCGTTCTATCTGCGCACGCGCAGGACACGTTACGTGCCAAACTTTTATGGATTTTTTTTCTCGGACACAATTTTTTTGAGGTACATTCTAATTTCGAAAGTTTCGCATTTTCTGTTTTCTACCATTTTATATGGTGGGCCACATCCACATAGTTTAAATTTTTCTTGCCCGGTTGTGGTTACTCATCACAGGCCCGAAGGGGACATAGACGTGCAATGAATTTGAACACCGAATTTGAACACCTCTGTCATGTCCAAAATAGAAAACAAGAGAAGAAACTGAAATGAGGGAAATTGCTTTTTTAAATTTAATAATCAAGTTATTCCGGCCTTAGGTGTAGATACCCCCTATCCAGATAGCTGACCAGCAAACAAGGACATCAATGTACAGAGGCGGATCCAGCGTCATTAAAATACAGGAATACAGCAGTGGCATTCAGGGAGTCGGACACCTGTATTTTAATGAGGCTGGATCCGCCTCTGATGCAGATTCAAAGATTAATCCTTCATGTGTATGTGTGGTAAACTAAAAAATAAACAAAATTGAAAACAATAAAAGATGAATAGCTTAAAAATGTGATCTAACAGCATGTATACATGGATCAATTTGCCGGGCGTTCGAGATGCTTACAGTAACGGGGGGTTTACAAGCATATATGCAAAACAAACGACACAGGGTTTCACTTTTAATTATGGGAACGTAGGTCAAAGGTTGTTGCCGGGCGGGGCTTTATAAACGCTGTTATCATTTGACTCACGATGAAAAATGAAGCCGGCGCCACGAAAAAATAGTTGCCCTAAAAGTACCGAAATAAACTTTGTCAATGCCCATGCACAGACATCTACTGATTCAGCAAAAAGTATTTACAGCTGCCCTATTCCCTCCTATTTTGTGTCATAAATCTGTGTTTTTCTTCGTACTCTCGTCACGATTACAAACTACCCGCCATGTTTTTCTACTCACGGTTACTAGGTGACGTCATTACACCGAGCTTTACACCACAGACCCGCTCGCGAGGTCCGGTCGCAGTGGCCACCAGGGCAGACTCGTGTATCACGTGATGGCTAAACGAACGTACCGGTGTAAGTTGGTGTTATACGGTGTAAGCATCTCGAACGTCCCTACGAAAAAGAGTGACCTCGTAGTCACGTGTCCTATAACATTTGGCCAATGAGGGCGCAAAGAGATTAGCCCATCCCAACGCCATCCCAGCGCTGGGTATGAAACTGTAGAGGGCGCTGTTGCAACTTAACAGTCACCAACACAAAAACTCAGAAACTGTAAATTGGGCATTGAAACACAAAATTGCGGTCACCACACAAGTCAAAATCAATTCAATAATAATTATCAATTAGCAAATCGGTAATTAAAGGAACAATAATGATTTTAGTTCTCCCAAATTCAATGTTTGAGCTGCTGTTCCCAGGTGCTGTCCACTGTCCACCACATACGATAACCTGTACGTAGAGGGCGACGCATGTAAGCAACAGCTCGTATTACCATTGCATGAGGGTGCGGTCGGGTTGGCGTACGGGTTCTTTCCTCGCCTTCCACCTCTGGCGTCCCGGGTTCGAATCCGGGGCGTGTATGTGGATTGGGTTTGCAGTCCCTACTTGACCGCGTGGGGGTTCCCCTGGGGCATTTCTCTGGGGGTTTTCCTCCCACTTCTAAAACTGCAACTTCTTCTTCGTCATCTCAAGTTGATAATAAAAGCTAAAACCGTATAGTTGATGGCATAAAGGGCCTTAGTTGCCGAAGATGCCATAAAATATACAACAACAGGATCATCATTTGCGGGGCATGCAAATCCTGACGGTTACGTGGTTAAAGCTAAAACCGTATAGTTGATGGCATAAAGGGCATAGTTGCCGAAGATGCCATAAAATATACAACAACAACAACAACAACCCGCACAGAGTCTCAACCAAGCACGCTATAAAGGTTTTCTCATTGTCGTGGGGAAGCACTGAGTACAGTGCTAACCAAGTTACGTCGGGTATTAAGGGAAAAACAAACCCTAATTGATATAATTATTAATTGGTAATTCGTATGAATTATTAGTAACCGTATTGAAATCCGTATACGGATTTCTTAATTCCTATAACTAGGAATAGTTTTTCGTAATGACGAAAAAAGTAATAACTAATCAGGAATTAGTAAATCATAATTGGTAAGACTCATTCTTTCAGTGTCGCCAGTCCTTCGTCGCCTCAGAATTGACCATGGGTAATGTACATCCTAAACCTGACCCTCTGCTCGGCTGGAGAAGCATTGTTTACTTTAGACCAATGCGGGAGAGGCTGTCCCTTTGGCAAAGCTCATTATCTGTGTTTGGATTCGATCTTCGGTCTGTTGAGATCTTTACGTAATTTTTTTCTACGTGGATGGTCGGCTGCTGCATTCATCAGTTTTTCTTCCCCTGTCTCGAGCTGTTAGTTCAGCTAGGCACTTCTCCACCGTGAACCTCGTACAGTCAGCTGCAAGGACTTCATCCGGTGTACATATATTAATGGTCTGTACAGATGCCACCATCCAGTGGACATTATCTAGCCAGCGCAGTCCGCGCTGGCTGAGCAGATGGAGAGTGAACATTGTTAGAGGCCCGCGAGGGACAAGACTTTAACGCTATCTTGCCAGGATACGCCCAGGATGCGGCGGATGCATCTCAGGTGAATGGTGTCGAGTCTTCTCTCCTGTCTGGCAAAATGTATGTGCATGGTCTATGTCTCGCTGCCGTATAGCACTGTACAAAGGTTCCTTAGTCTGGTTCCCGGACCAAAATATTCGACTACTAGACTGATTTTACGTCCGGCAACCGCCAGTACGCCATATTGAACAGGAGGAATTCCTACTTTTTCCGAATGTTCTTGAAGTTACCCTAATGCATTCCCGGACGTTATCGTTAATCGTCGGGTACTTTTCGTCAGTGTTTCGCCGCGTGTTTATTTACGATGATGCAGACAAGGTTTGAATTTGATTTTTAATGCTATAGGGCCTAATGGTATGTGTAATATTTTAAGGTTAATATAATATTAAATTTCTATTGGCCAAATATGGAATAACCCATTTCAAATTGTTATACACTGGTGCCGTAGCGTGCAGCGCGCTTTGAAAATTAACGGTTATGCGCTCCTAAAAATAAATGCATGACGTAATGCTTAGTGTATTTTAAACACCACGGTATACACCAATCCGATAACTAAGATCTCCTCCCTGCATATCCGCCATAGCTGGGGGGCGTCCAGTGCATGGGCTGTGCGTTTTGTGTTGCTGTTAGAACGAAAAGCGCTCACCATTACATGCACGAACGAGCCTCCTTCGCGTATACGCGACGCGCCCGCCTTTGCGTACACGCGACGAGCCCGCCTTCGCGCGCACACAACCCTACAAAGACGGGCGACTTGTTCGAAGTAAACAAATGCAGCTTCAGCAACAACAAAAACATACAGTTCATTCAGTGGAAGCCCCCCAGCTATGGCGGATGTACAGGGAAGAAGACCTTATTACCGGATTGGTGTATAGCCGGTCCTCATATTCAGTCGTTGTATGTGGAATATGTGGGAGCGGGAACCAGTCTAAAGGTTCCTCTCCCGACTGTCTGTGGCATGAACACTATGAGCAACTAACAGTGGAAAGTTGGCACACACCATTGTTAATAACAATGGTTTGTGCCCAATTTCCATTGTTAGTTGCCCATAGTGGAACTGGTTGTATACATGTACATGTATAATGTATAGTGGCAAACAATTTTTGCATTGGGTGTACGTACGTGTGCATGTACCACTGCCTCTCAGTCTCAGGCCACTGCAGAGTCTCGTTGGTTACAGCAACAGTTTTTCTTTGGAAATAATGATCCTGTGCATGTGGATATTTGCTTGAAGTTATTGTGTGAGTAATTATACTACAGTTATACATGTAATTGGCACGCTGCATGCTCTATAGTTGATGCAAATTATCGTCCAATCTACATTATTTTGGTGTGGAATGGAAACTACATACCGCTCGGCCATGTCAGGACCATTAACTTACTTTCAAGTTTTCACTTAGTTTAATACTTTGTTCTATGTATGTATGTTCTGTTCTATGATTATTAATGCTAGATCGAAATCCATTTTCCAGCGAAATCGTGAAAACTCATTGACAATATAACTATAAAACTCAGGGGGGAAAGTTCCTTATAATACGGAGGTTTAGCACCGTCACGGATACCGATACGGAACGTCATGACTTTATGCGCTTCTCGTGACGCGTAACCGTAGTACAAACGTTTTTCTACGCGTGAATAATTACGGGTGTCGGCCTCCATACGCGTAGCATAAAAACGGATACCGGTTATACAGATTTTTCGCTATTTCCGTGATGGATTATTAAGTTGTGTGCATTGTTTTTCTTGTTTATGTATATTCTGTGAATACAGATCGAATTTAATGAGTCGGGCCTACGTGAAAGTGAGGAAAATCTGCTGAAAACAAAGCCAAGCGCAGAGCAGATTTAGCAGATAAAGGTACACGTACATTCGCATAGTGCGAAACCTGCAGTTCAGTGTGTATATACATCAATGTGAACGGTTACCGTTATCATATCCGTATTCGTAACCGTATCCGTCAACTTGCGAAACCTCCCTATTCTAATCGAACGTCAACCTCACATAATGCGAATTGTTGGCGAAAACCGCGTCCCGGCTAGCCTTCTGACAAAAGAAAAGGAAAGGATGGGGCATGCGCGATTTCCCCGCTTTGCTGCGGGCGTTCATCTCCCGACTCCTTGGCTTTTGAGCCCGCATTTTTGTTAATAGGCTACCCGGCGATAGAGCCGACTACTGCTCAGGTCTGCAGTTTTCTCGAATCCCCAGTGCAAGCACCAGGTATCCATTTTACCCCTAGGTGCATGGAGAGAAGCAATGCGTGACAGAGTACCTTGCTTAAGTGTACACGCACTATAGAAGGGCCGGACCGGGATTCGAACCCACAACCGTGTAACTAACCTAGGTTTTGAATACGATCTACTAGACCGCTCCGCCATAGTACTCCTTCTGACAAGGCCTTGTGAATTTGGGTGATTTGGTGACTTGAGTAGAGTCTACACACGGCAATTTGGTGACATGAGTATTATAGTCTACACACGCCGAGTGGCTCAACACAGAGGCGTGACGTTCGCACAGCCTTTGTATACTCTGCTCAAGACGCCCAATTGTCCCACATTTTACCCCAAAGCCATAGGACCTAAACCCTTGCCAAAAAACTACGTCCAGGCCCGAAAACTGTGTTTTGTACTCATTAAAAGATGTAGGCCTAAAGGACACAAAAACTGAAGCATTGCGCAACAGATCGGGTATTTCCCTATGCTGCGCGAGGCGGTCATTTTCGCATGATTTATGTTTTGCTGTAACAATTTGTTCTGTGTAATTCGTACTCTAGTAAAATCGAAAATATAAATGTGGAATGGTCGTCAGTTACGTCAGTTGTAAAAGGAGGAAGTCTGTAATGTTTGCCTATATGAAGAAAGCAAACTGTACTGGCAATGACATTCGAGTTGCCTTGTGTATTGAGGGGCCGGGGCCGTCCATAAAGTACGTACGCATGAAATGCCGACTTTTTAGACCACCCTCCCAGCCCCCCCCCCCCCCCCCCCCCCCCCCCCCCCGGTACGCATGGCGTACGCAGTGGCTTCAAATCCCCCTCTCCCCCTGACCGATTGTGCGGTTTTGTGCCGTAAAATCTGTTCATTTTGGCTCACGTTTTTATCTAAAAATGTTAACCTATCTTTTGTCTTCTAGATATTTGCGACAACGGACGTACGTTTACTTATACGTAAATCAGGTTTAGGTCAATATGGCACACCAGTTTTTGTATAGCTCTGCTGTCTGTCACAATTACGACTACAGCACTTCATAAATTCTTCAGGACCATGTCGGCCAGTAAGGAATATTGTGTTCCACCTTTACGAAGTGCCCTTTTCCGCATCAGCAAAGGTTTGTCGGACAGAGAAGTTGAAGAAATGAAATTTTTGTGCCGAGACTTGATTACTGAATCTGAGATGGAAACTGTGAAGGCCGGGTTTGAGCTTTTT
Source organism: Henricia sp. BOLD:AAB3569 (assembly GCA_037783545.1). NCBI lineage: Eukaryota > Metazoa > Echinodermata > Asteroidea > Spinulosida > Echinasteridae > Henricia > Henricia sp. BOLD:AAB3569. Next base: position 591,021 of record JBBELK010000570.1, read on the forward strand.
GGCATTCTTTGTAAACACCAGCAGATAACAGAGACTAAGCTCGGACTCGTAGTAGATTTACTGGACCACATCCAGCGCGATGATTTGAAGAAAATCATACAGGAAATAGGTACAGTATTAATAGTCTTTTCTTGAGTATGTAGTTATGCAAAAGGGTGGGGCACATCCTATAAAAATGAGCACAATTCACACAAAAGGGACCAACACAATGTGCTATATAATAAATACGATGTGGCGGAGCGGTATTTCTGTCATATGAATGATCTCGAACTCAGCAAAATACAAAATGTATAGTGATTAAAGATAGTAGTACATGATTGGTAAACTGTTACAAATAGTTTTATCCCCCTGTGTGATTGAAGATATATGCATGATTAAAACCAACCTGAGCAAAAACCAGCTCCGTACTTCGTCTAACTTTTGAGAAAACAGTCAAAAAAGGGTTTGCAGTCATTTCGCCCCAAAACCACTTCGCCCTGAACCATTTCGCCCTGAACCACGTCCTGTGCACGAAGTGGTTTTGGGGCGAAGTGGCATTTGGGCGATGTAGTGTTTGGACGAAGTAATTTGGGGCGAAATAACACTCGGGCGAAGTGGTTTGGGGCGAAATAGCACTTGGGCGAAATGGTTTTGGGGCGAATTGAATTGTCGTCTCATGAGACGAAAACTAATTGTTTTACTCATTTCTCAAAGACTATAGCACTTCAGACAAAACCATTTCAGGGGAAGTTTTCTACGGTCATCAATGTTTATATTGTGTAAGTTAGGCGTAAATCTGTGAACATTTCTGATTTTCGAGATTACCAATCATGTATACTGCCTTTAAGAGTAAGTGTAAAAACACGGTTTTATTAGTACAACATATCTTGCTCCCTTAATTGTTTTGAGTATAATGTTCAGTAATAACAATTGCACCATTAGTAGAAATAGTAAGCTTTTTACATGTTCTTTCTTCGTTTGTATAGGGCCTGTTCAGGAAAGACGTTCCTCCGCCCCCGGCAACCCAACCGCATTTGCAGTTTTGAAATCACCAGCAGATTTCGGCACATTTTCCACGAATTGTCACTCAGCCTCACCCCAAGCACCGGCAGTATTTTTTGATGAAATCCCCGAGTTTGTACAACAAACGTCTGAAAGGTCAGAATTTCCCGGAGTGTATCGCAGGCGCCAGACCCAGTCGTCTTCCATGAGTCATTCCCAGTCTTTCCCACATTTTTCAAGCCCAGATTCCTCCACTGACTGCTAAGCATAATGCACTGAACAGGTTCATGTCAGGAGGCTGAAATGATTTCATTTTCACACGACAAATCTAGTCAGATGAATTGGTGACTGCATAGTGTCATGATGTGGGTGGGTATCATGACACATTCGTGGACATAACTCGTGTTTGTTCCAGGTAATCCGAATTCCCAGCAACATCGGATGAGATTTTAGAACCCCATGCCTCAATGTCAACCAATTAAGAGTGGCGTTTTGAAGTTTGAAGTTTGAAGAGTGTCGTGCCATCCCATGCACAAGGAACTTTACAACATATAGTGGGCCGGCTCCGTGCAATGCCATATCCTGGCTTGCATTGCAGCCAGAGATAGCCATATACAAATCCGTAAAGGATAACACATGAGGTACGCGTCATTCCGACTTAACCTCCAACCAACCTATAGGGTATTAGACCGGCAGCCCAGAGGGTTTTGGTTAAACGAACGAGGTACATGTACCAACAACCGAGGGCAGGAACATTTAGGAAGTGACCTATATTTGCAGATCTGGGCCAAAAGTTGCGCTGGATCAAACATTCGAGGTACCACATGAAACTAAGTTTAGATGAAAGAGCTCATCACCCAGAGTACGAAATGGCCCTTGCCAGACGAATTTTCTGCTGCAAAGGTCCCGCCAGGTAAATCGTAAATCGCAAAGGTAAATAGTAAATCGGTGGGGTTTATATTGGGTGGATTCACAGTGAGCCTTGAAGTGCGTCTCTTCGAGAAAAAATCAAGCCATGTGGAGGCTGCACTGAAAATCACAGAATTACACAAAAATTTGCCTATAGCACAGAATTTATTTACTTTTGTAAAATGAGTTACCAGCCAATTATTAGCCTATATGGCAAATTGGTTTTAAAACAGTAGCAAAATAGTTTAAGAAAAAAACAAAAACAAAAAAACCATACCATAATACGATTTTGGCTGGCGGGCCATTTTAGCAAAATAAAGCAAATACATGTTGTGCTCAGCAAAATGTTGTTTTAAACAGCGCCGTGAAATTGGCTCCTGGTCACCAAAAAGCATACAATACGCGTCAAACGTCAGGCGTTGCACACCAACTTTGACGTGCAGACATGCGTGTATATTTCGGGACGCGCCTCGTTAGCTAGTCTGCGCCGCAATAAACGCACATGTATCACTGTTAGCACCGGATGAAACACAGAACAGCCGTCTGTCCAAAACTACCCGTTCAAAACAAATGGACGCGTATGTTGCATTTATTATATGGAATGACAATTTGGCGGGCGTCTGGCGGGACTTTTGCAGCAGAAAATTCGTCTGGCGAGGGCCATTCTGTACTCTGTGTGATGTGCTCTTTCATCTGAACTTAGTTTTGTGTGGTACCTCGAATGTTTGATCCAGCGCAATTTTGTTGTCCCCTTTGGGGGTCCCTAGGGGTCAAACGCAGCAGAGGGACCCCGGCAGACGCCCAGATCTGCAAATACTTGGTAGCTTCCTAAATGTTCCTGCTCTCGGTTGTTGGTACCTCGTTCGTTTAACCAAAAACCCTCTGGGCTGCCGGTCTATTATTGTCTTAGGCGCTTGTACCTTTCAGCAAAGTATTACGTAAGGTCACGCAAATAATACCAGTCAAAACAAGTTAAGGACCGCTTTTGTCTTAGCCTCAAATTTTCAAACAAATGATGATACAATTCGATTTATTTCATTTTTTGTTTGCCAAGACAGTGTCCTTATTGGCAGAAAAGATTGAAGGTCTTTTTAGAACGTAGAAACATTATCACTTGTATAAATTGTATATCATAATTTCATTAAAAATTAGAAGGTAAGAAAAAAGTTGTCCTTAACTTAAGTCCTGTAACAAAAGAACGAAGAAAGCTAAATTCTACACATAATCACAATGTGCGCTGTTTGTATTTTTCGTTTGCATGAAAGGGGCGTTGGAACAATCCCCCTTCATCTTGGTTTGTGTTGTCTCCATCGTTCCATTCAAAATAATGGACCGATAGCACAATAGGCCGACATCACTGCTGGATGTTAATAATGCATGTAAATTATGTGGTAACATTCTTGTCCAACATCTCTTAACATCGCCTATAACGTAGCGCCATAATTCATCCCTGTCGCATATTTTAAAATCTACTAATTTAAAAGCTACAAATTTAGTTCGGCCACCATCTTCGCGGACATCCCATAGGGCATTCAATCTGCGGGGGATCTATACCCCCAAATATTTTGATTACCAATTTGAAGCCCGATTTGGTTATCCTCCACGAAGATGGTGTCAATATCCAGATTATTGAGCTCACGATCCCATTTGAGACAAATATTGCGAAAGCCCACGATCACAAAGAATCGAAATATACCCACCTTGTTCAAGAGTATATTTGTCAGCTTTATTGTATTGAAATTGGTAGTCGTGGGCTCATCACTCCAGGCCAATAAGAAGCAAATCAAGACTCAAGAGGGAGCTCAGCCAGTTAGCTCTTCTTTATACCATCTGGAATGCCCGGCATAACGCTGCTGGGGATGTTTTCCCTTTATCACCTTCTGAGCTTCGGTGATTATATACTACTGTATCGTCGGTTTTTATGTGTATTTTAACCTACACTGAGCAAAAATATAAACGCCCCATGTAAATTATTTATGTAACATGAAATGGGCGACCCTAAATGAGCTGATATTGTCTTATAATTGTACAAATTGGATATTCTAACGGACAGTAATCTGTAGCATATTTAATAACAAAATGAATTTTGTATGGTTTAATATATTTTGCAACCCCTAAGGCTAGTAAAAGTTTCAAAGTGTCACTTGGGGCGTTTATAATTTTGTTCAGTGTATATTGTGTGCTTTTTGATGTATTATATTTTGTGTACCCTATGGTACCGTGACCTGGGTTGTGTGTTCATTCTTTGATCGTTTTTAGAAATAAAGAATGATGAATATAAACGCAACACAAAAAGTAAGTCCCCCCTAAATAACTCCTCATAATTTCTTCAGTATAAGAACTTTTTAAAGATCACGACTAGTAAAGAATATTTCTGTTGATGTGTGGTAACTGTTGTGTAACAAATTAAAGACAAAATTACCCAATTTAAAAATTCACAATAGTGATTTTATTACTTCAGTTGATTGAGAAACAGTTAACTTAATGTTCAGTAATGTTCAGTAATGTGTGTATCCATCACGCTTGTCAATGACCTCCAGACATCGTCTTTTCATGGTGTTGATGAGTCTGGTCACCCGCTGCTGAGGATAGCCATCTTCCCACAATCATCTTTCTTCCTCTGTGTGGATATGGATAGGCGTTATCGTCCCTAAGGACAAATTCATTACCATGGGGAGCAGCGTATGGTGCAACATGTGGACGAGGAATTTCGGTGTGAATTTAAATTACCGTTGATCTGGCTCGCAATAAGGGCCTGGAGGGAATCCAGAAAATGTTGTGGCCTGCAAATTCGCCTAACCTGAATCCCACCGAGCATCTTTGGGACCAGTTTAAGCGTTCTGTGTATGCCCGTATCCATGCAGTCAGCACTCTGGATGACTTGTCACGATTATTGCATGAAGAATGGACGGCTATCCTCAGTAGCGGGTGACTAGACTCATCAACACCATGAGAAGACGATGTCTGGAGGTCATTGACAAGCGTGGTGGATACACACAATACTGCTCAATCAACTGAAGTAATGAAATCACTCTTGTGAATTTTGAAATTGGGTAATTTTGCCTTTAATTTATGCTCGGTCAGCTATGAAGTAATGGATGCCTCTAATTTTCACACAACAGTTACCTAACAACCATACAAATATTATTTAGTTGGGATCTTTAAAAAGTTCTTATTTAAGAAATTATGAGGAGTTATTTAGGGGGGCGGGACTTACTTTTTGCGTTGTGTTTATATTATAACGGACTGTAACCGTATTATTGATTGTTTTATGCGTTTTTAGTACATGTTGTACATGTACATGTATATTGAAAGAAATATAATCAATGTAAAAAATAACAATGCATGTAAATGTATATATGCTTATTGAATTTGAATGTATCGTGGCATTAAATGAAATTCTTTATGTTCAGTACACTACTGTATAGTAACAATTAAAGTTATAAATCTTCTACCTAACTACAAGCCCCAATTTATTGTTAGGAGATCGCCTTAGCAGGGACAGACCTGACGTACTGGGAACGTTTTAAACATGCAGTAAGTTGGAATTTGGTGGAGCTATTCTCACAACATTTAAATATGAAAACCTGCCCTCTGTCATGGCTGCCGGTGGAACTGGTATATAGTGCTGTAGTTGGCGACTGTGGACCTGTGCCAGTCCACATAGCGTCATCTCTTCATGCGAAGTGTGGACATGCTTTGTTCGCCAGTCCACATAGTGTACGTAATGTTAACCCAGCATTACAAGTTTGCCATGAATTGCCCCTCTTCACCCAGGAGGAAATGGGTACATTGTGAGGGTAGTGGAAGCTGATGCGCATAAGATGCACGGGACTGTATGAGCAAATAAAACAATGGAAATTGGGCACAAACCATTGTTAACTAGAGGTATGACGTTTGTTGTTACAAACGCCAGGTGATCGGGTTAAATTAACATTTTGTGATGAATTTCAGACGTTGTTATCACCTGTGGAATGGCAAAAATGGAAGTTCAGCAGCCGATTTCACGAAACTTTACGCAATTGCGCAAGTCCACTTACGCCATTACTTGCGCAATGGCGTAAGTGGACTTGCGCAATTGCGTAAAGTTTCGTGAAATCGGCTGCTGTATACACTAATCCGGTAACTAATATCTCCTCCCTGCATATCCGCCATAGCTGGGGGTTGATAGCTTGCACCGTTTTGAGATATGAATTGTTGAAATAATAACCTTTGAAATCTTGTAATGTGACACCTGTGACGACATCATGACGTCACAATTTTGTGCACAAATTGTTCAACAATTTGATAAACATCAAGTTCTTAAATGTGGCGAAAGAATCATGCAAATATCTGCTGTAGTTCTCAAGATACAGCATTTTAAAACATCTCAGCTCCAAATTTGCGTGATTTGACACCACATTACGTAACCACCGTCCATGTAATGACGTCACCAATGGTATAGTCAAAAGGTCCACATGTGTGGAAACATTTCGTTCCGTAGAAATATGGTCAAATTCACTACCACTTTGAATCTATTTGCATTCAAAATGCTAAAAAATTGCACATTTTCGAACAACTTCCGGTTTGGACCGGAAGTAGGCGTCACACAGGGGTCATGACATCGTATGATTTGTTCAGTTCATTTAGACTTATCATGTTGTGAAAGAATTGTTCAAGTATCTATTACGGTTCTTGAGATATGAATTTTGAAAATAATAACCTTTGAATTTTTGTAATTTGACACCTGTGACGATATCATGACGTCACAATGTTGTGCACAAATTGTTCAACAATTTGATAAACATCAAGTTCTTAAATGTGGCGAAAGAATCATGCAAATATCTGCTGTAGTTCTCAAGATACAGCATTTTAAAACAATTCAGCTCCAAATTTGCGTATTTTGACGCCACATTACGTAACCACCGTCCATGTGATGACGTCACAAATGGTATAGTCAAAAAGTCTACATGTGTGGAAACATTTCGTTCCGTAGAAATATGGTCAAATTCACTACCACTTTGAATCTATTTGCATTCAAAACGCTTACAAAATGCACATTTTCGAACAACTTCCGGTTTGGACCGGAAGTAGGCGTCACACAGGGGTCATGACATCGTATGATTTGTTCAGTTCATTTAGACTTATCATGTTGTGAAAGAATTGTTCAAGTATCTATTACGGTTCTTGAGATATGAATTTTGAAAATAATAACCTTTGAATTTTTGTAATTTGACACCTGTGACGATATCATGACGTCACAATGTTGTGCACAAATTGTTCAACAATTTGATAAACATCAAGTTCTTAAATGTGGCGAAAGAATCATGCAAATATCTGCTGTAGTTCTCAAGATACAGCATTTTAAAACAATTCAGCTCCAAATTTGCGTATTTTGACGCCACATTACGTAACCACCGTCCATGTGATGACGTCACAAATGGTATAGTCAAAAAGTCTACATGTGTGGAAACATTTCGTTCCGTAGAAATATGGTCAAATTCACTACCACTTTGAATCTATTTGCATTCAAAACGCTTACAAAATGCACATTTTCGAACAACTTCCGGTTTGGACCGGAAGTAGGCGTCACACAGGGGTCATGACATCGTATGATTTGTTAAGTTCATTTAGACTTATCATGTTGTGAAAGAATTGTTCAAGTATCTATTACGGTTCTTGAGATATGAATTTTGGAAATAATAACCTTTGAATTTTTGTAATTTGACACCTGATGACGTCATGATTACGTCACACTTGATGCCATCGTGATACTATACATTCTGGTGAAAGTCTGCCGTAGGGCCTATGTCTGTATCTAATTTACTAACGATTCAGCTTGGTTTGATAGGCATTGTTGCTGGTAAGTGTAAAAACTGAGATTCTCAGTTTCGTTGAACTTTGACCTCCAATTGACCCCAGAGAGAAGGGTCAGATGAAAATGCCCACACAAAGAAAATTGTAGCACAGAATGTCATCTGTAAACCTGCCAAATACGAAGATCCTGGGTCACGTGGTTTTCAAGACGGAAGCATTTTAAAATATGCATATTTTGTTTTTTTGGGGGGTGTAATTTGATACTTGATGACGTCACGATGACGTCACGCTTGATGCCATCATAATATTATACACGCTGGTGAAAGTCTGCCATAGGACCTATGCCTGTACTTAGTTACTTAAAGATTCAGCTTGGTTTGATGGGCATTGTTGCTCAATTAGTGCAAAAATTGCGATTTTCGTTTTCGTTGAACTTTGACCTCAGATTGACCCCAGAAGGAAGGGTCAGATGAAAATGCCCACACGAAGAAAATCGTAGGCCATGATCTTATCTATAAGCCTGCTAAATACGAAAATCATGGGTCACGTGGTTTTCCAGACGGAAGCATTTCAAAACATGCATATTTTAGTCATTTTTGGGTTGTAATTTGATACCCAATGACGTCACAATGACGTCACCCTTGTATGCACACCTTCACATTGGGGTTGATGTTCCTACAAAGTTTCAAGTTGATAGCTTGAACCGTTTTGAAGAAAAGCTCTGGAAACGTTTGAGTGGAAAAAGAAAAAGAAAAAACTAGAGGTATGACGTTTGTTGTTACAAACGCCAGGTGATCGGGTTAAATGAACATTTTGTGATGAATTTCAGACGTTGTTATCACCTGTGGAATGGCAAAAATGGAAGTTCAGCAGCCGATTTCACGAAACTTTACGCAATTGCGCCAGTCCACTTACGCCATTACTTGCGCAATAACTTATGGCGTAAGTGGACTTGCGCAATTGCGTAAAGTTTCGTGAAATCGGCTGCTGTATACACTAATCCGGTAACTAATATCTCCTCCCTGCATATCCGCCATAGCTGGGGGTTGATAGCTTGCACCGTTTTGAGATATGAATTGTTGAAATAATAACCTTTGAAATCTTGTAATGTGACACCTGTGACGACATCATGACGTCACAATTTTGTGCACAAATTGTTGAACAATATGTTGAACATCAAGTTCTTAAATGTGGCGAAGGAATCATACCAATATCTGTTGTAGTTTTCAAGATACAGCATTTTAAAACATCTCAGCTCCAAATTTGCGTAATTTGACGTACATTACGTAACCAC